>JAOPFQ010000004.1:4721500-5965500 GCA_030064505.1 Chouioia cunea | reverse complement strand
ACGCGGGATACTTTAGGGAAATGCTTTAAAATTCAAGGTTCAAAAACATATGACTTGCTTGTGACATATAATAGATATTTAGTATAGATATATGCAAAATCATTCGTTTCTGATATTTTCATTGTATTATCTTCTGTTTATTGATAAATAACATATCTAACGACTGCTTTATGGTTGTGTTACTTTGATTTGTTCACATTTTAGCATTATCCAAGTAAACGACACGATTAAAATAGTTCAATCTAGATTACGCAATGCTGCGGTCTCTGTCTAATCAATTGAAAATTTCTTTGAAAAGTAATCTACGATACCCTTGTTTTCTTTCATAACAAATTAAAGAAACATTTTAATCGAGATACGCTTGGCACACACAAAAAAATCCTCGCGGCATTACGTCAAAAACCGCAGACACTTGTCTATATCTCGTTTGGTATTATTATCTAGTAAAGTACGTCTCAATGAAAGAGCATTGTAATAAATCTGACGTTTTACAATTAACGTCTCAAACTTCGAACTCCAGAAATCATTTAAGTATTTTGCGTATGATTAACGCTGTCGTATCTTCACACACAATGAAGTTGCTCAGTATTATGCTGCAGATTAAACAAAAATCTAAAGAAAATAGTTGGCAATTTGATAGTTTTCCTCTCTCTCTCCGTCCTATGAATTTTTCACTCTAGTTGCTAGTATCCGAAGGAAAATGTGGTCGGTGCGATTGAATTCTTCTTGTAAGCATTGCGCTGTTCTGTATGCGTGTTGTAGTATAAATAACGTGGTGGTGACAGTGCTGTGTGTGTCCACTACGGAAATATATACGTTTATTTTCATTCTTTTTTTGCCTCTCTTCTTTATATGTGTATCTCTCTCCTTTTATATGTGTATCGGTTGTACTGTCTCTTCAATGTATAGATCTTTATCGTCGTGCGTCGGGATTGTCTTACCGTGAGATATGTATTTTGCAACACTGTATACGACGATGAGTTTATTTAAAGCGTATATGTACTGGCTTGCGGTTAAGCGATAGATCTTTATACTTATTTTTCAATTTTCAATGAAACAAAAATCGATCGCCTAAAAAAAAAATTACACGTACGATCATTATTACACTTTCATTATAATTTCTCTTAGGCGTTATAATACTTCGTACACTGCGAACGGTGCTAGCTGCATTCAACACGGGAAAATTCATCAAATTCTCGGCGAATACATATACGTATCTATCTAATCAAAAGAGCATAAGAAAATCCTTTGGCTCGTGTATACGTACATAGTCAGTTGCTCGCCAGATGTCATTCGCTTGCTGGTATATACACCACCATTTATGCATATAGCGAGACACAGTCATAACGAAGATTAATATACGGCAGCGGCGACGTCGTCGTCGCGTAATGAAAATGGAATTCATCAAACGAAATGTTATTATTACATATTCAGGCGTTATACCTGGTTTTTGCGGAATGCGTGATCATATGCGCGAAATGTATATTGCTATGACGATTGTGAATGCCTTGTATATATATATTGGAGCTTTTGTCATAATTGCGAATCTCGAGATTGTCTTTATCTGCGCTAATGGGAGTATATGTATATTTGAAACACAATACTATATACAGAATTATAGAAAAAACATATTGATATATATATATATACATATATTCGCTTGAACATTTCAAATAATTTTTCAACCAACACTCAGTCGAATAAACGACATTATATTCAAAAATTCCCATCGCACAAGGAATGTCCGAAGAACGGCTAAAGTCAAAAAGAAAATTGCCAACATAATTCCCGATCATTATTCAAATCGAACGCCTCCTAATCGTAGCTCTTAAATATGTGGCATGTACAAAGGAATCGTTCCCTCTGAAATACGCCAAATATGCACTAGAAAAAAATAAAAGATTCGTTATTATTAAAGGGTTCCCACGCTTATGAAACTCTCCAAATTGCATTGTTCGCACGAGAATAATAACAAGACAACGAACAATTTGTATAAAATTCAAATATATATTTGTTTTGCTACATGCCAAGCGTTAGCCTATTAATAATGATTTACATTCGATTAAAGATTTGTCGTAGCCGATATAGGCATAACATACCTATAGTACTTTTCCACTCGATAACAAAATTGACAAAGTCAAACAATAATTAGCGTCCATCGTTGGTCGTGTAATTAACGCGATGAAACAAAAGGGACAAGAATCTAAAGTTAACGCCCGTTAGGGAGAATGGCTTCGGTTATAGCGTGGCAGGTTCGACGCGCGAGCAATTTACCATTCGCTTCTCTCTCTCTCTCTCTCTCTCTCTCTCTCTCTCTCTCTCTTGTAGTTCGCCTATATAGCGAGTATCAATTGAATTAAACTAGCGAAGCAAGCACAAAGCGCGATGCTCTCACTCGTTCTCTCAAGGGAGTGGTTTACTTAATTGCTAGAGAGTGAAAGAGACATAAAGGAACTCAATTGGATTTTGTTTTTTTCTGCTGAAATAACGCGACAAAAAAATCACGCAAAAAACGATTTCAATAAATATCGTACATGGATGTTCATGATTTAATTTGTAATAACGTAAATTGTCCATCTATAAATTTAACTATCGAATCGAAAAGAAACATCATACAACCGCCATCTTATCAAAAATTCAATCGCACTATAAGAAAGGATCCTTCCAAGTGTATGTGTATATTTATACAAAATGTATAATTGAAGCAAAGTGCGCTCTTCACTGAACAGTAAAGTAACAAAAGATCCCCATAGGTGCCTAGTCGTCATATATATATAACCATAACCAGTTCTCCCGGTTCTTATAAAATAGCGGTGTAATCCTTCTTCTTATCCCGCCGCCTTACTCATGCGACTTCCCATGGCCATGCGAACTTACAATATGCGCTGTTGCACTACTGCTACTACTACTACGTTTTTAATATTCTTCGTGGATGGTAATTAAGTGCGTTCTTTCGTAGTTGCGCGAAAAAATATCTCGCGAATTTGAATAGGATATGTTTTTGTGTGATTCTTTTTTCAAAAATAAAGATAAGTTGTTTCTTCAACTATGGGATGATTATCGAATCAGTATCTCTATATTGTTAGATTTTCTTTGTTGCAGATCTACTACGAGATCAATTAGTCCAAATACCGATTCGCGCGAAAAGAAAATCAGAAAAATCTTTTTCTTCACGATCAAAGTGAAGAAAGAAGAGAAAAAAAAACTAAATCCGAAATCTTTTCTCCTTTAAGTCCACTTCTCCAGATAAAAGAAACAACTTTCATCACCTCGAGTCTGAAAAATTCAACGTTACCGCGGAAAAGCGAGCACAAGAAGAAAATTCCGAGACAGAAAATTATGTGTATATTTCCCTCTACCTTTCGAAGTAATAATAACTTACATTTGAACGTGTATACTTAAGATTTCAAAGTAGACAATGGTGAGATACATACGGAGGACGGCAAAAAAACCTACGGAACAAATTATTTATATGCGTCGTTAGAAAAAAGACATTTCAAATCTACGTTATAGATTTTGCACGAAAGAAAACCAAAATAAAGCAAGAAAAGCAATGATAAATCACTGTTTTGACAGCAACTCGAGCAAAACATACCGATATATTACGAATGTAAACTTGACAGAAAAACAAAAAGTAAAGTTCCGCTTTCGCGTGAAATAAAAAAAAACGTGGGCGATATATAGTACGAGTTGAATCCCCATCCTACGCGAATATATGGATTGTATATTTAATGAAAGCTCGCGAACGCGACGTTTATTTTTGCAAGGATAGCTTGTGCAAGGATAGCTTGCGCGCTCTGGCTGGACGAGAGAGAGAGGGAGAAAGCCAATCCATTGAAAACGTTGCGCTATCGAGTTTTTTTAAATCTTGATTCGTGGTCAATTGAAGGAAAAATCATTGATAGAGGAATTACAAAATTTGTCGAGAGGAAGTTTGAAAGTAAACATGTTTTTCTCTAAAAAAAATCCTCGTTGACTTGGTTCCCATTAACTTCCGATAGTGATTACAAGATTTTTTATTTTAGCTTTACCATTTCTCTTGGATTATATACTTGACCTATACCACTTCTCGCAAAAGATCGGCATCTGCGAGAAACGTTTACTACTAAACTAATCTTTGGCAAGCAACATTTATTAGAATGATCAAATCCTTTTGACAACTAGAAAAATCGATTTATTTTTTGATCGCAAAAGTACCTGTTCTTCACCTACTAAATTCACAAAAACCCTAATCTCGCATATTTGTTATTTACGGTATGATCTCTAAATAGGATTTACACCAGCATATAATTCGATTAAACTCGTCGCAGTCGGAGGCTTTTCATTTCATACCGTTTAGAAGCGCTCACGATTAAGTACGATAGGATTTTCGTCGTAGCATTACGAGCGCTAATTGACGCCCACGGTATTTTCAATGGGATGAGTTTGCAGCTGGGATTTGGTACGACTCGGACTGGAAAGTTGTAAAACGAGATTAGAATTGTTAGAATGTGCTTGCTTGGTCTCTCGAGGCGAGTTTGCTGTAATTTAGAGGATGAATTCTCATTTCTGAAATTTAGGTAGCGTTAAAGGATTAAACTATATTCGCTCGATGAATATTTTTTGCATTCCTATGCAGTTGGTTAACAAGAGATGGCGTCGCAAACGAAATTGAAATTCTTTAAAAATATACTCGCAGATACGTAATAAAATTTCGAAAATTTATTGAGCGTAAATTGAAGAATTGAATTATTTAAACGGTTATTTTTTTTATTTCTAACAGTCGGGGACGAGATTAAAGGTTTTTAGAAAAGTATAGTAGCAACTATATAATAACGATAACTATACACTTATGCGTGTAAGTCGAGCGAAAGTAACCGAGGAGATGAGTATGTAGCACTAATAGCACGACGACAAATATCTCACAATTACCGCCAGTAAACTGCTCCCTGGATTACCATATACTTAAACGGAAAGAAGTAGACTTCATCCGTCGTATATATACTCTTCGTAACCCAATTACTTCATTTTTTTCTTATTGCACAAATTCCAGTTCTCTCTCTCTCCCCCCCCCCCTCCCTCTCTGTCGTAAATTCAATACAAACGGGCGGTATATTTTCACTAAGATAAATCCCTCATGAGGGAGGTAATACAAGCTGCATAATTTCACTGTAAATCATCGCCACTACATAGTTTCTCCGCGCATTGTTAAATGGCCCCTTTCAACAACTGGGTCAAGATTTTAGCTTGTTGTACCTCCTCTGTAGAAGCGTATATATATATGCACACGTTTCGAAAGCAAGAATCATGGAAATCCCTTTTCGAATTGCCAATCAAGCGTATATAACGTTAAGACTAAAAACATTTTCTTTGGTTAAAAGTAATTCATTTTCAGTGTTGTTTATATTGTTTTAAATCACAAATACAAAATATTCGAAAATAAATATGTTCATTTAAGACGTTGCAAATAGCTATCCAATCAATTCTTACAGAATTGTACGATATGTCTTCTGATCAATCGAAACAGAACGTAAGCCTGTTTCGTGCTCTACGTTTCGAAATGCGGGTATTGTATACGTACACCGTGTTTGACTTTTTGAGGTTGATTGATGTGCACTCGAAGCTAAATCCAATGTTTGATCGACTAATAAACGAGTGTATAAGTCACTCTAGTTACGGTAGTGTGTCGACACTTCTATTACTTATCTATCTTCATTATCTCCGGCTAAGTAGCTATTCCTTTGTCCAATTTTCCGTTACACATATATTTGAACTATTTCCAAAAACATTGTCGTTCATATCGACTAGAAAGTAGTTGAATAAAAGATCGTCTATTATCAACTTTGAGTCAATGCTTGTGCAAAAATTCGTGTTTATTTTTTTTTTGCAAATTACGACAATGTTCATGCATCTAAGAGACAAGAAACCTTTATCATAAGATTATCAACAGACAAACCTCGCGTAAATCATGGTGCAAATAGAGTCATTCACAACGCGAGAACTAAAGCAAAAGAAGAAGAAAAAAAATGCAAATAATTGCGATAATTACAAAGAGCGACACCTCGAAATGCTGCAGATAATTGGCGCGTATAATCACTGTCGTTAGTTGAACGGCGCTATGGGAGACAAAAGAAGAAAAAAAAACGTGACACCCGCAGGGAGGGGAATATTTTGCGAGCACTTGGCTATCAAAGAAGAGAGAGAGAGAGAGAGAGGGGGGGGGGGTGAAACTCGAGTGTTTTTCACAGTAGCTTAGACTTTTGTCACGGGAACGCGAGCGCTTGAAAAAAAGGAGGGTTCACTCGAGCTTAATTGGAAACTTTAAGCGATGGATAATGTCTCGGAAGAAAAAAAACATTTTATAAAACTTTCATTAATCACTTATATCCGACAATAAGCTTTTCTTCACTAAAAATAAGGAGAATGTATTCATCCAAATTGAATTCTCGTTAACAAAACTCGTCTGGACCTTTGTACTGGAATCCCCTTTTTCCACGATGTAGATGAATCGGTCATTGTACGATACACGCTTATGCACATATAGTTAAAGAAACAAACACGACACAGATTTCGCGTAAACTTTCAATCGATCGTACATGTATTTTCAATGAGATCGCGATTTTGAAGTAAGGTAGTTTATGTTTCAAGTTGGATTTATAATTTATAACAACGATCTATAGCGTATACGAGAAGGAAATGTAATCTGCGTGGGATTTATAACATTATTAAAATAAAGGAGGTCGCTATACGAGGTGTAGCAACAACCTCGTTATAAAATGATTTTATCGTTATTGAAAGGAAAGTCTATAATTATATCATAGATATTATTAGTGTCGCAAAACGATTAGGACTATGGCTGATCAACTTTTCAACTAGTTTATCGCATTTGCGACGTATTGGGTCGTTACACCGACGGTAAAAAACGCTTCATTGTGTCCATTACGTTTGCGATGCTTAATTAAAACGTTCGAAAATGAAATTTTAGATTGGTCGTATTCTCGAAAGCTGACGGTATATCGCTAATACCGTATATCTATATCGCTAACCGCAAACGCGTAAGCATATGCTATCTATAAATGAATTACACTAGCAGCGATATTTAACAAAAATATCATAGATTTTTCATTGATAATTCATTGTAGACGCTAACCTCGAAATAGACAAGTAAATATAATACCTTTCACCTCGGTGTTTCGTTAATGCTGCGAACGGTTGAATCATCGAAATCCGTAATGTTGAACGACCGCCGAGCACAGCTCACTCTTGAGGAACTTTCCTTTGTCGATCGCGACTGAATCATACATGCGCAAACTCTCCCTCGTTCGAGTTTTTTCTCTTAACAGTTTTGCACGGAAAATATGATAGATCTTGCAACGCGACAAAGGAATATTCAGGCTCATTTGTGTTTGCCAAAGAGAATTGATTATCAGACTCGAAGACATTTTTTTTATGAATAAACAGAGTTTTGGTGTCTTTTGTTATGTTAATTTTTTGTTTGTTATGCTGACAAGACATTACTTTTGAGAGATGCAACCGAACGAGTTAGTGTAACGTAAAGATGCGTGATATTCTCTTTCAAAAGTGTAAAAGTCGTTCGATTGTTATGCAAATGCTTCGGAGTAATTTTATCTTTATTTTGGTTTCTTTCGGAAAATCGTCTGGCCTTGAAGTCAAATAATAGCGAACGATAAAACGTGTACCATAATTTTTAATTGTTGTGAGAATAAACAATTTATCTTGAAGTTTGATTGCTATAACTTGAAACGAATAAATTTTATTTTTAACTAGGTTTAGTAAACAAAAGTTGATGCAGCGATACGACGTTCAGTTAGACAGGAAAGTTTAGATGCAAAGTTGAAATCATAACATAATGCTCTAAAATTTATGATAGTACGCGAAGATAGTTTTATTAAAAATATTTTTGTAGTTTGAAAGTTTTGTTATCCTTAATTGAAAATGAGAAAGTCATATCGATCTACATGTGAATTTATCTGATGTAAACACGTATAAAAATCGAATTCAAGAAAAAAGTCTTCGTTATTGCACATACATGCGCAAAATTAATTTTTTCAATAAAATTATTTCTCAATTCATGTTTTATGCACCATAAAACTTGCAATAAAGTCATTAAACAAAAAAAAAGACAAGCTCATGGCCACAAATTTATATTTAAGCTCTTTAGCAAGTCGCATATTCTGACTGAGACTGTTTAACGAGCACTAATGCCGATTAACGAGGCCCTTTTCGTGGAATAAAAAAAAATAAAAATAAAAAAGTCAAGTCATGAATCCTTTGTTACGCGTTCCGTAACACCTCTCTCTCTCTCTCTCTCTCTCTTTCTCTTGTTCGCCCTATTCGTTCACGAGGTAATTAAAGCCGTAGCTGCATAACTCCACTCCTCGATTAACGGTTATCTTGCGTGCACGAGCGATCTGCCCATTAAAGGATCTCAGGAATGAACATTTTCGTGCGTGATGCTTATGGAGTTCCATTGTTATGGGGTATTCGTGGTTGAACTTGCACGATGCGAGATGTTTTTTTCTTCGTCTTCTGATGATAAGTTGGATTCTGGTATTTTTTTGATGAGCTATGCTCAATTGATATCCAAGATAGTACTCATCATCTTCAACTTTAGCGCGATGGCCTCCCGATAAAAATCTTTTCAACATTGTTTTCGCAAATCGTAAAAAAATGGATACACAACGTCAGCAATTAGCAAGCCAATAAAGTAAAAAAGCTTTCTATCCATACATCAAGCACGTCACTTTGAAAATAGAAAAAATAAAAAATGTCCTTATACGATGTTTGCGACGATGGATTTTCGCTCGTTTATAACTCGATACGCGCGTACGACGATGCGCAGGGCATCCGAGTAATCATCGATTTCCGTGTGATTACTATATAGAGATACTCGCCGTACACGTATATCTAATAGCTAAACTATCAATACGCCTCGTTAATTCTATACTTGTTCGATTTGCTGACAAAGCAATCTGACTACTGTATTTTATCTAGATTGACTTTTTTGAAAATTATTGTTAATTCCTTTGATAATTTCGACAATGTCGCTGAGGAAAGAGACAGTAATCACACTTTTGTACGATGTTGAACAATATAATTATCATTTTGGTATATCGCATCCATTAATTAGGTTAATTAATTACTTTCTTTCGTGTAAAAGATTATTTCATCAGGTTATTCGACTTGATAATCCACGCGTGAAAGAGTGATATTATAGAAAGCTGCATCAAAAACACATTCATAGATCTTCCACGCGTAATAAATTACGTTAATTATTGCTATTTGCGTAATATGCAAATAACCAAATCGACAGCCATGCCTTTCAAACAAGTCTTTTAAACGACAATACTTGCATATTTCGAGAGAAAAAAATCTCAGGCGTTGACGAATGAATAAATAAATTGTAAACATTGAGCAATAAAATGCAGGAAAAAACCATCGGTCGACATAATTTTCTATATCTAACGTACACATAATCCCCAAAAATACGAACACTACACACAAATGCACAACGTTAATATTACATTGATGTCTTAGCGTTGGCTGTGGGTCAATGATCCATAGTGTATACTTCTATATAGGTGTGCAGTCTGGGTACACGTATTAGCATCCTCGCGAGTCAAAAGCCTTTCGTGATGATCGCAGTGTAGGCATGTTCTATACGGGGTTACTTTTGGCAAACTTTTCGGGCAGACTATCTAACTATCGACATTCGAATGAAAAATTAAAAGGCTTCACGGTGTTATAAACACTATACGTATGATCGTTAAAGTTTCGAACAAAAATTTTCATTGAGCTAAGCACGCGTCTTTAAAAAATATTCAATCTCGCCTTAAGTATTGTACTGAAACGATTAAAAGTTATTAACGTTGCTCGTTTATTATCGAACGATGTTATATATACGAATTTGACATCGATAAATTAGCAAACACGCGCGAGCCGCGTGTGTTTGACATTCAAATATCAATTATCGGTAAATTGTACATACATACGATAACAAAGATATAAACAAAAAAGAAGAAGAAAATAAGCCATCTAGTAGTAGGTGAACGTATAATTGCGCAATCAAACGTAACTGTATTATACCGCAAGTGTGTTATTAACGGTCATTCGAGTGGCAATCGTAAAGCTTTTTTAATAAAGTGATCAATAACGAAAAATAAAACGGTCAAACGTGAATCTTTGATCAAATGACTAAAATCTGTGCGTTTTATATTTTAGATGACTTACTCAGTTATGATTTACAATTTGCGAAAACGTACCTGCAACAAAAAGAGAAAAAAATCAAATAATTAGTGTGATAATTTTGCTTAAGAAATTCTTGGTTGAAAGCTTGCACGAAAAGAGGATTTCAAAATTGAAAACGTCCCGGTTAATGCTTCAGACGGTAATTCAATCACGTTCAATCTCGCCAACTTGTTTCACGCGCAAATTACATATTTACGTGAGGACTGAAAGGTCCCCAAGGTAATATTAAATTTCATTTTGTTTTTTTGCGCATAATTTGCGTAGATGCCAATCGTATTTTTTTATATACGAGCGTCATCGTTTTCACGATAAAATTATTTGAAAAACTACTTTGAGGGAAAAAGATTGCCTCTATTTAGAATCGATTCTTACAGCACATTTACATCAAATACGTACATTTTATACGTACATTCCTATTTCAATATCGATCGCCTTTGACCCTCGTAAAAAAACTCAGATTTTCACGGATACATATAAAGTGAAAAATATTCGTTTCTTTTTATTTTATCAGCACTACATTCGTGCAACGCCGTTAAACTGTCGAGCGATTTTAATATCGACAAAATTCATTGAAGTATGAAAACACGCAAGGCATATGGGCGAGCGACAACAAAATGGAAGAATACGCGTACTCGTCACCTGCTGTTGTAAGTGACTAAAGAATGCCTTCGGCGAAAAGATTGACCCTTGTACACGCACAGGTGTATCGCTCGGGAGCAGACGTTCCTTCAATTTTTTTTTTGCATGAGAATGAAAACACTTTTGTCTGACCTTGCTAAAGTGTAATTTGTACTGAACGGTTAGTTGTAACGATGAATTTCAAATGTTAATTAGTAGGAATGCAATTTTTGTGGTTAATGGTAAGTGGATTTTTTACTTCCATACCGGTGGTTACACAGCCAAGATAAAAATTACCATTTCATTGCTAAGTACGAATATTGATACAAATTAAAATGTTGCTACTCGAATAAATAAAAAATCGTCATCAAAATTCTAGACATCTATATCTGTGAAAGGAACGCGAATGAATCTCCAATTCTGACGTTTGGTATTGCACGACAAAATATTGCCGCATTTTTTTTCTTTCTTGAAATTCCCGTACAAGCAACCGAATCTAACGCTCGGTGTGAGTCGAAATTAAATTATACCCCCTTTTAAAGGCAAAAAAAGCACACGTCACTCATACTTATATTACACGTATACATACGTAAGGGGATAAAGAACGGTGTCCTGTGTATTACGTGCAGGAGGCCTTACATATACCACCTGGATAAAATAATCAATAAAGAACAAACGCTGTATACGGTCAGCTATGTATATATATGTACACACTCACCCTCGCGCGTACACGCGACGTTGTCCAGCACGCGCTTTGTCGTGGTCAAATGTCAATTTTTCAAGGTGCTTTATTTTTTTTTCTATACGCAAATGAGATTTCAACAAAATCGAACGATAATACAGTGGAAAGTTATTTGGCTACTTTCACACACGCGATATCACTTACATTTTGCTTCGTGTATTATGACGTTATAGAGGTGATATATATATATGCTAATGCCAATTAGATGCAATCAGATGTAGATTAGGCAAGCTAGAATAAACTCAAGGATTCAGCGGTCAATACATCAACGAAAACGGAAAAGGGTGTAGGAAGGTTTCCCTTTTCGAGTATTATACTACAATGGATTTAACTAAAAAAACTTAACGGAGAATAAACCAGCGACGAAAATTGTGCTCGTTGATGCAATTTTGAAAATGTCGAGTTTTATGCACAGATGACGATATCGTTTATCGGAGGCTCACACCACGATAGAAGTGAAATGTCCAGTCGAGCGAAAATTGAGAGGGAGACAGTGAGTGTGGGTGACCGATAATTACATTATTGTTTCGTAATAACAAGTTTGCGCGCTTGTGCAGTCCGATGGGACCGGAAACGTTCATGCAGTTCACAGCCCAATGGGAAAGTGTAACTGCTGTTGCTTACAGTTTGGTTAGCATCTATATAGTGATTATAGGATTTCCTATTGGTGCGCGTTATGTGCTATACATGGGGAAGAGAACACTTGTGCGGATATCGAGGACTGACATTGTACGGTTGTTAAGATCAAGCCCTTTACAATTTTTTATGCAGCTGCGACAATCGGAATAATTTGTTCGTTTGTTTGTTTGTTTTTTTTTTTTTTGGTTATTTTCCAAAGATGAAATGTAAGTGTTTTAATACGAGTATAATTGACTCTAAGTATATAAGGCATCAACAACGTACCTCGTTAAAGTATAGTTCTCGCGATTTTCGAAACCGTGATAAAATAAAAAAGACACGGTTGACAGTCGCCTGTTTTCACTTAGCACAACTCTCGGAAGATACCGTTTGAACGAGATTTCAAAATAATAGCGGTGCATTTCTTAGGTAACGAATAAGTATATCGAATCACTCTCCCGTTAGATGCAGAATAAACGCGCGTTATCTTTGCGAGATAGAAAAGAAGAATCTAAGGACTTTTAATTTGTCAAATATTCGTGTCGCGCGCCCATTTTGAAATAGAATCTACAGTAAGCAGTGCGTCAAATCTGTGTACCCTTTGTATGCCACAACAGCGTAGTGTTTACTACTATTCATTGTTTATTATTTCTTTTTTTTTCTACCGTTGCGCCATTTATAAGTTAAATTTTACTTTATCAGTCAATCGGACAATCAACGTTATTTGGGTTAAGAATCACGCAACAATCAGAAACGGTATTCACGCGTTGGCGAGTCTCGTAATCCACAAGCGTCAGAGGCTGTGGCATATAATTGAGCGAATCGCGTTATGCACTTTGCTTACGCCAACAGCAGCAACGGTTGCAGCGGCAGCTTCTTATCGTTCGCCATGACACATCAATAGTTTTATCGCCCGACGTAAGATAATACGAAAGTGCGTACAGGACGATGAAAAATACGCATGGAGGGTTCTTTTACGAGATCCCTCGAGTGCAGTGCATATAAACTCGGTAGCTTTTTTTCTTCTCCCCTCGTTGTTTGGCTTATTCTTTTTGCCGTTTCTTTTTATATTTCACGTTTTACTTTTACAACGAATATTTGCGCTTATACGATTATTGAACCATAGGTTGTTTGTACAATTATTCAAATGGCACATAGCGTATTTCTAAACTTACATATCGTTTATCGAGTCTTTTCTATTAACCGATCTATTCGTAGAACAAGACGAAACTTAGCCTTCGCGTTAAACTCAAATGAACGTTCGAGCATAAAAAAGTCTTTTTTTTTATCTCCTCGAGTTGACCAGTTCGTCCGCGCTGGTTCTTTTTAATTTTTTTCCCCTTCGCGTAGCTTTGCGCTCGAGTGGAAATCAAGAAACTCGATGATCCGCGCCACGATGATTCGGCGATAAAACGAGAGCGTTGAAAGAGAAGAAAAGAAAAACGAAGAGCGTACCGAGAGCTTTTTTTCCCAAGCGCTCATCACGCCGCCAAGTGAACTGTCTAAAAAAGTTCTTTGGTTGAAGGGGCATGGAAACGACGGTAATGGATTTTGTAGAAAATTGAAAGAGATAATGGAAGTAGAGATAGTTTTCGAGGAATTGTAGTTCAAACTAGATTTGTACTAAAGTTTCGAGTATGCATTATCAAGTTTTAATTGTATTCTTCGATTAAATATCTCAAAGAAAATCATCATCCCGCGACCACAGTAGAGCATCGTCCTTAGCCCGTTAAGAAACAGCAAAGTCAATCGTATAATAAAAAAAACAGTCGCTAATGGCATATAATAAGCAATTGAGCGAAGGTCAACTGTCTCTCGTTGCGCCTGAACTTCAAACAAACAGAACGCCACAAAAAAGCATACAGAGCACGCTCTACACTCTATTCGTTTCGTCGGTAAGTTTCCGGTTCTTAACTTCTTATATACTTTCTTGGAGATACAATTAAACGCTCGACTTGTTGCGAAATACTATTCGGATTTATCGCCAACATGAAATTAGGACAGAGAAAGATAAAATTAAAGTGCGTTATGATCGCTGTTACTCTTGTTGTTTCCAGCTGTTATTTGATATAAGATTTGCTCGACAGAAGAAGAAATTCAGCGAGGATCGATGGAGGATCGTGGTGCGCGCGCTTTTTTCTCGTTTCTATACAAGCATGTCACGAATATTTGACTGACAAATTGCATTGACTCGAAGCACCGACTCGTGAAATGCTCGTCTCTTGGCTTGTATACGGATGAACCTTTTTCCGGCGTTGCGAAGACGTCACGACAGACTTTGAATTTCAGAAGTAGTCGTAAATTTAGTAGAATACTAAGAAAACGAATATTTATAGGACAACTGAACAATGCATTCAGATAGCCAAACAATAACTTTATTTCTCGTTTATATCTTAGCTCAAATAAATATGAAACTTAGCAAAACAATATTTTACCTTGACATAAAAAAAAACAAGACAAAGCAACAGTACTTATGAAAAGATGCTTCAAAATGACATATTAATAAGGTAAGTATTTGTATATAAGACGTTCGAGCAGCAAGGATAACTTTATCTCGCGCGCATCGTTGTCGTCGCGCAAGGTACGCGTTAACGACTTTCCCTTGCGAACAATTAAATTTCCCGCCGGGAGTTTGCGGCGACTAACTTTTCTTGACTTTATGTACCGGACAAAAAGGAAACGTCTTTCAACACTTCGAAGTTGAGTTACTTTTTTCCTCGAGCTAAAACAGTATATAAGGATGGGAGTAGTGTTTATCGGTGGAAAGGAAGAGAAGGAAGAAATTATCAGTCATAAAAATGTACGTTAATAGTAGGTGAAATATAGTTTTCAAATAAATGAACGAGTGTCGAACGGACTCGATCGGTTTGGAGAAAAAAAAACGAAGAAATACAAAACTTGCAGTGGACTTTACAACTGGTACAAAGTTTTCAAACGACGACGACGAAGAAGAAGCTCTATTTGAAAAAATCCTTATAAAACCAACTGTTTAAATACCGTAAAATTGCTGCCAACGTAAAACGCATTTTACTGCGTGCCACGAGAACAACTAAATAGAAAAGAGATCGCGAACGAATAAGAAACGAAACTTCAATAGACTTCCAGTGAATAACGCAATTTCCTGGGCGTGAATTTACATATTTTTAATGCTTGCCGGCATTTACTTCAATGCTAATTAAGATTTTCACAATATCCCGTAAATAATACAACACGGAATTTCTTCTCGTAAAAAATTCTATCGCTTCTCTTTCCGATTTAATACCGATCGGCATAAACAAATAACTAACCCTCGGTTTCGTTTTTTTTCACAATATTCGCGATACGTTGCGTATCACTTACGTAAATGTACTTCCGTTCTGGAACACTATGTACAAAGAAAGTTGAAGAAAGTGACAGCACATTGACAATTAGTCTTATTCGTATTTTTTTTCTTTCCAAATTGGAAGAAACCCTCTAGGCTACCAAAAAAGAAAACATTCTTCCGCTCTGAAAATTCTTCAACCATCACAAAAGAAAATAAGTAAAAAAACCCTTAAAATCTTCTAAATTGAAGACAATTCCTCGTGCAGAGTTTCGTCAACCTTCTTCGCATCTCCACTACCGTCGTGAAAATTTCACGCGAGCAAAGGAGAATAAAAAAAAGGAAAAGGTTGGGGCACCGAACAAAGAGTAAAAGAGCGAGGCCTCCTCTCTCGTCCTACATTCATAGAGGAGTGAATGCGCGAGCACGCGCAGCTAAAATAAAAAAGATGACCGCGAAGCCTGTACCGTTAAAGCCGTGCCTTTATTCTGAAATATCCTTTTCCGCAACGTTACATACACTTACGCGATAGCAAAGAGTCAGAGGTTATCGTTGTGGGAGAAAGTAAAAACACGATGGATATGTTTTTTACTCTTTCGAGATGCGATTGGACTTTCTCGTAGATCGATTTCGAAGATTTACCGATTGTGCAGATTTAAGAAATCGTGATGTGGAGATTATTAATCAAATTGGAAATTACGCGCTATTATACATAGTGTTTTATAGCAATGCCAATAATTCAATAGGCAGTTATTTACTAAATGAGTAAACACCGAGTTCTCCAAGGACGCGATAATAAAACATTCATTATTAGAAAAATTAATACTTGAAGAATGATGTGATCAAAACAACGAATACATCATGTAGCAACACTGACGTATTTTCCCATTCTATGCCAAAAGTAAACGAGTATTACCGTCGTTAATTGAATCGCAAATACTACGATTGAGGCGGTAATCCTGAAAACTTGTTGATGATACATCGCTATGGATAAACTGTCACACTTTTAGACGAGACAAAAAGGGTGCGACGTATCGTAGGTCACGACGGTGAAATCTTTTGGGGCTAATTGACTGAATAGAAAAGCTTTGCGAGCGAATGATACTCCAAAGTGAGGAGTATTCACTAGGAATTAACGGGTACAGGGTAAATATTTTCTTTTGAAAGTGCCAGTGAAGATGACAAATTATTTTTGAATGGGACAAAGTTTCGTTGGAATGGTCCTGATTTCAACCTCGATACTTTTTTGCTTAAGCAAATTGAAAGCAACGAGTTCGTAATTGTAACAAAATAGTGTCAGTTGGTTAACTGTTTGAAGCTGCATGAATGTTTGGTTACAGAGTCGTGTAAATCGGAAAAAAATGGAACTAAATAATGCCATCAGATTTCTGAACGTTAAAAATCTTTTATTTAAAGTAAAGGGCTACATAATATCACAATGATAAATATACAATTTCAGCAGATATAACGATATTTGCTATTTTACAGCCTACGTAACTTTACAACCTGATCACTATACTGATTTCAATACAGCGCGTTCAATACAATCATACATCAAATAACTAAGAATTGCCTTAGTGCATATCGTCAAAAATATTAATGAGAACAAGATATTCTACAAATTAGGCTCGAAGAGTTTAACGTAGAATTGTTGGCGGTCCTGCGGTAGACAATTTTTTGAAGGTTTTAAAGGGAGATGTGTTGCCGTACAAAGAGGTAATTGGTTTTTTAGGAAAATATCCCTTTCTACCTTTAATTGATATTGATCTGCGTTGAAAGGAAAGTCCATCGAGAGTCGGGATAATAGGAACTTGCATGATAGATCGAGGAATAGACGCGATGGATCTAATGGTAGGAACAGTGGGTTTGGTTGATGGTAGAATTTTGTAGAATTTGCCGTAGATTCGACGTATGTGACGTCGAATTTCCCGACGGAAAGCAGAAGTAGATTTAATAATTGACAGCCATTTGCGAGAGACAAGACTAGCATTCATGAGGGATTTGGCGTCCAGATAGCTGAAGACGATCTGGGATAGTTCGACCGGTAAGGATTTGATGATGTCGAAATTGTAATAGTTGTAAACGCCCATTGTGCTGTGAGAACCAATGATAATTCAATTAATTAATTCACTTTATTTATATGTTATCAATTTTATAAAATATTTTTTGTTATTTTATCTTATTCGTTTAAAATATATATGCAAATGTTGTACTTGGCACATCAATCATAAACGCAAGTGTTATTCTTTGAATTCGAATACCGAATATTTTTGAAAGTAACGTTATACATGGAAAATAGATAAAAAGTCTGATGATCTTCCAAGATAGTAAAATAAACGTAGTTATCCAAAACTTGGCAAAATGCCATTGCATAGTTTTACTCGGACGGTTCATTGACAGTGAACTCGTTTTTCCGTCTCTTTGTGTGCGGCGTAGATTTTCATTACGACAATCATGCGCCATGTAGCTACGCGAGTTTTACATGCGGAAGTTTGAGGCAAAGTTACGACTTGTTTTTTTTTTCTTGACGCTCAATATTTGTATTTGTACCCAAACAAACTTTTATTATTAATGTGAGTTATTCACATGTACATGACTCACATGCTTGTTTCTTGAATGAATCAATCTTTTAGCTAAAATATTATGTATCGCAACGTTCAAACATAACAGAGTTTCGTTATGCGCACATTAATAAAATAAATTATTCACCGTGAATTAAATAAAAAAATCAAGATAACATAAATAAACGAGTGAAACTAAAAAAATAACCACAGCTCACACTCGATTAAGAAAAACGTCGCGATATAAGTGATAGAATCAATTGCATTGATTAATAGCCTATTAATGTGAATTAGCGATAAACAATAATCATATTACGCAACGCGGTATGGACAAAACAATGCGACAGGTTGATCAGCTTAGGCTTTCGACTTGACTGTACAGTTTGTTAGACATTGTGTGCTACAATACCATGAGAAACTACGTATACGCGTGCGGGTATAGTACATTCCAATTAATTATTAGAGTCGCATTGACATTTACCGACTGCTGGTTTCTACTGACGTATTTGTAACGACTACGTGTCGCCGCTTAGTCGAATTATAATTGTCACCTTTGTGAACACTAGCCATACGAGTAACCGCAAATGTTTTTTTTTTGGTGATCTAACAATAATATTATTATTTCCGATGAAACAAATGCATCATAGTGTAATCTACGTAGAATCTTTGTTTCTGCATCGCAATATAAATTAAACTCGTGATTGTTTAATTATTAAGAAGGTCTCGATAAATAAAGTCATAAAGTTCCCACCAATGTCGACGAATGAGTCAAGTATTATTATTTAAGCTTATAATTGACGCGCAAAATTTTCAACTCGCATATGGCAACCTCGCGAACGAGCATTAAAACTTTTTGAAGAGTTAATTCTCGAGATCAACGCACTTGGGAATCTTGCTAATGCGCCTCAGGCTATTGAAGTTCCCAGACTGAAGCGTCACGGCCAGGACGTTAAAGGGAAAACTTTAAGTGGTTCGTTTTTGCAACATTATTACACGCGTTACCATTCGAACAAAACAAAACAAAACAAAACAAAACAAAACAAAAAGAACAAACAAACCAGTTGGCAAGGATTTTTGGTTAATGGCATGGGAAATTGCACTATCGACAGATGTTTTCTTCAGGTTTATGATTAAACAAGAAGAAGAAAAGTTCGAAGATTGGTTTTGTTGTTGATTTTGAAGCTAGTTTTCGTGTTAATATTCGGGAAAAAATATGTTTTTTATACTTCACCAACGTTTTGCCGATAATCGTTTCTTCGATTATTTATAATACCAAAACTAATTTTCATCAGACATCTTTCAATAATTCGTACAATTCAGCAATAAACTCAAGTAAACATCAATCTTGCCGCGTATATAAACAAAAACATTGGAATCCAAGTTTCTCATCGCAAGTACACCGCCTGTATAATTCGCATGTTACAAGCAAAAAAAAACAGGCGCGAGCCTTATAATTCGCGTTCGCTCGTGGTACCTGGTGTGTGTGTGTAAGTATATATATAAAGTTTCGCGAGCGCAACGCGGAGAATTGAGGCATCGAAGCCGACGTGGCGCAGGAAGATATTAAAGTTTCTTCATAAAAGCGCTGAGTTTGATTATTAGGGTGGAATGCGCGTATTTTATCAAAGCACGAGAGGCGATGTTAGATCTAGAAACGATAAATATACGAATTATTAAAACGATTCTTTCTTTTTGTTTATTTTGCAATAGAAACTGACAAGATATCTAAGACAAAATTGTCGTTGAAAACGATAAAGGAAATTATAAATCAACTTTTGCAACACAAATGATACAGCATACAAGAACTACACGATCATCCACGCAATAGTCTCGAAACGCGTTTAATACACCACTCGATCATATTTGTTGCATCGAACAACCGTATGCAAGAAATATAAAAGAAATATAACAATATTATCGTAAAGAACAATCGATACTCCGCGGCTTATAGACTAGAAGGTATAATCGCTGGGAGGAAGAAAATTATTACAAGCCCTCTAAAGCTTATATATATACCCGCATACTGCCGGACGTAACTATGCGACTCACCGACTTCCGCTGGATGTGGCGGAAAAAGAGAAAGGGAGAGAGAGAGAGAGAGAGAGAGAGAAAGGGCCGATCGCCCTTGGAAAGAGGAACACGCTTTGGCACACCCAACGAGCAAGGCGTCATCTTCATTGGAAAACGATTGTGGGAAATTGTCGATCACGACTGTATACCGAGATGATTATTGCATCGTTCGTTATTCTCGAATGCGATGAATGAGACTAATGGTCAACTACAGTTACGGATGTACAAATACATTTCGTTTTTTATTTAGTTGTTGGATCTATCCGCTAGCGAACGCAAGTACGCCAAATCATTAAAATAAAAGCAAACTCTTTTTTTCAAATTGTCAGGCTCAATGAAGTGATTGATGAATGCGTCGAAGATCAAGAAATACATTTTGCGATAGATTTGATGCGATACGCGGATATGCGCCATACGGATATCTTGAATAAATCAATAAAACATTTACGTACAGAATTTGCTTTTCAAATAAATTGAATTTTAAATTTGTGGAACTATAAAAAAAGAGCAAAACGATCGAGAGTAGTGAGTTTAGTCAGAGGGAAATGTTACGTGACACAGCTTATGAATCAAAGTTCCAATATTGACTTTCGATGCTCCATTAGTTTTCATAGAGGAAATAATTCATGTTTTTTTCCGTTTTTTTTTCTTTAATTCTTATCGAACCTGAAATATCGAATAATAATAAAGCCTCAATTATCCGTTATCATATTTTTGTTTAAAACCGAAACCCCTATAATACTCGACCAATAATCTAACCAATCACTCACCAATTATGCACTCAACGCACACCTGATAAAAGCATCTCAATTACCTTTATCGACAATCCACACGGCTAATAAAATTCCGCCTAACGATAATGCAAATGCAGCGCGCGACTAATAGCGAAGCAGGAATCAATCAAAACAAACATGCGTGCGACACGACGAGGAAGTTCGCAACCAAACACACATGCATGCCCTACCCACGCTATTTATATATTATACATATACCTGCCCGCATAAGAATATCGTTCAAATACTAAAAATATACGTAGGCTTGACGATAATTCGTCGAGCTATAAGTGTGGTTTGATGTGCCTACGGTTGATGTTTTTGTGAATAAAATTCTTGATTGAATGGATTGTTCAGAGAAGTGATCGATGAAGGGCTTTTGTGAACAAATATTTGGATGGGTATCAGATAACGTGTAAACCGTTATTTTTGTCATTAGCTTCCATAGCTGTTGTAGATATAGTAATTAGCAACTTCTTTTTAAAGCAAAATCTTTGAATCATGACTATTCAGGAAAAAATAAGCTTTATTTACAGTCTATTTGAATGCGTCATAAAAAAATTCAGTAGAAGCCCACTTTTATTTATATTTTAACTATTTCCTCATTCGCACATGATTGATTTCATTTCTCAACTCGTTACATATAATTTCCTCGTCAAACAAGTACAATGTACAATTGTACGTCGAATGTAGACACAAAAATAAACCTCAATACTATTCCACAAATCAATTCCAATCGTATATATAAACAAGCAATATCTCACAAAGCAAATTTCACACAAGCGCAGTCTCATTTTTACACGGAAACGGACTGCACACCTGATTCAGATTACGGAAACCGGGGAGATCCTTGCTGAGATAAGCATTGCAAAATCAAATAAGAGTCCCACAAAACTTGCAGCCAAGCCTTATTGTCAAGCCTTATTACGGGGACACCTTGACTTTAACAAAGGTCTCTCTCTCTCTCTCTCTCTCTCTCTCTCAGCCAGTCTAATCTCGAGAAGAAAGAAAGAAAAACAGCACCTTTGAATTAGCGATTTATGAGACATCCTCGTTGATAAAACAACTTACTCACGTGTGTCTTATTGTATCCCACTGTAGGTATCCCTTATGTTACATTATTTTTTTCTTCTTTGAAGAAAAGCAAAAGTTTATCAATTTTCGAGAGAGAAAGAGAGTAAGAGAGTGAATGAGTGAGTGAGTGAGAAAGGAAAGAAATTCCGCCTGGTCGGTCTGTAATTAAAGTAACCGCTAGCCACAAAAGAACAGTTAGTGCTCGCGAGCGCGTTCCTTTACCGCAGATTCATTTTCATACCCGAGCTCCTCGTTTGTTTCGAGTTCGCGCGAGTCTCTCGCGAAAGGAGTTCCTTCTTTACTCTCTCTCTCTCTCTCTCTCTCTCTCTCTCGAGCGCGAGAACGACATTGTCGCAAATTACTTTTCTTTTGAAACGCTAGGTTGACGTTTACTTATCTTTTTTTCAAATCTTTTACTTACATACTTTTAATTACACTTGCCAGAGTAGAATAATTACTTTGGATATTTATCAGCAAGCTCATAAGCTTTTTCGACAAATCAATCTAGCGCGCAGCACTTTGATTCTATAAATAACGTCTAAAATTCGATGATAATAAAATAAACCGTGATATCTATCGCAATTCGTTTATCTGTAGTCAATTATAAACTGCCTTGTAATTCAGTGGTTCTCGTACACGAGCAATGGACTAGCGTAACAAGAGCAAAAACAGAGAAACACATGTTGTATTTTTCGTATTAATAAAAAATCAACTCACCTTCTAGGAGACGAAGTACTATTCGCCTGATGGACAGGACTGACAGTAGCACTAGTTGTAGTACTACTGCTAACACTGCTACTCGCAGCGCCGTTACTACTGGCATACGTACTAGTTGACTCAGCTGAACTTGGACTCCTCGTAGGAGTTTGTCTCTGTTGGCAACGATTTCGTCGTCCACGTCTTGGTGTATTATTCGTTGTCGTATTTGTCGTGTTTGTCGTGGTTGTCGTGACCGTGATTGCGTTTGGCGAGTTTGGTGGTGCTGGTGCACTTCGTACTGGCGCTGGTGCACTTGACGGTCGCAACAAACCACCGCTCGTGTCGTTCGTTTGTGCCGCGAGAATTTCGGGCGCTATTAATGCTATGTCGGGCAGAGAGTTGCATGGATCTGTCGTTGTCGATGCGTTGTTGCTATTTTCGAGAATACGCAACTGACGGAGACGACGCATTGACGCGCGTAGCCATGGTAGCGTGCCGCTGTTGCTGCAATATTTCATTCAATTATCAATTCAGTTTGTTTTCATGGCTTTTATTTTGATGTGTACAAAATATACGAGTAATATAATAGATTTGGTAAGTAACATCAACCGTATGAATTTTACTAAAAGTTTTATCTCACAAACGAGCGAAACTCAATTGTCAAGTTTCTGTCCTTGATAATGAATTGACATTTACCGATTTGTTAACGCTCTGATAACTGGCATACGTCTTTGGATTTATTTGCACGATAAAACGCGTGCAGAAATCAGTCGTTAGCCATGAGACGTGCCAAGTTTAATTCGTACAAAAAGTCTAGCATTGATTTGAACAAATGCAGCAGCGGCGAAAACATTGGTTTTTATTGCCAAAAATTGGAAAGTGATTTTATGTTGAGAGAAACGTTCTTTCGCTAATCACCAACGTTTAATTGGCTGCAGTGGACTCGTGAGAGCTATACACTGTTACGTACTTAATTAACCGGCAATCGATACTATTGCCGCATAATTTATTGTAATTAGTCAACATTTGCGAAACTCTCGAAGGAATACTCTATTTAAAGAATGCAGCTTCCCATTGATTGCCAGTAATGAGTTAAAAATACAGGATATTGCACGAAACTACAGTATAGCGTGTTTTATAGTCCTCGTCTTCTTTTTTTTTAATTCGCACACGTGCGTGCCTTTAAAATTAACCAGGGGACAAATAAAAGCATAAGAAAATTGTTGAGAAATTGACCAACCTTTCAACAGTGGTAATTCTATTGGTCTCGGTAGCATTATTATTATCCCTAACATCACCCACATTAGAACACTGATCATCACATTGCACAAGTCGCGAGTCAATGAGGACAATTGGCTCGCTCGACGGCTTTCCCGCCGCGGCGACGGACATCGCGACACTGCTAAAGCCCACCTCCGCAACCGACTCGTCGACATCATCACAAACCAGACATGGAGAGCGCACGCGCTGTAAAGTGGGGGTTCGAGCCGCCGCTTCCTCTACTGGTGTTGCGGCCGTTGACGCCGTTGCCGCTGTTGCTGCGGCTGCTGCGGCGGCTGCTGCTGCCTCTTCCACCCACGACCAGTCTACCTCTGAACACGAGGATGAAGCTGATGAGTTTGACGAAGATGACGGTGACGATGAGTTTGAAGACGATTGACTGTAAAGAGGAATAGTTAACATTTTTAAAATCCATTGTTTTTGGTTTTCTTTTTATTGTATTTTCGAAATACCATGTATTTATTTATTTTGCGGTTTTATACTTTGATTTCCCCGAGGCACATCCCCCTTATCTCAACTCACCGTATAGAACAAAAAAGTTGAAATAATTTCAATATTTACTAATCCATCGTTACACGTAAATATAAAAAACAGAAAGTAATCGGATTCACTGAATTTTATTAGCATCTATATAATATTGATTTTCACACTTTTCCACTTGTATTTATTTCAACAATAAACAACAATAGTATACATAGTAATATATCGCGACTGAAAAATCTCAGTAGTGGGGATTCCCCTGTTTCTCTCTCAAGCTGTACACGCGACTCACTTAATATGGACGAGCGATAAAAAAGAAAAAAATAAAGAAAGAAACTCGTAAGGAAAAGGAAAAGGGTCGTTTCGAGGGAGTCCGATGTCCGGAACGTATTGCGCACATGCGCTCGCGCGAGATAATTAACTATGCACCATGGTGGAATAGCCTGAGACGCCTTTGTATGTCTTGGACTGTTTATTTCGGAGAAAGTGCGAGTGCATCCATTACTAAATTTCACTTTTTTTTACTTAATTGTTAGCCACAATTTACTTAGTTTTCTGTTCTGAACGACAACGTAGGAGGGTCTATACTTTGAGCTTTTGAGTGAAATCTTAGACAGTTCGTTTGTTCAACGAATAAAGAAAAATCGATGAAATGAAATGATGTTTCTTTACTCATGTTTTCCACTAAGTAGAGACAAGTAAACTCGACTGGTTTGAATAGACTAAACTAGAAATTAGTCCGAAAATTGCAGCTACTTATAGAAAAAAAGCAAACACAAAGCACAAAGCGGTGCTCACATCACGTACTGCAATGGCAATTACAATGAGCAAGAAGTCGAACGGTAGTCATTGCGTATAAAATTCAAGAAAGCACAAAAAAACTTGATGTTTATCAGCCAGATATTTCCCCCCTAACGAGCGCAACAAGGGATTTTGAATTCCTCGAAACAATGATGTAGACTTTATAGTTGTTTTGCTTCCCTGATTATGCTATATATATATATATATATATATATCCGGTCAATCAACCAAGCGTTTCTCGAATGTGTATATTGTATACATGCGCGCACGTGCCCTTTTCTAATGCGACGCTCGTATAATGGAGGCGTTGATGCCACGTGCTCAAGCAGACATTTAAGCGCTGTACTTAGAATACATATAAGATATTTTGAAATGGTAATTCCAAATTCAATGGGATGCAGGAATTGACGATTGAAAGTGTTATTACTAAGTTAATGTCATTTTTATGTTTTTAGAAATAAATGTTTAAAAGTACAAGTTATTTTCGCATTAAACGCATCAATATTTGGAAAAATGACAAACTCGCAAACAAACAAAAGATAGCGAGTTCAATAAATGATTTTCGACGAGACAACTAAACTCGTTATACAGCGGCGTGACGTTGCTAAATCATCAGTGTAATGGCCAACGACAACGCCGTACAAGCACTTGGGGGGCCCATTTTTCCGTCACACCTGCTTTCTTTTTTGTCTTCGCTAATTCGTTCTTGACGCGTGTTTCAAAGCGCTCAGCGATGCGTAGACACGTAAATTAGCAAACTCCGGAAATACGGGTTGATAGAAAAAAATGTATGATTGTCTACACGTGGAATTGATTAGATATCAAAATCGAACCTAAACTTGATATTACGTTGAGTAAATAGAATCAAGTATTTGGTGAGATGAGTGTTTGAATTACTTAATAGTACTGATCAATTCATTAAGCTATCGGACTATTGAATTAATGCATAAAGATTCCTTACAGTCATAGTAGACTGCATCATTGTACAAAAATGTCAACTGTGGAATTTAATTTGTGTTGATAAAAAAAGGTGTAAGACAAAAATAACGCATATCTATTAAGATATATCAACAAACAGTAGCATTATCTTATTTCTGTGATTTGCTGTTCTTTTTTTGTCAAAATACTACGTACAGAGCCATCAATGACACTCAAAACATCATACAATTTTTCGTTCGTATTTGACCGTGCCGAGTGCTGAATAACCGTTGGCGCAGTCTCATTTTCCAAAGCCAGTCGTTATCGACAGCGCGCTGCAAAATTGCAGCGCACGAGAAAGAAAGAAGGAACAGAAGGAAAGAAGAAGGAATCGCACTGGTGTTGTGCAATAACAGTAAAAACGCAAAAGAAATGGAGTCACGAGATAATAGCTGCTGAAAGAGAGAACTATAATGTTTGGCCCAGATTTTTGTTGCGGTTATTTATTGTACTTTTTTCTATTGTTATAATTACATAGGCAGGATTTTTTTTCAAGATATGTTTATATTATGTATAAATACAAATAATACGTCATCACCTATTTCCGATATTATACACGCTGTTATAAAAATTAATTTTCGCGTGTCGTTTTCCGGTTATTATCTTTTACGGTGTCGAAATTCCGCGCGAAAATTTTTCGAGGACATTTAGCGCTTTATCACGCCAGACGAAGCTTAACACCTATAATAAAGTAAAGATTAACCTGGTAAATACGGCTACGTTAACTGTACTGGAGAATCAAGCAAAGTAAACTTGATGAAATCTCTTCGGTTCACTTTAAAATATATATATGTTTTTTTTATAGATGCTCAGAGTATAGGTGTCACTTTGATTTCGACCGAAAAATACAATACACATACAGTTGTTTCGGGTCGAGCATTATGAAAAACAATTTTGTTAGATGCAATGGGCGAGTTACAAACGTCTGACAACGCGTAAAATAAGCAAATCCCTTTAAATATCTGATTAAACTAATAAATATCATAAATTCATATTTGGTCATAACTATGGATGATATAGTGCTAAATTTCAAATGTATGGTATTTCGCGGTATTCGTGCCGTCAACCTAACTAACCAAAAATCACCAAATCCAATATAACCAAAACAATTCAACTTATTTATTTGTATATTGGCATCACGTTACCGCAGCTTTTGTGCCGGCCGCATCACATCTTCTCAAATTCCAAATGTGTATTGTTCGATACTATTCTTCACTTAAGTTGCACTGTAAAAGTTTCTCTTTATGTTGTGTTTAATCGATCGAACGATACACCGTACGTTTATTTGCAGAGCAAGTTTGTTGTGAACATAAACACGAGTGAAGCTAACTGCTGTTGACGCATAGCGATGTAGTATGCTTGTATAAACAAAAGAAGTGCTCACTGCGCGAACAAGTGTAGAACGCAACGCTTACTTTTCTTCAACAAGAAAGAAATTTGTTTTTTTTTTATGAATAGTGTTTAAAAGAAGGTTGTAAAGATGAATGTTGAAGGAACGTGTATGAAGGCAGATCCACAAAATCTGCCTAAAGTCGATACTTGGATGTTATTTGACTTTTTGAAAAATGGACGCAAGTTCAGCTATACTGAATTCGAATTGAAAAATGACAAAGAAAATGTGTAAGTGTTTACCCTATTATTGTTGCATTGAAAGCAATGCTTTAATTATACGTATCAACAATTTTGTTCTTATTTTATTGCAATTTTAGTGCAATTGACAAGTACGGAGACAATTCCATAAGCTTAGTTAGCATATTGAGAAATCCTATTTATTGTGTTGTCAAAGCAAGAATTTTAGTTGATAATGGCAACTCTTGCTACGCAGTTCGCGCTCTTATTCATGAGATAAAAAACGTTATCCACAAAATAGAATGCAAAAAATGCACACCAATTGGTAAGGCATATCGTAGATACATTAGTAATTTCTTTTTCATTGACGAAAAATAAATTTGTTCAATACAATATTGCTTTCAGAGTGCGTACATGGTTTTGCATTATTAATGTGGTTGCATCGAAGAACCGAAGAGATGGTTGAGAATATAGTCAGTTATTACAAGAAACCAAGTTTGACTTCCGATAAAATAACTAAACAAGATACAAACAGAGATTGTCCACCTACACTACTGTCTCTCTCTCCAACAAGTACTTCTTCATCTACTATGACTACTAATTATTTAAATAATAATAATTATTCTCCAGATACTAAACTATTTTTACACAAAAGTGGGATCTTAACTCAACGATCAACAAACTCAAGCCAACATTTACAGACACTGTATCACATAACACAGCATATATCAAAAAATACTTTACAAAAATCAAATTCTAACTCTAAACATTCTCAGATGATTAACTCTGGAACAGGTATTCATGAATATTGTGAAACTGAAAGCTCAAACTCGGTATCTGTACAATCACTACCTCGTAAGGTGATACCGCTTTCTCAGACAGCTAATACAGAACATGCAATTAGCCCCAAACAGCATAAAACTGTCAGAAAAGTTCCATATTTACCCAAACCTGCCAAAGTAAATTCATCAAAGACCTTGAAAGAACAGCCTCTGTTATCTAAAAAAGTAAGTCAACTTATTAAGCAACCTAAGATAGAGCATTTTTTCATCAGACCAAAAGCTGAAATAGAAGATAGTAAGCCCCAAATTCAACATTTGTTTATGAGTAAACTAGTAAAAGACTTTTTGAAGCTAAACAATGGAACTGTAGAAGATTTTATCAGGTTTGCAGAAAAACAAATGTCCGAATTTTTATGCAAAGAAGCAGAAAAACTCACTCGAGTACAAAGAACTGATCTCTGGATGGAATTGAGGTATGGTAGAATAACAGCATCCATTATTCACGAAGCTGCATGCTGTCGTACAATGAATGGTAGTTTAGTCAACAAGATATTGGGGAAGGTTAGTGAATATCAAACTCCTGCTATGAAAAGAGGAATCGATTTGGAGGATAAAATTTTGCAAGAAGTGCAAAAACAAAATAACATTACAATCAACAGTTCTGGCTTATTTTTAATACCTTGGTGCCCAATCGTAGGAGCGTCACCAGATGCTATTGGCAGTGACTTTATTGTTGAAGTCAAAGCTCCTTCGACTTATAACACTTTTAAGGTCTTCTTACCAAATGGTGACATTAGCAAGAAATACAAGAGACAAATGTATTTGCAGATGTATTGCACGGGTATGAAGAAAGGTGTGTTCTGCGTTGCAGATCCCCAATTTGAAATAAATAAAAAAGTTACAACAGTGTGGTTGGACTATGACGAGAAATTTACTGAGATTCTTGAAAGAGCCAAGATTTTTTGGATCACAGCAATTTTTCCTCGACTTGTAAACATGTAATTCTAGCTTGTTTTATTTGTCCAATGCATGAACTTTATTCACTAATGATATATTTTTAACGGCATAGTCGAACTATCTGCATGATTTATTCTTATACAGCCTTTACAACATAATCTACTTTCCCATTTATTACTGATTGTTCAATATTATTCGTAATTATGATGTATTTCCAATTTTTAAGTTTGATATATATTAAATAAATCTGGGCAGACATTATTTATTGCATGTATAGCAATGAGTTTTAAATAAAAATTGCTTACTCTATTAAACTGCCGTGTTTAGTTTGTTTCTTAAATCAAATATAAATATCAAATAATCTTTGCTCTGTATCAATGTACTCACCCAACAGAAGATGCAGATTTTCTCAATCTGTCCCTCTTAATTCCTTTATCCAACCTCTCGCTATACCTCCTCTTCCTTTTGCCAACAAGATCGCACCTTGATCTTCTACTACCTGCACTCCATGATTTTCTGTAAGGACAATTATTGGATTTGATTTTCCAAGAAGATTGCTCGTTATCCAAGCCTACGGCAGAGCACGTGAGAGAACGTAACCGTTTGAAGGAGTTTCTCGCAACTCTCAAGCCATCGAAATCAAAGTTCATCGAGCTTGGTCGTTTCGAACTTTCGTCGATAGCTTTGGCAGGCGGTGACGCTTCGAACGCCACATTATCAAACACAAAACTACTGGATTTCTCTTGAATGAAACAAGTCGGTTCAAGTGGATAAGACTTTGGTTCGTCGAGTATCCTGTGTTCCTCTTCGTTATCGTCCAACTCGGCAAGAAAATCAAAAGCATCGTTGATTTGTCTCGAAGCGTCGTCATCTCTATCACTAGAACCTACCGAGTTGACAATATGAATAACCGGCTCGAGATTTTTCGTTATGTCCCTCACTCTTTTTATGGTATCCGTTGATACCACGTCGATTCTTTTTCTCACAGGTACCACTTGATCGTGGCCTAGTGTCACAAGAACGTTATCCCTTTCTTCGGAATTTCGGAGGTGATCGTGACTGCGACGTGTTAGCGACAGTTTTTGTTCGAGTTTCGGTGGGCAAACGTCCAAAAGGTGTTCTTGTTCTTCGGGTGTTGCATCCGGAATCGATATACGTGGCTGTGGCGATACTCCGGTTTCTAAGTCGATTAAATCCATTTCGTCCGATAATGGTGGCGACTCGAATGTGGCCATCTTTACTGCACGATGGCGTTTGCCACGCTCTGTAATTTCAGCAAGAGACACTTTTATTAGTCTATTTTATTCGTGAAATATGAATTATTTTATGCGTGACCATTGAAGAGTCCAAAAATAAACAAATAATTAATCGACAGCTACTTGACAGTTTAGGATTGTTTTTGTTTTTACACTCGGAGAAATTATGGTTCCAGTTTAAACAATATTCAAACAGCGCTAGACGAAAGAAGTATGAATGTAGACGAAATAAAAATGTATTTTTTCATGGTCAAACTCCACTCGTAGATTAACGCGGTCGGTTAATCGAGAAATTTTGTTGAGGAGACAACGGCGAAGTACGTTCATAGTATACAGGTATCAATTGTTCTTCCTACTCGTTCGTTCAATCATAGCAAAGATTAACCGTATAGGAGTCGGTTCTTTGAATAAGCCTAACTGAATAAAGACTGATAAAATGAAGCTTCGTTTACGGGAATCGGCAGTTCTGGAAAAGTCTCGAGAGATAAATAAATTTATGAATACTGCATCACCGCTTTCTAGATGCGCCATCATCGAACCTGACCCACATCTCGTTAACCCCCCCCCTCCCCCCTCTTTACGCTCGCGAGTGCAAACAGCTCTCCTCTTAATACTTTTGCGAAAAATATTTTCTGGCTACATTCGCTCGAACGTGATTTTGATTTCTTTCTATTTATTAAAATACGATAAACTTTATCCGGGAGTATAATGCCCAAGCTAAAAGGAAAAAGAATTTATCAGCAGACACCGAGTGTTTTGTATGACATTAACGCATATAATTGGTAAATATTATTTCTGTTGGTATCAATTAAAAAAATCGAGAGTTTATCCAATTATTTTACATAAAATTAACACTAGTGAAGTTAAAACACAATAAAATACTTAAATAGATTATACGATGTCGCAATAATAAAAATAATCGAATATAAAGTTAATCATTCAACTCCGTTTTAAGAGAGTCTACTCAAACTAAACGAAATAACCTCAATCGTTGTAATATACAGAAAAAAGTTCGTTTTCTATCGGAAATAATTTCAAACTCGCGACTTTATATATAAAGTCTACCCATACACGTCAAATCTCTTCCGCCTTTTCAAATAATTCGCAAATCGTTCAATCGTGCGAAACTCACGGAGAATCCATTTCCTGTTTTTTTTTCGTATTACATACGTTTGTTGGTGTATTCGTGTCAGGCGCGGTTTTTCACGACCGATTTTAACGGTTTATGTACTTGCTCTTTCACAACAGGCACGTACTATTAAACCCAACCGCCCTGAGAGTTTGCAGTCGATACATATTATAAAGGAGAAGTTTTTTTATTTTTGTACGAGTAACTATGAGTTTTATTGTTATTTGCTTTCGTGGAATTTACGTTATAAAGTAAAGGTAATCGAGATAAACGGTTGATTTTCTTTTCAGTTTTGAAGAAAAAAATCTGGCCGGTAGAAGAATTTACACATCACCGCACGTGCAATTTTACGCAGGGAAAGTAAATATATTACATGAATTTAACGAAAGTGAAATCTTAAAACCGCATTAATATGCAATCGTCGCGATCTTCAGTTTGCAAAGAAAAATGATAACGTCATCAGTATTTATGAATGGTAATTAATGTATCCTTACAATAGGCCAAGTTTCTCAACTGATATTAATACAATTTGTTTAATTATAATCCAGAGAGATCAGGTATTCATCACGCTCAACAAAAACTTCATTATAAATATTAATCCAGCGAGATCGTGGAATAATCGTACGGTGATGTTGCATTATTGAACAATAAATAACTATACATACATATAGTGTGGATGCAACATTTGAAAAATAATAAGGAAACTGCGTGATATATCGTCGAAAAAGATACGATACACGCACGCACCCGGAACAGTTATAATAACGACACAATGTAACAGAGCGTAAGCAAAATACGCGTTGAGCATCTTAAACGACAATACTTGTTCCGATGATCAACGTATAATTCTAGCCGTGATCTTCACCTACGATTCGAGACCTTGACGACGATACCCAATGTGAATGAAAAATAAGCCACAGTGCGGTGGGGGAGAGGTATTACAGTGGTCTCTCGATATTGTTGTACCTATGTTCCGTGGGAGATTCAACGATGCGCGTGGACAAGATGTAACCAGTGAATTATTATTTCGTACCTTGTGCGTAGTTTATTTGTGAGTCATCCGAATGAATGATTTTGGAATAAACTATTAAAAGAGAGATAGTAACAATGCATCTAAATCACTTGACATTCCAAGTGATTTAGTAATTGGAAAACCAAATCAATCAATTTCTGTTTTGTGTTACATTTGTAAAAAAACGAATAAAGTATCTTCGGTCTGTCGAGCGTTGATTACATTACTGCCGATCGGAAAATAATAAAATTTGATAGCACCTCTTATCTTTGACGGGAGATACGATTAAACATCAAATCAAGAGCGGCGTAAATTTCCAGATAAAAAGAGCAGTAACCAAATTAACTTGATTAGAATAAGTCCTCGGTCTTCAGTATTGAATAATCATGCGAATCACAAGTGTCAAAGTCTTTAATAATTATACGTTCGCATAACGACTCGTTCCACGGTAACAAGTGAAGAGACCTAAATTATGCTGCTCACTTATCACGTGATATTGGTTATACACAGGTTAAAGTTCAATATTGTTTAGCATTTTTTATTAGTTTACGAGAAAATATAGATTTTAAGATGAAACAATAAAAATGTTCAAAGGTACGATAATAACTTGGTAGAAAAATATTAAATTCCATTCAAATAATACAATTGTATAAGCTTGTTTCTCGGTAAGATTGTTGCTATTAATAGCAAAATTGCATTTACTCACGTTTCTTGTCGAACAAATAACAATTTATATTGGATATGATAAATACATTTTGAGATAATCGCAACGAATAATTCAATTGCGAAAGTTTAAACGGCCATAAGAAAACATGAAATTGCTCAAAGCCCATTATAAGCGAAATATAACGACTACATTTTACAATAGCTATTTAGTTTTCGAATCTCGTAGTTTACAATCAACGTGATAAACGACACAAACACGTCGTATCAAACTCACTTTTACGTCGAAATATCTGCAAAATTCCGCTCGTTATCGCTGACATAATAATTTAAAGAAAAAACAACAACAGTAATTTTTATACAGCCTTGAACCCCATTTAACGACAAGTAAAAAAGACAAGCGCTGAACACGACAACGTTCGAGTTGTCACTGAGCAACATAGATCGCGCGTCGCGTTGTGCACACACGCTTTAGGATTGATTAGCGTGTCGATGATAAAAGTCCTCCCACATCCACATGTGAACGCAAGCAACTGTTTGCGCCTTGGGAGACGACTAGAAGTAGGGTGTGATGAGTTAGTTACGTGCTTGTTGCGTGATTTTGAGAATATTTTTAAAATCGAGTGTTGTATATATTTATTCTTTGATTATTTTACATAACGAATCTTCGACGATTCCTCTATTTATTAAATAATAACACAGCATTTCATACATATCTGTCTTGGATAAAGTTCGAAATTCGATCCAAGCTTTTAATATTTTCATAGCTTGTACAGAAAATATAAGATACTGTTTATTCGTAACTTCTTTCGTCACCGCTCAACTCGTTATCGTCAAAAATAAACTTTGTAATTATTAAAAAAATAATTATTTTCTTCTTTTTTATCGTTCTGCTCATTTATTAATGTCTCATTACGCACATCGAGTCAAACTCATGTATATTTATTGTTATATAAAGTGGACATTCTAGTGCGCGGGAGATATTTCACAGTTAATTAAAATCATTTAGATACACATTTCACGTATGGTTGTATAAATATCAACGTTAGTTTTATTATCAAGAAAGCCATTCACACATCAGTGATAAGGGATAACGCAACGACATTTGATCGCATACAAACGAGAATACACTGCATAAATATTATACAAGAGGGTCATTTAATTATAAAGACAACATTGAACAGTTCATTTATACATCTACATCTCCCTCGAATTCTTTTCAATTGCCTCGATCATCGCATCCCTCGTAATCTAGCGCATCGTTCAAATAGAAGATAATTTTAATATCCTCCATTCAACACATCCGATCGATCAATTAAAGTCATTTCCACCGAATGGGATAGTTAACAAAGTATTTTACTAAACTTGCGCTACACGCACGAGGTTTTTATCTACCAATTCGACTATTAACGATCTGTCATTTAATATACTTATCTATAGATGAGAGTTTAATATCCAATTGGGATGCAAGTAGAAGAGTGCAAGCGATTGGCGTATAATTTTGATTCACGAGGCGACTTTGCACATTGCAGAGAGACTCGTTATATGAGCACGATCAATTGCGCACTTGCAATGGAATGCTTAGGTGAATTTTACGACTTAGATTGTTGATTTAACGTCGATGTTCTTTTTCTTTTGTATTATTTTAATTCATTATTTTAATTCTCATTACTCGAATGAATATTAGTCAATAGTCAATAGTATAAAGTGATTGTTTTTGAAAGGGAAGTAGTCAAGAATAACTAAATATTATTTCGTGTGATAATGGTTTGTCCGAACTGTATTTTAAAATATAATGATTTTATACTTGTTTATAGTAAAAGTTTAATTCGACACTATTATTGCCACCTATTGGTAGAGTAATGAATCATAATCAGAGAAAACGTTTGGTAAATTTAGAATCCATTGAATATATTGTTTTATTCCGAAAAAGTTCAAAATCTCGTAAATTCACGTATTGTTAAAAGTTTCATCGGTGTAAAATTAATTTCATTCCATGACTACGCGTATAACGATTTGATAAAAAAATTGTCTGCCGATCATTTATTTATTTTTTTTCTTTATATAAATACTCGTATTGAAATTTGAAAAAATAAAAAAATTAAAATGCATCACTGCATTCACGCAAGCGTATATGCATACGTAGATATATAAGTAGCATTTAAAAACCCGTTCGAGCAATAACGAAACAAAAGTCCTCCGGGCGTAGCAGCCTAACAGAACGAACGTTCGAAGAGAAAGGCAAAGCCATGAACACAATATATATATATACACACCATCTCATTTGCAAAGGAGTTGGTGTGTCAAATGCATATGGGCGTCGTTGGCGCAAGCTAACACGAACGTAAGACAGAGAGAGAGAGAGAGAGAGATATTCCTTCTTTTAAGTTGCAGTTGGATATATCGAAACGAAGAAACATGCAATATGCACTGCTTTTTCTTTTTTTTCTCCTTTCTTCGTGACCTTGAAGAGGAAGGGAGGAGGAGATGATGCGGCGGCGATCATGATGATATTTTTCGGTTCGCAATGGGAAAATGATGCATCTCTGCTGCGGCGTTCTGAAGTTAATTAAGGTGCGAAGGCTGTTGCGCCAAGTATGGATTGTTTGTTTTTCGGATTATGTTCTATACGTGTGTTGGGTATGTATGTGCATGTGTTCGTTTGGGTGCGAGTGGGCAGTAAAGTGGGTATAAAGCGATCTTTCGAGTTCGTTTTGTACGAGCGAAATTTTCGTGTTTTGTTTGGTTTTATACATGTACGAGCATGCTGCTGCATATATACTTGCTTTATTTGCGATTCACTTTGAACGAGATGAAATTTACGTTTTGTCTGTAATGTTGTTGTTATTATTATATGAAAATGTATTAATTCTGGGGATGACAAAGGTAAATTTTGCTAATTATTTCACAAGGAGGCAGACAAATTATTCACGTCTTGAACGTTTATTGCACATTGAAGTTGTTTCGGAGAGAGCGCGAATGTAAAGTTTATATGCCGTTTAAAATATGTTAAAAGTACATTCATGATTTTATTTAAAAAGGTGACCAAATTACGTACTGGTTTACAATTAAGTACTAATTAATATAAGTATTAACTATCGCACCAGATCAAATTTAATAGTCAGTCATTCACCAACACAAATCCAGAGAGCTCAAGTGCTTATCAAATAAATTCAAATTCTGTTCATCTTAGGGAAAGTAAAAAATATCACGAGGAAGCGAGAGAGAGAGAGAGAGGTGACGATGAGAGAAGTCGATAAAAAGGTATCTCTCTCTCTTTCTCTCTTTCTCTCGTACTCTCTCGTTTTTTTTTCTCGAGTGTGTCTATATAGTACACAATGAGCGAAGAGCCACGGTGTAATGACGGTTCGTTGAACCGTCGCCCAGTGCACATCCGACTTGCTCAATCCTCTCGCTCAAGCAAGCAAAGCCCCGCAGGCCACTTATCTCTCTCTCTCTCTCTCTCTTTTTCTTTCTCTTTTTCTCTTGAACTGTACACGTTTTTTTCTGTTACTACTCTAGGAGGAGAAGCTTTATCAGGAGGAAAAAAACTCTTAACGCTCGATTGATCTGGTCGTTTGTTGAGAAATGTCGGAGAATTGGGAAAGTGAGGGCTGAAAATACGATATATATGTTTGCGAAAAGGGAAAGTGCGATGGCATGTAACGTACGTTAGGGTAGAATGTAATAATTGTTTGTTGTGATGATTTTGAATTGAACAGTTTTTGAATTGATGATTTTTTTAAATATCATTCAAACGATGGTACAATTATTTAAAAACAATTTCACCATCAGTTTACTTTATTAACTATCTATAAATCCCTGATAGACTATGGGAAAATTGTTATTTTCATTTTATTAAATAAATCGTTGTAAATCCATAAAAATATACACTGAATTAATTGAGTTCAATTTTTAGATTTCCCGAAAATCGTTTATTATTATTTTCTTTGTAAGATACACGTGAAAGCGCTCTATCTAATTTCTCACTATTTTCAAACGGAATTAAATATATATACCGGTAATTAGCGGAAGCGCACGCGTACAATCTAATCGTCTCGTAACTGATAATTATTACACCGCTAATGCCTATCTCTTGGCTATGTTCGATGATTTCTTTATTTCCCTCTCCCTCTCTATCTTTTTTTTTAAACAATAATAAATTTATCATTAACATATTGTGAAATTCAATGTATCCCACAGCTCTCGAATGCGACATGAAAATCAAATATAACCGTTACACATATTTTCTGTGTTTACCGATCTATTACCCAATCAATCTTGCTTACTTTCCGTTTTCATGAAGCGTCCATGCACACAACAGTTGCGCCCAAATGTGTAAATGTATACACTATCATTATCATTGAACCACTTCACATTTCTATATAATCCTTCCTCATCCGTTTGCAGCTCAAACGAGACAAAGAGGGAAAGAGAGCAAATATTGACACAAAAAGAGTGAAAAAATGTGATTATATATACCTACTCAACGACGTATACCCTTTGAAGATGTATACATGTATATTCAGAAAATCTTGAGCAGCGATATGACAAAAAAAATGACCGATAAGCAAACTCATATAGGAAGTTAAGAGTGATCTATGTGCGTCCTTCATAATCCCAACGGGCTGTTGAACTCATGCGCGTCAGACTTGAAATCCAACGATAATGAAGTAGATACTATGACGATAATACGAATAACTACGGTCATTCGACGTTTTTTTCTAAATTTTCGACTGCAATTACCATGTGACTGTTTTTTTTCGTTTTGCTTCATTAGATTAATCATGATACTGATTCGATTATTACTTTCTACGGCTTCTAATACTAATTATGATTACTCGTTAAAAAAAAGTTCGACCAAAAGGTATCCGTCATTTATGCCTTTATAGATAAGAAAAATGAAAAGTTGCCAAAAACACAAAAGTATATTCTTAACAATAACACACCTTACAGAAAGTAAAAGAAGAACGAAGCACTGTATAAGACAGAAACACACCGGAAAGGAAACGAAGATAAGTCACGGTATATACAACGCTGCTGCGTACATAGACGATTTGCATTTAAAAGAGTGTCTTTAAGACAGGTAATCTCACTCGACAAAGAGGATACAGTTCGATGACTCGCTTATCTCGTTGTCATACGCATTAAATGAATGCTATACACTAAAGAACATCGCCAATGAGGCAAGATAAACAATTGAAAAGTAGCTCGTTTTCCGTCATCTATATATATGTATATATATATATATATATACACGAAGAGAAAGCGAACCCGACAGACAATCACTCACAGGGAGTATTTTTAACATCGTTACGATTATTACATTTTTCCGCGAAAATTCTCACACTCTTCCAGGTGATCGAGACGCAATTACGTAATGGAAAGAGATAGAGGGAACAAATAAAAAAAGGCGCAGCCACAGCTTTCTCTCTTTGTTTCGGCCAATTTTTTTTTTCAACTATCGAAAAAATGCACGTTACTCATTATTTACGCCTTCTTTCCGTGCACGCACGTTATGAATGTGTATATACGTTGCTTGGCCGTGAATCAGAGCGCCAGGTGTGGTGTTATATAGTATTGCCCGGTAAGAGAGGTGAACGCCTTCTGCTCTGCTTGGAAAATGGATTATTTTTAGACTCGGGATTGTTATACGTTGAGTCTGGCGAAATCTTTAGAATATTTTTTAATGCTCGTGCTTAATATACATTTACGGTATTTGAAACGAGCAGTTGTTATTGTTTTGCGTGCGAGATATGTTATTTGCTTTTAGAAACATCACGTGAAAAGATACAAGGGAAGTTCTAAAACTTGGCAAATTTAAAAACAAACGAATATTAAACAAATAGAATATTTTTGAATACTTTCAAGATAATTTGTTTCATGAATGAAAGGAAAAAAACGAAAAATATAAATGAATTGCAAACGCAAATAAAACTCCAAAATTAGATATGTAATCCGAGCTGAGAATTTGTGGAATCTAAAAATTGTGTGTTTGCGTAAAACCTGACACTTTCACTATCTTACTCTTTCACGATGAAAACAAATATGTTTTGCATCGTTAGTTTACAGCGAAAACAAAATTGAATGAGCAATACTTAAATTACATACATATACGTACATAAGCGAGCTCGCAAACTGCAACAAACATGCACATGGCATAATCGTATCAACTCGTATTACGCAAATAAAAAGAGCGTCGATGGTATGCGCGCGCTCGCGCCTTTTAAATTCCGGCGATTTTTTGATTAAAAAGTGACGAATTGATGATTCACGAGCCTAAGTAACGTTCATTGAGTGATTACTCTCTAAATCGTTTTAAAAAGCAATAAATAAATAAATAAATAAATGACATAAAAGGTTGCCGCTTAGTTGTGGGGTAAAATAATTTACATAATGTATAAACATGAATGTGTACATTCAATTTGATTCGAGCAAGCGCGCTTTATTCAATCGGATAGTAAACAATTTCAAGCGCGCGCATATTGACATGAGTCTTTTGACAGCTCACTTTTGTTGACATTTTTCAATTGATAATCACTCGACTGAAAACGTGACCTAATATCAGTCGAAAAAATCTTTGGAATTGATAGTTTTGAAAGTTTTATTTATCGTTGCAATTTCAAATTAAATATCATTTCATATCTCGTCACCCCCACCATCTGCATAGATTTCTCTGTTGCACAGATGGAAGATCTATCCGAATTTCCGCATGGATGATCTCGAAATAGGCGACGCGAATGACGCTGCCTTTAATTACGATGAGCACGTGAATATATTTTGGCTCGAACTTCTCTGGACGGTCTCTCGTTAGCGTGCATTCGGCTCTTTTCTTCTTTTCTTTCAAGTGAAAATGGGCCGAGAGCGTTTAATTACGGTACGTATCAAACACTTGCCTTGTTTGTTTTCTAAATAGAAATACTCGTGACTATTTTAATTGAAGCGTATACTTGGTATTGCATTGCGATAGAAAGTAAAGTGTATTGGATCAATCTTTAATAAGAATTTTGCGATAAGATTCAATGTTCGTATTTAATGTAACTTGAATAACTCGGTAGTTTTCTTTCTCTCGTGCGCGCGGTAGTTATTATAGTTCGTATGTCTGGTATATTACTTATACCAACTTTGATAATATTTTGAAGTTTACCTGTCGCGTAGAATTAGAATTTGTTTCATAAAGCATAGGTAGGTGCATACCAAGACACAAACAAAACGTGAGATTATTATTGACATGAATACTTTGTCTAAACAATAAAAAAAGGTACCTGCAGATCCGATATTACAGATTCTCGTATTAAAATTTTGTATATTCATACTTCACACCTTTTCCGAATCAATCCTGTCCCCGCAACAATAGCCATCAATTGTTTTCCAACACGCTGTACGGAAAAGAAAAATTCAAGTAACGTTTTCCCGCAGACACAAGCATATATACACCACACACCATTCAATCGTACGTTGAACTGTTTCTTCTCTCCCAAATATTATATATACCTGAAGCAGGCAGAGAGTGAGAAAGAGAGAGAGAGAGAGAGAGAGAGAGATAGACATACACACATACTCACGTATAAATTCGAGAAAGAGAACCGCCTAGCAACTGAATTGCCTGATATTCTCTTTCTCTGCGACTCTAAACGGTTACGTGCGTGTGTCGTGTTTCTATCCACGTGTGCACGCGCGTGAGTCATTGCCATTGAGCTCTTTCTCTCTCTTTCTCTCTCTCTCTCTCACATACACACAATAGTAATTGCTAGATGATTGCATGTGTATGCGTATGCAATTATGAAGAGCAAATTTAACTTATCACTTGTAGTGCGATGTCTATTTGTATCTATGCGGAGAATTGTTGTTTGTGGGTGAAACTACGAAAGATCTTATTGACTTTTGCGTTGAATAGCCAAGGCAGATTACTGTCCGAAAAATGTTTCCAATGAAAAAATACGTACAATTTCATAATATTAAGGTTTGTCGGCTGTCGCATATCAAAACGAAAAGTAACTTTGAGCACGCGATATATAGCGACAACTTGAATAGCTCTCTTATATAGTGTACACGTGCTCAATTATTCTTGTCTATCCAAGTGGCTATATTAAGAGATAGAAAAGACAAAAAACCAAGGGTTCTTCGTTAGATAAATTCTCCATGTATGTTAATCTATTTCGTATCAAACGATGACATCAGTGACACACTTCTCCAAGTAATATGCACTTCTTTTTTTCTTCACTTTATATTAACATCAGCATCTTTAACCACAAAAAAAATGTATCGCATCAGCAAAAAATTGTCATTCGCGCTATTTCCAACGCAATTGTTTGAAAATCTAGCAAGGAAAGAAACGAAATAAAAAAGTAAGATAAGAGTATTTTCTGATCGCAACAGGAAACACGCTATACCGGTCTACATAACGCATCATATATATAACTCGGTCATCCTTTTTGAACAATATAATAACAAATCTCTCTCACACGTATATACTTTCACCAAAACGCATCCGTGATGCGCATGTACTTTTACGATGGGAACGTTCGTGTGCTTCTTTCTTTTTATTTGTCTTTTCATTCTCTCATTGTTGCTCACGCGGTACAATTTTTCCTAGTAAGTAAGATTGTCTATGTGAGAATTTGATTGGCGCGTCGAGGTGTTTGATAACGAATCTGTAAGTATCTTATTAAAACTCGTTATCCTTTTTATGGCGATAGCGCGTGTAAACAATGAGTCATGAGATATATCCATACGTTATGGGTAACATTTCATGGCCTTAAGTCACCTTTTTCCACGATGGACAACGTTGTGCAAATTTTTTGTTAATAAAAGAAGGTTTTAAAATCGATTATTTTTATATAAAAGTATTATGATTAACGAACTGACTAAACGTGCATTAAAGATATATTATTACCGACCAACTCAGATTATCTAATCAATTCAATTGCAAAAATACATCTTAAATATTCAACTAAATCCTCCCAGCCTCAATTTTCCAATATGAAATCATTACGATATGAGTTGACGTGAATTGCTACATCAAAAATCATACATAAATAAATTTGTATTTAACAATTGACAAGGTAGCGCGCATGGTTGCGAATAATTTTCCGAGTAATTAAAACACTCGTATACGTATATTTTCCCTCGGCAAACGAATGCGTATCCGTGGTAAAAAAAACACCATAATTTCCCATCAACAAAACGGCGGTATATACATATTTTTGTTACGCGCTTACGCGTTATGCAACTTTATTGCAATCGATATTTCATCACGCTCGCAGAAAATTGATTCCCTCGTGTAAGCGTGTATTTTCCATGAGAGACAAGAGACGCATATTCAACATGAACAATACATCCAACCCTGTGAGGTATAATGTAATATTGGATGATTGTCAAGACGCCAATATTATCCTATCGATTGAAATAGACATTTTCTATAAATTATTTGATCCTAATTTTTCAGATGGCAAACAGCAACGACAACCTGATAACGGTTATAACTGTGTGGAATATATCCTCTGCAAATACACACACACACACATAGTATGCGCATCCTCTCATTGAAATATAGCAACAAAAGAGTAGCGATCGCGGACAAAAGTTTTTTTTCCGGCCAGATGCGCTTCCGGCGAGGAATATATAGGAAAGACTCGTCGGTTTGTAATGCGATTGATTCATCTTGTGCCGTTATATACACGCGTGAGAGACACTTTGAGTAGTGCCAGCAGCTGCACAGCTCTCGCGAAAGGAAAGTTTGCGTATATATATTAGACTACTACTATTTCGTAATATTTCAAGTATTATTGCGACGAGAGATTGTTGTAGCTCGTTAGTGCAATGAGCCACGAAAGTTCAGCGTTACGAATGTAGACAATTAAAAGGGGAGGTGGACTTTGAGTTGATTGCTGGTTTTTGGTGACGATGAACTCTTGAGAATCAGATGTTTCTTTGATTGAATTTAATTTTTTATACAGACTTATATTTAAATTAGACATTTTGGTTTTAACAAACTATATGCATTACGTTTCATCTCAAATTATCAACACGTCAGCGTTATATCAAATTTAAAATCTAAACAGTCAACCCGAAAAATGATATTACGCACTAAATTAATGAACCGAACGTCCAGTAATCAATTTGCATGTGATGAAACGATGAAGATGAATTGCTTGTATATCGATTGATAACAGTGACAATGCTCTATGAACTATTGCCACTCGCAACGTTATGTAACGTTGACATACAGTTCGCCAAAATAAAATGACTTAATAATACATCATTTCAATTATTTCCAACCACTTTTATTACCCAAAAACCTTACGCTTTTGACATATTTTTGGAAGATCCCTTCTGTGAAACATATGTTTCTCGTTGAGTCTCAACATCTGTGATGTGAGATCGAGAAAAAGTAAGAAAATTTCGATGTCTCTTCGTGATTGAATAGTGAAACTGCATCGAATAAAATTTCGTTATAATCTTATAGTTCGTTTGCTTTCACTCAAAATAAAATAAAATAAAGATTATGACATAGTATACCCTTCCATGTAATAAGCTGTATTTAAATGTAGACCCAGCAACTACTATATACTTTGGGTCAATCGTCTTTTTTAGAATTCAAGCTCGTGACGGAAAAAAATGAACTCGTGCATGTGTGCACGTTTATTTTTAATTGATAGACTATGTGAAATAGAGAGAGAGAGAGAGAGAGCGCGCATCGTGTGAGGTGATGCTTTTTTTAATACATCTTATCTTCCAAGTTCAATGAATATCGCGAGCTTTACGTTTTTCTCTGTTATTGCTAACAATTACGCTCGTTTGATATGACTTTACTTACGCGTATACGAATTACAATGACTTTTAAATTCAGACGATTACGTTGTACCAATTGTGCGTGAGATACTTTACGGCTTTTAATGACATTAAAAGTGTAACATTATCTTGTAAAAGTCTACAGATAAAAGTTGTTTATTATTGAAAATAGGAATAAAAATTTTTTAATCAGACGTCCCGTTGACGAACGAAGTCGATCAAAATAACGATGTTTCTAAGAATTAAAATTATCATTCAAATTGGAATTTTGATCAATGCCAAAAGACATTTTAACATAATCATGTGACAGCACACTCAATTAATTCTATTAACACATATGATTATGAAGTAACCGCGAATCGTAAAAAAAATTCACGTATAATCAATGACAAATTGTCATGCACCAGTAAATACAAATGTTTAAAGGTTCACAATTGATCGAATCATAATAGTCATAGTAAGTGTAAAAACTTTTTACGATCCCTGTAATAAAGGGCTTGAACGTATAGGGCCGATTTCTTACTTACCTGCGACGATTCGCTTACACCCCCACTCGACTTTTTTTTCTCTCTTTCTCCCCTGCACCTGTCGGGTTTAAAGGACATAGCGGCGACGACGGTGGTGGCGGTTGGTATAATGGAAGCAAGGATCGCTCTCCCTTCGAATACATATACTCCTTTTTGCTCCCTTTACATTTACGAGCTATGCAAGTCTGAAGGGAAAGGGGGAAAGGGCTGCACTTTGCAACTCGTAGGTCTTTTAAACGAAGGGGTCTTTTTTTCTTCTTTGCAGAGATTTTGTCTTTCGTGCATGTAGAGAGAGAGAGAGAGAGAGAGAGAGAGAGTGCGCAGAAACTTTGTAGTTTCAAAGGTTTGGATATATAGAAAACCGGTTTTGATGGTTTTGTATTTTTTTTTGCACGAGAGGAAGCTACGTGGTATATATTCTGCTCTGAATCATCTGTCGAGAGAATATACGTTTTGGAGCTTCTTCTGATATTCGTGAACAAGAACAATTTATAGAGAAAGGTATATGTTTATTACACATTTAATCACACTTCACTAAAGCTTTTCAAAGTAGACCAGAAAGAATGAAAAAGAAAATCAAAGAATCCATTTCCAAGAACAATGAACAGCTCGATCAACGAGGATCTCAGAAATTAAGTAAAGTATCGTCCTCGATGCAACTTGGCTACAAGACAAAGAGGTGTCGTGGTTTCCACGGCTTTCCTTTTTCGTCCCCAATCTTTCACTCGAGATTTCGCACTCGCATATACACATACCTAAACCAAGTCGGTCAACAGGTCGATTATCTTGTCCTTCTCAACCGAACGATTGAAGTTCAATAGAATGGAAAGCGTCTAATTAATCAATCGCTCAAAGTCAAGCAAACCTGGACACCCGCAATTGACTAAATGCGCTTGAGTACATTGAATCGCTACAATTGTGTGTTCATAAACAACGCACAATTGCAATACCCCGCTGGAATCTAGTTACTTATATGTTCGACAAGATCGAAAGGTTCTATATAATATGTTGGTGCGTGACAGACCGCGACTTGCATCAATGGCAAGGTCGATGACCTCACGTTTGTACCTATATATGCACTTGGAGGCAATAAAAAAATAAACAAACCTCGTAGACGATTATTATTAGCTTTGCATCACCAACGTTACACACCCGCACTTTTCTGAATAAAAAAAACTTTCAGATGTCGTGCGTTGAACGTAGGAACCATATAACACACGCGCACGCGCCGTTGAAGATTATGAACAACAATAACAACAACAATAAAAAACGGAGCGTACGGCACGAGCCTTCGCGAGCCACTGACTAGCTTGCTGCAGCCTGCTGTTACTGCTGCTGCACGAACGAGAGAGAAAGACAGCCCCACCGAACATACGATGGAATGAACGCTGGCGACCGGCTTTCTCACTCGGTGTATTATATACACGATGTGCTTGCTGGTGGTTGTGGCTGTGTGTATACGACTTGATTTGCTATAGTTACTGCAATGTGGTGGTGGCGCTTAATATTAGTACGACTTGAATGTATAATACATATATGTATGTATATGATACACATACAGCGTGGGTGTAGAATGCATTTTTAGGCCGATTTCTTGAACAGGTTGTTGATCTGCTCGTCAAAATAATGTTTGTTTTTTCTCTTAATCATTGATTTTTGAACTGTGCAATTTTGTAAAACTAAATATGTAATTGAATAAGTAAACTGAATTATGAGTATTCTGTCTATGCAAATAAAAACTTTTCTGTACAAATAGAATAAGTTTTTTCAATATAGGAAATTAAATATCTTACCAAAATTAATTAAGTACTTGAATAATAGATAGATGATATTTACATATTTCACAGTGGGATATAAAAATACTTTATAAAACTATATCAAAGGATTAAACTAAATCTGACAATCTTCTTTCTAACAACTCAGCATCTAGTCTGTGTTTACATAGGTATTGTCCTTCTAGAAATAATATTGGTATGTCGTACTTATATAACTTCTTTAAATGTTCATTTCCAGGAGTCATTATATCTACTAGTTCAAGTTGGTAACGTCCATGAAATTTAGACTTTAATTCATCTTTCACGACATCGCATAATGGGCATACTTCTTTTGTATACAAAGTCAATTTTGGTGGGTTTGAGTATGAATGAGACCTACGTGAAATATTTATAATCATTTTCATATTTCTTTATAAACTAAATGAATGTTCACTCGTTAATTCTCAACATTTTATTTTGGTTATAAAATATAAAATTGGTGTATACAAAAATAACATTCAATATCAGTATAAAATGATAAGCTTAATATGAAACTGTCTTATCACAATAAAATGCAATATAAAATTATCAGCTTAATTCTTGTAAATATATTTTAGCTCTCGATGAGAATCACATCTTTAGTCTGAAAATCGACTTACAGTTTCTCAATTAAAATTGAAGATGCACCACCGCCTCCATTACAGATAGATGCTACACCCTTCTCGCCTGCTTTTAAAGCGTGAACCAGGTGTACGATAATTCTTGCTCCAGACATTCTGTAACAAAATTAATTTGTCGCAATACTTTCTAATAGTTGATTTCAGATTCAAAAACAAGATTTCACTCTGTATAGAGGGATTTTATTAGAATTATTCACAGTCAAAACTCTTAATCGTACAAATTATTACTTGTGGATGGATCTATTACTAAAAATAATCTACTCACCCAATAGGATGTCCTAATGATACAGCTCCACCATGCACATTTACTTTTGCAGGGTCAATGTCCAACAACTTCTGGTTAGCAACAACAACAACACTGAAAGCCTCATTAATTTCCCATAAGGCAATGTCATTTTTGTTTAGACCAGCATTTTGCAACAACTATAAAGTAGTTTTTAAATTTAATACCCGTTAAATTAATTTATAAATGATCAAATTATTGTAATAGGGAATACTTACAGTTGGGATTCCTAGGGAAGGTGCAATTGGAAAATCAATTGGTTCAGTAGCAGAATCTTGAAAACCAGCAATTCTAGCTAAAGGTTTCAAATTCAACTTCTGAGCATTGTCAGCAGTAGTCAATATAAGAGCAGCTGCACCATCATTCAAGGTAGAAGCATTTCCTGCTGTTACAGTTCCATTTTCTTTCTAAAATGCCAAAATGGACATTTATTGCGTTTTCAAAGATTATCTAATTACTTATTTTGTATTATTTTAAAACTTACCTGGAAAACTGTTGAAAGCTTAGAAAACTTTTCAAAATTGACTCTCTTATACTCTTCATCAGCAGAAAAGATAATATCTGGTTTTCCTTTTTTCTGAGGTACATTAACAGGTACCAATTCGTCTTTGAACACATTCTGTTCATAAGCTGCAGCACTTCGCTTGTAGCTATTGATTGCATATTCATCTTGTTGTTCACGAGTAATCTGTAGTTTCTTGGCAGTATTTTCTGCACAGTTGCCCATGTGAAATTTGTGGTATACATCCGTCAATCCATCATATACAATACCATCCTGGCAAAAGGAACATTAGTTACAAGCTAAATTATTCTGAAAACTTGTATTTTTTAGATAAATCGCAAATTTAGAAGATATCAAATATACTTTTGCATAATAAAATTTATTCGTTAATGCTGCGAAGATGTAAAAATGATCAAATTAAATAGACAAAATTTAATAATTGTTTGCTAGTATTATTATAATAATATACCTCAAGCTTAACACCTCCATAAGGTGTCTCTCCACGCTTCATATAGTATGGGACATTAGACATGGATTCCATACCACCAGCAAGTACAACATCTTGATGTCCACATTGTAAAGCTTGAGCACCCAACATGACACTTTTCATACCACTTGCACAAACTTTATTAACAGTTGTGCAGATTGTTGACTTTGGAAGACCTAACAAAATGAATAATTTGGTTAATTGGTAAAATGAAGATATTTTTTAATCAGTCTAAATTCAAAACTATTTAAAATTATAATTGTACATAAATAATATCAGAACAAACCAGCAAATAACGTAGATTGTCTAGCTGGGGCTTGTCCAAGAAATCCTTGACAGACATTGCCCATGTAAACCTCTTTAACTTGCTCCTTGGCTATTCCTGCTCTTTCAATAGCAGCCTGAAAAATATGAAACTCGTTAAACAATTAAACCAAATCTATAGCAAGTGTAGCACATTTAAAATTACACATTTAGGGTATTTTTTATAGTCATAATCTTCATGAAAGTTTTATTCTAAAAATTATTACTATAACCAACATTAAAATTTTTTACCTGGATTGCAACAGCACCGAGTCTAGTGGCAGATAAAGATGAGAGAGATCCAAGGAAAGAACCCATTGGAGTCCTAGCAGCACTGACGATAACAACATCGTTTAATTTGACTTTAGAGCTGTAAAACCTTTTAGGCAACAATGTGACCTAGAAATATAATTTTGTTAGTAAAGATAAAAAATATTATTATTAAAATAATTTAAGATATTATTGAATGATAGCGTATGTTTGATTTAATTTATTGGACATATGTTTGAAACGAGCAAAATTATTTTACCGTGTTGTACTTATTTATTATTAGAAAGTATAAATGTTAATTTTTTATGTTCAATAGTGGAAATTCCAAGAATATTTGAATATTATTTAAAAATTCAGGTTATGTAAGCTAGATAAATTCAATATTTGATTCGTTTGATTGAATTTTTATCTGAGATACTCCAACACCTGATTATTTTATTTTATTATCTCGAATAATATACAATTTCAATTTACTTTGTTTAACGAAATCATATTGAATCTTTCTCCTCAAACTTCTTTAATCCTAAATTTGTCAGACAGAGACCCCCTCAAGGTGACTATCAACGAAGTACTGGCATCAGCAGTTTATTCTTATTTGCATATCACGGCCACGCTTTACAAACATGGAAAAATTTAGATGCTTAAATCGATGTAAAAAAAACAGAAAAATCACTTGATTTCTCCTCCCCCACCCCTCACATAGCCGACGATACCAAGTTTCAAGAAAATAACAACTTCCATTATGATGGAGCCACTTCTCGGAGACACTTAACTTTCCTTGACAGTTTGGCGGCAAATCTACCTAGCTTTGTCTGAAATTTTAACGCGGGTAAACTGTATGTAATACACGCGTTTGTTCAGTTTATTATTGTCGGCGTGATATTACAAAGTTAAATGATAGTTGATAGAAATTTTTTGCTACTTGTGCTTTAGATGAAAAAGTTGTTTTGTTTTTGTTACTATATTGATACTACTAAACGTCACCATGGTTAGAACAAAGGCTGATTCGGCTATGAGAGGTAATGCGTGATGTACTCAAAGGAAACTAAAACCATTTTATCTAGTTGCTATAGGGACACCTTATAATATTTCAGATTTTATGTTTCTGTAAATAATTACATTTGATATCTGTACAGCTTATTTCACGATTTTATTAATTTTACTTATAAATATATAGTTTTCTATTTAAGTTGTTTTTCAGTATTGGCTGTACAAGTAGATTTGTTTGAAAATAAATGTTAATAGTTTGAGTTTAACTGATTAACAAAACATTTTAGTTGCTGCTGGAGGTAAAGCACCTAAAAAAAATGCAAGTAAGCCTGTAAGCAATTTTTCACCAAGTGGCCATGATAAAGGAGGTATGTTTTTATCTTTGAATTATATCATCACTAGTAAAATATCTTATTTCTAAAAGTTTAGTATAACATTCAATGTATAATATTTTACTTACACATCATAACAAATCAATATCAACTACTTAAATAGTCTATTCTAATAGGCAAAGATAATCTTCCTGGTAATCGAGCTTGTCCTAGAGAAACACCAGTTTGGCAAAAGAAAATAACATTTTTCTATGATAAAAATGCCTGTAAATCTTCAGAAGACTCTGGTGAAAGTAGCAGTCAAAAGTCCGACAATTCCAAATCAGAAAATAATATGGATAAAATGGACGAAGAGGACATAAGTATTTTGGAATCTTCTAAAGTAAATGAAAATATTTTTATCTATATATTTATGAAAATCTATGTTGGTTTATCTTAATTTCTGTTTACAGGTTGATGAGTTTGAATCTATGGAGACTGATGAATGAAGACTTAATATTGATAAACCTTTTTTTTACTGTAAGACTAACTAAGCTTTCTTTATATATATTCATTGTACAGTCTTATAATTGTTAGATTCCTTTTAGTGTATAAATTATTAGTTCAACAATGTTTTTATTTCAATGATTTCTTATTCAATGTGAAATTAAAAAATGTAATAGAATAGTAGTTTAAAATATAATAGTTGTAATTATAATCTAAGTATTATCATTGTTTATTAGCGTTACTTTTGATAAATTTGTACGAATAAATACAGAACAACTTCTAGAAAATATATGTAAGTTTAGATTTTAAAAATATATCCAATATTTCACCAACAATATATTTTAACACAACATATTTTAATAAAATTACAAAATTAGCTAAAATCTAGATAACAATATTACATTTTACGAATACTTTAGACATTCTCGACAATTTAAGTTTTAAAAAAGTCTGGGATGGGGATTGATACTTCAACCTTATATTACAATTTATAATAATTGATATAATATAATATAAAAATAATAAAAGGACATTTACTTATAAGCATATTGGATTTCTGCAATGTCTATTCAGTTTAAGGCTTTTATAGGAAAAAGGAAAGTAATCATGCAAAGAGTGTCGAAAATTTAATCAAATAACATTTTATTTTTATTAAACCAATTCTTTATTTTATAAATTGTTCAGTTGTTACTTTTTTAAAAGTACTAAAAAGTAAATGATTCTATAAAGCTTGTATGAATAAACTGTTTATTTTTTCTGTAATACGAAGTTTTGATAAGTATAATTTGCTTATATTTTTTAAGTACATTTTTAAGTGGTTACAATTTTACATTAGACAAGTCTGAGGAGAAGCAAAATGAAAACTAGGCGAAGATAAAATGAGCTCTTTTTATATACGTTTTTTATTTTAATTGCCTATTCACGTTTTTCAGCAATCGTTACGTATGAACATTAAGAATACGTTTTGCAGGATCACTAATCATCTTGCAATAATCATCAATTAAATAAAAGACTTGCACACACGACATTTTCGAATAATTCGGACTGAATTTGAACACATATTGTAATAAGCGACGCGTGTACAAATCACTAATACGATTTAGTCATATTTTCCTGTGCCAACTAAAGAAAAGTCATTGGAATAAAAGTTACTAGAATAGGCCAATCTTGTGAGGCGTTTGATCAGATTTTGAAAACATAGTAACTCTTTTTTAGTTGGCACAAGAAAATATCACTACGTCTTTCTAGTAATTTGTACTAAAGATATACATGTATAGTATCAAAGATGAATATGAGATTATTAAAGATATGTGTTTGACAAAATTGTACTTGACATTTTTACTTGATCATACAATATTGTTTCATTAAATGACCAATATATATGTAGTGTTATAGAATTAAAATTAACATACATTAAAAGTACGATTTTGATAACAGTAGTATCTATTTGATTTTCTTGTTATCGAACCAAAATTATGAACATATAAAAAACATCAGTGATTACGTTATTTTTATTTTACTTAACTTTATATTGACTATGTAACAAATATTTTAAACTTTACAAAAACAATTGTTATTCTCACACTGTGGTATAGCATAACCATATAAATGCGCTTCGTATCCACAGTTTGGACGGCACTCTTCGTGTTTGGTACACCATCCTACAACTAAACCAACAATTTTTACGTTGTCACCCTCTTCTTTATTATAAAATAAAAAAAATATAATTGACTTACGAACTATTTCTCCAGGAAATGAATAAACTAAACTGATTGTCAAAAAAAGAATAATAATTAAGTATTTCATTTTAAGCTGACGTGCATTAATTTCATAGAAAATATTACAAAGATCGGTAATATACTGTTAAATTTTTCACAATAAATGAGACTTTTGTAGCAGCTTAATTCGAACAGATCATTTAACGCGTTAAAATTCTATTTAAAGGAATATACATACGATTCTGAAAAAAGTGTGCATATGAAATAACATTTATCATTCCAAGTATATAATGTGTTATCGATTCGTTCGATTGATTAGACACGCAGCATATGTGCTTTGAAAAGTTTAAAGAGATGTAAAAATTACCTTATATAAGAAAAGAATTTAAAAGTTATAACAAACAAATCGATCAGAGGTAAAATAAGTATGCTTGTAAAGTTGCTGACTATTTCTGTTTGTTTTTAAAGAACGCACTTATTCATATACATATATAATATATATGACGTTTATATTCATACATGCGCAAACAACCATTTTACACAGCTTTAGTCGATTTATTGTTTAAAAATGTTATACTTGATGAGTAAGTAGGTTAATCGGTTCAAACTTTCCAAAGTACATAACATTAATGCTATCTAATCAATTGAATGAGTTGATAATACATTGATTTGAAAGACAAAGGGTATCATTGTTTCACATCAATATTTTTCAATCGTTATCATTCAATTATTTTACCGCCCTACGAAATATGTTATTTTCGTTCTTTAAGCTTTTGTGTTGTGGCAATTAATATTACCAACCCTTTTCACATTACACATGGCGGACTTTTGTAGTTCTGGGAAATATTGTTTTCTAAACCGGCACATTAAATTCAATTCGGCATATTATTAGGCTTTTATTCTGTGAATAAAGCGGCAATTGATTGTTTATAAACATGTCAATTAACGAACGACAGAAGAATGTGAGATTCGATTCTACAAGAAAGAAATGTGCTGCCTGTGGGCATTTCAGAACTGAAAATATAACAATGCACAAGTAAGTGAAGATCGATTTCTTGTAATAAGTTTACTGAAATATGTATTTATTTAGTATTTATAGCAAACTATATTAACTGGAAAAGTAAAAAAATTGAAGTATTTTTCTTAAACGTCTTTTATACTGTTTTAAATGTAATATTAATTCATTTAAATTTACTATTCGTGTTTGTTGATTTTTTGTACAAGTAGTTGACAGTCTTTTTCAAATGTCTTGTATTATTGTGTTTTTGACAATTGACTAATATGCTGTCTATTTATAGGATGCCAAAAAATAAGAAAATAAAAAATTTATGGTGTAAAGCAGTCAACAAAGAATTAAAATATTCAGATGTTATTTGTAGTAATCATTTTAATAAGACTGATTATAGAATTAATTGGATTAAAAAACCAAAAGGATTAAAACCTAATGCAGTTCCAACTCAATTTGACAGGTAATGGCAACTAACAAAGCTTTACCTTAATGTGATTGTATTATTTCAATTAAAACAAAAAATATTATTAGTGTTGAAAGTCAAACTTTCTTGGAGACTGTTAATAGTTGGTATAAAGATTTAACTAATCAACAAGTTGCAGACAATCGTTCAAAGAATTGTTGGAGTGACCAAAAAAATAAATGTATTAATGCAGAAGAGGAACTATGCTATGTCTATTACTTAGATGAGAAGCAAAACGTTGGTGTTTTTAAATCTTCTCCTAGGTAGTATACTATGTATAAATTAAAATTTATGATTTACCATAAATGCAAATATGTCTGTAAGTATGATAAATATGATAATCGATAGTGACAAATATGTAAGAATATTTTCAGGCTTGACTGCACTGAAAGTATTTATAATCGTTTAAATGAATCAAATCAACCAATTAATTCATTCAATACAGAAATACATCAAGAAAATGTAGTATTGAATATGAATTTTGACGAGACACAGTCAAACCATGAATCTTGTTCAGAAGAAAAAAGGTAGGTTGATAATATTAAGCAAATTTGCACAAATTTATTATTTCTAAGATATTTTTTTTATCTAGTTTGAAGGTCAATAATATTGCATCTATGGCTATACTTCAAAGTGGTTCTCTTGAACCATTCATAGGTCTAGACTCATCAAATTTTACAACAAAACATGCTTGGCAAACATTTTGCAATATTATTTCAGAATATAGAACACAAATTTATGACTTACAAGACAATAACAATATTCTTCAAACAAAAGTTGACCGTTTAAAGAAATTATTAAATATTCATATTAACAGAATTTAAACTATTAATATCTATACCGGTTTGTTTCAACTGTACAAAATCAACAAAATTATTTTGTAAATTAACAAATAAGAATTTTATGCTGCTTAAAACTATTACATTTAATTCATGAATTTGTAAAGATTTATGTAAAAAAAGTCTGATCATTATTAATTATTACATTGTCAAAGTATCTTTTTTATGTTTGTTTTACACAAAATAAGTATTACGAATGTACATTTTTCTCCGTTACAAGTTAAATTAATTCATTTATCATAATAATTTATCTTAAATAACAACGTTCCAAAATCTTTTCATCCAATATCTTTTTAACACGACACGAGTTATTTTTATAATTTTTTGAAAATTATATATATATATATATTTTGAAAAATAATCGTCAGACTAATGCTATCTAATTTAATGTACAGTAAATAATTAGACCATAAGTAAAACCTTCCATTGGCATATGTATATATAGTTGATCAGAGCCTTAAAATAAATAAATTTAGATTTGATATCAACTAATTATTATCAAAGGATCCTATTAAGCCGTTTCTTGAAAAAAGAAATCTTTAACTACTTAAATCAAGTATTAAAATAAAATACAAATATATTAGCTCATAACTAACTGAATAGGTAGAAATGTTCTTGAATATTATTTGAGATTACATATTTTATTATTTTGAACTTATGACACTATTGTAACATTGACTAAGAATCAATGATATTTACGTTAACATTGATTATAGTTACACGTTGATTTTTCAAACATTTATTACGCATACAATTGTAACTAAAATACAGATGTTCAATTCACAAATTCAATTCATTATTCAAGTTGAAGTGTACATTCAGATTTTGTAATGACCTAAGATGTTATTTATCAGAATTCAGTTCAGAGATTGTCGGTGAACTGAATTTTTTAAATTGTCATTGAAAATTATAAGTATGTATCTGTACATATACATCGAATTTTAATTTTACATAGTATCTTCAGCATATTTCAAAATAAATCATTCTACTATGAATTATTATTTTTATATTTGAAATTCCATACTTATAAAGTTACATCAAATTCTATTTACAATCTCATATACGGAGTATGTATATATATTCAAGTGAAGACTATATAAGTATACTGTTGGTAATCCATAGCAGTATCTATATAAATGAATGTGAAAGTTTGTCGTATAGTGAAACAAATTTTACAATAATTAGTAATGCAATCATTTTTACTGTTTCTAATAACACTTAGCATTCAGTTATGTACATAGGTTAAATTTAAAAAGAAACGTATAGACGCTTTTATTTTCTTGTAAATCTATTTTAAGTAACGATAATAATTGTTAAAAACTACTTTAACCTACATTAAATATTTTATCAATAATAGCTCTTTGATGTTTTTATTGAATTTGAAAAATTTTGAATAGTACAACAGTACTAATCTTCACGTTGATGTAGATGCGATTTTCTCGTGTACGATTTCATGCATTTTTAGAGCGAAATGTAACATTAAAAATGAGATTTAAAGTATATTTTGATATAGTAGATGTACAATTTTAAGTTAAGCCATTGCAATACCGATAGTGGTTGCAACTTTTTGTAAAGGTTTCGGAGCCAACATTTAAAAAACCATAAAATAGAGAAAATTAATATCCGTGCGAATATTTTACAAAACAATTCAACTTGGTTTTTATAAAAAGTTACTATTCATCTTACAAATTACTCTCAATAGCATCTGATAATTGATAAGAATATAAAAGTAGAAAAATGAATTGTTTGACTAGCACCTTCTTAATATTTACACGAATAATAGGCAAACAATACGATCGTAGTAGACGGTAAACATAAAAAATAATTTTACAAGGACTCATTTCTTATTTTTCCAATGAAAACGACCAATGAAATTGTCGAAAATTCAGACGAATATATCAAAACTACTCATTATTATTACTAAAAAGCAATGAAATTCACATTCACTTGTGAACGGCACTTATTTCGCTACCATGATGACTCGAAGCTTTGTTTGATTTGCGTTCTGGATCCATAGCGATGGAAATGAATTCTTCAGACATACGTTTGTCGAGACCAGTGTAAGTAAGTGCCACATCAGCTTCGCCAATCGAAGCCATAGGTTGTTTGTTACTCAGTCGTGATTGTCGATCCTCTGGTGAACTGTTACTACTTGAGCGACGATGACGTTCGCTGTCCAATTGGTCCGACGAGTGGCGACGCTTCTTTTGCTGTTTGCTACGGAGCTATGAACATTTTGAAATGTTAGTTTGCATTTTTGTCAATTCATTTGTCACTTAACGCGTTACTTTCAGTTTTTTATGATATTCTTAGCAACATTTAAAGATAAATCCAGATAAAAATACAACTAATTAAAATACAATTTATTTGGTTCGTTCTATTTGTAGATATTTATAAAAATATCTATTAATAAGGCGTTCAAAAATGCATTGTTAGCTTAAAAATGTTTCAACGACAACTAATTAAACGTTCAGTCGCTTAATTGTGTGTTAAAATCCTGCAAACAACGCAAAGAATCTTAAAGACAAAGTCATTAATCTCTGACAAAACTAAAAGAAACGTCCAATTTTGTTTTTCACTTGCGCGCGCCACTCTAAGAGAATGTAGCCCAAGCATTTTTATCATCAATCCCCGTGCATGCATGCACGCGGAACTTCAAAAGTAAAATAGACTGTATACTATATAGTTGACATCGACGCATGTTGATCGTGGCGATAAGCAACGACGTGTATCGCTGCCGCGAAATTTTCAATACACGATCTTTGTCCGTTTTTTTTAAAGAAAAAAAAATTGTCATACTTACGATTTGCGAAGGTGGCCTGACAGGTGGATAAATCATTGGTACTGGTACAGCTCCTGGTGGTACTGGAGTAAGAAACCCACCGGCGAATTTACCAGGTGATGGATGATGCATTCCGTATGGTGACTGAAAAAAAATTAGAAAACATAGAAATAATTACCGAGTGCGTAGGTGCACGAGAGAATGTGATGTGTATATATGGTTGCGCATAGGTTTAACGAGGAAGGAAGTTTTATCAATATAAATACATATGCGTGTGCGCTTTTAACGAACGAGCCGGAAGATCTTTGCGTTGTTCTTCCGCGAGATAGGTGAGCTCGTTAAAATGACTGATGTGCCAATTACATTGCCTATTGAAAATGACTGCGTTGGTGTGAAGAAGTTTTACGATGATGATGCACAGATTTTTTTATCATTATGTGTTTTTTATTACTGCGCTATTTTAATGAATTTTAAGTGCAACAAAAAAATGTCTAATCATTGAATTCTCTACAAGATATAGTTGTTTGCTTTGAAACGATGATTTCCCGCTCGAAATAGTCAAGTACTCAAAAATCACCAAAGAGGTCGCAATGAGGAGTACTTTGTATACATTTTCACTCATTGATAATTGAACTCACAGTGCCCAGTGTGATTATTTCAATGACACTTTATTGAATGCGCAAATCTGCGCTATTCGTTACACGCGATACTCGCTATGTTTTATACGTTTTTTTGATCATATAATTGACAAATTTTACTAAAACAGTGTGCATTCATGTGCATTGAATATATTTAAACTTTCATATTTCGTAATAGTTATAATTTAGACAAACATGGTGCTGAACATTCCAAATGAATTTGTAAGTTGAAAATATGTGTTATATTTATATTGAATAGTTTATTAACATTGGATTTTTATCTGATATTTAGCATATTGAAAATGTCAAAATTGAAAATAACATATTAAAAGGAATTGACTTAGATGTGGTTGAAAATCAAAACATCGGTAAGTTAATTATCGATACTTTAAATCAACGGCTGGATCACATTGCACAAGTAAGCACTCGATATTTTTCTTATCTATACGTTTAAACAAAAAAAAAACATTGCTTGAACTTGAACGTATAAACTGCAACTCATGACAGATAGAAGTGGAAACAAATAAGGAAACTACTTTCGCTGATATGAAAGATAACAGTTTACGTTGTGGTCTTTGGATGCAAAATGAAAATATTGAACCTGGAGATATCATTGCAATTTGTTCACATAATCATTCAGATGTATATGTACCCATATTTGGGGCATTTTATCTCGGAGCTACCGTTAACGGATGGGATTATGAAATTTCATTGAGTATTGAATTTGTTATTTCTTCAACGGCAAACAATTTGGGTTGCTTCAATAATAATTTTCCATTTATACCTTTTTTAGAATCTGCGCAATATTTAATCAAATTTCTCAAGCCAAAAATGATATTTTCTTGCGAATCGGCCGTAGACACTTTGTTGGAAGCTCTAAAATTGGAACAAGTTGATACCACTGTAATTGTGTTTGGAAAACATGTCAATTTGCAATCATTAGATAACATACTAAAAAATCAAGCGACTGAAAAAGTTCAATCTTTCCAACCTAGACAAATTGAAGATCCAAATACAACTGCTTTAATTATGATGACCTCTGGAAGTACGAGTTCTCCAAAAGGCGTTATGCATTCGTATAAGAATGTCGTATTATGTATTCAAATATATATAACACACCCTTTAAAAAATGTAAGTTTCTGGTATTCCACGGTTTACTGGATTACCGGAATATTTTTAATGCTTCAATCGTTGTTCGCTTTTGGAACAAGAATCATTCATAAAAAATGGGATCTCAATGACTCGTGTAGAATTATTCAGAAATACAAGGTACTATAATGCAAAATTTTATTAATTAAGACTATAATTCAACGTGTACAAGTGTATACTGAACTATGGTTTAATTCAGATCCAGCAAATGTTTGCTGCTCCAACTTATTTTAATCATTTATCTAAATCTGATGTTTTGGAGAAGTATGAACTCGAGTCTTTGAGATATATCTGTATTGGTGGTTCAAAAATGAGTCCCAGTGTAATGGAAGACATTAGGAAGAAATTTCCGAAAGCTTTGATAGTCCAAGGATATGGTGTGATGTGACAGATCAGTATTAAGAATAAACATCTAATAATGTTCTCTTTCTGAATAGGTACAACGGAAACTGGGCGCGGAATAACGGAACAAACAAGACTGAGTACCAATCTCAATACAGTTGGTTTCCCAATGCCAAATACTCAAATAAAAATAATCGATGTGAATACTAACGATGTTCTTGGAGTTAACCAATCAGGAGAGATATGTGTGAAACAGTCCAATATGATGCTGGGTTATTATAATAATTTGGAAGAAACAGAAAAGGCTATCGACAAAGATGGTACTATTTATTTCAATAACAATCGTCTACTGTGTTCAATAATACAAATATACTAACGAACATTTTTGTGTGCCTTTGTCGTAAATCCGCAGGATGGTTGCATACTGGTGATAAAGGTTTCTACGATAGTAATGGAGAAATCACGATAATTGGTAGATACAAGGATTTGATAAAGTGTCGTAATTTTTCGATTTTACCATCTGATTTGGAAGACGTTTTAACATCTCATCCAGCAGTAGTGGAAGTCGCGGTGGTTTCTATTCCACACAGCGATGACGTAGAACAACCTATAGCTTTTGTTAAAACGCATTCTCAGGTTTAAACTATTCTTTACTTGAAAATTTGAATAAGGAAAGCGACAAAAATTTTAAAGAATTAATAACTGTTTAGGTTAGCGAAAAAGAACTTGTGGAACTGACGCTGGTTCTTGGAGAAAATAAGAAGCTACGAGGAGGAGTTCAGTTCTTAGATGATCTGCCAAAACTGCCATCGGGAAAAATTAACAGACAGCAATTACAAAAAATGGCGTTGACAATAGCACGCGAACGTCCTTCTTAAAACGGCATCAATTTGTGAAATTTATTGACATAAAATAAAACTGATTGATAAATTTAAACTATGTATTGATTACAATTTTGATAAATAATAACTAGTTTATGGAGGTTTTCTAGTTTTTCACTTGCAGAGCAATATTTTCGCTAAGTAGTTTCAGGAACAAAGCTAATAAAAATACTGCCGAGTCGCATGTCGTTCTGATAAAAAGTTAATTAACTGAAAAAACAAAACAGTCTCAACAAAGAGTATCGCCATCAGCGCCAACTTGAATAAACAGAAGAAAAACAATAATTGCCTCACTAGAACAGCATTATAATTCTTCGCGACCCATTATACACATTCCACAGTTGCAAAAAATAAAAAGTGCGGTATAAGTGTTATAACTTATGGTCAATGTCTATCTACCTATACACAATCCAAGACTGTCCTCGAAATTCCGACGATGTAGGCATCAGAGAGAGAGAGAGAGAGAGAGAGAGAGAGAGAGAGAGAGAGAGAGAGGGAGGGAGAGAGAACTCGCCTGGGGATACTTTCCTCTCATCAGTGTCTGTATGTGTGTGGCTGATTAGAACGAACGTGAAAGTCATCGAAGGAGGACGACAACATTACTTGATTTACCGTAATGCAATATGCAAATAAATTCGAGATAAGGAACGCCTGTTTTATAGCAGTTTGTTTATTTGCCGTGAGAGAATCGCCATTGTCTTGAGAGAAATACAAGTGAAGGGTTCATCATTCGGCGATTGTTTTACTATATAATGAAATGAAGGAAAAAATAAACAGGAGAACCTCTCTTTTTGCGCAAGAGAATACATCGAATTGCAATCGCTTGCGTTGTCGCTTATGTAAAGAGTGTTTGAAAAAAAATCGATCGATATTTTTTTATTGCAAATAAGGAAGTGTGTTATTAGAGGTTGAATTATATCGACGTATTCCCTCTAAAGTTTTCCCTCCTGGCGTGTCGTACAGTATATGTAAGCTTCTTTCGGTTCTCACCGAGGTTTATTACCTATTCTTACGCGCAAGTTTCTACTTTACGGTAGTCGCGCTTGTATATAGAAAGTTAAATAGAGTTGAATGTATTTTAAGTTACTGGCGGCGAAATCATTGATGCTTTTGTTTTCTTCACTCGTACACTCAATTATTTCGGTTTGACTTCTGAGCCATTAGAGTTGAACAACCGAAACTTTAAATTAAAAAAAAAATCATTTAGTATTTTGGAAAGAAACTATTATACATGTCGAGAGTATTAATTAGGTTAATTCTTATTTTTTGCATCGATTCATGAATTACTTCGACTTCTTAAACCGCTATGGAAATATAAAATTATTCGAATTTTAGAGATTATTAGAGTCGGTACTTTGATGAAGAAAACGATACACGTCACATAATTAGTCTAATGTGGCCATTTATCACTATCAAATCCACATCCCATTAGAAGAAACATACTTTCTAATAAACCCGCAAGCAATAAATTAAAATACTTACAAAACATCTTCTCATCGCGATGTCATTTGAATAAATTTAAAACTAGCAATAAAAGACAAATATCGATCGATTACGTCGGTCATTGACAATGTCGGGATTGATCAATTTCTAAAATGCAAATTAAAGATGCGCGCATGCTTTGTCCCTCTGAACTTTCTATTAGTCCGAGAAAAAGTATGGGTAAGCAGAGGTCAAACGCTATTGCTAATCGTGAGATCGCCACGCGAGGAACCGGATACTGTATATATATGTATATTCGAACGGTTGATTAGAATTCATGCCGTGAATCGACTAATTGGGTCGCTCTATTTTTAGCGAATCATTCGCTTGCGACGCTTGAATGACAACATTGTTATTGCGAAAATGTCTTTTCGACTTTCTTTTAAATAGTAGTTATATATGTTTGGCGGTTGTACTGCTTACGATGTCTACATTTTAATCCAAGTGAAACCGGTTTGATTTTTAGTAGTCAAATTAATTAGTTATTAAATCATTTTGAAACAAAGAAACGTGTACGATGATGACGCGTCATCAATACAGTAGACAAGATAATGAATATTTTCAACCGTCCATGCAACGAAGATTCAGATGTTCAAGTTCAGACATAAAGATTGAATTTTCAAGTGCAAAATATAGGTTAGTTGGCATAATAAACACTATCGCGTACATTCGCAGTTATATTAATACGAATTTAGTAAATAAAATTTATTTGATCGAATTGTTAGTTTTATTGAAATTTGTTTTCCTTTTATCTAACATTATTATTAATTCGCGTTGTCTGTTAATGAACAAATCTCCAGTTGGTAGCTGGAAACATTTATTATTAAACAAAGTCTATTAGTAAACTATAGACATTTAAGCAATTCCAATGAATAGACAATAAATTATTTTAATTTAATAAAAGCCTTTCGTATCTGATATGTTAATCGTATAGTAATTCACGCCTGTATAATCGTACTTGTCAATCCGTCGAAAATAAATCCAAGGCAACGAGCAATTCTCAACTACATATAATTGATTATTTAAAAGCAAATTCATTTTAAACAACTTGAATTCTGCCAACCAGTTTTTGCATTGCAGATTTAAATCGTCTGCAATAAAGGATTCAAGATCGTCAATCAGAGTGTTAATTTTTTTGTTTGCCAGGCGATAATGGACCTGCAATAATAATTCTCGGTCATTTGCCGAGCGCGATTTCTCTTTTCTCGTGCAAGATATACAACTCAAAAAAAAGAGAATGAAACACGGCAGTAGCAGCAGCCGGAAAGAGTCATTAGCGCATGCGCGTTACTCGGGAGTTCCCCCGTTTCTTGGACTAACTCGGATACGTAACGTCGCGCGCTCTCCGTCTAATATGTATTATATTATATATGCGACTCTAAGTGTTCTAATTACGCGTTTTTATAATTCGTATTTTTTTTCGTTTTTGTTTTCCAAGTCGAATAGCGTGGGATTTGGCTGTTTCGTAACTGCGCATGCGCAGCATATTTCTTTTGATTATTAAATTGCCGTTTGCGGGAATGTGCAGCTGCTGTTACACCGTGATTGCCGCTCTCGGTAGAGAGAAGTGTAGAAAAAAGTGCAGTGGAATTGGAGATTAGGCTAGAAAGTGTGGACGGATTCAGAGCAAAAAAACTTAGAAGAGTTATTTTCGCTCTATGCGTAGAAATTGCTTCTGCACAAGTGACCATACGTTGTTGTGTGTTGATCACTATAAATATATAAGAAAGATTGCTCTGTAGTTAGCAGAGCGTTAAGGAAGAGAAACCGTACAACGTTCTAACGAAAGACTCAATCTACAAACTAAATATGATATTTCAATTTACCTGCATAATTGGATGCATAGGTACGACAGGCTGGACAACGTAAATTGGTTGATTTTTAGGCACATGATTCTGAGCGATGACCCATTGATGGACCATGTTGCGAGTTTTCAACGTCTTTCCATCGACAATAATCTCTTCGCCATCATCGTTACCAGGGCGTAGACAATCGCATAGTTTAGGAGCGAGAGTGACGCAAGTGTAGCCCGAGACGAAGAGTTCAGCTACACTGGTGATCAAAAGTCCGATGCTGGCTAACAAACCTGCCCAACCCTCTTCAATGTCTATGCTATCGTCGTCCTGAAAATAGATAAGATTTGTGGGTTGATACAACATGTGTGGGTGATGCGTGGTTATATTTTTTACCTGATTTACGTAGTTCGATAAACGTATGAATATTATAAGAAGATAATGAAATCTAGCAATAAATTTGTAAATGCTTATTCACGTAGTGTGAATATATCATAAATTATTACTTAAATGAGGAAAGTACACATTAATACGAGTTATATCTGACTAATTCGATTTCTTAATACTTGTACGAAACTCTATCCTGACACGTTTAATTTGAAAGACAAAAGTTATCAATTCATACTAGACTAATTACCACTTACAATATACCTTGTCGTGTAGCGCTGAACAATAGTATTATGTGGGTAGTTTTCTTTCGCATGCATTTTTGTTTTGACGCGTTATTTGTGTAGCATAGAACTAGTGTTTTATTATCTTGGACGCCAAACCTCAAACAATCAATCATTTCAAAAAATTTTCAATATTTCTTGATTCAAAATCCGACATACGGATTTTCAATGAACCACGTGTTCATTTGTAAAAATCCAAGTAAAATCAGTTGACGATTTTCAATGTTGATTTTCATTTCTCGGAACCTCAGATGTTAACGAACTCAAGTTTCGTTTTTTGCGGTCGCTGCAGCGCGATTGCTATTGCTCTCTCTCTCTCTCATTCTTTCTCTCTAATAACTATAATACAGCGTTTGGGTTTATTTCGAGTGAAACGAAAAAAAGCTGTTATTGCCGAAATCTCGTGGCGATGCTATGAAAGCGTGAAGATTATTTACACTTTCAGTTGAGATTTCCAACATTTAGTAGAACAACGATGAAGCGCGCGAATTAACGATTAAACACCTAATACATCAGAGCGAATACATTATTATCATTATTATCGCGGAAGAACAACTTCTTACCTGCCTATGCGTATGGTGCAACATTACACGTATATAAGCGATCGAGTTCTCACGCTTGTTTTGTAAGTAAACTCGCCAAATTTTTAGATTACGAAACATCGTCATTAATATTTCTTCGCTATCGATGCCGGGACAACTTCAAATTAGGGGTTTCGATTCTCTTATTTTTTGTTTGTTTGCTTTTGTCGATATGATCGCAAATAAAACTCGATCAAAGTCAATTAATATGCATGAAATTAGCAGCGGGCAAAGCGTAAGCCGTCACTCACACGCGCTCGCCTTTAGCTTTCTAATGCTTCCAGCGCGAAAAATCGGCACGCAACACATTGCTAGGGAAATCTGCTCGGGTAATTATCATTGGAAGCGTGAATTTTATCTCGGATCTCTTGCTCTGGCTCTCTCGCGAAAGCCATTAACACGTTCTTTAATGCAAAATATGAAAATCGAATATATAAGCATCGTGTCATTGTTATTACTGTTGAATAATCCTTCCCATTGACGTACAATGTTTGGCGTATTAGATTTATTGAATACGTACATTGCTTTCGTAATATGGATTTAACAATAAGTCATTAATCCAGTGTGGGATAAGTCATGCATGGAAATATAACGACAGAAAAAAATTGATTTAAAAAAAATGATGCTTGGAAATTGTAGCCGCAAGAGGTGAATTAAGTCGGCATGACTGGTAGGATTCGAGAGGTAGTTACGATAAATTGAACTGATACGGAATAAAGAATTGCGCGCGCGCACACACACACACGCGCGGATAAAATTGCATCTCTCTGTCGAATGTTTAACTCATCGTCAAAATGTCAAAGTTTCTTCTGGTGGCATATACAACGAAAGAAATCTGTAGATTCAACGCATGATTGTGGAATTATTTTATATTGTAATGAACATTTGTCGGAGGAAGCAGATAAGTATACAAGAGATGTAAATGTTAAAAATAAGAAAAAATCGTGTATCACAAATATACGTAACGTCTCGTGCGCAATTTGTTAATTAATGGTTATACTAATTGATATAGTAACTGTATGTAATTGTAGAAAGTATACATAATGAATGGTAATTATCGAGTTATTAAAGAAACGTTTAGTTGAAAACTACATTAGTGTTTATTTATACGGTGTTTTTTATTGCAAATCTTGTATTATTGATGAGGAAGTGCAGAATACGTAAATCGAAAATCTGAACTTAATATTGAACGAGGATTTGCACAAAAGTAAGACAAATCCCTATTAATGCTTTAAGAGAACAAAAAGTCTTTTTTGAGGAAATTACGAGAGGTCAAAGTGCCGTTATGATGTCACGCCGGTGTAAATTTTCGCTATATGAATGAATGATGTCATAAACCGTTAAATGCTTCTGGGTGGTCCGGATACTTTTTAGCACAATCGGGAAATATAGTTAGTTAAGAACGAGGTAAGACTGTGTTTATGAATTTTAATGATTTAAAATTTATCAAAAAAGCAGTAGAAATTTCTTGAAACGTCCAGCAAATAGAAAAGGAAAATATAAATAGTATAGGTATCCTCTCGGGAAAATCTCCGCTGTAAATAGCTAGTTGCAGCTCAAAATAAAAGCATCGACCATCAGCCACCCACCCCATCCGTTCACTTATAGAAGAGTATATATCGGCAATGAATGATCAGTGCGATTGTAACTTCTAACAAGCCCACTAAACGTCACGTTAATCTCCGTCTTAAATCTTTCTCCCTTTGAAAATCAAGATAGCGAAAAAACTCACACTTATATACATATACGCACCGTGATCGTTTACGCCGATAATACACAGTCGCGCGCATAACAGTACTTTAGTATATTCTCGCGTGCGGCATGCAAGCGACAGGTTAATCGTCGCCGTCTGTGTACGTGAGTGTCCAATGTGAAAAAAATCGCGCACGTGTATCCCTTGACCGCCTTTAAAAACACCTTGGCCGTGAACTTTCTCTCGATCGCTTTAAGAAACCAGGTCGAAGCAGCGAGTTACTGATCCTGCTTGTTGTTGCTGTTGCTGCTGTTACTTTGGTCCATGTGAATTTTCACCTGGCATTTTTTTTCAATTGGAGATTCCAATCGACGATTGTTACCTCTAGGTGGGAGAAAGTTTTCGCGATTTGATTTTTCAAGTGCTCGATTTCGAGTGTGGGAGGGAAAGTTCGTGTGCTTGTCTGAGGAAAAGTTTTAGGGCTTTGGAGACGGCAAGATATATCTGTAATTCATATATTTAAGGACGTAAAGGTGAATTGTTTCTCGTTTTATTTGGACAACATTGATCGTTTATGGCAATTTCATAAAAATTAATTTTCAGTTCGATTATAATCATATAAATATCATAGAATCATCTATGCGTGCAATTGCAAAATGCCTTTTATTGTGGAAGCATCTGAATTGAATTCCATAGATATTAAAAACCCTACTAAAGATCTTTAACGAGTTTACAACTTTCACGATAAGAAAAAAGTGCACTAGTATTCGAATCCATAAAAAAATAATAATTTCATATCTGAAAAAAATAACGTACAATTGCAAGTTTTCACGAAGTACTTACAATTTAAACAAGCCTTGATACGTAGAAAAAAATGTATATTTACAAGTTACACTGCAGGACATACAGGTGACCCATATATTGTTACGTTGTGAGACTTTAAATCAACAGCGAAATACCTGTTTCGTTTTGTACGAGACACGGTTAGTGCGGCGTGTGGTCATTGGTATTGGAAAAAAGTCACTCGATTTTTTTCGGAGCCGGAACTGGAATGTCCAAAAAAAAACGAAGAAAAAAAGCTTAGGAAAACTGTGTCACAGTCTACTAGTGTAGGTGTTAATGGCTTTTTTTACTTTTGAGAATACTCTTGGACACCTAAAATTCGAATAGTTCTTACCGCATTTAATTAACGGGAAAATAGAAAACAAATTTATGACTCCATTATTTGATAACTTTCTCAAACTTTACATAGAAGAAAGGTGTTTTTGCAATTACTATATTCTATAAATAAAAATTAAAATAATTTTTCATTAATACATTTTCTTAGGACAAAATAACAATCAATTACGCAATTATTCAGTCTTATGACCTTTGATGTATCCATCACATCACAAAGTAATTCAGCTATCTACTTTTAAGCAATAAAAGTATAAAGAGAAAGAGAGAGATTCTTATTGTGGTATAGAAAATGGCTTGTCTACCGGTATACCATATCATCACGGGTGATTTAACATGAAATCCGTTTCGAAACGCAACTTAAACGCGCACGTGCGATGCTACGTAGATTAAAAGCTTCCATCCAAGCGATGCTTGTTATGATTACGAAATGACGTACTGTATGCGAGTATTATGTTTTTTTTTGTTTTTACTTCGCTCGTAATTATGAGATCATCCAGTTTACCATTTTACAAAAAATGAATAAATATATATACGACGATCGTAATCATTCCTCGTCTTACCGTCCTTTCTTCATTTTGAAAGCTATCAATTTTAAGTCTCATTCCGTGTGTACACAACATCGTACGTCTTTCGTACAAACTTATAATTTATCGATACGCTTAGTGCATTCCTCCTTTTTCGCTCAGTTATATGACAAGTTTGATGTCTTAATTTATTGCATGCTTACATTAACGACTCTCCTTATTTAGTTTTACGTTACAACCGATGAAATGTGCTCGTATATTTTGATTTTTACGGTAAAGTCAAAGACTTGTGCACCTGTTACTGCCATTGAATTTTTTATCCGATACCATTCAAACTTTCTTAAATGATTGTTACGTAAAATACACTTCTGACGTATTAGTGTATACTTATTCCAAATGTTTTATTTTTCCTGTGGTAATTAAATAAAACATACTTATAGCCATAAATAAAAAAAATAGATGAGCACCGCTTAGACTACAAAGTCATAATATACACCTATCGTAGCAATAAAATTTGGAAATATTTAACAAGGCACGTACAGTAGTCGTCACATCTGACGGCAACATTTTTTTTTTCTAATTTCTTGCTCGAAATGCAGCTGTCGACCTCAATGTCTGGTGCGTTATTGTTGAGTCTATACTCTCGTAAAATAAAATAATAAAAGATAAACACGCCTATCACGTATTGCAGCTTTTACAACTGTGCAAAACAATTTTAGACTAGGACGGGGAGAGAAAAATTGTTTATACCAAATCGAAACGCGAGCATAAGCACGCGCAAGGAAATTAAATAGAGCGCATAGCAGCCGCGCCTCAGCAAGAAAACCTAACGGTCCAATAGCGGAACGTTATTAAAATTTCCATGAATAGGGAAGTTTCAAATGCAATGTATTAATTTTGATGATTAATTGCCTATTAAGGGGATTAATTACATGTTCCGAACGATCTAGTTGCTTCCCCACCCCTCCAGTTCTTATACATGTCCACGAGTTCAGTTTCAAGAGTAGAGGTATGTGTAATTTGTACATCAAACGGTTATATATAGGTGAGTTTTGATAGTTGAAAAATTGTCTAGTAATACAAATTTTATCACTATGTATTTATTGAATGCCAGCTAGAAATCGTGCACTGTAGTTCGTAAAGCAACTCGTTCAATGTATATAAGTTTTCAGTTTGAGACGGTTATTTCATAATATAACGTGTGCCATATAAATATTTCTCAAATAAATAAAAAAAATTTTTTTTTTATAAATAAGTATTACAAAAATGGTACTATGATTCTCATTCCCTGACATCGGGTAATCAATTACCTCCGCTCAGACGTGTCAAAACAAACAAGACAGTGTCTAGACAACAATGTAACACGCGTTTATAAAAGAAAAAAACGACTTACCGGAAGCGTGAGGAGCGTGACATCCGGTGGGCTTCTTTGCGAGTCTCTAACGACAGCGGTGAGAGCAGTAATAGCAGCCATATTTGACACTGCCAATGCAACTAAACTCGATGCCAAATGAGCCGATGAGAAACCTGAATTTGCACGGCCATCCGAATTAGTTGCCAATGTCGCGACGACTCCCAATGCACCGGCTACCAATGCACTTGCGCCTGCCCACAAACCTGCGCCTGTACTACCAAGAGAGGCGCCGTGCACAAGTGTCAACACACCGAATACAACAAGGACTACACCTGTTGAATTAAAAAGACGGAGATTTCATTTTTTTGACGATTTACGGTTGACTTTTTTATTGAAAATTTTGACTTTATACAAAAAGATTCATTAACCGTTACCCCTTAATTTTTAATTTAATTGTTCATCGTTCACTATTAATGATCGCTTTCGTGGTTTTTAGACCACAAACGTAACATTTTATGATTAAATAGTAGAAAAAATGTAAAACTATAAAATATTTCACATAATGTTCTGAAGATTATACACTGTTTGTAAATTATTCAGCGTAGTTTTTTTATTAATACCATTCTGTATTATTAGCATAACTATTAAGAGTTTTTCTTTTGAAAGACGTACGAAATCTTCCTGATTAAAGAACTTAGAAGAGATTTAAAATTGTAAGGCTGGAGGCAGTCGCAGTTATGTCAATTTTAATTGCTAAGGCACGTGAACGACTGCATGTTAATAATATTCTTCACACACAATTCGTAATAGCTCTGAAATAGCTTAATAAGGTACCAGTTATCTATTCGTGACTTTTTTCATAAAAATGTGATATTGTGCAATAACTGACACGCGCTTAATAATAAGAATAATGCCAAGATTTAATTTTTTACGTCAGAGTTGTATTTCCTTCGTTTATCAAAACTATTTCGATCTGAATCAATTCAAAGCCATAAGACAAAGCTAAATCTCTGTCTTTTTCCCCTCGCGATTTCTCAAGAGACATTTCGCGCACGTGAATTAACAATTGGCAATGATTAGGTAGGATTATTATAGAGTAATTGATTGAGAGTAATTTACATATCCCAAGATGGTGTTAGCACAAGAATCCCATCTGCAATATGATATTAAAGAATCCACGAAGGTGTCAACAATTAACTCAAGATGGAAAAGTATGATGCCAATTAGTGAAGCCAAAAGAATGTATACATATTCACAAATACATAAATGAAACCTTCGCCTTATACGTGGTAACGCAAAGATTCGACGTTGCACAATTTTCGACTAACATTCTTCTCCGTTTATGTCGTAATAAAAAAAAGACAAAAAAGAGTTAATGCAATGATAGGAGGAATATATGAGCACTGTATATTTTTACGATGACGTGTTTGAGTGTTTTAGTAAAAATTTATTCAAGGTTGTTTTTTGATCTGAGATTTACTTCTTTTTTTAATCAACGCAGCTTATGCCTTTCCCAAAGATCATGTAATATAATTGCCATGGTTATGGCTATCTTTATCTTGGATCTGGTGGTATTTTTAGTCGCCTAATTAGCAGTGTTGACGGAAATTTAACTTTATGAAGTCCTAAAAGTGGAAAACGTGAAATTCTTTTTAGAAATTTTATGACTTTTCGTAACAATGTGTATCGACAAAAAAAAATTAACAACAGTTTAGCTATTATCTTTAAAATGTTAAATTTAAAAAATGTTCAGCCTCGACTTTTACACTCGATAAAATTAAACTAAGCCTGTTCATGTTTAGACGATCTCTTTTTTTGTTAAAAACAACCATCGCAACCGACAAACTTATCATCCACATCAACTTTAAAAAATGCTAAAAGCTCACGAGGAATGCGCGATCCTTGAATACTACGACCATGTAATAAAAAACGACAAATAGTTCGAGGGAAAAAAGTCTGGTCCACATCCGACAGGATTCTTAAAGAAAAGCCGAACAAAGGAAAATTCGATACGGCTATTTTCGCAAAACCAGCTTTAATTCTCGACAAAAGAAAGTAAGGGAAATATAACACCGAGAGGAATGGCAACAAAAACTGAAAAAGAAAAAAGAAGAGAAGAGAGATAGAGGGAGAGAGAGAGAGAGAAAACGGAACTCTAAGCTCTACGGTACGGTGTTGGTTACAAGATCATCGCGCGGACACTTGCAATTTTAAAGTCATTCAACAGGTCCCACTTCTTTCTCGCTCGTTGGTTGATTGTGCGGTTAAGTGGGTTTCTTCGATCTGGTAGCTTATTGAAGTGCTTTTTGTTTTGTCTTCTTGTTATTACTCTTACAAAGTTTTATAACGAGGGCTATTGAGATAATGATTTCGAATTTTCTGTGTTTCATACCACGTTGATGCTTCTTCGGAGGATTACTAATCTTTAATGATATGCTTATGCTGTTATGGCCGCGTATTGAAGCCGCGATCATTGTATGAGTTTGACTTGCTGAATGACGTAAGCATTGAGGTTTAATACATTTTACAATGTAAATCCGGCTTTCTACCTGTTTCTTTTTAACAGTCCAGTTGGGACAATTATACGATAAACGAAGTTATACTCAAGCAGCCAGTATGTTATTGGAAAAAAATGATTGCTTGATGTTTCATTGTCATCTATAGAATTCAGTTCCCTAATTGTAAGATTTATCATTTATGTTCAATCCCATAGTAATCTATTTCATAATATTAATTTCGGTAGATAAATTGACGTACATCCACGATCTCAGTAATGTGAAACACATTGAATGAACACGTGAAAATCAATCATTAATCATGCGTCTATTATCAGAAAGAAAATAGATAAACCTAATTCGTACAGGAGTTTTGAATATGTATCTTTAGACTTTCATCTCGACTGAGACATGGCAGATTCTTTACAAGACGCATAATCGGCCTTGGAGTTCCTTTCACATGAGTCTCTCACAATGAGATAATAGCGTAATTTCATTTCTGTTCGTGGGCTATATTTACAGTGTACATTCACTTCGGTTGTTACTGTAACTGTATGTTAACAAATCAAAGGTAAACAAAATTACCGTTCTAATAATATTACTAATAAGCCGGGACACCTGATTTCTGTTGCTTGCAATTTATTGACTATCGCTATCGAGATTGAACCGTGTTATTTTCCAATCAAGTACTCGTACATTATTTTCTTTTGATAATCTGTAAAATGTTGCTCATGAAACTGCAAGGGATTAATATTTTTAAGCATTCAATCGTTAGATTTATTTTGAAAAGATGCGTTCCACAGCAGCAATATATAATAATCAAGCTGAAGACAATATTTTTTCTCAAGAAATCACTCGACATATAGAAGATGTATATACTCACCGAGTAGCAGCTGTCCGCAGGAAGTGAACATGAGAATACCCGAGTCATCCTTGGGCTCCCGTTTAGCATGCTGTTGTAATTGCTGTTGTTGCTGCTGATGTTGTACCGGTACCTGTTGTTTTTGCCTCGAATCAATTAAAGTATCCTTCGAGTGTTTCGATTCTAGACAACTTTCTGGTTTGGAGATTCTGGTACTTTCCGATACCTTGGATGATTTCGTCTCCTTCGAGTCATTACTATTATTGGAGTCTTGACTCCTGACTGTCGAGTCCGCCGTCATAATGCACTGTTGTCAACACTCGCGCACTTTTCTTTTATTCTCGTTCAAAATTTCACGCTATACGGCGCTTGATTAATCGGTAACGATGGTAATGGTGATATCGGGTCATTCGCTGTTGATTCGATCTGAAATAAAGATAAGCGATTCCAAGGTGTGATTACTAATTAATGGCTTGATGCGTATTACTGATGAGTTCAAATCAAGTCATTGTGATTATGGATATGAGCACGCGTTATGCTAATTTTAGGTGTTTAGCGGAAGTTGCAGGCACGATGGGCGTTTGGAAAGTTATTGTCCGGACAATGTACGCATAATAACGATCTTATGAATGGAGTAGATAGTCAATCAGAAAAATTACGAATATGCATACTGGTCAAAATAATAGAAATAAGCACGTACAGCATGAATGGATATAAGATATTGCTACTGAAATTTGCCGATCTCAGACGATACAGTCCATAAATGTAACGCTATCAAAGTATTACATCAAAATAAAGATATTTTCGTTTAGGATGGGTATCTTTTCAGCGATTTACATGAATAAAAAAAGTCTGGCTTCCATATTTTAGCTTTATTTGCTGCTCTAGAAATACTAGGGTTTGTCGCGTATAAAATACAAGGTGACACTGAAAATCGGTTTAGAAACAATTTCCGCATATGATTTTTAGTTACAAGTACAAAACGTTTCGCGCTTGTAATATGCAGCTTTTATTAACGAGCGTAAAATCGAATTCATTACCGATAAATTAAGTCTAAAAAAAAGAGAATAGCCAATATATCGTCTAACGAGCTAACAGGTTAAAAAAGTGGTATACCATACGCCTTAATCAAGCATGTGTGTGTGCGCGCGCGCAAGCAAGGTAGTAAAATGCAAAAAAGCTCCTTTTATACAGCGAATCGTAAAAGACAAGACAGAAGTGGAACACGTGTTAAAAGGCCTCTGCATCTGACCGAATGTAGGATACAACTTTAAAATGTAACCAAACCGCCTTAGAAAGCACATTCCCCCTATATAATATATATATCTTTCTCTTTCTCTCAATGTTTCGTTCTTTTTTTCAAAGCACTTTACAGTTATTATTCTTCTGAGGCTTATTGAACTATGCGGAATTATAGATATTTGAGATCGTTAAGGTGCAGTAGAACAACAGCGAGAAAAGTGATACGTGGGAAAAGGGAAACGCAATTGGTTAATATTTCAAAAGACGTGCGGATTTGTTTATTGGAGTCTGCACACGAAGAGGAAAGAACACAAAAATTCAGTGACTATAGATGTAGTTTCGCTTACTGGCGATTCGATACTATTGACGGATATTATCTTTCGCTTCTGTTTCATCAGAGTTCGCTTACTTGTTCCTTACTGGATCTGACGGTTTATTTTTTCTTTTGATAGGTATAATTATTTATCTCTTGATTTGCGAAGACAGTGTAATCGTAAAAATTTTTTATTTAAAAAAAATTGAAAGCAGCTGCTTTCTTGTTCTTGAAATATTCTAAAAATATTACTTTTTTGCTATTAAACGTTCTTCGGTAATTACGATATCGTATTAAAATGTCAATTTAAAAATCAGTCGGTAGACCAAGAGAAATATTTGTCGTGTATAGGTATATTACCGATATTAATCAATGACACTATTCAAAAATTGTATAAGGATTTCAATTGCACAGCTATAATGACACTCGTAAGCTCACCTACAAAGTTTTCGTTATATTTGTTAACTTAATACTTATTTGACATGAACAAACAAGAAAGATTCATCGGCTTTAACAATGACTCTTTATTCAAAAGTAATTTTGGCACATCATGCTAATTGAATGTGTATAATCGACGAAGAAAAAAACGAAACATAGTCACGACAATTCTTCGCTACACACACATACATACTAGTTGATCTTTTCTCGACCCGGCAAACGCCTCTTAAATCATCGTTTCTTTTTGTAAAAGAGTTGCACATCTCATAACTGTCTCACTGGCGCGTCGCGGGAAGCAAACATCATCGAGAATTCCCTCGCACTGATGCACGTTTTTCCAAACCGAACAAGTCGCGGCTGCAAATTGCAAGGCTTAAAGAGCTCATGCTAGAGCCGATCTGGTTTTGAACCCGTAACGTAGATTTGTGGGAGGTACGATATTATCGGGTTATATGACTCTTATTGGGGCTAATTTTTTTATTTGCTTTATTTTCAGATATGACTACAAAAAATCTCATACATTTTTTTTAATTAGGTACTTTTTTCAAAATTAAAAATAAATTAAAACAAAATTATTAGGAATTTTTACATGGAAAACGGCGCAATAGTAAATTCATCATCGTATGTTCGAAAATTACTTTTCAGGCATAACACTGATTCGACGACCCCGCTCCGTTCTAATTGAAAGTAATTTAATTTTCATTACATATGGAAAGCAATGCGTCGAGTATTAAAAAATAATTAATCGATTTTTTATATCAATTATATTTGTTGCTTGTTGTTCGATAGACTAAAATAAATATATATACTAAAAAAAATTCATACATTTTTTGCAAAAGAATCTCAACTCCTAAATCCGTCTCTTGGCCAGAAAATATATCTGCGGCACGCACTGAATGATCACCACATATATATAACACACGAACTTTATCGTGGAAAATCGGCAAACGCGCGCGGCCAAAGATAACACATACCACAATAAATAAAAATCAAGCGTGTATGCATGTGCACGCTTGTGCGGTTGGTCAGTGACTGGCTTTCTTGGCCTATAGCAGGTTGCTTGTCTCGCGATCCTTCCCTTTCTCTGTCTCTCTCTCTCTCTATCTCTCTCTCTCCCTACCTTCTCTCTCTATCGTATACAGCGTTCCTCCTTTCTCGACTTTCCTCCTCTGTTTCGACGACAAGTGTCGCGGTTGCTATTGTCGTCCATCTTTGGCTGTACTTTGTAAATATATAGCTTCTCGGGGAATCTTTTTTTCGTAAGTACGCATTCCGCAACTCTTATCGGCTCCACGAGAGAAAGAGACAGGCTGAGATTGGTATGCGCTTTGACGATGTATATGTATAGGTAAAAAGAAAAAGAAAAAGGAAAAAAGGACTGTCGAGATTGATTGTGGGCGTGTGTCGTGGGTTTGTTGTTGTCGATTCAATTAGATGTCCTGGATTTATTTCCGTTCTGTAGAGAGAAAATATCTTGATATAATTTTTCTTACTACAGATAAAAAATACTTGATTAACCGACTGTTTACCTTAGTTAAACTAAATTGATAGGATATCGATATATTTCAACAAATTACTAATAGAAGCCACTTTGTTTGCTGCAAGTTATATCATTATATAATATTTATTTAACTAGTAAAGTCCCATTGAATAATAATTGAAAATCTACCCGCTTATCTTCTTATCAAAATTGCTACAACAAACTTGTAAATAATCATTCATCTTATCGTAATCTTACGATATATTTATCACCTGTGGTCGTAATAATTGTTAGAAAAGAAAAAGAAGTTACGATTTGAACGATTAATCGTCGTAATCCTTTCACTTGATTTCCTTCCTGCTTCTGTTGTGTCTCTTCCTACTCAGCACACGCGGACCATTGTCATCCATCTTTAGACGCCAAGGAAACATCAAAGATCCATTTAATTTAGCATTGTGGGAAAAACGTGTGAAAGTCTCTTCTATTGTCCAGCTTCCCGAAATCGCATATATGATAATAATATACAGTCTTTCTCTGAACGTATAGCTATGAGGAAAATGACTATATGTACGTACATATACATTTGTTTGAAAAGTGTTATAAGTTTTTCCTAATAAAAATGTGAGAAATACTGAAAATTTTTAAAATAATACTATAAAAAGTGTAAATCAATAGTGAAAGTTTACGTCTAAAATTGAAGTGATGGATATCGTTAAAGAATTGGTAAATATATCCAACACGATATTTGATAATAGGATGTTTGACTTTGTACAAATCCCTAACTATATAAACTTGAAGCGATGAGTAACTATTTTGATTATATAATATTTTTAGAATTTTATTAGAACCATTCCACTTGAAATAACTTTTAAGTTATTAATAGCAGTATTCACTTCTGTAAGTGTGTATTTTTATCTGAATATATAATTTATTTATATGTATATATGCGCAACCAACTATAATTAACCGGAAGAACAATTGTTTTGTTGAAATTTTGCTCTAGCTACTCCAACAGTTACAATATATACTATGGAAAACTCGCATAAATATTAGTTTAGCTAGTGGAGTTGTCAAGCTGCGAAGAATCCCAATAAATACCATGAAGCGCGCGTGTATTATACGCACGGGGAAATAGCTTTTAGATCGTAGAGAGATAAAATCGGTGGGACAAGGAAGAAAGAGACAAAAACTAGCCATGCAAAATAGCGCGCATTCTCTATATATATTACAAGACTTCATTATGCTTCTACTCGCTATTTATTATAAAACCGACATCGTTTTTCCTCCCTCGAGATATTTTTTTTAGTTTTGTTTTCTTCTTCTTCCGCATTTTACTTGCCAACCATGTTTCGACGTGTATAGGTCGGGTTTGTTCAAAGAAAAGCTTCTGGATTTGCATTATTCTGATTTTGTACGATGCTAATTTTTGTTTGTTTGTTTTTACTTTTGTTGGGTGAAATTTCTACCGCTGAGGAATTCATATTCATAAAAATCGCCGAATTCCTCATAGACTTTCGGAAGCTGGCTCAGCATACTTTTCGAGAAAGTTTTTCGGCATAACGAATTAAATTTTTTGGTATCATTCAACACCTTTGTTGGCACAATTACTTGTGGATGACAAGAAAAATGTAAATTTTGGTTTATTTTTGGCTTCTCGCATTTCAGAAATATCCAAGCTTCGATTCAGGCCATCAGTAAGAGTGGCATTTTGAGTGAGTTTGAATAAATTAAGAATGTTTTATATCTTTTTATTGGATACTTTTACATCTATTAAAATAACGTTTTTAACCTCCCAAGTATAATTGACTGAAAATTCGTAAATATAATTCGAACGTCAATAGGTTTTAAAAACAAAAATTACCGGCACCAACTTCGCGAAAAAAACACTCAACTAATTAATTTTCAAAATTCCTAAGGTTGCCCTTCCTTATTTTGTTCTCTCGCTCCACGCTAATTAAGCCTAAAACATACGGGAGCCAATCAAGCCGCGTAATCGCATATGGTGCTTATCTCACACGTGATTTTTCCGCCGTACAGCTCCAATTTACTCACTCGCACATATACACACGCATATACATAGCGCGCGATGCTTCTTCTCGTTATGGGGGTCTCATGCAGCCATGCACACCGAAACTGCGAGAGCTCACAGCGCGTAGGTTAGTGCGCTCGCATTGTTATGCACCTTCTGTATATATCCACTGGAATTCTTCGTCGTTCATTTTTCGCAGCTCTTTGAATTATGCACTAGAAGTCGCCGCAACATCGCGATTTTTCCAATGAAATTTTAATAAGTCATTTATTTGAGTTTGGTTGAAATAAGAGTAACTATTTTTTTTATGAATGTTGGTTTTTACGGTACTTTGTTTACGTACGAAATTTTTATTCTAACGGTGATGTGTTGTATAAACTTATCAGACAGTTATTCAGTTAAAGATAATTTTAATCGATAGTGCAAGTATTTTAGTCTATTTGTATAAACTGGAATTTATACTCATTATAAGATGGAAGTACGATAAATATGAGATTTGTTCATCTTGCTCTTTACCGTTAAACTTTCATTACGTTTGTAGAAATAGAGTAAATTCCCAAAAGACCAACAATTATTCACGCTTGAATAATACAAAAAAATTATAATAGTACAAATATCTTATAATAATACGAAAAAAAATAATATCGATCTTTTCACAAGTAATTATGAATCAAAATGTAACAAACGTTAGATACCGACTTTTATTGACAATCTGAGTGGTAGTTTGCCTTCGGAAAAACCGGTCGAATAAAGTATAATTTTTTGTGTGCCCAAACGGTGTATACCGATTATAACACTTTGTTAGATGAGAACATTTCGTTTATGCGGCAGTGAGTAATGGCGAATTGATCATCCGATAATAATAATAGTATAATAGCCAATTAAATTTACGTAATAATTTGATTTTTCTCGCTTTTCAAATCGTCGAGCCCTTTCTCGCAGGATGACATCATTGGTTTTCTTATTAATCCAACTATAAAACAACTTTTCCTGGTTCTAAATGAGATTTGAGGGAGGGAGAATTGTTACGAGTCATTAAAAATTACGACTTAATCCGCTCGGATTTCTCCAAGTACGAACAAATCGAATAATAGTATACGTATGTATATACGATATACTTTCGCGCGTAAAAATCAACGGCACAATGCTTACACACATATTGTGGCTGAATATAGTACGGATTATGTGTATGTATGTGTGGATGCATGTGCACCGTTCTGCGAATGTTTCATTCATAAACATAGACCGTTTTTTTTTCTTGATCCGTTTCGCACTCGCACGTGTGAACCTTGTACGGTACCTCGACGCAATTCGCGTGGCCTTTCATTCTTCTGTGCCTCTTTTTTCATTGTCAAGGATGATTTTCCTACGATCTTGGCTGTGTAGATTGCGTTCTCGTATCTTATACTTGCAACGCTTTGAAATTGGAAGTATTGCATCCAACGTGAATGTTTGCCGAATGTAGTGATTTAATTATACACATTAATTTACGACCTAGCGGTAGTTTTATTGCTCTACATTGTAATAAGAAGCGAAGTATTTTATAACTTGATTCGCTGAAAAATTCGCATTAAATCAGGTATTCAACGAGAAAATAATATACACGGTTTTACTACTTGCGTTGGTCAGTTTATGCTATCATCTCGGTTTGTGATTTCAATTTGAAAGACCGCGCAACAACGTAGTAGTCAAACTTTCAATTTTATGAAAATCAGTCGAAATTAGAAATAGCCAACCCAATTAAATTCAAAATTATCACTCTAAACGGTCTAAACAATCATCTTGTTAAGAGAGAGTAATCAACTATGGTTCCAACGTATAAACGCTCCGAATTCCAACTCGCTCAATCCCACGGGCAAAGTAATAGTCGCAATCTTTCCAAAATTAGCATTACATCAAGTCACTGAATGTATATACAGCAAAAAACACACAAACCTGAATTACCACACGAAGAGTAAAATTCCTCTCGGCTGATTATCCCACACGAATTTTTCGCAGCTCGTCGGCTAATTGATATAGAAAGGCGTAATTAAATGGAAGAGCAAACGATGACGATCGCAAGTGTTATTGCGCAATATCAGGGAAAAAAACAACTAGCATCGAATTTACCTCGTTTGGAATGTGGTCTCTAGTGTACTTCTACACGTGCTATATAACGCCGCGCTTGGCGTTCATGTATGTTCGATCGTAGAAAAATCTCGAGAATGTTTGGGGTGAAAGTGTTAGAAAAGTGTTGACGAATAAGAAAAAAAGAAAAACATAGAGTTAAAATTTATTGTAACGTGGAAAACTTATTTGGGATCTTGGTGAATTTGATATTCGCTGTTGCGAGTGTTTCGCCTTAGTTTCCAAACGGCTCAGTTGGTCACCTGTCCTCTGTATAGTGTATTATTACGAGGATATACCACGCTCAATTACACGTTGTTATACAGACAACAACACGATACTGTTTCAAATTCATCAACAATATCTTACCGGTAGTGTCTTTATGGCCTTTATTGTTTGAAAATTGTGAATTCTTCAAGTGTTTGAAAGGATTATCAAGCTTTTGATGCCCGACAATCAACAGTCTTACCCATGCGCTAAAAGAAAAAATAAAGATTTATTAGCCTCTCGTAGAGCGACCATCCAATTTATATATATTATACCGTACGAATCTCGTATACATAGAAAATACGCAATTAACTTTGGCAGAATATAATCGCAATACAAGTATTTTATATATGTCCGTCAAGTTGAACATGAGTGAAAGAAAGAAGGTTGCCGCAGCGTAGCAGAGTGCAAGTGTGCTTCGGATTTACTCTTTCTCAAAGAGAGGTTTTCTCTCTACCTATACGCTCCGTTCTACTATACCTATAACCATATGGAAGAGAGAGGAGATGGAGAAGGAGAGAGAAATGTATATATACGTCGCTACGGACCGTATCAAAAACGTGCCGCGTTGCCGACGGCTAGCTACGAACGGTTATTTCTACAATGAAGAGTCGTGGAAAATTATTGAGCGACATGAGTGCATGACAGAAATGACTCGCGGTCGAATTGGAAAGCCACCCATTGTATTGAAAATATTATATACGAATATCGTTGTGGTGGGCTTTGAAAGAGAAAGTTGTCCAATTATTCGTGAAAAATCGGTGTATATATACTTATATTTGAGAAGACGATATACATTGTTTTCGTTAGAGAGAAAAGAGATTGTGCAATTTTTGTCGGCTCTTAACGAGGTCACATATAATGCTCTGAAAAACAGACGGAGCTGAAAATGAAGAAAAAGAAGAAATGAAAAAGACATTTTCTCTAGTCTGTGTATATCTATACGTTGCTAATGGAAATAATGAAGATAATGTGACTTGACGACGACAGTCATTACTTTCGTGTCGCGTACAGAAACTCCATATCACGATTAACAGAACTGCCGCAAAATGTATACCTTTATACACGCGCGACTTCCCTGTTGTGAAAATGCCAAATGCGATACAATTACGATATGTGCGTTAATTTTATGGATGATTAACGAGCGCTCCTGTATGTACACGCAGATCTGTAAATGTATATAATAATTTTCGTAAAAATATTATTTTTCAAACAACGCGAATTCATCATAGACTTCTGTTTAGTGCTTGTATATACTGCATAAGTATACTACGGGACAATAAAGAGAGATAACAAGAATACGATTCTTTTTTTCTCTGTCATCGCTTACAAGTTGCTCGCGTAAGCACCGAAAGGGGTATGTATATATATATATATATATATATATATATATATATAACACATATATGCTATAAGATCGCAACTTGTGTGGCTGTTGCGTGTATATGAATTTTATCGTTTTATATATATATATACAAGAGCATGAAAAATGACTTTGAATTTGTATCCTACGTATATACTCGAGTGTGAATGAGATTCCATAAGTCGGATATGATGAATTATAAGAGCTATATAATAACGAAGCGATGACAAATTGATGTTCGACGTTGGAATGTTGAGAATAGAAATAATCAAACGCAGGTATATGTATACGTATAAACAATATTAGACATTGCAAAAATATATAAAACAGTTAGTTAAAAAAAAATAAAATTCAAATTTTGGGAAATCATGCATTGCACAATCGCACGCCTGTATAACAATAAGATAGTAAAACACAATGCTACGTGCTTTTCCAATATTCGCCGATGATGTAAATAAACGCACAATCAATGGTGTGAACACAGAAGAAAAAATTATAGCTCCCTACCGCAAAATCGCGCGCTGGAGTTTTCTCTTTGTACGAACACTTCTACCGTTCGTGGGAATATCAATTTGACGAGTTATCTGCGCACCCGAGTGATTTCTCGGATTAACAGTTGCAGCTTTGATGATGCGGTTTTATTGAATCGAGCTTTTCTATAGATCGCCGTAATAACTTGGGTTATATATATGTATACACAGTTTTTTCAACTTTAGTGCGCGTTAGAATAAAAATTCATCGTTCGTTAATTATACAATGCTGACGGGAAAAAATTATTTTATTGCGTTACAAATTATTCGCATTTGAAATTTGTTATATTTTTTTCAACAGATTAAAACGACGCCATTATATACTTTACCCTACATCTTGTCACGCTCGAGGTGAAAAAAAGTACGTGCTCGCGTATCCAAATAAATTAACTGTTATACACGCAACAACGATATATAACGCGCGACGAACATCTGCATCAGATTGAACTAATTTTTCTTTCTCTTCGTTTTTTCCTCCGCGCAATTATCATTATTATCATCGTGAAATAACGTACCGAAATCAACTGAGAAAGATCAATGGTTTGAATTTGTTTGATTTTTGTTGAGCTGTACAAATCGAAACCATACGAAGAAAGGTGTAATATACCTATATCCTCAATGAATGAAAACACAGTTATACCATTAGGCAATCGCGATATAATATAATAATTATCGCCGACCGAGAGATGATTTTCCTATTCGCATGTCTTGTGAGAAGTTGGCGTCGTAAGTTAATAGCTTTATGAAAGCTCCTGGTTATTCCTGTCCATAACGTGAGATATATATATGCTTCGTACTATGGTCGGTGTCGATTATTTTTACACGTGCCCCAAGGGCGAATTCGAGAAAATGTAGGTGAGCAGGTTTCATGATTGTTTCGAATATGAATACTAACGTATAAATTAATTCTCTAGAAGAATGCAACAGTGAAATAATGAATCCTATTGATTCGTATTCAATATCTTATCAACTCAACAGAATAATATAACGTGCGTAACCAAATTAATGCCTCGATAAAACGTGTAATAACGTCTAATAAAGATTCTATCAATAAACAATCTCCGAGTTTATACGATTCTAGAAGAAAGTACAAATAAAGCAGTACTTACATTAAAATAAAAACCTGTTAACGTTGGCTACCAAATGAGGAATTTTCCGAGTGAAAAGTAGCATTAAACGAGCCATTAGTTCCGATCGTTATATACCAGGCAAAAAGAAGCGTAGATCACTCTCGCACACGCAGGTTATCGACACTTGTAGATGCGGTTTCAATTCATAAAAGACGTCATCGCCAACTCTCCCTATACATTGCATCATTGTTTATGTGCGTTATGCAATTGCTGTAAAAAACAAGTGTGCTTTTGACACTCTCTCTTTATACGCTAGCAGTGAGGAATTGGGCCGACAGTTTAGGATGTAATTAGTCGGACTTGAGGTGATTATAGGGTTTCAGGTTTTGCCGATTCACTTAACCGCATTTTTTCATGATTGCAGCCTGGTTATTCTAATTGTTGTTGTTGTTAAGTATTTGTTGGTATGTCCTGATGATAGGTGCGTTGCCTTCTTTGATGAAAAATAATTTATTTATGAGCTCTTTTATCTATGTCGACGAGGGAATTATGTAATAGTGTTATTGAATACATTTTAATTGAAATCCGACAAACGCAATTGTAATTGATTGTGAAGGATGAGATGTAAAGTCAAGGATATATTTCTTTTTTAACAAATTATAATATTTTGTTTATTTAAACAATTACGATATTATTAATACTAAATGCTTCTGATCGAGGTCGAAAGAAATTTGTTTTCATAAAAAAGTTAAATTACACATAGCTGAAATATTTAGTAGTTAGAATTTTTATTATTCATTTATATAGAAGCCGTAAACTTTACGAGCAAACAAATAATTGTTATATACGATATTCAAATCATGACGTAATCACGTCATCACGATTATCATTTTTTTCTGCTCGTTGTATTTGCAATGTAAATGTACTTCGACGGTCAAGTTATACCAATTTCGTAAAATTTGTCAGGCGCGCTTCAAAGAAAATCATGCGAGTCCGAATAATTTCCAATCGTGATTGGAAAATCACACAAGTAACCACGATTCGAAATTTATACCGCTCTCGCGATTGTTTTTTTACCGACGTAAATGTTTGTACATAGACGTACATATGCATTCGTGTTTGCGAGTGTGGAAAGTCACGCGCGGCGGTTTATCGGTGAAAAGACTCGAATAATTGGCTCCGCTTTACTTTTACTTTCGATACGACAACGTTGATCAGCTGCTGCTGCTGTTGCCGCTGCAGACCGACAAATACCGCTTTTACCATGTGCGAAGAGAGTTTTGTTAAAAAAGCTAAAATATACAGAACCCCAGGACGTTAACCTCAGTTGCTTTCCCGCTTAGACATGCAATTTACATCGAATTTGTATCCTTCAATTTCAATTTTTTGTTTCTACTAAACAAATATCGAGACAGTTTTTACTCGACATTTGCATTAGCTTATCAAACAAATAATAAACGATTGAGATAAAGTGTTATAATGTCATTAAAAAAAAAGAACTTTAATTTTGGCCTTTGACGTATTTCAACACTTCATAAGTGAATGTCCCTCATAGGCACTTTCTAAATGTAAATTAATATTTGCTTTAATAGAAAACTCGAAAACAAATGTCTACAGAGAATTTCTATGAATGACATGTACAATAAAAATCTAAATATATAAACTTTATAGATACAATTATTGTCTAAAGTAAATCAATTGCTACATAAGTAAGTACAAGTTTTGTACAAACTTTTAAACCGCACACGGTCATCAAGTAAACTCGATATTCCGGATGCAGCGATTCATCATCGATAATATACGACTTACGATCCATCGGTGCTCATAATTAATAGTATGGCACGCTGTAAAGCTCGATTTAACCGACTCGTGTATTAAATTTTTCAACGTTCTGTACATCCTTATATATTTTTAACTTATTAAATGCAAACGATGCTGTTGCGAATAAAAATTACATTGCGTCATATGTGAAATTCACAATATTATATAGGTGATCCAACACTTACTTTACCAAAGTGTACAATTCTCATCTTCTAACAAAAATACAGTCATGTGAAAAAGGATCCATGTGATATTAATCCCTTTGACTAACATTAAGATTTGTACGCCCCCTCCCCTCCAAGTAAAACTAACAAGCAGTGGCCCAGCAATAGTTTTAATAAACCAACAGCACGTTGCTGAATTACCAACAGAATGAAAGGAAAAGTTTCAAAAAATGGTTACACTAAAGGCCTGATCAGATCCGTTGCTCGAGATTATGACTTTTAACTTACATGTCCGAAGCCAAAATAAACTCACCTTCGCGCGTGGTTCCCAAATTCGTGAACACGTGCATGTCTATATAGTACATTGTGCGATATAATTTATGTAATTCATCGTAAGAGAATTTAAGCCCGTACTTGTTCTTTTTTTATCAGAGAAAGTGTTTATTGATAGATTAAGCTGCAAAAGAAAATGGCTTTCACCAAAATAGCTTTCCGAAATTATAGCTACACAAACTCGCAGTGTTATTGAAAGATCCCGCTTTGTTGCCAGATGATACTGTATATGTATGAAAAGAGAAAATTCTTTTACTTTGAATACTTTCTCGCGATGGTCTATCGCGCAATGATTGAATCATTGCACCGTTTTTTTCTCTGTCCAGTTATTGCAACTGATCATCACGGTATAAATGAAATTTGCAAATCAAACCTCGACAAACATACAATGGTCATGTCAACGAATATAAACTTATTTACACTTGATAAACACCTGAATTTACAAGGTATATAAGTTGATAAATGTAATAACGGTATCGGAAACATGCGTTTATTTGGGACAGAATAAGAAACGAAATAACGAATTACTCAACACGTCTATGTATGACAGTTTATAAGAGCAAAAAATACTTTTTGGCTAAGCTCCAACTCGTACACCTTGGAAACGTTAAATAATTCATTTGTTATTCTTACAAAACGTACAATGATATGGAAAGTCTTGGTATATTGTCGAATAAAAAAATACGTGAGCACAGTCCTATTTCGTCAGAAGCGATGAACTTTCTTCTGTCTTGCATAAATAATTCACGTGCGCTTTGGCGCGATGTGCACTGTGTAATAAATGAGAAACAAAAAAAAATTTTGCCAACTAAAATTATCTCGATACAATAAATGTTTAATGTTTTTATGTGCAATTAAAACTTGCAATTAAAATTTAACTCTAAGACCATTATTAATTATTATATCAAATCAGCTAATGCCGAGGATGAAAATTTCTTTTCGTCACATTTGATTCCAGAGATTGGCACCATATTGACAAGTGCATGAAATGTCCCATTATACATGCCCATTATGCATGCGAATAGCGAACGCTCGGACGGGGCGGCGGCGCTCCAAAGGTTTGAAAGCCCTTAGAACGATCAGAAAAGTTTACCCGTGTGTTTTAAAATTTCCCAATTTTACCATGTCCATATTTTCTGACATAACTATCAAATTGAACATAACGAATTGTTAAACATTGACCGAGAGCGTAAAGTACAAAATAGCAAATAATAACAAAAAAATGTGTGTAATCCTAAAAAATCGCAATTTTGATCGCATCTCTCGCTTTACCACGTGGACAAGGGAAAGCGCACTTTTGCCACGCCTTGAATCTCCGTATTTCACTGTAGGTGCTTTGTAGAAGAAGAAATACCACGGTCGGAGCATCATTTGCCTCTGTTACGACTAATGACTAAGTAAGTCAAACGTGTTATGATCGTATTCAAAGTGACAACCGACTGTTGCCACGGCAATAATTCCACATGTATGAAAAATGTAGTTTTGTTAAATGAAATAGTTACAGTTAAATGATAAATGTCGTACTCTTCAGATTATTATCTTTCACTTTTCGCTCTCAACCTTATTGACAAGTGCATGAAATGTCCCATTATACATGCCTGGAGTGTCAGTGTTTATTGCTTCGAAATGTTTAATTGCGTAAAGGAGACTCATAACGCTAGACTAATAAAATACGGATGAGTAACTTGCTAAAAAATGTAAACGAAAATGACCCAATAACCGTTGGGCCATTGCTAACTTTTGTCGAGAATCAGCCAATGCCGAGGATGAAAATTTCTTTTCGTCACATTTGTTTCCCGAGATTGGCACGTAGGTCATTGATTTTACCATCCAATTAGGTGCACGACAATAATTTTGCGTGCATGAGGAATTTCGAAGAAGATGTTTCATTAGCGCCAATTAAATATTTTCCTACGTCCATTTCCTTTAAAATAAAATGTGTGATAATGTGTGATTCACTGTAATAATGTTGTTGAAATTGCGATTAACTCAGTCGGTATTGATTGACACCGATGTCTCTTGGGCGAAACGGTTACGTGATAAGTTGTATTAAATGGCAGAGCTCATTTGACGACACCAAGATACCGACTGAGTCTTAATAATTTTCTATCTACTTTGAACAGGCTAAATCGGGTAAGTGTGGCTTTGAAATGTCACTCGTTAATTTGCATGCGCATCTTTTGACGAATTACTCATCCTTCATCTTGTTGTTTTATTCCTAACTTTACATTGAAGGTGGACGTGAATAAATAACGTAAGAGAGTGAAAAGTGTATGCTCGTAATGTGAAGATGGTAAAACGTCAAATTTAAGTGTAACTATTAATTTTAACAAAACGAGTTGTTCATACCTACAGAATTATTGTTGAGTAGGAATGACTTTGCGTAGGGTATTCAATACATTGTGTTGCTTATTAAAAAGGCGTAAGACTCTGAAAAGATGAGCTGACGTTGGTATTTCTTCTGGAAGAGGGCAGGGAGTATGAGATTGGGAGAGAAGAGCCGCTGGAAAGTATTGGCGGTCGTTAGAGGATGCGGTAAGGCGAGAGCCGAGAGCGTCATAGAAAATATATAAACATGTAAATTTAACAATTCTATATAACATAACTATTAAATTTAGTAATTTCGAAGTAAAAATTTGTTCGTACGTTTGTGATATTTGATGGCCCTGAAAAGGGCCGATTGTTATGTTTATAGCTACAACTAATGGCTACGTATCATTTTGCCATTAGCTGCAACGCTGCGAGTAGCTCACGTAGAGCCGGATCCAAGGGTTCTTGGCGTGTACCCTGGACCTTTTCTAGATCCGATACTGGTTCTTCTAGGCATTTCCTCCGAAATGCCCTTCTCGTGACCATGCGAGACGGTGGTGGAATCCTCGCTGCTCTGTCCATGTTGTTGGAATGAGATCAAAGAAAATATGAAAATATTTGGTAACATTCTGTCTTATATAGTGTGTTATAGCGTACCGAGAACCTTCTGTGTCGCCAGTCCCCAGGCGATCGCTGCTATTGGTGCATACCGAGCGAATAGCGAACGCTCGGACGGGGCGGCGGCGCTCCAAAGGTTTGAAAGCCCTTAGAACGATCAGAAAAGTTTACCCGTGTGTTTTAAAATTTCCCAATTTTACCATGTCCATATTTTCTGACATAACTATCAAATTGAACATAACGAATTGTTAAACATTGACCGAGAGCGTAAAGTACAAAATAGCAAATAATAACAAAAAAATGTGTGTAATCCTAAAAAATCGCAATTTTGATCGCATCTCTCGCTTTACCACGTGGACAAGGGAAAGCGCACTTTTGCCACGCCTTGAATCTCCGTATTTCACTGTAGGTGCTTTGTAGAAGAAGAAATACCACGGTCGGAGCATCATTTGCCTCTGTTACGACTAATGACTAAGTAAGTCAAACGTGTTATGATCGTATTCAAAGTGACAACCGACTGTTGCCACGGCAATAATTCCACATGTATGAAAAATGTAGTTTTGTTAAATGAAATAGTTACAGTTAAATGATAAATGTCGTACTCTTCAGATTATTATCTTTCACTTTTCGCTCTCAACCTTATTGACAAGTGCATGAAATGTCCCATTATACATGCCTGGAGTGTCAGTGTTTATTGCTTCGAAATGTTTAATTGCGTAAAGGAGACTCATAACGCTAGACTAATAAAATACGGATGAGTAACTTGCTAAAAATGTAAACGAAAATGACCCAATAACCGTTGGGCCATTGCTAACTTTTGTCGAGAATCAGCCAATGCCGAGGATGAAAATTTCTTTTCGTCACATTTGTTTCCCGAGATTGGCACGTAGGTCATTGATTTTACCATCCAATTAGGTGCACGACAATAATTTTGCGTGCATGAGGAATTTCGAAGAAGATGTTTCATTAGCGCCAATTAAATATTTTCCTACGTCCATTTCCTTTAAAATAAAATGTGTGATAATGTGTGATTCACTGTAATAATGTTGTTGAAATTGCGATTAACTCAGTCGGTATTGATTGACACCGATGTCTCTTGGGCGAAACGGTTACGTGATAAGTTGTATTAAATGGCAGAGCTCATTTGACGACACCAAGATACCGACTGAGTCTTAATAATTTTCTATCTACTTTGAACAGGCTAAATCGGGTAAGTGTGGCTTTGAAATGTCACTCGTTAATTTGCATGCGCATCTTTTGACGAATTACTCATCCTTCATCTTGTTGTTTTATTCCTAACTTTACATTGAAGGTGGACGTGAATAAATAACGTAAGAGAGTGAAAAGTGTATGCTCGTAATGTGAAGATGGTAAAACGTCAAATTTAAGTGTAACTATTAATTTTAACAAAACGAGTTGTTCATACCTACAGAATTATTGTTGAGTAGGAATGACTTTGCGTAGGGTATTCAATACATTGTGTTGCTTATTAAAAAGGCGTAAGACTCTGAAAAGATGAGCTGACGTTGGTATTTTCTTCTGGAAGAGGGCAGGGAGTATGAGATTGGGAGAGAAGAGCCGCTGGAAAGTATTGGCGGTCGTTAGAGGATGCGGTAAGGCGAGAGCCGAGAGCGTCATAGAAAATATATAAACATGTAAATTTAACAATTCTATATAACATAACTATTAAATTTAGTAATTTCGAAGTAAAAATTTGTTCGTACGTTTGTGATATTTGATGGCCCTGAAAAGGGCCGATTGTTATGTTTATAGCTACAACTAATGGCTACGTATCATTTTGCCATTAGCTGCAACGCTGCGAGTAGCTCACGTAGAGCCGGATCCAAGGGTTCTTGGCGTGTACCCTGGACCTTTTCTAGATCCGATACTGGTTCTTCTAGGCATTTCCTCCGAAATGCCCTTCTCGTGACCATGCGAGACGGTGGTGGAATCCTCGCTGCTCTGTCCATGTTGTTGGAATGAGATCAAAGAAAATATGAAAATATTTGGTAACATTCTGTCTTATATAGTGTGTTATAGCGTACCGAGAACCTTCTGTGTCGCCAGTCCCCAGGCGATCGCTGCTATTGGTGCATACCGAGCGAATAGCGAACGCTCGGACGGGGCGGCGGCGCTCCAAAGGTTTGAAAGCCCTTAGAACGATCAGAAAAGTTTACCCGTGTGTTTTAAAATTTCCCAATTTTACCATGTCCATATTTTCTGACATAACTATCAAATTGAACATAACGAATTGTTAAACATTGACCGAGAGCGTAAAGTACAAAATAGCAAATAATAACAAAAAAATGTGTGTAATCCTAAAAAATCGCAATTTTGATCGCATCTCTCGCTTTACCACGTGGACAAGGGAAAGCGCACTTTTGCCACGCCTTGAATCTCCGTATTTCACTGTAGGTGCTTTGTAGAAGAAGAAATACCACGGTCGGAGCATCATTTGCCTCTGTTACGACTAATGACTAAGTAAGTCAAACGTGTTATGATCGTATTCAAAGTGACAACCGACTGTTGCCACGGCAATAATTCCACATGTATGAAAAATGTAGTTTTGTTAAATGAAATAGTTACAGTTAAATGATAAATGTCGTACTCTTCAGATTATTATCTTTCACTTTTCGCTCTCAACCTTATTGACAAGTGCATGAAATGTCCCATTATACATGCCTGGAGTGTCAGTGTTTATTGCTTCGAAATGTTTAATTGCGTAAAGGAGACTCATAACGCTAGACTAATAAAATACGGATGAGTAACTTGCTAAAAAATGTAAACGAAAATGACCCAATAACCGTTGGGCCATTGCTAACTTTTGTCGAGAATCAGCCAATGCCGAGGATGAAAATTTCTTTTCGTCACATTTGTTTCCCGAGATTGGCACGTAGGTCATTGATTTTACCATCCAATTAGGTGCACGACAATAATTTTGCGTGCATGAGGAATTTCGAAGAAGATGTTTCATTAGCGCCAATTAAATATTTTCCTACGTCCATTTCCTTTAAAATAAAATGTGTGATAATGTGTGATTCACTGTAATAATGTTGTTGAAATTGCGATTAACTCAGTCGGTATTGATTGACACCGATGTCTCTTGGGCGAAACGGTTACGTGATAAGTTGTATTAAATGGCAGAGCTCATTTGACGACACCAAGATACCGACTGAGTCTTAATAATTTTCTATCTACTTTGAACAGGCTAAATCGGGTAAGTGTGGCTTTGAAATGTCACTCGTTAATTTGCATGCGCATCTTTTGACGAATTACTCATCCTTCATCTTGTTGTTTTATTCCTAACTTTACATTGAAGGTGGACGTGAATAAATAACGTAAGAGAGTGAAAAGTGTATGCTCGTAATGTGAAGATGGTAAAACGTCAAATTTAAGTGTAACTATTAATTTTAACAAAACGAGTTGTTCATACCTACAGAATTATTGTTGAGTAGGAATGACTTTGCGTAGGGTATTCAATACATTGTGTTGCTTATTAAAAAGGCGTAAGACTCTGAAAAGATGAGCTGACGTTGGTATTTCTTCTGGAAGAGGGCAGGGAGTATGAGATTGGGAGAGAAGAGCCGCTGGAAAGTATTGGCGGTCGTTAGAGGATGCGGTAAGGCGAGAGCCGAGAGCGTCATAGAAAATATATAAACATGTAAATTTAACAATTCTATATAACATAACTATTAAATTTAGTAATTTCGAAGTAAAAATTTGTTCGTACGTTTGTGATATTTGATGGCCCTGAAAAGGGCCGATTGTTATGTTTATAGCTACAACTAATGGCTACGTATCATTTTGCCATTAGCTGCAACGCTGCGAGTAGCTCACGTAGAGCCGGATCCAAGGGTTCTTGGCGTGTACCCTGGACCTTTTCTAGATCCGATACTGGTTCTTCTAGGCATTTCCTCCGAAATGCCCTTCTCGTGACCATGCGAGACGGTGGTGGAATCCTCGCTGCTCTGTCCATGTTGTTGGAATGAGATCAAAGAAAATATGAAAATATTTGGTAACATTCTGTCTTATATAGTGTGTTATAGCGTACCGAGAACCTTCTGTGTCGCCAGTCCCCAGGCGATCGCTGCTATTGGTGCATACCGAGCGAATAGCGAACGCTCGGACGGGGCGGCGGCGCTCCAAAGGTTTGAAAGCCCTTAGAACGATCAGAAAAGTTTACCCGTGTGTTTTAAAATTTCCCAATTTTACCATGTCCATATTTTCTGACATAACTATCAAATTGAACATAACGAATTGTTAAACATTGACCGAGAGCGTAAAGTACAAAATAGCAAATAATAACAAAAAATGTGTGTAATCCTAAAAAATCGCAATTTTGATCGCATCTCTCGCTTTACCACGTGGACAAGGGAAAGCGCACTTTTGCCACGCCTTGAATCTCCGTATTTCACTGTAGGTGCTTTGTAGAAGAAGAAATACCACGGTCGGAGCATCATTTGCCTCTGTTACGACTAATGACTAAGTAAGTCAAACGTGTTATGATCGTATTCAAAGTGACAACCGACTGTTGCCACGGCAATAATTCCACATGTATGAAAAATGTAGTTTTGTTAAATGAAATAGTTACAGTTAAATGATAAATGTCGTACTCTTCAGATTATTATCTTTCACTTTTCGCTCTCAACCTTATTGACAAGTGCATGAAATGTCCCATTATACATGCCTGGAGTGTCAGTGTTTATTGCTTCGAAATGTTTAATTGCGTAAAGGAGACTCATAACGCTAGACTAATAAAATACGGATGAGTAACTTGCTAAAAATGTAAACGAAAATGACCCAATAACCGTTGGGCCATTGCTAACTTTTGTCGAGAATCAGCCAATGCCGAGGATGAAAATTTCTTTTCGTCACATTTGTTTCCCGAGATTGGCACGTAGGTCATTGATTTTACCATCCAATTAGGTGCACGACAATAATTTTGCGTGCATGAGGAATTTCGAAGAAGATGTTTCATTAGCGCCAATTAAATATTTTCCTACGTCCATTTCCTTTAAAATAAAATGTGTGATAATGTGTGATTCACTGTAATAATGTTGTTGAAATTGCGATTAACTCAGTCGGTATTGATTGACACCGATGTCTCTTGGGCGAAACGGTTACGTGATAAGTTGTATTAAATGGCAGAGCTCATTTGACGACACCAAGATACCGACTGAGTCTTAATAATTTTCTATCTACTTTGAACAGGCTAAATCGGGTAAGTGTGGCTTTGAAATGTCACTCGTTAATTTGCATGCGCATCTTTTGACGAATTACTCATCCTTCATCTTGTTGTTTTATTCCTAACTTTACATTGAAGGTGGACGTGAATAAATAACGTAAGAGAGTGAAAAGTGTATGCTCGTAATGTGAAGATGGTAAAACGTCAAATTTAAGTGTAACTATTAATTTTAACAAAACGAGTTGTTCATACCTACAGAATTATTGTTGAGTAGGAATGACTTTGCGTAGGGTATTCAATACATTGTGTTGCTTATTAAAAAGGCGTAAGACTCTGAAAAGATGAGCTGACGTTGGTATTTCTTCTGGAAGAGGGCAGGGAGTATGAGATTGGGAGAGAAGAGCCGCTGGAAAGTATTGGCGGTCGTTAGAGGATGCGGTAAGGCGAGAGCCGAGAGCGTCATAGAAAATATATAAACATGTAAATTTAACAATTCTATATAACATAACTATTAAATTTAGTAATTTCGAAGTAAAAATTTGTTCGTACGTTTGTGATATTTGATGGCCCTGAAAAGGGCCGATTGTTATGTTTATAGCTACAACTAATGGCTACGTATCATTTTGCCATTAGCTGCAACGCTGCGAGTAGCTCACGTAGAGCCGGATCCAAGGGTTCTTGGCGTGTACCCTGGACCTTTTCTAGATCCGATACTGGTTCTTCTAGGCATTTCCTCCGAAATGCCCTTCTCGTGACCATGCGAGACGGTGGTGGAATCCTCGCTGCTCTGTCCATGTTGTTGGAATGAGATCAAAGAAAATATGAAAATATTTGGTAACATTCTGTCTTATATAGTGTGTTATAGCGTACCGAGAACCTTCTGTGTCGCCAGTCCCCAGGCGATCGCTGCTATTGGTGCATACCGAGCGAATAGCGAACGCTCGGACGGGGCGGCGGCGCTCCAAAGGTTTGAAAGCCCTTAGAACGATCAGAAAAGTTTACCCGTGTGTTTTAAAATTTCCCAATTTTACCATGTCCATATTTTCTGACATAACTATCAAATTGAACATAACGAATTGTTAAACATTGACCGAGAGCGTAAAGTACAAAATAGCAAATAATAACAAAAAAATGTGTGTAATCCTAAAAAATCGCAATTTTGATCGCATCTCTCGCTTTACCACGTGGACAAGGGAAAGCGCACTTTTGCCACGCCTTGAATCTCCGTATTTCACTGTAGGTGCTTTGTAGAAGAAGAAATACCACGGTCGGAGCATCATTTGCCTCTGTTACGACTAATGACTAAGTAAGTCAAACGTGTTATGATCGTATTCAAAGTGACAACCGACTGTTGCCACGGCAATAATTCCACATGTATGAAAAATGTAGTTTTGTTAAATGAAATAGTTACAGTTAAATGATAAATGTCGTACTCTTCAGATTATTATCTTTCACTTTTCGCTCTCAACCTTATTGACAAGTGCATGAAATGTCCCATTATACATGCCTGGAGTGTCAGTGTTTATTGCTTCGAAATGTTTAATTGCGTAAAGGAGACTCATAACGCTAGACTAATAAAATACGGATGAGTAACTTGCTAAAAATGTAAACGAAAATGACCCAATAACCGTTGGGCCATTGCTAACTTTTTGTCGAGAATCAGCCAATGCCGAGGATGAAAATTTCTTTTCGTCACATTTGTTTCCCGAGATTGGCACGTAGGTCATTGATTTTACCATCCAATTAGGTGCACGACAATAATTTTGCGTGCATGAGGAATTTCGAAGAAGATGTTTCATTAGCGCCAATTAAATATTTTCCTACGTCCATTTCCTTTAAAATAAAATGTGTGATAATGTGTGATTCACTGTAATAATGTTGTTGAAATTGCGATTAACTCAGTCGGTATTGATTGACACCGATGTCTCTTGGGCGAAACGGTTACGTGATAAGTTGTATTAAATGGCAGAGCTCATTTGACGACACCAAGATACCGACTGAGTCTTAATAATTTTCTATCTACTTTGAACAGGCTAAATCGGGTAAGTGTGGCTTTGAAATGTCACTCGTTAATTTGCATGCGCATCTTTTGACGAATTACTCATCCTTCATCTTGTTGTTTTATTCCTAACTTTACATTGAAGGTGGACGTGAATAAATAACGTAAGAGAGTGAAAAGTGTATGCTCGTAATGTGAAGATGGTAAAACGTCAAATTTAAGTGTAACTATTAATTTTAACAAAACGAGTTGTTCATACCTACAGAATTATTGTTGAGTAGGAATGACTTTGCGTAGGGTATTCAATACATTGTGTTGCTTATTAAAAAGGCGTAAGACTCTGAAAAGATGAGCTGACGTTGGTATTTCTTCTGGAAGAGGGCAGGGAGTATGAGATTGGGAGAGAAGAGCCGCTGGAAAGTATTGGCGGTCGTTAGAGGATGCGGTAAGGCGAGAGCCGAGAGCGTCATAGAAAATATATAAACATGTAAATTTAACAATTCTATATAACATAACTATTAAATTTAGTAATTTCGAAGTAAAAAATTTGTTCGTACGTTTGTGATATTTGATGGCCCTGAAAAGGGCCGATTGTTATGTTTATAGCTACAACTAATGGCTACGTATCATTTTGCCATTAGCTGCAACGCTGCGAGTAGCTCACGTAGAGCCGGATCCAAGGGTTCTTGGCGTGTACCCTGGACCTTTTCTAGATCCGATACTGGTTCTTCTAGGCATTTCCTCCGAAATGCCCTTCTCGTGACCATGCGAGACGGTGGTGGAATCCTCGCTGCTCTGTCCATGTTGTTGGAATGAGATCAAAGAAAATATGAAAATATTTGGTAACATTCTGTCTTATATAGTGTGTTATAGCGTACCGAGAACCTTCTGTGTCGCCAGTCCCCAGGCGATCGCTGCTATTGGTGCATACCGAGCGAATAGCGAACGCTCGGACGGGGCGGCGGCGCTCCAAAGGTTTGAAAGCCCTTAGAACGATCAGAAAAGTTTACCCGTGTGTTTTAAAATTTCCCAATTTTACCATGTCCATATTTTCTGACATAACTATCAAATTGAACATAACGAATTGTTAAACATTGACCGAGAGCGTAAAGTACAAAATAGCAAATAATAACAAAAAAATGTGTGTAATCCTAAAAAATCGCAATTTTGATCGCATCTCTCGCTTTACCACGTGGACAAGGGAAAGCGCACTTTTGCCACGCCTTGAATCTCCGTATTTCACTGTAGGTGCTTTGTAGAAGAAGAAATACCACGGTCGGAGCATCATTTGCCTCTGTTACGACTAATGACTAAGTAAGTCAAACGTGTTATGATCGTATTCAAAGTGACAACCGACTGTTGCCACGGCAATAATTCCACATGTATGAAAAATGTAGTTTTGTTAAATGAAATAGTTACAGTTAAATGATAAATGTCGTACTCTTCAGATTATTATCTTTCACTTTTCGCTCTCAACCTTATTGACAAGTGCATGAAATGTCCCATTATACATGCCTGGAGTGTCAGTGTTTATTGCTTCGAAATGTTTAATTGCGTAAAGGAGACTCATAACGCTAGACTAATAAAATACGGATGAGTAACTTGCTAAAAAATGTAAACGAAAATGACCCAATAACCGTTGGGCCATTGCTAACTTTTTGTCGAGAATCAGCCAATGCCGAGGATGAAAATTTCTTTTCGTCACATTTGTTTCCCGAGATTGGCACGTAGGTCATTGATTTTACCATCCAATTAGGTGCACGACAATAATTTTGCGTGCATGAGGAATTTCGAAGAAGATGTTTCATTAGCGCCAATTAAATATTTTCCTACGTCCATTTCCTTTAAAATAAAATGTGTGATAATGTGTGATTCACTGTAATAATGTTGTTGAAATTGCGATTAACTCAGTCGGTATTGATTGACACCGATGTCTCTTGGGCGAAACGGTTACGTGATAAGTTGTATTAAATGGCAGAGCTCATTTGACGACACCAAGATACCGACTGAGTCTTAATAATTTTCTATCTACTTTGAACAGGCTAAATCGGGTAAGTGTGGCTTTGAAATGTCACTCGTTAATTTGCATGCGCATCTTTTGACGAATTACTCATCCTTCATCTTGTTGTTTTATTCCTAACTTTACATTGAAGGTGGACGTGAATAAATAACGTAAGAGAGTGAAAAGTGTATGCTCGTAATGTGAAGATGGTAAAACGTCAAATTTAAGTGTAACTATTAATTTTAACAAAACGAGTTGTTCATACCTACAGAATTATTGTTGAGTAGGAATGACTTTGCGTAGGGTATTCAATACATTGTGTTGCTTATTAAAAAGGCGTAAGACTCTGAAAAGATGAGCTGACGTTGGTATTTCTTCTGGAAGAGGGCAGGGAGTATGAGATTGGGAGAGAAGAGCCGCTGGAAAGTATTGGCGGTCGTTAGAGGATGCGGTAAGGCGAGAGCCGAGAGCGTCATAGAAAATATATAAACATGTAAATTTAACAATTCTATATAACATAACTATTAAATTTAGTAATTTCGAAGTAAAAATTTGTTCGTACGTTTGTGATATTTGATGGCCCTGAAAAGGGCCGATTGTTATGTTTATAGCTACAACTAATGGCTACGTATCATTTTGCCATTAGCTGCAACGCTGCGAGTAGCTCACGTAGAGCCGGATCCAAGGGTTCTTGGCGTGTACCCTGGACCTTTTCTAGATCCGATACTGGTTCTTCTAGGCATTTCCTCCGAAATGCCCTTCTCGTGACCATGCGAGACGGTGGTGGAATCCTCGCTGCTCTGTCCATGTTGTTGGAATGAGATCAAAGAAAATATGAAAATATTTGGTAACATTCTGTCTTATATAGTGTGTTATAGCGTACCGAGAACCTTCTGTGTCGCCAGTCCCCAGGCGATCGCTGCTATTGGTGCATACCGAGCGAATAGCGAACGCTCGGACGGGGCGGCGGCGCTCCAAAGGTTTGAAAGCCCTTAGAACGATCAGAAAAGTTTACCCGTGTGTTTTAAAATTTCCCAATTTTACCATGTCCATATTTTCTGACATAACTATCAAATTGAACATAACGAATTGTTAAACATTGACCGAGAGCGTAAAGTACAAAATAGCAAATAATAACAAAAAAATGTGTGTAATCCTAAAAAATCGCAATTTTGATCGCATCTCTCGCTTTACCACGTGGACAAGGGAAAGCGCACTTTTGCCACGCCTTGAATCTCCGTATTTCACTGTAGGTGCTTTGTAGAAGAAGAAATACCACGGTCGGAGCATCATTTGCCTCTGTTACGACTAATGACTAAGTAAGTCAAACGTGTTATGATCGTATTCAAAGTGACAACCGACTGTTGCCACGGCAATAATTCCACATGTATGAAAAATGTAGTTTTGTTAAATGAAATAGTTACAGTTAAATGATAAATGTCGTACTCTTCAGATTATTATCTTTCACTTTTCGCTCTCAACCTTATTGACAAGTGCATGAAATGTCCCATTATACATGCCTGGAGTGTCAGTGTTTATTGCTTCGAAATGTTTAATTGCGTAAAGGAGACTCATAACGCTAGACTAATAAAATACGGATGAGTAACTTGCTAAAAAATGTAAACGAAAATGACCCAATAACCGTTGGGCCATTGCTAACTTTTGTCGAGAATCAGCCAATGCCGAGGATGAAAATTTCTTTTCGTCACATTTGTTTCCCGAGATTGGCACGTAGGTCATTGATTTTACCATCCAATTAGGTGCACGACAATAATTTTGCGTGCATGAGGAATTTCGAAGAAGATGTTTCATTAGCGCCAATTAAATATTTTCCTACGTCCATTTCCTTTAAAATAAAATGTGTGATAATGTGTGATTCACTGTAATAATGTTGTTGAAATTGCGATTAACTCAGTCGGTATTGATTGACACCGATGTCTCTTGGGCGAAACGGTTACGTGATAAGTTGTATTAAATGGCAGAGCTCATTTGACGACACCAAGATACCGACTGAGTCTTAATAATTTTCTATCTACTTTGAACAGGCTAAATCGGGTAAGTGTGGCTTTGAAATGTCACTCGTTAATTTGCATGCGCATCTTTTGACGAATTACTCATCCTTCATCTTGTTGTTTTATTCCTAACTTTACATTGAAGGTGGACGTGAATAAATAACGTAAGAGAGTGAAAAGTGTATGCTCGTAATGTGAAGATGGTAAAACGTCAAATTTAAGTGTAACTATTAATTTTAACAAAACGAGTTGTTCATACCTACAGAATTATTGTTGAGTAGGAATGACTTTGCGTAGGGTATTCAATACATTGTGTTGCTTATTAAAAAGGCGTAAGACTCTGAAAAGATGAGCTGACGTTGGTATTTCTTCTGGAAGAGGGCAGGGAGTATGAGATTGGGAGAGAAGAGCCGCTGGAAAGTATTGGCGGTCGTTAGAGGATGCGGTAAGGCGAGAGCCGAGAGCGTCATAGAAAATATATAAACATGTAAATTTAACAATTCTATATAACATAACTATTAAATTTAGTAATTTCTAAGTTATAAATTTGTTCGTACGTTTGTGATATTTGATGGCCCTGAAAAGGGCCGATTGTTATGTTTATAGCTACAACTAATGGCTACGTATCATTTTGCCATTAGCTGCAACGCTGCGAGTAGCTCACGTAGAGCCGGATCCAAGGGTTCTTGGCGTGTACCCTGGACCTTTTCTAGATCCGATACTGGTTCTTCTAGGCATTTCCTCCGAAATGCCCTTCTCGTGACCATGCGAGACGGTGGTGGAATCCTCGCTGCTCTGTCCATGTTGTTGGAATGAGATCAAAGAAAATATGAAAATATTTGGTAACATTCTGTCTTATATAGTGTGTTATAGCGTACCGAGAACCTTCTGTGTCGCCAGTCCCCAGGCGATCGCTGCTATTGGTGCATACCGAGCGAATAGCGAACGCTCGGACGGGGCGGCGGCGCTCCAAAGGTTTGAAAGCCCTTAGAACGATCAGAAAAGTTTACCCGTGTGTTTTAAAATTTCCCAATTTTACCATGTCCATATTTTCTGACATAACTATCAAATTGAACATAACGAATTGTTAAACATTGACCGAGAGCGTAAAGTACAAAATAGCAAATAATAACAAAAAAATGTGTGTAATCCTAAAAAATCGCAATTTTGATCGCATCTCTCGCTTTACCACGTGGACAAGGGAAAGCGCACTTTTGCCACGCCTTGAATCTCCGTATTTCACTGTAGGTGCTTTGTAGAAGAAGAAATACCACGGTCGGAGCATCATTTGCCTCTGTTACGACTAATGACTAAGTAAGTCAAACGTGTTATGATCGTATTCAAAGTGACAACCGACTGTTGCCACGGCAATAATTCCACATGTATGAAAAATGTAGTTTTGTTAAATGAAATAGTTACAGTTAAATGATAAATGTCGTACTCTTCAGATTATTATCTTTCACTTTTCGCTCTCAACCTTATTGACAAGTGCATGAAATGTCCCATTATACATGCCTGGAGTGTCAGTGTTTATTGCTTCGAAATGTTTAATTGCGTAAAGGAGACTCATAACGCTAGACTAATAAAATACGGATGAGTAACTTGCTAAAAAATGTAAACGAAAATGACCCAATAACCGTTGGGCCATTGCTAACTTTTTGTCGAGAATCAGCCAATGCCGAGGATGAAAATTTCTTTTCGTCACATTTGTTTCCCGAGATTGGCACGTAGGTCATTGATTTTACCATCCAATTAGGTGCACGACAATAATTTTGCGTGCATGAGGAATTTCGAAGAAGATGTTTCATTAGCGCCAATTAAATATTTTCCTACGTCCATTTCCTTTAAAATAAAATGTGTGATAATGTGTGATTCACTGTAATAATGTTGTTGAAATTGCGATTAACTCAGTCGGTATTGATTGACACCGATGTCTCTTGGGCGAAACGGTTACGTGATAAGTTGTATTAAATGGCAGAGCTCATTTGACGACACCAAGATACCGACTGAGTCTTAATAATTTTCTATCTACTTTGAACAGGCTAAATCGGGTAAGTGTGGCTTTGAAATGTCACTCGTTAATTTGCATGCGCATCTTTTGACGAATTACTCATCCTTCATCTTGTTGTTTTATTCCTAACTTTACATTGAAGGTGGACGTGAATAAATAACGTAAGAGAGTGAAAAGTGTATGCTCGTAATGTGAAGATGGTAAAACGTCAAATTTAAGTGTAACTATTAATTTTAACAAAACGAGTTGTTCATACCTACAGAATTATTGTTGAGTAGGAATGACTTTGCGTAGGGTATTCAATACATTGTGTTGCTTATTAAAAAGGCGTAAGACTCTGAAAAGATGAGCTGACGTTGGTATTTCTTCTGGAAGAGGGCAGGGAGTATGAGATTGGGAGAGAAGAGCCGCTGGAAAGTATTGGCGGTCGTTAGAGGATGCGGTAAGGCGAGAGCCGAGAGCGTCATAGAAAATATATAAACATGTAAATTTAACAATTCTATATAACATAACTATTAAATTTAGTAATTTCGAAGTAAAAATTTGTTCGTACGTTTGTGATATTTGATGGCCCTGAAAAGGGCCGATTGTTATGTTTATAGCTACAACTAATGGCTACGTATCATTTTGCCATTAGCTGCAACGCTGCGAGTAGCTCACGTAGAGCCGGATCCAAGGGTTCTTGGCGTGTACCCTGGACCTTTTCTAGATCCGATACTGGTTCTTCTAGGCATTTCCTCCGAAATGCCCTTCTCGTGACCATGCGAGACGGTGGTGGAATCCTCGCTGCTCTGTCCATGTTGTTGGAATGAGATCAAAGAAAATATGAAAATATTTGGTAACATTCTGTCTTATATAGTGTGTTATAGCGTACCGAGAACCTTCTGTGTCGCCAGTCCCCAGGCGATCGCTGCTATTGGTGCATACCGAGCGAATAGCGAACGCTCGGACGGGGCGGCGGCGCTCCAAAGGTTTGAAAGCCCTTAGAACGATCAGAAAAGTTTACCCTTGTGTTTTAAAATTTCCCAATTTTACCATGTCCATATTTTCTGACATAACTATCAAATTGAACATAACGAATTGTTAAACATTGACCGAGAGCGTAAAGTACAAAATAGCAAATAATAACAAAAAAATGTGTGTAATCCTAAAAAATCGCAATTTTGATCGCATCTCTCGCTTTACCACGTGGACAAGGGAAAGCGCACTTTTGCCACGCCTTGAATCTCCGTATTTCACTGTAGGTGCTTTGTAGAAGAAGAAATACCACGGTCGGAGCATCATTTGCCTCTGTTACGACTAATGACTAAGTAAGTCAAACGTGTTATGATCGTATTCAAAGTGACAACCGACTGTTGCCACGGCAATAATTCCACATGTATGAAAAATGTAGTTTTGTTAAATGAAATAGTTACAGTTAAATGATAAATGTCGTACTCTTCAGATTATTATCTTTCACTTTTCGCTCTCAACCTTATTGACAAGTGCATGAAATGTCCCATTATACATGCCTGGAGTGTCAGTGTTTATTGCTTCGAAATGTTTAATTGCGTAAAGGAGACTCATAACGCTAGACTAATAAAATACGGATGAGTAACTTGCTAAAAATGTAAACGAAAATGACCCAATAACCGTTGGGCCATTGCTAACTTTTGTCGAGAATCAGCCAATGCCGAGGATGAAAATTTCTTTTCGTCACATTTGTTTCCCGAGATTGGCACGTAGGTCATTGATTTTACCATCCAATTAGGTGCACGACAATAATTTTGCGTGCATGAGGAATTTCGAAGAAGATGTTTCATTAGCGCCAATTAAATATTTTCCTACGTCCATTTCCTTTAAAATAAAATGTGTGATAATGTGTGATTCACTGTAATAATGTTGTTGAAATTGCGATTAACTCAGTCGGTATTGATTGACACCGATGTCTCTTGGGCGAAACGGTTACGTGATAAGTTGTATTAAATGGCAGAGCTCATTTGACGACACCAAGATACCGACTGAGTCTTAATAATTTTCTATCTACTTTGAACAGGCTAAATCGGGTAAGTGTGGCTTTGAAATGTCACTCGTTAATTTGCATGCGCATCTTTTGACGAATTACTCATCCTTCATCTTGTTGTTTTATTCCTAACTTTACATTGAAGGTGGACGTGAATAAATAACGTAAGAGAGTGAAAAGTGTATGCTCGTAATGTGAAGATGGTAAAACGTCAAATTTAAGTGTAACTATTAATTTTAACAAAACGAGTTGTTCATACCTACAGAATTATTGTTGAGTAGGAATGACTTTGCGTAGGGTATTCAATACATTGTGTTGCTTATTAAAAAGGCGTAAGACTCTGAAAGATGAGCTGACGTTGGTATTTCTTCTGGAAGAGGGCAGGGAGTATGAGATTGGGAGAGAAGAGCCGCTGGAAAGTATTGGCGGTCGTTAGAGGATGCGGTAAGGCGAGAGCCGAGAGCGTCATAGAAAATATATAAACATGTAAATTTAACAATTCTATATAACATAACTATTAAATTTAGTAATTTCGAAGTAAAAATTTGTTCGTACGTTTGTGATATTTGATGGCCCTGAAAAGGGCCGATTGTTATGTTTATAGCTACAACTAATGGCTACGTATCATTTTGCCATTAGCTGCAACGCTGCGAGTAGCTCACGTAGAGCCGGATCCAAGGGTTCTTGGCGTGTACCCTGGACCTTTTCTAGATCCGATACTGGTTCTTCTAGGCATTTCCTCCGAAATGCCCTTCTCGTGACCATGCGAGACGGTGGTGGAATCCTCGCTGCTCTGTCCATGTTGTTGGAATGAGATCAAAGAAAATATGAAAATATTTGGTAACATTCTGTCTTATATAGTGTGTTATAGCGTACCGAGAACCTTCTGTGTCGCCAGTCCCCAGGCGATCGCTGCTATTGGTGCATACCGAGCGAATAGCGAACGCTCGGACGGGGCGGCGGCGCTCCAAAGGTTTGAAAGCCCTTAGAACGATCAGAAAAGTTTACCCTTGTGTTTTAAAATTTCCCAATTTTACCATGTCCATATTTTCTGACATAACTATCAAATTGAACATAACGAATTGTTAAACATTGACCGAGAGCGTAAAGTACAAAATAGCAAATAATAACAAAAAAATGTGTGTAATCCTAAAAAATCGCAATTTTGATCGCATCTCTCGCTTTACCACGTGGACAAGGGAAAGCGCACTTTTGCCACGCCTTGAATCTCCGTATTTCACTGTAGGTGCTTTGTAGAAGAAGAAATACCACGGTCGGAGCATCATTTGCCTCTGTTACGACTAATGACTAAGTAAGTCAAACGTGTTATGATCGTATTCAAAGTGACAACCGACTGTTGCCACGGCAATAATTCCACATGTATGAAAAATGTAGTTTTGTTAAATGAAATAGTTACAGTTAAATGATAAATGTCGTACTCTTCAGATTATTATCTTTCACTTTTCGCTCTCAACCTTATTGACAAGTGCATGAAATGTCCCATTATACATGCCTGGAGTGTCAGTGTTTATTGCTTCGAAATGTTTAATTGCGTAAAGGAGACTCATAACGCTAGACTAATAAAATACGGATGAGTAACTTGCTAAAAATGTAAACGAAAATGACCCAATAACCGTTGGGCCATTGCTAACTTTTTGTCGAGAATCAGCCAATGCCGAGGATGAAAATTTCTTTTCGTCACATTTGTTTCCCGAGATTGGCACGTAGGTCATTGATTTTACCATCCAATTAGGTGCACGACAATAATTTTGCGTGCATGAGGAATTTCGAAGAAGATGTTTCATTAGCGCCAATTAAATATTTTCCTACGTCCATTTCCTTAATAAAATGTGTGATAATGTGTGATTCACTGTAATAATGTTGTTGAAATTGCGATTAACTCAGTCGGTATTGATTGACACCGATGTCTCTTGGGCGAAACGGTTACGTGATAAGTTGTATTAAATGGCAGAGCTCATTTGACGACACCAAGATACCGACTGAGTCTTAATAATTTTCTATCTACTTTGAACAGGCTAAATCGGGTAAGTGTGGCTTTGAAATGTCACTCGTTAATTTGCATGCGCATCTTTTGACGAATTACTCATCCTTCATCTTGTTGTTTTATTCCTAACTTTACATTGAAGGTGGACGTGAATAAATAACGTAAGAGAGTGAAAAGTGTATGCTCGTAATGTGAAGATGGTAAAACGTCAAATTTAAGTGTAACTATTAATTTTAACAAAACGAGTTGTTCATACCTACAGAATTATTGTTGAGTAGGAATGACTTTGCGTAGGGTATTCAATACATTGTGTTGCTTATTAAAAAGGCGTAAGACTCTGAAAAGATGAGCTGACGTTGGTATTTCTTCTGGAAGAGGGCAGGGAGTATGAGATTGGGAGAGAAGAGCCGCTGGAAAGTATTGGCGGTCGTTAGAGGATGCGGTAAGGCGAGAGCCGAGAGCGTCATAGAAAATATATAAACATGTAAATTTAACAATTCTATATAACATAACTATTAAATTTAGTAATTTCGAAGTAAAAATTTGTTCGTACGTTTGTGATATTTGATGGCCCTGAAAAGGGCCGATTGTTATGTTTATAGCTACAACTAATGGCTACGTATCATTTTGCCATTAGCTGCAACGCTGCGAGTAGCTCACGTAGAGCCGGATCCAAGGGTTCTTGGCGTGTACCCTGGACCTTTTCTAGATCCGATACTGGTTCTTCTAGGCATTTCCTCCGAAATGCCCTTCTCGTGACCATGCGAGACGGTGGTGGAATCCTCGCTGCTCTGTCCATGTTGTTGGAATGAGATCAAAGAAAATATGAAAATATTTGGTAACATTCTGTCTTATATAGTGTGTTATAGCGTACCGAGAACCTTCTGTGTCGCCAGTCCCCAGGCGATCGCTGCTATTGGTGCATACCGAGCGAATAGCGAACGCTCGGACGGGGCGGCGGCGCTCCAAAGGTTTGAAAGCCCTTAGAACGATCAGAAAAGTTTACCCTTGTGTTTTAAAATTTCCCAATTTTACCATGTCCATATTTTCTGACATAACTATCAAATTGAACATAACGAATTGTTAAACATTGACCGAGAGCGTAAAGTACAAAATAGCAAATAATAACAAAAAAATGTGTAAATCCTAAAAAATCGCAATTTTGATCGCATCTCTCGCTTTACCACGTGGACAAGGGAAAGCGCACTTTTGCCACGCCTTGAATCTCCGTATTTCACTGTAGGTGCTTTGTAGAAGAAGAAATACCACGGTCGGAGCATCATTTGCCTCTGTTACGACTAATGACTAAGTAAGTCAAACGTGTTATGATCGTATCGTATTCAAAGTGACAACCGACTGTTGCCACGGCAATAATTCCACATGTATGAAAAATGTAGTTTTGTTAAATGAAATAGTTACAGTTAAATGATAAATGTCGTACTCTTCAGATTATTATCTTTCACTTTTCGCTCTCAACCTTATTGACAAGTGCATGAAATGTCCCATTATACATGCCTGGAGTGTCAGTGTTTATTGCTTCGAAATGTTTAATTGCGTAAAGGAGACTCATAACGCTAGACTAATAAAATACGGATGAGTAACTTGCTAAAAATGTAAACGAAAATGACCCAATAACCGTTGGGCCATTGCTAACTTTTGTCGAGAATCAGCCAATGCCGAGGATGAAAATTTCTTTTCGTCACATTTGTTTCCCGAGATTGGCACGTAGGTCATTGATTTTACCATCCAATTAGGTGCACGACAATAATTTTGCGTGCATGAGGAATTTCGAAGAAGATGTTTCATTAGCGCCAATTAAATATTTTCCTACGTCCATTTCCCTTTAAAATAAAATGTGTGATAATGTGTGATTCACTGTAATAATGTTGTTGAAATTGCGATTAACTCAGTCGGTATTGATTGACACCGATGTCTCTTGGGCGAAACGGTTACGTGATAAGTTGTATTAAATGGCAGAGCTCATTTGACGACACCAAGATACCGACTGAGTCTTAATAATTTTCTATCTACTTTGAACAGGCTAAATCGGGTAAGTGTGGCTTTGAAATGTCACTCGTTAATTTGCATGCGCATCTTTTGACGAATTACTCATCCTTCATCTTGTTGTTTTATTCCTAACTTTACATTGAAGGTGGACGTGAATAAATAACGTAAGAGAGTGAAAAGTGTATGCTCGTAATGTGAAGATGGTAAAACGTCAAATTTAAGTGTAACTATTAATTTTAACAAAACGAGTTGTTCATACCTACAGAATTATTGTTGAGTAGGAATGACTTTGCGTAGGGTATTCAATACATTGTGTTGCTTATTAAAAAGGCGTAAAGACTCTGAAAAGATGAGCTGACGTTGGTATTTCTTCTGGAAGAGGGCAGGGAGTATGAGATTGGGAGAGAAGAGCCGCTGGAAAGTATTGGCGGTCGTTAGAGGATGCGGTAAGGCGAGAGCCGAGAGCGTCATAGAAAATATATAAACATGTAAATTTAACAATTCTATATAACATAACTATTAAATTTAGTAATTTCGAAGTAAAAATTTGTTCGTACGTTTGTGATATTTGATGGCCCTGAAAAGGGCCGATTGTTATGTTTATAGCTACAACTAATGGCTACGTATCATTTTGCCATTAGCTGCAACGCTGCGAGTAGCTCACGTAGAGCCGGATCCAAGGGTTCTTGGCGTGTACCCTGGACCTTTTCTAGATCCGATACTGGTTCTTCTAGGCATTTCCTCCGAAATGCCCTTCTCGTGACCATGCGAGACGGTGGTGGAATCCTCGCTGCTCTGTCCATGTTGTTGGAATGAGATCAAAGAAAATATGAAAATATTTGGTAACATTCTGTCTTATATAGTGTGTTATAGCGTACCGAGAACCTTCTGTGTCGCCAGTCCCCAGGCGATCGCTGCTATTGGTGCATACCGAGCGAATAGCGAACGCTCGGACGGGGCGGCGGCGCTCCAAAGGTTTGAAAGCCCTTAGAACGATCAGAAAAGTTTACCCTTGTGTTTTAAAATTTCCCAATTTTACCATGTCCATATTTTCTGACATAACTATCAAATTGAACATAACGAATTGTTAAACATTGACCGAGAGCGTAAAGTACAAAATAGCAAATAATAACAAAAAAATGTGTAATCCTAAAAAATCGCAATTTTGATCGCATCTCTCGCTTTACCACGTGGACAAGGGAAAGCGCACTTTTGCCACGCCTTGAATCTCCGTATTTCACTGTAGGTGCTTTGTAGAAGAAGAAATACCACGGTCGGAGCATCATTTGCCTCTGTTACGACTAATGACTAAGTAAGTCAAACGTGTTATGATCGAGATCGTATTCAAAGTGACAACCGACTGTTGCCACGGCAATAATTCCACATGTATGAAAAATGTAGTTTTGTTAAATGAAATAGTTACAGTTAAATGATAAATGTCGTACTCTTCAGATTATTATCTTTCACTTTTCGCTCTCAACCTTATTGACAAGTGCATGAAATGTCCCATTATACATGCCTGGAGTGTCAGTGTTTATTGCTTCGAAATGTTTAATTGCGTAAAGGAGACTCATAACGCTAGACTAATAAAATACGGATGAGTAACTTGCTAAAAATGTAAACGAAAATGACCCAATAACCGTTGGGCCATTGCTAACTTTTTGTCGAGAATCAGCCAATGCCGAGGATGAAAATTTCTTTTCGTCACATTTGTTTCCCGAGATTGGCACGTAGGTCATTGATTTTACCATCCAATTAGGTGCACGACAATAATTTTGCGTGCATGAGGAATTTCGAAGAAGATGTTTCATTAGCGCCAATTAAATATTTTCCTACGTCCATTTCCTTTAAAATAAAATGTGTGATAATGTGTGATTCACTGTAATAATGTTGTTGAAATTGCGATTAACTCAGTCGGTATTGATTGACACCGATGTCTCTTGGGCGAAACGGTTACGTGATAAGTTGTATTAAATGGCAGAGCTCATTTGACGACACCAAGATACCGACTGAGTCTTAATAATTTTCTATCTACTTTGAACAGGCTAAATCGGGTAAGTGTGGCTTTGAAATGTCACTCGTTAATTTGCATGCGCATCTTTTGACGAATTACTCATCCTTCATCTTGTTGTTTTATTCCTAACTTTACATTGAAGGTGGACGTGAATAAATAACGTAAGAGAGTGAAAAGTGTATGCTCGTAATGTGAAGATGGTAAAACGTCAAATTTAAGTGTAACTATTAATTTTAACAAAACGAGTTGTTCATACCTACAGAATTATTGTTGAGTAGGAATGACTTTGCGTAGGGTATTCAATACATTGTGTTGCTTATTAAAAAGGCGTAAGACTCTGAAAAGATGAGCTGACGTTGGTATTTCTTCTGGAAGAGGGCAGGGAGTATGAGATTGGGAGAGAAGAGCCGCTGGAAAGTATTGGCGGTCGTTAGAGGATGCGGTAAGGCGAGAGCCGAGAGCGTCATAGAAAATATATAAACATGTAAATTTAACAATTCTATATAACATAACTATTAAATTTAGTAATTTCGAAGTAAAAATTTGTTCGTACGTTTGTGATATTTGATGGCCCTGAAAAGGGCCGATTGTTATGTTTATAGCTACAACTAATGGCTACGTATCATTTTGCCATTAGCTGCAACGCTGCGAGTAGCTCACGTAGAGCCGGATCCAAGGGTTCTTGGCGTGTACCCTGGACCTTTTCTAGATCCGATACTGGTTCTTCTAGGCATTTCCTCCGAAATGCCCTTCTCGTGACCATGCGAGACGGTGGTGGAATCCTCGCTGCTCTGTCCATGTTGTTGGAATGAGATCAAAGAAAATATGAAAATATTTGGTAACATTCTGTCTTATATAGTGTGTTATAGCGTACCGAGAACCTTCTGTGTCGCCAGTCCCCAGGCGATCGCTGCTATTGGTGCATACCGAGCGAATAGCGAACGCTCGGACGGGGCGGCGGCGCTCCAAAGGTTTGAAAGCCCTTAGAACGATCAGAAAAGTTTACCCTTGTGTTTTAAAATTTCCCAATTTTACCATGTCCATATTTTCTGACATAACTATCAAATTGAACATAACGAATTGTTAAACATTGACCGAGAGCGTAAAGTACAAAATAGCAAATAATAACAAAAAAATGTGTGTAATCCTAAAAAATCGCAATTTTGATCGCATCTCTCGCTTTACCACGTGGACAAGGGAAAGCGCACTTTTGCCACGCCTTGAATCTCCGTATTTCACTGTAGGTGCTTTGTAGAAGAAGAAATACCACGGTCGGAGCATCATTTGCCTCTGTTACGACTAATGACTAAGTAAGTCAAACGTGTTATGATCGTATTCAAAGTGACAACCGACTGTTGCCACGGCAATAATTCCACATGTATGAAAAATGTAGTTTTGTTAAATGAAATAGTTACAGTTAAATGATAAATGTCGTACTCTTCAGATTATTATCTTTCACTTTTCGCTCTCAACCTTATTGACAAGTGCATGAAATGTCCCATTATACATGCCTGGAGTGTCAGTGTTTATTGCTTCGAAATGTTTAATTGCGTAAAGGAGACTCATAACGCTAGACTAATAAAATACGGATGAGTAACTTGCTAAAAATGTAAACGAAAATGACCCAATAACCGTTGGGCCATTGCTAACTTTTGTCGAGAATCAGCCAATGCCGAGGATGAAAATTTCTTTTCGTCACATTTGTTTCCCGAGATTGGCACGTAGGTCATTGATTTTACCATCCAATTAGGTGCACGACAATAATTTTGCGTGCATGAGGAATTTCGAAGAAGATGTTTCATTAGCGCCAATTAAATATTTTCCTACGTCCATTTCCTTTAAAATAAAATGTGTGATAATGTGTGATTCACTGTAATAATGTTGTTGAAATTGCGATTAACTCAGTCGGTATTGATTGACACCGATGTCTCTTGGGCGAAACGGTTACGTGATAAGTTGTATTAAATGGCAGAGCTCATTTGACGACACCAAGATACCGACTGAGTCTTAATAATTTTCTATCTACTTTGAACAGGCTAAATCGGGTAAGTGTGGCTTTGAAATGTCACTCGTTAATTTGCATGCGCATCTTTTGACGAATTACTCATCCTTCATCTTGTTGTTTTATTCCTAACTTTACATTGAAGGTGGACGTGAATAAATAACGTAAGAGAGTGAAAAGTGTATGCTCGTAATGTGAAGATGGTAAAACGTCAAATTTAAGTGTAACTATTAATTTTAACAAAACGAGTTGTTCATACCTACAGAATTATTGTTGAGTAGGAATGACTTTGCGTAGGGTATTCAATACATTGTGTTGCTTATTATTAAAGGCGTAAGACTCTGAAAAGATGAGCTGACGTTGGTATTTCTTCTGGAAGAGGGCAGGGAGTATGAGATTGGGAGAGAAGAGCCGCTGGAAAGTATTGGCGGTCGTTAGAGGATGCGGTAAGGCGAGAGCCGAGAGCGTCATAGAAAATATATAAACATGTAAATTTAACAATTCTATATAACATAACTATTAAATTTAGTAATTTCGAAGTAAAAAATTTGTTCGTACGTTTGTGATATTTGATGGCCCTGAAAAGGGCCGATTGTTATGTTTATAGCTACAACTAATGGCTACGTATCATTTTGCCATTAGCTGCAACGCTGCGAGTAGCTCACGTAGAGCCGGATCCAAGGGTTCTTGGCGTGTACCCTGGACCTTTTCTAGATCCGATACTGGTTCTTCTAGGCATTTCCTCCGAAATGCCCTTCTCGTGACCATGCGAGACGGTGGTGGAATCCTCGCTGCTCTGTCCATGTTGTTGGAATGAGATCAAAGAAAATATGAAAATATTTGGTAACATTCTGTCTTATATAGTGTGTTATAGCGTACCGAGAACCTTCTGTGTCGCCAGTCCCCAGGCGATCGCTGCTATTGGTGCATACCGAGCGAATAGCGAACGCTCGGACGGGGCGGCGGCGCTCCAAAGGTTTGAAAGCCCTTAGAACGATCAGAAAAGTTTACCCTTGTGTTTTAAAATTTCCCAATTTTACCATGTCCATATTTTCTGACATAACTATCAAATTGAACATAACGAATTGTTAAACATTGACCGAGAGCGTAAAGTACAAAATAGCAAATAATAACAAAAAAATGTGTGTAATCCTAAAAAATCGCAATTTTGATCGCATCTCTCGCTTTACCACGTGGACAAGGGAAAGCGCACTTTTGCCACGCCTTGAATCTCCGTATTTCACTGTAGGTGCTTTGTAGAAGAAGAAATACCACGGTCGGAGCATCATTTGCCTCTGTTACGACTAATGACTAAGTAAGTCAAACGTGTTATGATCGTATTCAAAGTGACAACCGACTGTTGCCACGGCAATAATTCCACATGTATGAAAAATGTAGTTTTGTTAAATGAAATAGTTACAGTTAAATGATAAATGTCGTACTCTTCAGATTATTATCTTTCACTTTTCGCTCTCAACCTTATTGACAAGTGCATGAAATGTCCCATTATACATGCCTGGAGTGTCAGTGTTTATTGCTTCGAAATGTTTAATTGCGTAAAGGAGACTCATAACGCTAGACTAATAAAATACGGATGAGTAACTTGCTAAAAATGTAAACGAAAATGACCCAATAACCGTTGGGCCATTGCTAACTTTTGTCGAGAATCAGCCAATGCCGAGGATGAAAATTTCTTTTCGTCACATTTGTTTCCCGAGATTGGCACGTAGGTCATTGATTTTACCATCCAATTAGGTGCACGACAATAATTTTGCGTGCATGAGGAATTTCGAAGAAGATGTTTCATTAGCGCCAATTAAATATTTCCTACGTCCATTTCCTTTAAAATAAAATGTGTGATAATGTGTGATTCACTGTAATAATGTTGTTGAAATTGCGATTAACTCAGTCGGTATTGATTGACACCGATGTCTCTTGGGCGAAACGGTTACGTGATAAGTTGTATTAAATGGCAGAGCTCATTTGACGACACCAAGATACCGACTGAGTCTTAATAATTTTCTATCTACTTTGAACAGGCTAAATCGGGTAAGTGTGGCTTTGAAATGTCACTCGTTAATTTGCATGCGCATCTTTTGACGAATTACTCATCCTTCATCTTGTTGTTTTATTCCTAACTTTACATTGAAGGTGGACGTGAATAAATAACGTAAGAGAGTGAAAAGTGTATGCTCGTAATGTGAAGATGGTAAAACGTCAAATTTAAGTGTAACTATTAATTTTAACAAAACGAGTTGTTCATACCTACAGAATTATTGTTGAGTAGGAATGACTTTGCGTAGGGTATTCAATACATTGTGTTGCTTATTAAAAAGGCGTAAGACTCTGAAAAGATGAGCTGACGTTGGTATTTCTTCTGGAAGAGGGCAGGGAGTATGAGATTGGGAGAGAAGAGCCGCTGGAAAGTATTGGCGGTCGTTAGAGGATGCGGTAAGGCGAGAGCCGAGAGCGTCATAGAAAATATATAAACATGTAAATTTAACAATTCTATATAACATAACTATTAAATTTAGTAATTTCGAAGTAAAAATTTGTTCGTACGTTTGTGATATTTGATGGCCCTGAAAAGGGCCGATTGTTATGTTTATAGCTACAACTAATGGCTACGTATCATTTTGCCATTAGCTGCAACGCTGCGAGTAGCTCACGTAGAGCCGGATCCAAGGGTTCTTGGCGTGTACCCTGGACCTTTTCTAGATCCGATACTGGTTCTTCTAGGCATTTCCTCCGAAATGCCCTTCTCGTGACCATGCGAGACGGTGGTGGAATCCTCGCTGCTCTGTCCATGTTGTTGGAATGAGATCAAGAAAATATGAAAATATTTGGTAACATTCTGTCTTATATAGTGTGTTATAGCGTACCGAGAACCTTCTGTGTCGCCAGTCCCCAGGCGATCGCTGCTATTGGTGCATACCGAGCGAATAGCGAACGCTCGGACGGGGCGGCGGCGCTCCAAAGGTTTGAAAGCCCTTAGAACGATCAGAAAAGTTTACCCTTGTGTTTTAAAATTTCCCAATTTTACCATGTCCATATTTTCTGACATAACTATCAAATTGAACATAACGAATTGTTAAACATTGACCGAGAGCGTAAAGTACAAAATAGCAAATAATAACAAAAAAATGTGTGTAATCCTAAAAAATCGCAATTTTGATCGCATCTCTCGCTTTACCACGTGGACAAGGGAAAGCGCACTTTTGCCACGCCTTGAATCTCCGTATTTCACTGTAGGTGCTTTGTAGAAGAAGAAATACCACGGTCGGAGCATCATTTGCCTCTGTTACGACTAATGACTAAGTAAGTCAAACGTGTTATGATCGTATTCAAAGTGACAACCGACTGTTGCCACGGCAATAATTCCACATGTATGAAAAATGTAGTTTTGTTAAATGAAATAGTTACAGTTAAATGATAAATGTCGTACTCTTCAGATTATTATCTTTCACTTTTCGCTCTCAACCTTATTGACAAGTGCATGAAATGTCCCATTATACATGCCTGGAGTGTCAGTGTTTATTGCTTCGAAATGTTTAATTGCGTAAAGGAGACTCATAACGCTAGACTAATAAAATACGGATGAGTAACTTGCTAAAAAATGTAAACGAAAATGACCCAATAACCGTTGGGCCATTGCTAACTTTTGTCGAGAATCAGCCAATGCCGAGGATGAAAATTTCTTTTCGTCACATTTGTTTCCCGAGATTGGCACGTAGGTCATTGATTTTACCATCCAATTAGGTGCACGACAATAATTTTGCGTGCATGAGGAATTTCGAAGAAGATGTTTCATTAGCGCCAATTAAATATTTTCCTACGTCCATTTCCTTTAAAATAAAATGTGTGATAATGTGTGATTCACTGTAATAATGTTGTTGAAATTGCGATTAACTCAGTCGGTATTGATTGACACCGATGTCTCTTGGGCGAAACGGTTACGTGATAAGTTGTATTAAATGGCAGAGCTCATTTGACGACACCAAGATACCGACTGAGTCTTAATAATTTTCTATCTACTTTGAACAGGCTAAATCGGGTAAGTGTGGCTTTGAAATGTCACTCGTTAATTTGCATGCGCATCTTTTGACGAATTACTCATCCTTCATCTTGTTGTTTTATTCCTAACTTTACATTGAAGGTGGACGTGAATAAATAACGTAAGAGAGTGAAAAGTGTATGCTCGTAATGTGAAGATGGTAAAACGTCAAATTTAAGTGTAACTATTAATTTTAACAAAACGAGTTGTTCATACCTACAGAATTATTGTTGAGTAGGAATGACTTTGCGTAGGGTATTCAATACATTGTGTTGCTTATTAAAAAGGCGTAAGACTCTGAAAAGATGAGCTGACGTTGGTATTTCTTCTGGAAGAGGGCAGGGAGTATGAGATTGGGAGAGAAGAGCCGCTGGAAAGTATTGGCGGTCGTTAGAGGATGCGGTAAGGCGAGAGCCGAGAGCGTCATAGAAAATATATAAACATGTAAATTTAACAATTCTATATAACATAACTATTAAATTTAGTAATTTCGAAGTAAAAAATTTGTTCGTACGTTTGTGATATTTGATGGCCCTGAAAAGGGCCGATTGTTATGTTTATAGCTACAACTAATGGCTACGTATCATTTTGCCATTAGCTGCAACGCTGCGAGTAGCTCACGTAGAGCCGGATCCAAGGGTTCTTGGCGTGTACCCTGGACCTTTTCTAGATCCGATACTGGTTCTTCTAGGCATTTCCTCCGAAATGCCCTTCTCGTGACCATGCGAGACGGTGGTGGAATCCTCGCTGCTCTGTCCATGTTGTTGGAATGAGATCAAAGAAAATATGAAAATATTTGGTAACATTCTGTCTTATATAGTGTGTTATAGCGTACCGAGAACCTTCTGTGTCGCCAGTCCCCAGGCGATCGCTGCTATTGGTGCATACCGAGCGAATAGCGAACGCTCGGACGGGGCGGCGGCGCTCCAAAGGTTTGAAAGCCCTTAGAACGATCAGAAAAGTTTACCCTTGTGTTTTAAAATTTCCCAATTTTACCATGTCCATATTTTCTGACATAACTATCAAATTGAACATAACGAATTGTTAAACATTGACCGAGAGCGTAAAGTACAAAATAGCAAATAATAACAAAAAAATGTGTGTAATCCTAAAAAATCGCAATTTTGATCGCATCTCTCGCTTTACCACGTGGACAAGGGAAAGCGCACTTTTGCCACGCCTTGAATCTCCGTATTTCACTGTAGGTGCTTTGTAGAAGAAGAAATACCACGGTCGGAGCATCATTTGCCTCTGTTACGACTAATGACTAAGTAAGTCAAACGTGTTATGATCGTATTCAAAGTGACAACCGACTGTTGCCACGGCAATAATTCCACATGTATGAAAAATGTAGTTTTGTTAAATGAAATAGTTACAGTTAAATGATAAATGTCGTACTCTTCAGATTATTATCTTTCACTTTTCGCTCTCAACCTTATTGACAAGTGCATGAAATGTCCCATTATACATGCCTGGAGTGTCAGTGTTTATTGCTTCGAAATGTTTAATTGCGTAAAGGAGACTCATAACGCTAGACTAATAAAATACGGATGAGTAACTTGCTAAAAATGTAAACGAAAATGACCCAATAACCGTTGGGCCATTGCTAACTTTTTGTCGAGAATCAGCCAATGCCGAGGATGAAAATTTCTTTTCGTCACATTTGTTTCCCGAGATTGGCACGTAGGTCATTGATTTTACCATCCAATTAGGTGCACGACAATAATTTTGCGTGCATGAGGAATTTCGAAGAAGATGTTTCATTAGCGCCAATTAAATATTTTCCTACGTCCATTTCCTTTAAAATAAAATGTGTGATAATGTGTGATTCACTGTAATAATGTTGTTGAAATTGCGATTAACTCAGTCGGTATTGATTGACACCGATGTCTCTTGGGCGAAACGGTTACGTGATAAGTTGTATTAAATGGCAGAGCTCATTTGACGACACCAAGATACCGACTGAGTCTTAATAATTTTCTATCTACTTTGAACAGGCTAAATCGGGTAAGTGTGGCTTTGAAATGTCACTCGTTAATTTGCATGCGCATCTTTTGACGAATTACTCATCCTTCATCTTGTTGTTTTATTCCTAACTTTACATTGAAGGTGGACGTGAATAAATAACGTAAGAGAGTGAAAAGTGTATGCTCGTAATGTGAAGATGGTAAAACGTCAAATTTAAGTGTAACTATTAATTTTAACAAAACGAGTTGTTCATACCTACAGAATTATTGTTGAGTAGGAATGACTTTGCGTAGGGTATTCAATACATTGTGTTGCTTATTAAAAAGGCGTAAGACTCTGAAAAGATGAGCTGACGTTGGTATTTCTTCTGGAAGAGGGCAGGGAGTATGAGATTGGGAGAGAAGAGCCGCTGGAAAGTATTGGCGGTCGTTAGAGGATGCGGTAAGGCGAGAGCCGAGAGCGTCATAGAAAATATATAAACATGTAAATTTAACAATTCTATATAACATAACTATTAAATTTAGTAATTTCGAAGTAAAAATTTGTTCGTACGTTTGTGATATTTGATGGCCCTGAAAAGGGCCGATTGTTATGTTTATAGCTACAACTAATGGCTACGTATCATTTTGCCATTAGCTGCAACGCTGCGAGTAGCTCACGTAGAGCCGGATCCAAGGGTTCTTGGCGTGTACCCTGGACCTTTTCTAGATCCGATACTGGTTCTTCTAGGCATTTCCTCCGAAATGCCCTTCTCGTGACCATGCGAGACGGTGGTGGAATCCTCGCTGCTCTGTCCATGTTGTTGGAATGAGATCAAAGAAAATATGAAAATATTTGGTAACATTCTGTCTTATATAGTGTGTTATAGCGTACCGAGAACCTTCTGTGTCGCCAGTCCCCAGGCGATCGCTGCTATTGGTGCATACCGAGCGAATAGCGAACGCTCGGACGGGGCGGCGGCGCTCCAAAGGTTTGAAAGCCCTTAGAACGATCAGAAAAGTTTACCCTTGTGTTTTAAAATTTCCCAATTTTACCATGTCCATATTTTCTGACATAACTATCAAATTGAACATAACGAATTGTTAAACATTGACCGAGAGCGTAAAGTACAAAATAGCAAATAATAACAAAAAAATGTGTGTAATCCTAAAAAATCGCAATTTTGATCGCATCTCTCGCTTTACCACGTGGACAAGGGAAAGCGCACTTTTGCCACGCCTTGAATCTCCGTATTTCACTGTAGGTGCTTTGTAGAAGAAGAAATACCACGGTCGGAGCATCATTTGCCTCTGTTACGACTAATGACTAAGTAAGTCAAACGTGTTATGATCGTATTCAAAGTGACAACCGACTGTTGCCACGGCAATAATTCCACATGTATGAAAAATGTAGTTTTGTTAAATGAAATAGTTACAGTTAAATGATAAATGTCGTACTCTTCAGATTATTATCTTTCACTTTTCGCTCTCAACCTTATTGACAAGTGCATGAAATGTCCCATTATACATGCCTGGAGTGTCAGTGTTTATTGCTTCGAAATGTTTAATTGCGTAAAGGAGACTCATAACGCTAGACTAATAAAATACGGATGAGTAACTTGCTAAAAATGTAAACGAAAATGACCCAATAACCGTTGGGCCATTGCTAACTTTTGTCGAGAATCAGCCAATGCCGAGGATGAAAATTTCTTTTCGTCACATTTGTTTCCCGAGATTGGCACGTAGGTCATTGATTTTACCATCCAATTAGGTGCACGACAATAATTTTGCGTGCATGAGGAATTTCGAAGAAGATGTTTCATTGCGCCAATTAAATATTTTCCTACGTCCATTTCCTTTAAAATAAAATGTGTGATAATGTGTGATTCACTGTAATAATGTTGTTGAAATTGCGATTAACTCAGTCGGTATTGATTGACACCGATGTCTCTTGGGCGAAACGGTTACGTGATAAGTTGTATTAAATGGCAGAGCTCATTTGACGACACCAAGATACCGACTGAGTCTTAATAATTTTCTATCTACTTTGAACAGGCTAAATCGGGTAAGTGTGGCTTTGAAATGTCACTCGTTAATTTGCATGCGCATCTTTTGACGAATTACTCATCCTTCATCTTGTTGTTTTATTCCTAACTTTACATTGAAGGTGGACGTGAATAAATAACGTAAGAGAGTGAAAAGTGTATGCTCGTAATGTGAAGATGGTAAAACGTCAAATTTAAGTGTAACTATTAATTTTAACAAAACGAGTTGTTCATACCTACAGAATTATTGTTGAGTAGGAATGACTTTGCGTAGGGTATTCAATACATTGTGTTGCTTATTAAAAAGGCGTAAGACTCTGAAAAGATGAGCTGACGTTGGTATTTCTTCTGGAAGAGGGCAGGGAGTATGAGATTGGGAGAGAAGAGCCGCTGGAAAGTATTGGCGGTCGTTAGAGGATGCGGTAAGGCGAGAGCCGAGAGCGTCATAGAAAATATATAAACATGTAAATTTAACAATTCTATATAACATAACTATTAAATTTAGTAATTTCGAAGTAAAAATTTGTTCGTACGTTTGTGATATTTGATGGCCCTGAAAAGGGCCGATTGTTATGTTTATAGCTACAACTAATGGCTACGTATCATTTTGCCATTAGCTGCAACGCTGCGAGTAGCTCACGTAGAGCCGGATCCAAGGGTTCTTGGCGTGTACCCTGGACCTTTTCTAGATCCGATACTGGTTCTTCTAGGCATTTCCTCCGAAATGCCCTTCTCGTGACCATGCGAGACGGTGGTGGAATCCTCGCTGCTCTGTCCATGTTGTTGGAATGAGATCAAAGAAAATATGAAAATATTTGGTAACATTCTGTCTTATATAGTGTGTTATAGCGTACCGAGAACCTTCTGTGTCGCCAGTCCCCAGGCGATCGCTGCTATTGGTGCATACCGAGCGAATAGCGAACGCTCGGACGGGGCGGCGGCGCTCCAAAGGTTTGAAAGCCCTTAGAACGATCAGAAAAGTTTACCCTTGTGTTTTAAAATTTCCCAATTTTACCATGTCCATATTTTCTGACATAACTATCAAATTGAACATAACGAATTGTTAAACATTGACCGAGAGCGTAAAGTACAAAATAGCAAATAATAACAAAAAAATGTGTGTAATCCTAAAAAATCGCAATTTTGATCGCATCTCTCGCTTTACCACGTGGACAAGGGAAAGCGCACTTTTGCCACGCCTTGAATCTCCGTATTTCACTGTAGGTGCTTTGTAGAAGAAGAAATACCACGGTCGGAGCATCATTTGCCTCTGTTACGACTAATGACTAAGTAAGTCAAACGTGTTATGATCGTATTCAAAGTGACAACCGACTGTTGCCACGGCAATAATTCCACATGTATGAAAAATGTAGTTTTGTTAAATGAAATAGTTACAGTTAAATGATAAATGTCGTACTCTTCAGATTATTATCTTTCACTTTTCGCTCTCAACCTTATTGACAAGTGCATGAAATGTCCCATTATACATGCCTGGAGTGTCAGTGTTTATTGCTTCGAAATGTTTAATTGCGTAAAGGAGACTCATAACGCTAGACTAATAAAATACGGATGAGTAACTTGCTAAAAATGTAAACGAAAATGACCCAATAACCGTTGGGCCATTGCTAACTTTTGTCGAGAATCAGCCAATGCCGAGGATGAAAATTTCTTTTCGTCACATTTGTTTCCCGAGATTGGCACGTAGGTCATTGATTTTACCATCCAATTAGGTGCACGACAATAATTTTGCGTGCATGAGGAATTTCGAAGAAGATGTTTCATTAGCGCCAATTAAATATTTTCCTACGTCCATTTCCTTTAAAATAAAATGTGTGATAATGTGTGATTCACTGTAATAATGTTGTTGAAATTGCGATTAACTCAGTCGGTATTGATTGACACCGATGTCTCTTGGGCGAAACGGTTACGTGATAAGTTGTATTAAATGGCAGAGCTCATTTGACGACACCAAGATACCGACTGAGTCTTAATAATTTTCTATCTACTTTGAACAGGCTAAATCGGGTAAGTGTGGCTTTGAAATGTCACTCGTTAATTTGCATGCGCATCTTTTGACGAATTACTCATCCTTCATCTTGTTGTTTTATTCCTAACTTTACATTGAAGGTGGACGTGAATAAATAACGTAAGAGAGTGAAAAGTGTATGCTCGTAATGTGAAGATGGTAAAACGTCAAATTTAAGTGTAACTATTAATTTTAACAAAACGAGTTGTTCATACCTACAGAATTATTGTTGAGTAGGAATGACTTTGCGTAGGGTATTCAATACATTGTGTTGCTTATTAAAAAGGCGTAAGACTCTGAAAAGATGAGCTGACGTTGGTATTTCTTCTGGAAGAGGGCAGGGAGTATGAGATTGGGAGAGAAGAGCCGCTGGAAAGTATTGGCGGTCGTTAGAGGATGCGGTAAGGCGAGAGCCGAGAGCGTCATAGAAAATATATAAACATGTAAATTTAACAATTCTATATAACATAACTATTAAATTTAGTAATTTCGAAGTAAAAATTTGTTCGTACGTTTGTGATATTTGATGGCCCTGAAAAGGGCCGATTGTTATGTTTATAGCTACAACTAATGGCTACGTATCATTTTGCCATTAGCTGCAACGCTGCGAGTAGCTCACGTAGAGCCGGATCCAAGGGTTCTTGGCGTGTACCCTGGACCTTTTCTAGATCCGATACTGGTTCTTCTAGGCATTTCCTCCGAAATGCCCTTCTCGTGACCATGCGAGACGGTGGTGGAATCCTCGCTGCTCTGTCCATGTTGTTGGAATGAGATCAAAGAAAATATGAAAATATTTGGTAACATTCTGTCTTATATAGTGTGTTATAGCGTACCGAGAACCTTCTGTGTCGCCAGTCCCCAGGCGATCGCTGCTATTGGTGCATACCGAGCGAATAGCGAACGCTCGGACGGGGCGGCGGCGCTCCAAAGGTTTGAAAGCCCTTAGAACGATCAGAAAAGTTTACCCTTGTGTTTTAAAATTTCCCAATTTTACCATGTCCATATTTTCTGACATAACTATCAAATTGAACATAACGAATTGTTAAACATTGACCGAGAGCGTAAAGTACAAAATAGCAAATAATAACAAAAAAATGTGTGTAATCCTAAAAAATCGCAATTTTGATCGCATCTCTCGCTTTACCACGTGGACAAGGGAAAGCGCACTTTTGCCACGCCTTGAATCTCCGTATTTCACTGTAGGTGCTTTGTAGAAGAAGAAATACCACGGTCGGAGCATCATTTGCCTCTGTTACGACTAATGACTAAGTAAGTCAAACGTGTTATGATCGTATTCAAAGTGACAACCGACTGTTGCCACGGCAATAATTCCACATGTATGAAAAATGTAGTTTTGTTAAATGAAATAGTTACAGTTAAATGATAAATGTCGTACTCTTCAGATTATTATCTTTCACTTTTCGCTCTCAACCTTATTGACAAGTGCATGAAATGTCCCATTATACATGCCTGGAGTGTCAGTGTTTATTGCTTCGAAATGTTTAATTGCGTAAAGGAGACTCATAACGCTAGACTAATAAAATACGGATGAGTAACTTGCTAAAAATGTAAACGAAAATGACCCAATAACCGTTGGGCCATTGCTAACTTTTGTCGAGAATCAGCCAATGCCGAGGATGAAAATTTCTTTTCGTCACATTTGTTTCCCGAGATTGGCACGTAGGTCATTGATTTTACCATCCAATTAGGTGCACGACAATAATTTTGCGTGCATGAGGAATTTCGAAGAAGATGTTTCATTAGCGCCAATTAAATATTTTCCTACGTCCATTTCCTTTAAAATAAAATGTGTGATAATGTGTGATTCACTGTAATAATGTTGTTGAAATTGCGATTAACTCAGTCGGTATTGATTGACACCGATGTCTCTTGGGCGAAACGGTTACGTGATAAGTTGTATTAAATGGCAGAGCTCATTTGACGACACCAAGATACCGACTGAGTCTTAATAATTTTCTATCTACTTTGAACAGGCTAAATCGGGTAAGTGTGGCTTTGAAATGTCACTCGTTAATTTGCATGCGCATCTTTTGACGAATTACTCATCCTTCATCTTGTTGTTTTATTCCTAACTTTACATTGAAGGTGGACGTGAATAAATAACGTAAGAGAGTGAAAAGTGTATGCTCGTAATGTGAAGATGGTAAAACGTCAAATTTAAGTGTAACTATTAATTTTAACAAAACGAGTTGTTCATACCTACAGAATTATTGTTGAGTAGGAATGACTTTGTAGGGTATTCAATACATTGTGTTGCTTATTAAAAAGGCGTAAGACTCTGAAAAGATGAGCTGACGTTGGTATTTCTTCTGGAAGAGGGCAGGGAGTATGAGATTGGGAGAGAAGAGCCGCTGGAAAGTATTGGCGGTCGTTAGAGGATGCGGTAAGGCGAGAGCCGAGAGCGTCATAGAAAATATATAAACATGTAAATTTAACAATTCTATATAACATAACTATTAAATTTAGTAATTTCGAAGTAAAAATTTGTTCGTACGTTTGTGATATTTGATGGCCCTGAAAAGGGCCGATTGTTATGTTTATAGCTACAACTAATGGCTACGTATCATTTTGCCATTAGCTGCAACGCTGCGAGTAGCTCACGTAGAGCCGGATCCAAGGGTTCTTGGCGTGTACCCTGGACCTTTTCTAGATCCGATACTGGTTCTTCTAGGCATTTCCTCCGAAATGCCCTTCTCGTGACCATGCGAGACGGTGGTGGAATCCTCGCTGCTCTGTCCATGTTGTTGGAATGAGATCAAAGAAAATATGAAAATATTTGGTAACATTCTGTCTTATATAGTGTGTTATAGCGTACCGAGAACCTTCTGTGTCGCCAGTCCCCAGGCGATCGCTGCTATTGGTGCATACCGAGCGAATAGCGAACGCTCGGACGGGGCGGCGGCGCTCCAAAGGTTTGAAAGCCCTTAGAACGATCAGAAAAGTTTACCCTTGTGTTTTAAAATTTCCCAATTTTACCATGTCCATATTTTCTGACATAACTATCAAATTGAACATAACGAATTGTTAAACATTGACCGAGAGCGTAAAGTACAAAATAGCAAATAATAACAAAAAAATGTGTGTAATCCTAAAAAATCGCAATTTTGATCGCATCTCTCGCTTTACCACGTGGACAAGGGAAAGCGCACTTTTGCCACGCCTTGAATCTCCGTATTTCACTGTAGGTGCTTTGTAGAAGAAGAAATACCACGGTCGGAGCATCATTTGCCTCTGTTACGACTAATGACTAAGTAAGTCAAACGTGTTATGATCGTATTCAAAGTGACAACCGACTGTTGCCACGGCAATAATTCCACATGTATGAAAAATGTAGTTTTGTTAAATGAAATAGTTACAGTTAAATGATAAATGTCGTACTCTTCAGATTATTATCTTTCACTTTTCGCTCTCAACCTTATTGACAAGTGCATGAAATGTCCCATTATACATGCCTGGAGTGTCAGTGTTTATTGCTTCGAAATGTTTAATTGCGTAAAGGAGACTCATAACGCTAGACTAATAAAATACGGATGAGTAACTTGCTAAAAAATGTAAACGAAAATGACCCAATAACCGTTGGGCCATTGCTAACTTTTGTCGAGAATCAGCCAATGCCGAGGATGAAAATTTCTTTTCGTCACATTTGTTTCCCGAGATTGGCACGTAGGTCATTGATTTTACCATCCAATTAGGTGCACGACAATAATTTTGCGTGCATGAGGAATTTCGAAGAAGATGTTTCATTAGCGCCAATTAAATATTTTCCTACGTCCATTTCCTTTAAAATAAAATGTGTGATAATGTGTGATTCACTGTAATAATGTTGTTGAAATTGCGATTAACTCAGTCGGTATTGATTGACACCGATGTCTCTTGGGCGAAACGGTTACGTGATAAGTTGTATTAAATGGCAGAGCTCATTTGACGACACCAAGATACCGACTGAGTCTTAATAATTTTCTATCTACTTTGAACAGGCTAAATCGGGTAAGTGTGGCTTTGAAATGTCACTCGTTAATTTGCATGCGCATCTTTTGACGAATTACTCATCCTTCATCTTGTTGTTTTATTCCTAACTTTACATTGAAGGTGGACGTGAATAAATAACGTAAGAGAGTGAAAAGTGTATGCTCGTAATGTGAAGATGGTAAAACGTCAAATTTAAGTGTAACTATTAATTTTAACAAAACGAGTTGTTCATACCTACAGAATTATTGTTGAGTAGGAATGATGCGTAGGGTATTCAATACATTGTGTTGCTTATTAAAAAGGCGTAAGACTCTGAAAAGATGAGCTGACGTTGGTATTTCTTCTGGAAGAGGGCAGGGAGTATGAGATTGGGAGAGAAGAGCCGCTGGAAAGTATTGGCGGTCGTTAGAGGATGCGGTAAGGCGAGAGCCGAGAGCGTCATAGAAAATATATAAACATGTAAATTTAACAATTCTATATAACATAACTATTAAATTTAGTAATTTCGAAGTAAAAAATTTGTTCGTACGTTTGTGATATTTGATGGCCCTGAAAAGGGCCGATTGTTATGTTTATAGCTACAACTAATGGCTACGTATCATTTTGCCATTAGCTGCAACGCTGCGAGTAGCTCACGTAGAGCCGGATCCAAGGGTTCTTGGCGTGTACCCTGGACCTTTTCTAGATCCGATACTGGTTCTTCTAGGCATTTCCTCCGAAATGCCCTTCTCGTGACCATGCGAGACGGTGGTGGAATCCTCGCTGCTCTGTCCATGTTGTTGGAATGAGATCAAAGAAAATATGAAAATATTTGGTAACATTCTGTCTTATATAGTGTGTTATAGCGTACCGAGAACCTTCTGTGTCGCCAGTCCCCAGGCGATCGCTGCTATTGGTGCATACCGAGCGAATAGCGAACGCTCGGACGGGGCGGCGGCGCTCCAAAGGTTTGAAAGCCCTTAGAACGATCAGAAAAGTTTACCCTTGTGTTTTAAAATTTCCCAATTTTACCATGTCCATATTTTCTGACATAACTATCAAATTGAACATAACGAATTGTTAAACATTGACCGAGAGCGTAAAGTACAAAATAGCAAATAATAACAAAAAAATGTGTGTAATCCTAAAAAATCGCAATTTTGATCGCATCTCTCGCTTTACCACGTGGACAAGGGAAAGCGCACTTTTGCCACGCCTTGAATCTCCGTATTTCACTGTAGGTGCTTTGTAGAAGAAGAAATACCACGGTCGGAGCATCATTTGCCTCTGTTACGACTAATGACTAAGTAAGTCAAACGTGTTATGATCGTATTCAAAGTGACAACCGACTGTTGCCACGGCAATAATTCCACATGTATGAAAAATGTAGTTTTGTTAAATGAAATAGTTACAGTTAAATGATAAATGTCGTACTCTTCAGATTATTATCTTTCACTTTTCGCTCTCAACCTTATTGACAAGTGCATGAAATGTCCCATTATACATGCCTGGAGTGTCAGTGTTTATTGCTTCGAAATGTTTAATTGCGTAAAGGAGACTCATAACGCTAGACTAATAAAATACGGATGAGTAACTTGCTAAAAATGTAAACGAAAATGACCCAATAACCGTTGGGCCATTGCTAACTTTTGTCGAGAATCAGCCAATGCCGAGGATGAAAATTTCTTTTCGTCACATTTGTTTCCCGAGATTGGCACGTAGGTCATTGATTTTACCATCCAATTAGGTGCACGACAATAATTTTGCGTGCATGAGGAATTTCGAAGAAGATGTTTCATTAGCGCCAATTAAATATTTTCCTACGTCCATTTCCTTTAAAATAAAATGTGTGATAATGTGTGATTCACTGTAATAATGTTGTTGAAATTGCGATTAACTCAGTCGGTATTGATTGACACCGATGTCTCTTGGGCGAAACGGTTACGTGATAAGTTGTATTAAATGGCAGAGCTCATTTGACGACACCAAGATACCGACTGAGTCTTAATAATTTTCTATCTACTTTGAACAGGCTAAATCGGGTAAGTGTGGCTTTGAAATGTCACTCGTTAATTTGCATGCGCATCTTTTGACGAATTACTCATCCTTCATCTTGTTGTTTTATTCCTAACTTTACATTGAAGGTGGACGTGAATAAATAACGTAAGAGAGTGAAAAGTGTATGCTCGTAATGTGAAGATGGTAAAACGTCAAATTTAAGTGTAACTATTAATTTTAACAAAACGAGTTGTTCATACCTACAGAATTATTGTTGAGTAGGAATGACTTTGCGTAGGGTATTCAATACATTGTGTTGCTTATTAAAAAGGCGTAAGACTCTGAAAAGATGAGCTGACGTTGGTATTTCTTCTGGAAGAGGGCAGGGAGTATGAGATTGGGAGAGAAGAGCCGCTGGAAAGTATTGGCGGTCGTTAGAGGATGCGGTAAGGCGAGAGCCGAGAGCGTCATAGAAAATATATAAACATGTAAATTTAACAATTCTATATAACATAACTATTAAATTTAGTAATTTCGAAGTAAAAATTTGTTCGTACGTTTGTGATATTTGATGGCCCTGAAAAGGGCCGATTGTTATGTTTATAGCTACAACTAATGGCTACGTATCATTTTGCCATTAGCTGCAACGCTGCGAGTAGCTCACGTAGAGCCGGATCCAAGGGTTCTTGGCGTGTACCCTGGACCTTTTCTAGATCCGATACTGGTTCTTCTAGGCATTTCCTCCGAAATGCCCTTCTCGTGACCATGCGAGACGGTGGTGGAATCCTCGCTGCTCTGTCCATGTTGTTGGAATGAGATCAAAGAAAATATGAAAATATTTGGTAACATTCTGTCTTATATAGTGTGTTATAGCGTACCGAGAACCTTCTGTGTCGCCAGTCCCCAGGCGATCGCTGCTATTGGTGCATACCGAGCGAATAGCGAACGCTCGGACGGGGCGGCGGCGCTCCAAAGGTTTGAAAGCCCTTAGAACGATCAGAAAAGTTTACCCTTGTGTTTTAAAATTTCCCAATTTTACCATGTCCATATTTTCTGACATAACTATCAAATTGAACATAACGAATTGTTAAACATTGACCGAGAGCGTAAAGTACAAAATAGCAAATAATAACAAAAAATGTGTGTAATCCTAAAAAATCGCAATTTTGATCGCATCTCTCGCTTTACCACGTGGACAAGGGAAAGCGCACTTTTGCCACGCCTTGAATCTCCGTATTTCACTGTAGGTGCTTTGTAGAAGAAGAAATACCACGGTCGGAGCATCATTTGCCTCTGTTACGACTAATGACTAAGTAAGTCAAACGTGTTATGATCGTATTCAAAGTGACAACCGACTGTTGCCACGGCAATAATTCCACATGTATGAAAAATGTAGTTTTGTTAAATGAAATAGTTACAGTTAAATGATAAATGTCGTACTCTTCAGATTATTATCTTTCACTTTTCGCTCTCAACCTTATTGACAAGTGCATGAAATGTCCCATTATACATGCCTGGAGTGTCAGTGTTTATTGCTTCGAAATGTTTAATTGCGTAAAGGAGACTCATAACGCTAGACTAATAAAATACGGATGAGTAACTTGCTAAAAATGTAAACGAAAATGACCCAATAACCGTTGGGCCATTGCTAACTTTTGTCGAGAATCAGCCAATGCCGAGGATGAAAATTTCTTTTCGTCACATTTGTTTCCCGAGATTGGCACGTAGGTCATTGATTTTACCATCCAATTAGGTGCACGACAATAATTTTGCGTGCATGAGGAATTTCGAAGAAGATGTTTCATTAGCGCCAATTAAATATTTTCCTACGTCCATTTCCTTTAAAATAAAATGTGTGATAATGTGTGATTCACTGTAATAATGTTGTTGAAATTGCGATTAACTCAGTCGGTATTGATTGACACCGATGTCTCTTGGGCGAAACGGTTACGTGATAAGTTGTATTAAATGGCAGAGCTCATTTGACGACACCAAGATACCGACTGAGTCTTAATAATTTTCTATCTACTTTGAACAGGCTAAATCGGGTAAGTGTGGCTTTGAAATGTCACTCGTTAATTTGCATGCGCATCTTTTGACGAATTACTCATCCTTCATCTTGTTGTTTTATTCCTAACTTTACATTGAAGGTGGACGTGAATAAATAACGTAAGAGAGTGAAAAGTGTATGCTCGTAATGTGAAGATGGTAAAACGTCAAATTTAAGTGTAACTATTAATTTTAACAAAACGAGTTGTTCATACCTACAGAATTATTGTTGAGTAGGAATGACTTTGCGTAGGGTATTCAATACATTGTGTTGCTTATTAAAAAGGCGTAAGACTCTGAAAAGATGAGCTGACGTTGGTATTTCTTCTGGAAGAGGGCAGGGAGTATGAGATTGGGAGAGAAGAGCCGCTGGAAAGTATTGGCGGTCGTTAGAGGATGCGGTAAGGCGAGAGCCGAGAGCGTCATAGAAAATATATAAACATGTAAATTTAACAATTCTATATAACATAACTATTAAATTTAGTAATTTCGAAGTAAAAAATTTGTTCGTACGTTTGTGATATTTGATGGCCCTGAAAAGGGCCGATTGTTATGTTTATAGCTACAACTAATGGCTACGTATCATTTTGCCATTAGCTGCAACGCTGCGAGTAGCTCACGTAGAGCCGGATCCAAGGGTTCTTGGCGTGTACCCTGGACCTTTTCTAGATCCGATACTGGTTCTTCTAGGCATTTCCTCCGAAATGCCCTTCTCGTGACCATGCGAGACGGTGGTGGAATCCTCGCTGCTCTGTCCATGTTGTTGGAATGAGATCAAAGAAAATATGAAAATATTTGGTAACATTCTGTCTTATATAGTGTGTTATAGCGTACCGAGAACCTTCTGTGTCGCCAGTCCCCAGGCGATCGCTGCTATTGGTGCATACCGAGCGAATAGCGAACGCTCGGACGGGGCGGCGGCGCTCCAAAGGTTTGAAAGCCCTTAGAACGATCAGAAAAGTTTACCCTTGTGTTTTAAAATTTCCCAATTTTACCATGTCCATATTTTCTGACATAACTATCAAATTGAACATAACGAATTGTTAAACATTGACCGAGAGCGTAAAGTACAAAATAGCAAATAATAACAAAAAAATGTGTGTAATCCTAAAAAATCGCAATTTTGATCGCATCTCTCGCTTTACCACGTGGACAAGGGAAAGCGCACTTTTGCCACGCCTTGAATCTCCGTATTTCACTGTAGGTGCTTTGTAGAAGAAGAAATACCACGGTCGGAGCATCATTTGCCTCTGTTACGACTAATGACTAAGTAAGTCAAACGTGTTATGATCGTATTCAAAGTGACAACCGACTGTTGCCACGGCAATAATTCCACATGTATGAAAAATGTAGTTTTGTTAAATGAAATAGTTACAGTTAAATGATAAATGTCGTACTCTTCAGATTATTATCTTTCACTTTTCGCTCTCAACCTTATTGACAAGTGCATGAAATGTCCCATTATACATGCCTGGAGTGTCAGTGTTTATTGCTTCGAAATGTTTAATTGCGTAAAGGAGACTCATAACGCTAGACTAATAAAATACGGATGAGTAACTTGCTAAAAATGTAAACGAAAATGACCCAATAACCGTTGGGCCATTGCTAACTTTTGTCGAGAATCAGCCAATGCCGAGGATGAAAATTTCTTTTCGTCACATTTGTTTCCCGAGATTGGCACGTAGGTCATTGATTTTACCATCCAATTAGGTGCACGACAATAATTTTGCGTGCATGAGGAATTTCGAAGAAGATGTTTCATTAGCGCCAATTAAATATTTTCCTACGTCCATTTCCTTTAAAATAAAATGTGTGATAATGTGTGATTCACTGTAATAATGTTGTTGAAATTGCGATTAACTCAGTCGGTATTGATTGACACCGATGTCTCTTGGGCGAAACGGTTACGTGATAAGTTGTATTAAATGGCAGAGCTCATTTGACGACACCAAGATACCGACTGAGTCTTAATAATTTTCTATCTACTTTGAACAGGCTAAATCGGGTAAGTGTGGCTTTGAAATGTCACTCGTTAATTTGCATGCGCATCTTTTGACGAATTACTCATCCTTCATCTTGTTGTTTTATTCCTAACTTTACATTGAAGGTGGACGTGAATAAATAACGTAAGAGAGTGAAAAGTGTATGCTCGTAATGTGAAGATGGTAAAACGTCAAATTTAAGTGTAACTATTAATTTTAACAAAACGAGTTGTTCATACCTACAGAATTATTGTTGAGTAGGAATGACTTTGCGTAGGGTATTCAATACATTGTGTTGCTTATTAAAAAGGCGTAAGACTCTGAAAAGATGAGCTGACGTTGGTATTTCTTCTGGAAGAGGGCAGGGAGTATGAGATTGGGAGAGAAGAGCCGCTGGAAAGTATTGGCGGTCGTTAGAGGATGCGGTAAGGCGAGAGCCGAGAGCGTCATAGAAAATATATAAACATGTAAATTTAACAATTCTATATAACATAACTATTAAATTTAGTAATTTCGAAGTAAAAATTTGTTCGTACGTTTGTGATATTTGATGGCCCTGAAAAGGGCCGATTGTTATGTTTATAGCTACAACTAATGGCTACGTATCATTTTGCCATTAGCTGCAACGCTGCGAGTAGCTCACGTAGAGCCGGATCCAAGGGTTCTTGGCGTGTACCCTGGACCTTTTCTAGATCCGATACTGGTTCTTCTAGGCATTTCCTCCGAAATGCCCTTCTCGTGACCATGCGAGACGGTGGTGGAATCCTCGCTGCTCTGTCCATGTTGTTGGAATGAGATCAAAGAAAATATGAAAATATTTGGTAACATTCTGTCTTATATAGTGTGTTATAGCGTACCGAGAACCTTCTGTGTCGCCAGTCCCCAGGCGATCGCTGCTATTGGTGCATACCGAGCGAATAGCGAACGCTCGGACGGGGCGGCGGCGCTCCAAAGGTTTGAAAGCCCTTAGAACGATCAGAAAAGTTTACCCTTGTGTTTTAAAATTTCCCAATTTTACCATGTCCATATTTTCTGACATAACTATCAAATTGAACATAACGAATTGTTAAACATTGACCGAGAGCGTAAAGTACAAAATAGCAAATAATAACAAAAAAATGTGTGTAATCCTAAAAAATCGCAATTTTGATCGCATCTCTCGCTTTACCACGTGGACAAGGGAAAGCGCACTTTTGCCACGCCTTGAATCTCCGTATTTCACTGTAGGTGCTTTGTAGAAGAAGAAATACCACGGTCGGAGCATCATTTGCCTCTGTTACGACTAATGACTAAGTAAGTCAAACGTGTTATGATCGTATTCAAAGTGACAACCGACTGTTGCCACGGCAATAATTCCACATGTATGAAAAATGTAGTTTTGTTAAATGAAATAGTTACAGTTAAATGATAAATGTCGTACTCTTCAGATTATTATCTTTCACTTTTCGCTCTCAACCTTATTGACAAGTGCATGAAATGTCCCATTATACATGCCTGGAGTGTCAGTGTTTATTGCTTCGAAATGTTTAATTGCGTAAAGGAGACTCATAACGCTAGACTAATAAAATACGGATGAGTAACTTGCTAAAAATGTAAACGAAAATGACCCAATAACCGTTGGGCCATTGCTAACTTTTGTCGAGAATCAGCCAATGCCGAGGATGAAAATTTCTTTTCGTCACATTTGTTTCCCGAGATTGGCACGTAGGTCATTGATTTTACCATCCAATTAGGTGCACGACAATAATTTTGCGTGCATGAGGAATTTCGAAGAAGATGTTTCATTAGCGCCAATTAAATATTTTCCTACGTCCATTTCCTTTAAAATAAAATGTGTGATAATGTGTGATTCACTGTAATAATGTTGTTGAAATTGCGATTAACTCAGTCGGTATTGATTGACACCGATGTCTCTTGGGCGAAACGGTTACGTGATAAGTTGTATTAAATGGCAGAGCTCATTTGACGACACCAAGATACCGACTGAGTCTTAATAATTTTCTATCTACTTTGAACAGGCTAAATCGGGTAAGTGTGGCTTTGAAATGTCACTCGTTAATTTGCATGCGCATCTTTTGACGAATTACTCATCCTTCATCTTGTTGTTTTATTCCTAACTTTACATTGAAGGTGGACGTGAATAAATAACGTAAGAGAGTGAAAAGTGTATGCTCGTAATGTGAAGATGGTAAAACGTCAAATTTAAGTGTAACTATTAATTTTAACAAAACGAGTTGTTCATACCTACAGAATTATTGTTGAGTAGGAATGACTTTGCGTAGGGTATTCAATACATTGTGTTGCTTATTAAAAAGGCGTAAGACTCTGAAAAGATGAGCTGACGTTGGTATTTCTTCTGGAAGAGGGCAGGGAGTATGAGATTGGGAGAGAAGAGCCGCTGGAAAGTATTGGCGGTCGTTAGAGGATGCGGTAAGGCGAGAGCCGAGAGCGTCATAGAAAATATATAAACATGTAAATTTAACAATTCTATATAACATAACTATTAAATTTAGTAATTTCGAAGTAAAAATTTGTTCGTACGTTTGTGATATTTGATGGCCCTGAAAAGGGCCGATTGTTATGTTTATCGCTACAACTAATGGCTACGTATTATTTTGCCATTAGCTGCAACGCTGCGAGTAGCTCACGTAGAGCCGGATCCAAGGGTTCTTGGCGTGTACCCTGGACCTTTTCTAGATCCGATACTGGTTCTTCTAGACATTTCCTCCGAAATGCCCTTCTCGTGACCATGCGAGACGGTGGTGGAATCCTCGCTGCTCTTTCCAATTATCCAGGCATTCCTCCATTGAGTTAATGTAAATATAAAATCGTATGGAAAAATTACTACATATAGAGTGCTGATTGATCATCTGCTGTTACATGAGCTCGCAGGGGATCATAGGTCTTGTTCCTTATGGTAACAATCGAGACTGGACAGTAGGGGGAATTTCAGAATTTTTACTTCATAAAGACATGTTGCAGATGTAGTGCTAAAAGTGGCCGTTTGCCGTTTGTAGTAAGGTAATCAAGCTAAATTCTTTCTTTTGATATATCCAAAAAGTGTATTACAAATAAGAGTCCTGGTCTTTCTCCGTATATCAACTCAATATGTGTATCTTTAACTTGTTGATTTTGAATTTAAAAAACGTATTTTGAAAATTTCAAATCAGCTTAAACATTTATATATAATATAACTAATAAATATAGTACATTAATTTATCTATACATTATAAATGATTGTGGCTCTCGAAAGTACCGTGTGTAGTTCCGAGTGAGGTGCTTATTTTTATATGCGTAAAGCTTATTTAGCTATTGAGCATAACGCGGCGAAGTATTCTTCTGATACAGTATCTAGCGGTTCATTTCGAGTACCTTGTATTTGTTGACTATGAATTATAAAAATATCAGTTTTAACTTGTAAAATCTAATTTTTACAATTAGCTGATATATTACATTTAAATTTAGCATAACCAATTTAATTATATATTTTGAATGCTTGGTAGACCTTAAAACGACCATTCGTAGTTTGAAAAGAGCTAGAAATAGCATACTTTATTTCTACATCTTGGTAAAATTTTTTACCTCCAAGCAATTTTACAAATTGAAAAACATTAAATAATCTGAAAAAAAGTAATCTAGTGTCTAGCGTGTGCAGGGAAGTAATTCGTAGATTAACTTCTTAATTTTTGCCAATGCAATAATAAATGTATAGTCAGTTCGTGTTTCCTTGAGCGTGATTAAGTAAAGTCAGCTTAGTTTCTTTCGCGGTATTCAGTTAACAGTTTATTATTTAAAAATGAATGGGGTATTATTAAAAATGACTAACTCAGTGATTGCACTTGTAATATTAAATTTCACTGCAGATATTTAAAAATAGAAATAAAAATTATCAGTTTCCATTGAAACTGTTTCTATCAATCCCATTAACATATTGTAACTTTTAATTGTAAATCCAAATGGAAAGGTGGTATATATACTCGTTCGGGAATCTATCAATGCTTTTCATCGCCTAATGATATAATATTTTTTGAGTTTTTAAGTACATGACTATTCCATATTTCTACTAGATCTTATTTTACGAGTATCCATCTAACACCCAATTCGATTTGCGCAAACCTTTAATTTCACTTGTTAAAGGTTTGCGCAAATACAAAAAAGCCATCTTTAAAAATTTATAAAATAATTGTGCAGAACCAACCTGAAATCTAGTATTGTATAATTCTTCATTTAAATGATTTTCACTACAAGAGTCCTTAGAAATCAAAGAGACGATCGTCAAAACGTATTACACTATCACACTATATTGCTATATAAGCAATTGTTCAACGATTTCACTACGCAGCAAGAGGTCAATCAACAAGAAATCTAAACGTAATGCGCATCATCATCATAGCCGCAACTATATATTAGGATGAAGTTTCACTGTGCAGCTAACATTTACTATTATAGTCGCTATTAGCGGCGCAAAGATTCAATTATTCGCACGAGAGCGTAAAAAATCTCGAGTTTTGTTGTCTTTTTAATTGCATATACGATTCAATTGATCGAAGAGGTGGGTTTACAAGGTGTGTAATAACAGTCTACATAATACACTAAGTTGAGATTCTTACGCTTAGTTTTTGGATGCAGGTGCGAAAGTGCTTTTGTAATGCTTTGTGGAAGTGAATCGTATTGTATCGATTTCTGCATTTGCATTCTAGTTTCTGATAAATATATTAGATTACGTTATGATACTTGCTTTCGATATTATAATGCAATAATGTTGAATTAACGAAATAAATAATAAGTGTATATCAACGTCAAAAATGAATATGTTATTGTAAAACTAACGAGCAATCAATCAATATGACGCGCGAGCACATTAGTCAAATCAATAAGTATTTACACGTAAATGAACGTAATGTAGATTATAATTGAATTAAAAAAAAGTGTCACGCAACGGTGTCGTAATTATTTAGTCGCGGTATAAGGAAGAAAGTGCGTGTACATTCACGATAACAATTTGACTATGCGATCATGGAGCAAGGGAAGGAGAGAGAAAGAGAGAGGAGACAGGGAAAAAGCGAGACTTTCGTCGCACTGTATATACGCTATGAAGTCATCGGTAAGCACTTTCCTCTTCGCTTAATCTTGCATGCGCGACTTGTGCAATGTGTGAAAATATGCTAGAGAGTGCAAAAGTTGAATGTGGTTGCGCGATTGATGCGCGCGACATACATCGTCTACAAGTGCTTCTGAAGAATTTGCTTTTTCTTTTAGACTGTAATTTACATTCCCGTGTCAATGACATTCTGGTCGTTTGCATATTAAGAGAGTGGTTTGCAGGTGTCAATAAAAAAACAATAAAAAATTGTTCCAAGTCAAGATTCAAATAATGAAAAATACTATATACATATATACAATAGGTTATTATATGATTATTGACTAACCATAACATTTATATCATTTGCTATTACATGTTTATACAATTTACTGTTATAAGGAAGGAATTGCATCAATAGAGTACCACGATATTTTCAAATTACACCTATAATTTCCAAACTTGAATTTATTTTCTCAATGACTTTGAAACAATAATTGCAGGATTCGCAGATTCTCAATGAATTTAGGATGCGAAAAGAAATTTTCGGAAAAAACGAAAAAACATCTTTAAGAAGTTCGTAATGCTCTTATGAAAAGTGCCATGCCAACATGACAAAATATATCAACATTTTTTACAGGTATACATATGATTTTTTTTGGGAAGAGGCATATCAGAGTATAGGAAAGCATTTACGATATTCCATTTGATGCATAATATGATAAAATACACAGAACATAAATTTAAATTGAGCGAAATAGCTTAACTAATTACGAAAGTTTAATTGTATATTTGTTAATAATATTATTGCGGTAGGAAAGCATTTGCTATAGCGTAGTCGTAGTATCAGGTATACTAATTTCCGAGAGTGTCTCATGACCAGGGCATGCTACAGCGATAAACATTCTCTCTTTGCCGAATTGCCGACGCTTTTGATTCTTTGTGCGTATACTGTGTGTTAACCATCGTGATGCAAGCGGATGACCTTCTGCATATGAAACATCGCACCAAAATTGTAAATAGCTAATTCCATAGTAAAATTTCGATAGGTTATTAAAAAAAGATACAATTACCGACGATTGTATTAATTGTATGAAATATCTCAAGATACATGTCCGGGGTTTCTGTTTTAATTGTTTAAAAATATCTCTCTGCTTGAAAAAGACCGTCAACGATAGATTGATAAAACATCTAAATCTCTGTTTTGTAAATAATAACGCTGAAAGGAGTATGCAAAATTGTTTCGCTTGAAAGTCTTTAGGACAATATGACGTCGTCTTCTAGAGGTAGATGTTACTTGGGGCATAAATCAACAAAATCCTTGTTATTAATTATCTAGACAAGAATTTGTTTGTTTCGATAAGTAGCAAGTGCAGCTATGCGGCTATTGTGGACTAGTCACTTTCCTATAACGTTGCTTCTAATTATTTTTGTTACAACAAGCAAAGACTAGTAAATTGCTTTTGAAATCATATTGTGAATCAACCATTTCTATATACATATTAGAAAACAATGGCGGCAATTTAAACAATTTAACTCATTAAAATTAGACGCTTTTTTTTAATATCAAATTAAAATAACTTTAATATTTATGTATATTTTTTCAATATCCAAAAAGCAACGAATTCATTTAAAAATAATATGAGTTCATTGCTTGAAAAAAGTTGTAGCGTTTTAAACAATATAATTACTGTTACGTGGTTTTTACTTGTATCTTAGTTTCTAATTAATAATTTTTCAATGTTGAAAATACTATTTATACGCTATAAGATAGGTAATAATTTTTCGTTACATAAACATATATAACTTAAAAAAAAGGTTATTTCGGTTTAAACATTTAAATTGTCAATAAATAGTTTTTAATAGAAATACTTATCATACTGCTAAACGCCCTCGTGTTCCCGATTTAAGAGACTATAATACACTTTAACATCGTTGATGTTTTAATGGTAATTAATCATACAAAGAAACCTCTCTGACCCCTTGACTATTATGTAGATATGTGTTTATTTCCATGGTGAAGCTGAATACTTAAATCATCATCAGGCAACGTTTCTACCAATTTCCCAAAGTCTTTGGAAGCCAATTAATTGTTATTTTCTCCGAAATGATTTGTATGAAAATTGACTCGAACTGTAATGTTGGAAAATCAATTAACTAGTTTCTTTAAACAATGGTTTGCAAAAGCGAATACGCAAGTTGACTCTGAAAAATATGTCTCCAGATTTCAACATCTACGACTTATAGCCGAGTTTTTTAGAAAAGCATTACATATTACACAAATCTACTATAATAGTACACAATACATGTTTAATTTGCAAATGAAAGGCTAATCGCGTATGCAAGAATTTTTAAAGTCTTGATGCATCTGTAATTGCAATGTATCAAGAAATGCGGCGATGAAATCGCAAATTACATGCATTACAAGAAAACGGAAGAGAAAGATAGGGAGAGAGAGAGAGAGAGAGAGAGAGAGAGAGAGAGAGAGCGCGCGCTTAATCTAATGAATATTACGTTCTTCCTGCACAAGATACACTGAGCGTATCTAACCAGAAGAGACAGTAAACACTTATTACATATCATGTCTCACGCATCTGTTACTTTCGTTTCTCCAGTAACAAATTTAAGCAATAACCTCTTCTTCACTACCTATCTAGTTATTGATCAAGGTTAATTGTATTTTGTTAAGATAATACTGATGAGAAGTCTATGAAAATTGAATTAATTGCAATTTCACTTTTCTCTAATTTGTCATTCCATGGCGGTAGCGTTGGTAAGTGTATATATATATATTGAGGAAACATCTTTAACATAGTTTACGGTCCTCATTGTTATTCTCCTGGTGAAAAAGGTTTCGTTTACTTCTGCATTAATACTGAAGGAGGGATTAAGTAATCTTCTTACTTTTCGATCTTCTTTTCTTTTGCTTCTATTAACGATTTATGCCTAACGAACCTTGCCTTGGTAAATAACATCCAATACTTTTTTACTGATAATTTATTATTTCAAAACAGACATCCCACTTTGTACGATCTACGTAAATATAAATTTCAATTTTATAATTCCGTCACGAGTTTTGATCATTTCTATTCAAAACATATTTACATATATTTTCTTTGAACATCTCTATTTTTCTCTTTCTCTCTACCGCGTTGGTCCCCAAAACCCAAAAACGCAAATATATTAGTGACAAAAACTCCTGCTGCTAGAAAATATCACGTGATCGCACACGTTACTGTTATTTTTTCCACGAGGATAACGCCGCGGCATTGGTCAAGGTAAACGATTCGCGTGGAAAGTAAGATCGGCTACATAAACATGTGGCGTGTATATAGTATACAATTTTAATGAATCGCGCATTCTTTATGCCGATAGCGCGCGCTCGCGCGTAATGCTCTACAATGTGTATATATATAAACTGTCGATAGAAGAGAAAGATAGACATAAATTTCATCCGTTTCCCTCTGCTCTTCGTAAATGTTCGTAGAGTTAAAAAAAATCGATATCTTTCAATTTTGTCCAATCACGTATCATTATGCCTGTATACGTACGAAACACGGAGAAATTGACACAGATATTGATATATGTTGCTTTAGTCAACTATTGATTTCGTTCAGTGCAATATACTCTCTACTTTTCTTCGTGTTACGTTTCTTTCACGTTGTATGTCTTTTCTACAGTGCAAATCTTTTACACGAAAAGGGAAATTGTGCATTCATTTAAATTCGTTTCGATCGACTGGACATGTATACGTACATACACGTGTAAAGTTTGAAATGCTGTGTATATTATACATTTATCTTGTAAAGTGAAATTTGAAATTCATTTTGTTTTATGGTGCGAGATGTTGAGAACTTGTCTAATGTCATTTCAGTTGATTTATTCTAACAATATACCACGCTCACAACATTTTATAGAAAAGTTATCGAACATGTTTCTAATCATTAAAATGTATAATCTTTTCTTCTATTTAAATTTTTCGTCTCTTCTCCATTTATTGGAATTGCATAATCTGTTGGTGTCTCAATGTCGTATATCCACAACTTTTCTCAACAATAAATCATAAAGATATGCGCAACAATTAATATGGCCGCATGGCAAAGCATTTTTCAATACAATCGAGAAGAGAGGGAGATCGAGAAAAAATTGCCCAACGTTCCTATATATGTAATTCCACGCATCGGTAACTATGGATTCTTGCAAAATATTCACTGCAGCGGTTGTTTCACAAACGGGATCGTGTGGGTTTGGTATCGCGCGGGTGGATAATAATAAAAAGCTAACTCCGGATATTGTTTCGTCAATATCGAATAATATATGCTTCTTATGATAGAGAAGACAACGGAAGGGCGTCAACCGCTAATCGACTAATTGTCGTCGCTATGTAGCCTTTCATTATATGCGCTTGGTCAAGCAACAACATGATTTATTCTGAGTGTGACGATCTGATCGGAATCCGTTTGTGATAGAAAATTTGATTTATAATGAGATTCACCTTTTTTTTATCAGTTTCATTTTTCCTGATCATGACAATAAGGCAGCGGCGAATTGAGAAAATGTATTTTGTTTTTGTCGACACAAGACAACTTTGAAAATATTGTTAACAACATTTATTGAAAAAAGAAATTGACATCTTCCATAAAAGTATCCACATAATTTTTTTAATAACTAAGTCAGTAGTAATAGTAAGAGTAATTTATTTCACTTTACAGATTCCTAAAGTGTCGCATTGCTCACAGGTGTGACCTGATCTAGTATCTATATACAACATACACGAAGAGGCCGGGCGTGGTGTACTAAAGGAATACCAATGAGCACTGCGCTCTCTTATTACGAATAACGCCTTTGTGAAACTAGGTCGCTTGATACAGCTAACGTTGTAACTAGTCTCAATATCTATGTTATGCATATATATTACGTGTGTATGTTATGCATATATATTATTGCATGGCTGCGAGTTGTAATTTTTTCGCAGTTACAGTCCGAGTGGAATAGAATGAACGTTTATAAGACGATACATATAGACTTGCGTTCGAATTATTAACAGGTAAACTCGCCAAATTTTTCAAGGTGATCAATTATATTGTACAGTGTGTGTGTACGCATGCACATGCGTCTGAGAGATATATAGGTACATATATATAGTCTTTTAACGGGATATCTGCCAATGACGTACTCACGAGTAGCGAGTATATATTCAACCATTTATTTTCCTTGTAAAGCGACTGCTTTTATTTTATTTTTTTAGGTTTACAGGTTAACTGTTATTAATTGAGTTTACCGAAATAAACAGGTGCATAGTGTAGAGCAAGATAACACGTGAATATGTATACTATGAGTCTTATGTCTCTCGACGAAGGGCAATGCTCTGATATTCTAGTTTATTAGATACAATTATTTTTCATCCTATATTCGATATTACATTTTTCTGTATTCTGTTCATTATACTTTATAAAGAGAATACGTCTATTGAAAATTTTCTTTTTCTTTCTTAAACGGTGATTGAATGGTTTGTCTGAGTAAATAACATTTAACAAAGATGTTAATTTGTTGTCTTTACGTTACAAAATAATTAACTAGATGACGGCACTAATGCATACATTTTCACTAGATGGTAAATGATCCGTAGCCGATAACGTTTCCTGCAATTAATAATAATCTCGTCGGCTCGCGATTGCTATCTCACATAAATTCTTAAAATAATTAAATTATGTAAATAAGAATGTCCATTATTAGCAAATGTATAATTTATTATTTTTGAACGTACAACATACATGAAAAGTCTTACGTGTTAAATTTGTAAACTATAGTCTCATAGTTTAAAAAAAATATATCAGCAGCAACAACTTTGAACCAATAACGATAATCATCAAGTAAAGAAGAACAACGTCGCATACTTAGTATGAAAGATAATTAAAATAATACTTTGTACCTGCTAAAACATCACGACTGAAAAAAGAAAAGTTACAATTTCCATATCAATTGAAAATGAAACTCGTTGGAATACCTCAGTAATATACCATTTTTAGATGATTTTCATATGATAATATTTGAAAATAGAACATAAGCTTCCTTCTGTAATCAGTCGCAACAATAGCAATTTTTCACTAAAAATTCTCAAAGTATAAAAATGGAAAACTTTATAGTTATATAGTAGGATATAAGAGGTATCGCCTAATGCGGAAAAGACACGCGGCGTCATCCTTTTAAAAGATGTACGCGGAAATAATGAGGGCTCCTTTATCCGTGGTATTACCTAAGAGCGTGCGATGCGCACATACAAGTACACTTTTATCCTGTAAGCATGCATGCATGCATGCATGCGCGACCCGAGAGAGGTAGAACACTGGTTCATCGACCTTCGCCTTCGGGCTACCTATGCGCGAATAATTAATTTTCGCGCGCGTGCATACACAGAAACGTCTAGGAATGTGCACAATAACACACGATACGCAACAACAAGCGAGCTTTCTCAGCCTTGGTGATTCCTTTAGATATAATAGAAGATCAATTGTGTGCACTCGATTTCTTTTTCGTTTGAATAACTTAAATATATTTGGCATTCGTCAATATGGCGATACAAATTATTGTATTGTTTTTAAATTTACCAACACGCAAGGAGAATGTATTTTGTTATAGGTAATTACCAGCTTGATTATTATTTTTCTTGAGAAACAAACAGCAAATCTATAAATAAACGCTACGGCGATGGGATATATTGAGGAAGTTATGGTGTCGTGACCTCGTTCGAGGAAGCAATATATACGGCGGCGAGATATATACCGTATATCGCGCGTGAACGAAGCTTGATATATTCGCGCGAATTTTTTTCGACGGGTACGGAATTATGTGCTCGCGGGGAATGTGCGAGTTCCTATATACGTATGTGCATTAGCTTAAGTCATTGCAAGAGATAACTTATATCCTCTCTGTTACAAGCACTCCTCGTTTCTTGAATAATTGCTTCGATTTTTTTAAAATTTGTTGCTGTCAGAGCAAGGGCAAAAACGCTACTACTCGGTTATTTGTATGCTCAGGGCTCGCAAGGGATTATAAAGTTATCTAATTGGTGTTTTACGTGCTGTGAGTGTAGGTGTATTGCTCTTTGTCGGGATGTAATTAGGAGCTTTTATTTCTACGGGACTCCATATGTAGTTGAAATTCTCGATGGAGTTTGCCATTTTAAACAGCAAAAATTATTTCTATTTTCACTTAACCGATGTTTGATTAAATCAGACTTTTTACAAAGTTCAGGAACATTACAACTGTCGAAAGTGTCAATACCGAGGAATGTAAAAAGGTATCCGTCGAAAAACCTATAATAAATGTGAAATATATGATAATATATTGACGGTAGCATACGCATTTAAAAATGTTGATAGGATAATGTCACTTATTCAAATTTATAAAAATAATAAATGCTAATACGCGACTACATCTATGAGAAACAATTTATCTGTGTAGGATGTACAGCTGCAGGCTAGTAAACGACTTTGTCATTAATCACCGAACGTGGAAAGCCCGATGAAATCCTAGGTCTTTTGAAAGGCACGAGGCGCTAAAACACATTAGTATCGTATTTAATTGTTATGTATTTAATAACACTGTAGCTCGCCTCTCTTTATTTTTCTCCCTCTCTCTCTCTTTCTTTCGCACAGACGCACGCTTCGAACCGTACGATCGGTCGAAACTCGATTCTGACTGAAAATGTGTCTATAATGCTTCGCGTTAAAAAACGTTACAAATCAATGAAAAAATCGATTAATACAGAACATCACTACTGGAGATAACATTGGTATGCGTGCAGCAACAAAACCATCCACGGACTGTGCGCACAGTCTTTATCACGGTAGTATTCCAACAAGTAGAGTGTCTATCAGTAAATCCAGTTACACATGGACTATACGCTCTATGTATGCATGCATATAGCAAGGTAAAGCCGATCTATCGTGGTACATCGCAAGAACGTCGGTCGGTCTTCCTTTCACCAGCTATACACGACCAACGATTCTTACGGGTCGTCTATATAATCGTCCGTAATAATGCTTGGGCACTCGTAGTTTTCCCCATTGCTCGAGCTCGCTTCGACTTGCTATCGCGTTACGTTGCTCTAACATTTGGATAATTAAAATTTTTCGTTTCCTTTTGTCGTACAATCATTAGATTCATTTGATTTATATTAAATCGAAGCAGTCTGGCAAAGTCTTCGGAAAAACTGTAAGATGGTATAGCCTTTGAAGAACGACATGAGGTGACCTACTGGACACGAATCTAGATGGTCTTGGGAAAAAACCTGTGCATAAAGACTCTTCGATAAACAGATTAAAGAATCGGTATCTCATAATTATATGATGAAGTTGTGGGGTCATATTCCCTCTCTTGGTTCATCTGGTATCGCATAACATCCGAACCATTGGCAAATTCCTATAAACCGCTAAAATCTCTGTAAATAAACATATTTAAGCACGATGCCAGGCTTACAAAGTGTCTGAGACAGGTCGATCACTGTTGAGTTCCGTCGGTAACGTCGGGATGAACACAACGGAACTTAATTCGCGACCCCCGAGATTCAAAATTGAATTTCATCTTCGTCGATTAAGTATCACTGACACGAATCAAGGTTAGATACAAGTTTCTTTCTCGCGAATTGTGTGGTTAATGCTTTAAGCAAGCGCCATTACGATCATCTTTAGTTGGCAATGCAATTAAATAGTTAGAAACAAAAAGAAATGTCGATGGATTGCATTTAAAACAAATATGTATCAAATCAGCATCGCAGAGAATACAAGGATCGTGCACCTTCATCACCTCATACTGTCAGATAAGTTAATTTCAATTATTTCTTGCTTAGTTATTCTTTGACTATAATAAGTCATTTACTTTGTATTTTATTTATTTTATATCAGGGCTCCTGACTAATAAAATTGTCACGAATAGTTTATTTATATCTAGACAATTTTGTGTGTACAAGTTGCAAGTCAAAAGCAAAGTAAAATTGTGTGGGCAGGTAATTCATGATAAGTTTATAATTTAGTATAACAATCTATTTTATTTTATTTTATAAATTTGATTATAGGGATCGGTTTAATGGATGCTATGAAACTTTTTCAAAATATGTCTGATGAATCTGATGTTGTTCAAAGATGCAAAGCATTAGAAAAGTACATTGAATGTTATCAAGATTCATTTATTGCATAGAAAAGGTATATATCATAAAATATTAAATTTCAGTCGTGTAAATAACCAATTTAAGAGTAAGATTTATTAATGGTTATACTTAAGTGTGCTAAACCTGTGATAGCAGCTGTTCATGGAGCTTGCATAGGAAGAGCTGTAGATATGATTTGTTCAGCAGATATTAGATATTGTACAATAAATGCTTGGTTTCAAATAAAAGAAGTTTATTTGGGCATGGCTGATGACGTGGGAACTTTGCAAAGGTTACCAAAAATTATTGGTTCTCATAGTTTAGTTAGACAACTTACTTACACTGGTCGAAAAATGTTATCACCAGAAGCTTTACAAGTTGATTTTGTTAATCATATTACTGATGATCAAGAAAGGTATGTAATTGACATTGATAAAAGTAACATTCATGTTCACGAATTCGAAATATAATCATATTAGAAAAAATGATATTTTTTCAGTTTAATGCATAAAGCTTTTGACATTGCTGAAGAAATTGCCTCAAAAAGTCCAGTTTCTATACCAGGAACCAAGCTTAGTTTGAATTATTCAAGAGACCATACAGTTGAAGAAGGACTAAATCAGTTATTTTACCTAAAAAATGATAAATTATTTTATTAAACACATTATAATGATTAGATTATTCAATAATAATATTTGATATTCAATATTTTGCTTAGCTCATGAGAAACCAGATTATGTTACAAAGTGAAGACTTCATTAATGCAGAATCAGCATTAGCATTGAAGGATAAACCACCAATATTCTCAAAGCTGTGATAAAATCCTCTTAAAATTAGATGTTTGTTTACGAACACCCAACTACTTTTCGAAATGTCTTCAAAAATTAAATTTACATCTGTTCTCTCTCAATCATTCATCATACAAACATTTTGATCATCCTCGAGTTTGTTCTATTTAAACATTTTTGCATTACACAAATTTTCCGACGCGTTGGTTGATTAAAAAAGTACTTAAAATCAATAAGTTAATATAATGTTCATAATTAACTTTATTCGTTTGAGGATTACAAGCAACAGACATCATCTCATTAACTGCATGTTTTGATAATGGTTCACCAATTTCCGTCACAGATTTGTCTACATCAGTTTTTAAAACATATCCTCTATTTTCCATATCCAAGATTTGAAAAGCTTCCAAAAGAACTGCTGGATCAGCTGATTTATATCTAAAAATTTGACTATTAATCAATAGCGAATGCAGTTCGATTACACGATTTAACCTTTAATAGTCTCAAATTAAAGAAATTCCTCAATTTTAATTTAGCGTTTGACAACATATTTTTCCAAAACTTGATTATCGGATTCATTTTGTTCCCCCAAGACTTGTTCATGCACACCGAGAACGAAAAAAAAATACTATCACATTTAATGCTGGCTAAATAGAATATATTACCACTCTATTTAAGATTTTGTATAATGCACATCAACACTTCTTTATATACAAAAAAATGTCATCTCATAATATTTGAATTAATCTAGTAGTAATTAAAACAGTGTTATCTCGGTTCCTATTGCAATTAGAGATTCAATATCATATTTATAAAAATAGTGGTTACTTAAAATATGTCATTTACAACGAAAGATTTTCCATTTGTTTGTAAGTATTTTATTTGAAAAATGGATTAGATTAGTATAATTGGCAACGGTAGATCCATACTGATCCAAGTGACATTCTTTCTATATTGGAGTTTTATGCAAGGAAACAAATATTTACCTAAGTACAAAAAACGTCTTATTCTGCTAGAGAACTTCAATTGAAGATTAAACCATAATAGATCGCATGTTTTTTAAAAACAAGCTCAAACTCGTTTCCCTCGTTTTTTCAATACGATGAAAACAATACTTGGATCAGTATGGTTCTATCATCGCCAATTGTGATAAACTAAATCTTATAAGGAAAAGAATGAGTTGTCGCCGATAACTGTATCATTATCTCAAGGACAATAAACTAATTTGCAAACCGTATTTGTTAATCACGATAGCTTTTGTGAAAAAACTTATATTTTATTTTTTTAATTAGAAACGTACCTACATTTTCTATAGTATTGGACATTTTTATTTTGCATATTTTTCAAGATATACATAGCTAACAAGTAGTTGATTTAAATGCTTTTCTTACAATAATTAAAAAACTATCTATTCGATTTTTACAAATGACATATAGTTTTGTAGGTTTTTTTAGCCCTGAAAATGGATGATAGTTTCGTTAATTTAACGTCAAAACTTCATTGCAAAATCATGCAAAAATAATTTGTTACCTGCTTTTCACATATTATTACACACAGCTTTTTTCCTGATCGATTTGGATTCATGATCTGCAGGCTACTCCATGTCTTCTATCAAAACCTTGTATCCCCTTACATTTTTGTCCGATTTCATACTCGTCAATAGACAGAATGCCTGGACTAGTTTGTAAAATTTGATAACTAATCAATTTATAATATGTACATTAATCTAAACTAATTTAATTTGATAGATTAGTAAATCCTTTAGAGTGTATTAGTAGAATTAATAACGAATACAAACTATTTTTGGAAGGAATCAGGTTCGACAAAACAAAATAAAATGATAATGCGATACTTTGAACTTTTTAATCAAATCTTTCTAACAAACTTTTTATGTTCGTATAACTCATCAATGTACATTTAAATAAATTTTATATAGAAAAAATAAATTTTATGCAGTATTCTTTTCCTAATTAATTTTATATACAAAAACCAACGAACAATAAATTCTTACTTAAAATATATTAACGAAATAACAATTAGTTAACGCACGGAAAATCGTGAAAAATATTAATAAAGTATCAATTATTTAGTATTACATTCTATAGAATTGTTTACATAATGACTTTGTATTTGTGTACAATCAAAATTTAAATGATAATTATGATGAATTAAAATGTCTATCATTTAAACATTGATAATAGTTCGTTTTATCCAAAATAATTTTGCCGATATAGCAACTTCCTTCCTTCGTCATAGCTATGCCAACTTCGTGAATTGTTTTCATATTTGTTATATAAATGCTGAAAAATGTAAAGAAAAATTATTCATTGTTTAACTTACAACCAACGTTTGTGATGATTTTGCAGTCAAAAAGATGTTTTTACCTTAACTTCCACCCCATTCCATAATCCAACGTCTTGCTAGGTAAAAAAGACGTGAGCCCATTGTTATCTCTAAGCAATAATACTAAACTGTTATTTTGATTCGTATTACTCAAGTCGGATTCATCAATCCTATGTACTATGTGGGCTTCAATTACTTTGTTGAAATCAAAATCAACTAAGAATAACCTGGATAAAATAAAATGTGATTATGACTAATGTAGACTCATTATGATTTATATTATTATGAGCTCATCGAAGAGTTTAAATTTGAAACAAATATACCTGTGATACAAACGAACATTCTTATTAATCAATTTCAAACAACCCCCTCCATCATATGAAACATCGTACGAAAATTGCAAACGATTAATTCCATTGTAAGAATTGGGTTTGTCTTGAAAGAAGATGAGATTGTCGAAGACTTTGATTATTTCATGGGGAGTCTCAAAGGTACATTCTTGTGGTTCTGGTTTTAAATTGTTATCTCTAGCGATCGGCGGTACTATATTCATTGAGATGAATCGCAAATGTGGACAAAGTGCGACAGTCTGGTGTTTTTGTATGGCCATGTTGTAAAAAGAACCGACATTTTTAATAGTATTGTGCGTTATTGGATCGCGATAAACTACATTCTGAAAAGAACATTATCATTAAAAATCGGATTATAAACATAATCGTGGTGCTTGCTTAAAAATATCATCTTTACCACTCCACATTCGTAAAACTTCGTACCAGCTCCCCGACAAAATGATGTCACAAATCGTTCATTCTCATAAACTGGTATGTGAATATAAAGGTATTGCGTTAGTTGAGCCCAATATATATTTTCTACTCTTGGGAACGTGCTAGGTCCGAAGAATTCAAAAGTCCAGGCTGGAGCAAATATAGCTACAGAAAGTCCATGATCTCGTATCTTTTGTAAAGCCTGTGAAAAAGTATTGGTAATTTAATTTCTACCCGATAATAATTATAAGAATAAAAATCGTACATATGCAGAGTTGAAGCCTCCTCCACCAGGACACCCTCTTCCCCATACGTCTAGACCAACATATACATCTCTGACTCTGCCTAACATTTCAGCCATTCTGGCACTGCTCTTCAAGCGGGAATCGGTCCAGTTGTAATTCAAAAAAATACCATCGCAATTGTTGAAAAAGATTCTGAAATATCAAAAGTACATTTACATCCATGTTTAATCGATTCGCAATTTGAAAAAATATACTCACTCATTCTTTTTATTTAGCTCATTTTGCCAATCCAATTTTCCTGTATTAATTACGCTATCATACCATATTATTTCGGAATACATGATTCTACCATGAATGTGTCTTGTCAAATACTGCACCAAATACGTAAGCTTGGCGACGTCCTCGCTGTTAATTTCATTTTCAATATTCAAAAGCCATCCTTCAAACTTGTAAAATTCAGCCACCTTGATTATAGCGTTAGCGAATTTTATAATACTTTCGCGAGAGTTGAGAATTTCGTCACATAAAAGTTTGCCTTCCGCATTTTCAACGATGATCGTACCTAGAATTTTGACGCTGTGTCTGTGCGCGGCATTGATCCAGCCTAATGGTGGAATTGTTACAAAGTTATGGCTGAAATAAATAAACGTATCGATTACGTCCCAATGATAGAAGTGATACGATTCATGCACATTAGAACCAATCAGATATCTGAAACAGACAAGTTTCCACTTTGAGAATACAAACATGAAACAACCATGTGATATATTTAATTTCGTCAAGTATGTGTTTAAATTTTTATTAAAAAGTTACACATTCTCGGGGAGTTTCTTTCTAAAAAAGAGAATTTATATCTACAGTTACGAGACACAGAGAAAAAACAAATTGTAGTCGCAAATTTGCTTTATGAAAGAAGGAAAATGTATACCATATTAAAAGCAGTGATTCTTAAAAAAATCAAGATAATATAACTGAAGCTGGAATTTTGACTGACCTGTCTTCCAAATAACCGCCCATCAAATCGTGGCACACAATAGTTTTCGGTACATCCATTCTATTTAATTTTGGCGGTCTATCGGCGATCCAGCTAGCATCAGTACCGCGATAGACATAATCCGCCGACTTTCTTAAACGCAAAGTACCCGGCCAATGGGGAAGTTTGTCGACATTTTCATAAAGTTCAATTAAATTCTTGAATGGCTTTACAATTCGCTCGTTCACCTCCATGTCTTCTATCCCACTGTTTCTAAACGCATATCCTAAGAGTTCCTAAATAGCTACAACTCAAACAATGGTCTTCCGTTGCATCCAAGGCCAATACTTGCGGTTTGATGCATATCCTGCTACGAGACTCGTTTATCACTTGAAGCTTAACGCTGTCACGGAAATATATAACCGGATATTAGACAGTGCAGCGGTTGAGACTATTTTATCTGTGAAAGAATGAGATCAGGGTTTTTAATTGCAGCCGTATAAACCGAGGCGCAATATTATGCTCAAGGATAAAACGATGTCGTTGCTTGTTTTTGGCGAGGACGTTATGACCAGTTTATAAATCTAAACTGATCTGTCAAGTGCCTTATCGAATCTTATATCTGCAGCCAGTTGTATTATATGTGTTTGTGAATAAATTAAAATCATCCTCCAACAAATGTAGAGACTTTTCAATAACTTTTTTGACCTTTTTTATTTTTAACTTCAATAATTAGCTATGTATTCTATTGTATTATCGTTAAAATAAAAATAATTATTCTGTTGAATTACAATGTCAAAAGTAATATTATTTCATTTTCAAGATCTATGACAAACAAAGAAATATACGTTTCACATTTTCATCTATTTCTAAATTACGCTCGTTCATATTTATAGCTTCGCAAACTGCACAAAAAAATTTTCAAAAAAACAATAGTTCTGACCTACTTGCCAAAATCAATTATTAGATTTCAATGCATTTTCAAAAATTTTTTCGTGTTTTCCGCTTTTAATGATTGGCTTTTTCTGTGTTTGTGCACCAAAAAGCAGACGACATACTGTAATGTTTTAGAAATTTAAATACACGACAGAACTTCCATTTTTTGTATAATAACGGTAAGTCAATAAAAGTAATTAAGTCTTTAAAAAATATGAATTCATCAATAGAACAAACATTTTTAGCTCTAATAGTAATATTCACCGGAAATTTATTAAAGTGTATTAACTTTTGTAATATATAAAAACATCGTTAGAATCGAATTGACATGAGCGCAAATATAGAAAATAAATAACTTGCTAATACAATATCATCATACACCGAAATGATAAAAGCAAAATAAGTACTTAGAGATAAGAGCTGATATAAAAATATTATTATAGACAATAGGTTATGTTTACATCGTATCTGATAGTTCTAATTTGTAAAAACAAGTTAACATCTATATTAATTTGTTATTTATTACTTAGAACTATAAACTCCTGTTTTATAAACTATATAAACATCTAAATACAGACCTTCATTTAACGATTTCTTAGCAATATTCAAATATACGTTATAATCATTTATTCTAAGTGATTATTTTATCTATGAAACCAAATAAATAACAAAGTATTCTAAAAACATTACAGGCAGAAATTTAAATTAAATATATCTGTTATAATTATAAATGAATTAAAATAAAACCAACGTACCTTTGTTGATCACAACTGCTCCATTACGATGAGTCAATGAACTACAACACGCACACATATGCACGCAAGATAAACCTTTGTGTGTGTGCTAACTCGTGGGTGTGTATAGTGAAGTAGCATAAAAACCAAAGGATCGTTAATATTGAGCAAATTAAACATGGAATCAAACAAAAATAAAAAAGAAATTGAAGGACCTCCCGACGGTAATTCTTATGCCGGAATTCCCAGAGCTGAGTTTGTGGTAATTACGTGTTCACTTGATGCTGAAATTTTCGACGTTGCGATATTCATAACCTGTACAAGCACTCGCAAACGTTGCTGTGCAACGATTTTATTAATAATTTTTAATTATTTTATCAAATATGGAGATTTGAAATGTTTTTTATGAATTTTAAATTTCAGTGATAATGTGAGATACTTTGCCCAATGATATTTTAATTCAAAATTTTAATGCTTCTTTTAGTTGCAGAAATTTAAATTCTCAAACACAACCTTATATGGTCACAGTAAAATGCAGCTCGTGTTTCAATGTTTTCCTCGTTTTTTCAGTTTTATTACATCTAATGAGCATATTTCACATAATTTATCCTGTACTGTTATGTATATTTTAGGATGATGTTGACACTTTCATGGCAAAACCAGAAAATAGTCCATCTGTCGACCAGGTACTAAATAGGCTAGGTGAGTGCCATGCTAAATACAAATTGATGGAAGCCAGTCTTGTTGATAAGCGAAGACGATTGAAGGATCAAATACCAGATTTGGAAAACTCTTTAGAGATGATTAAAAAACTACAGACTGTGAAGACCAGTAGTGAGGACTTGGAGACTCAGTTTGTGTTATCAGACCTTGTTTATGCAAAAGCTGTTGTTGCTCCAACAGACAAAGTATGCTTATGGTTGGGAGCAAATGTGATGCTGGAATATACACTAGATGATGCTCAAGAAATGCTAACCAAAAATATTGAAGCTGCTAAAAAAAATCTTGGGTATGTTGAGCACGATCTAGATTTTCTCAGAGATCAATTCACCACAACAGAAGTAAACATGGCTAGGGTGTATAACTGGGATGTGAAGAGAAAACAAGCTGCAAAAGCTACATGAGAAATATAATAGTTTTAGTTGTATCTTACGTGAAACCAATTGAATTGGCTTAAAAATCATATATTCATATAATGTGCAACTTCTATCGTGAAAATTTACAGATTAACAATTAAATGAATTGTACTATGACAGTTTAAGTTAAAGGTGATAGGTTTATGAGAAGATTGTGCTGCATATTTAAATGTTTTTTTTTACATGAGAGTGTAAATATTATGCAATTTAGATCATACGCATCCATAGAATTCACTGTTCAAAACATAATCATTGCATTACAAAGCATTTCTAGATATTTGATGAAAATATTGTGCAACTTAATAAATATTTTAACTTAAAATAGTTTCTATTTTCTTTATACCATGACTTTTCTTTTAATTTTCATAAAAAAAACATTTGTAATCAACTTACAATAAGTTACTAAAAAATGTAATGTTTAATTAAATCACTGTTGCACTCTACTGAGCATTAATATTCTGAACTGTTAAACAGTTCAGAATGTCTTATTACAACTCAGTATTACGTTCAGAAAAAATGTATTGAACATTTGCAATTTTATGATTAGATAGAGGTAAAGAAATTTCCAATAAGTTTTAAGTACAAAGGGTGTTTTATTCACTGGTCATATTACTTACTACACAGTCTTTGATAGTGATTTAAACTTAATTACAATTAACGTTGCTATACTAAATCTTACACCATAATGTACTTGTATTTTGTGGATAGTTTATCACAAAAATTAATAAACATATATAGTCTAATGGGAAGTAGGATATGACATACGTAAGTACATGACTACTTAAATTTTAAACAAGTTTGTGCCATTTATTTGCTAAAATAGAGAAATCGAAATAGAGAAAAGTTAAGTCATGACAACTTAAATTTTAGGCAAGAGCTAGGCTCTTTATTCTAAAGTATGACAATGTATTGTAAGGCACAGTGTTTCTTTGAGCAGACTTGTCAATTTGTTTTGAAGTCAATTACGACTAGTACAAAATCACAAATACAATTTTAATAACCTTTTAATTATGTAGAATTGTTCAACTCAATTTTTCCAAGCTTATCAGTAAGCTCCAATACTTTTGAATTTGCCTCAGCCAACTCTTTTTTCAAAGCTTCTATTTCAGACATACTTTCAGCTCGACTAGAATCCATGGCTGTAAAATGTCGCCGAATATATCTATTAGTTTTGTTAAGGTTGAATTGGTTCTTAAAAAACTTTATAGAGCTTTGTTAACAGTAATATTTACAAAATGCAAATTAACATTCAACATTACCTCTTAAAATTCCATATTCTATTATTTCTATATTTGGTGTTTAACTTTAATATTCAATTTCTTATCAATTGTCATGTAAATTAAATATTTTTAAAAAGGATACTCTATAGGATCATCAGGTCTTTCTTGCTCTTGAAACAATCCCAAAAGTACATGAGACAGAGCATCCATAACTCCAGTATGCTCAAGGTACTTACGAAATTCTTCTCGTTTAACCTCAGTAGGCTGAAATGAATAGTAATGTATGTCAATGTATTAAATTTGACAATTACAAGACAATCGACATCTATATATAGAAAGTATATTAATTAAAATTTGTAATTTTACTTGCAAAAATATGATGCGTGCTATCAACTAAAAAAAATGTGAAAGTACAATTTCTAGCTGTCAAATAAAAAAACTGGTTTACCTTTGGTGTTGTACCCATGGTTGTCATTTTCATTGACTAGATTTGCTTAACTTATTCACAAAATCAGATGGCGTGTAAGCTAAGGTATAAGCTAACTAATCGTAACGCGTTCACCTTAAAGATGTACCAGCGATACGACAAACGACGACAAACTGAAACACAGCAACAACTTATTACTACCACACATGTATACAATCCTGGAATTCCGTCAATGCAAGACGTCAGCCCATGCCATCAAAACAAAGCAAAAACAGTGAAATTCCCCCCATCACTACATACACACACATAGATGCGCATACGAAAGATTAGTAGGACATAAGTACACACTTTGTCTTTGCCGCGTAAATAAAACAGATTCATTTGTAATTTTTTTTAACGCAATTGTCTTTATTATAGGATTACTTACTTTTTTATGTACAATCGTGGCTTTATGACAAAGGCAATCTCTATTACGATAAATTTTGTGCGTTTTTAAAGACCAATCCGATTACACTAATTGCTTCAATAAAGCGACGAACGATGATTCGAATTGATCGAGTTATGATGAATGATAAGAAACGTATTTATCACTTTGAGGTTAAATTTGCAAAGATCGCCGTCGCCGCTGTCAATATGTAGCGGGTCTTTTAAATGTATGTTTAATATAGTTTTTGGATATTTTTTTAAACGTGAGTATTTGGAAATGTTAACAACATTACTCTCTAATATCTTTGTATTTCATTTACACGCGCCAAAGCTCAGAATTATAGCTTTATGACAAAAATATGTTTCTCAATTAAGAGAGCAAAATCATTACATTTATGTTACATTCAATAAATATTTGAAATGATAATGTTACCAACCAGAGGAATTAATATGTGCTGGTAATTATTATTTACTTCTACGATACTCAAATAAAACTTCAGAGCTTTTTACAGTCATGACATGAAACAATGATTCGTGATTTTTAGGTTAGTCTACTGTCAATTTTTTTAGTAATATCAATAATCATCTAATTAATTGATGGATTTATTAATTATTTTTAAATAAATAAACTTTTAATCAATGTTACAAGATATTAGAAGCTGATGTGTGGTTCATTAGCTCTACTAAGCAAGAAAGTATGTGGTTCATTAAACAAGGATTTGTTTTACGAATATTTTTAACAAGCTTGATAAGCTTTGTATCGATTTTGGGTGACAAAGGTTTGCAGAATGGAAAAACTGAAATTATCAGAGCTATTGCTGATAATGTAACTCATGCTATTGTTGGTGGTCTATCTTGGAATTTAGTGCTGCTGTTATCAAAAGAATCTGTGGTGAATAATATAGGCAATATTATTCTATGTTTTTGCATGTCGTCATTTATTGACTTAGACCACTTTATTTCTGTTGGAAGTTGGAATATAAATGTAGGTTTTTTTTTAATTTCCAATTCCAAATTGTTTTTAATTTTTAATGGTAGTTTTTTATGTGGTTTTCAGGATGCTACCCATATTAATTATAGGCCATTTTTACACTGTTCTACCATACCTGTAACTTTATTGGTAGCAATGAGTCTTATCTCAAAAATATGGAACATACCTAGTTTAATTACATATGCATGGATGATAGTAGCAAGTTTTATAAGCCATCATGTACGAGATGGAAACAGAAGAGGCTTATGGTTCTGGCCATTTGGCTCCACACAGCCCATATCATACTATTTATACTTAAGTATCTGTATGGTCCTACCCTACTTTATTCAATGGATCATGGATTGGCAATTATCAAGAGACAATGAATCTTTGACAAGTATACATATTGTATAAAATTCAAAAATGTTTTAAAGACTGACATTACTATTTTTTGTAAATATGAGGTCCCAAATCAATATGTGCCTTTATGTTTATACATCCATGTTATATCGTATGAAGATGATAAGCTATTTTTTTGTATTCAGTTTAATTTATACAAATACAATACAATTTTCATTCAAATGACTACACAGAATTTTTTTTTAATTAAAATGAAGAATCATTACTTATTAAACATCAAAAGACGTTCATATATTATAGACTGTAATATTACATGTTAACCAACCATACATGTAAAAATTACAATCTTAAAATAATATTTGATACATTAATGTTATTTGTTTGTTTCGAGTCAGGAGTCTTTCTCCTTCTCTATAAAGTGTTCAATTTTTTTCCTCAAAGTCTTAATTCGTAATTGTTTTTCAGCTAACTCTTTTGACATGAAAAACATAACTACATTATTTACATTTTTCGAGCAAAGTCGTATTTGTAATGTGTTGTAATCATCCGCCTATTTGCTCTGCACATCTATTTCGTAGTGTGACTTTAGCGCTTTGTCAACCGACTCTTCGTTCACGATGGACAATCTTTCGAATTTCATTAGCATTTCTTTGCCACGAGTAGCATCACTTTGCAATATTATATCCATCGATCGATTTTGTATGCAGTTTAATCTTCTCTTCGAATCTATGATACATTGTAACCACAACATTCTATCAGCTGGCTCTTGTTTCAATAAGAATAATTGTTCGAATTTCATCATCATTTCTTTAACATAAATACTTTGTAATCTATTGTCATCCGTCAATTCTGTTATCAAATGATCGTATAAAATTTTGTTTCTCTTTCTTATTTCTTCGAAATAATTTTCTACGCGTAGTTTCCTGGCATTCAAACTCCTCCTAATTCGTAACGAACGTCGCCCTCTCCTTGTTCGCATGTTAAAAGTTTGCGTACATTTATCAAAATTATCTCTGAAAATCGTTAAGGATTTTCATACAATGTAAGATGATAAACATTAGTTTGATTTTCGAATAGTGTAAGAAAATTCTTTTGTTAATGATTTGAATAATTATTTCCAATAAAATTCATACAAATGTACCGATTAGATAAGGATACTCCATGACGACGTCAGATGGTGAGTCTCTAGTGGTAGATGGAAAATTGTCAAATACATTTCTGTGAGTGCTATCGGCTATTTTCGGATATCCTCCTGTATTCGACCCAGTATTTGCCTAAAATACATCATTGAAAATTCAACCTTTTAAACGTATAGACAACGTTTTATTAAAAATAACAAAATGAATAAATAACTTCACCTCGTTCATTTTCACATCCATAAACGACATTTTACAAGCGATAACGCTAATGAATCAGATGTGACTCAATTTTTGCGACCGATCAACTCAATGGTGCTGGTTTTACTTTAATCGCGTGTAATGATCGACTAAATTCCAATACCTTGAAACTATATATTCAAAACAAACATTCTATAGACTTAAGTGTCAAACGTATTCGAGTAATTTAATCTACTTCTGAATCAAACTATATTTAATATCTAAAGTTTTCATTTTTAAATTTAAACAAGCAAAATGTCGGTTACAAAGAAAAAACACTACAAAGCGCTTAACACCATGTAATCGAGTTCCAATCTGAGGATCGTTGGTACTTTCGTTGGTACTGATCGTTGGCGAAATAAGAAAATAAATTAGCAAAGATCGCGTATATGATGTGCTTGGTTGCGATGAATCATAGAAGGGTGCAATTCCCGTGATCGTTACAAATTAAAATACTTCGCGGTCAATTGAATTTCCTGGATTCTTTGACCTTAAACGATTATTTTTGTTTTTTTTTATCCGGCTGCGAGTAAACAAAGTTGTGTTATTGTTGAGCACATTGGCTTGGTGTTTGTTATATTTCATGATATTTACACATAATTGTCGATGGAATTTACGACTCATTGTGTTGGATTATTTATTGATTCATGAGTGTATATATTGGTTGCCTCAAATAAGATTAAAATACATTGAATAAATGCGTAATCTCATTAATCATTTGATTTATACTTACATTTATTTATACGATACAAGTAATATAGCACGTGTATATTTCGCTATACAGTAAATAATACATATGAAAATTTGAAATTGAAAAATTATCAATTTGCAAAATTGCGTCAGAAACATAAGAATTACTATTATAGTAATTGTTTGATTGATCGTGTAAAATTAAATGTAATAGCTTGTCCATGATTTATAGATAATAAAGTGATACATGTATTGGACACTTGAAAAAAAAATCTTTTTGAAATTTATTAATACTACAAGTCTGCTAAAGTTAGGACCCTTTTTTTATCGCGTTGAATTTTTGCAAGTTTTTTCTTCGTTTCCATCATTTTCACTTTTCTTTCAACCAAAGCTTTATTTATTTGAGCTGCCTCTATGACTTTTCCAAGTTCCTTCTTCAGTTGCTCAATTTTAGATTTTTTTTTAGTTAACTCTTTCTGCAATTTCATCATGTTTTCGTCTTTGTGTTTTATTTCTTCTTTACAAGCTTTTACGTAGTTGTCAACATATCTAAAGTTTGTTAAGAATAAAACGGAATAGAATGTCGTCTAATTTTTCTAACGTTATTAGGAAATCATGTCATTTACGATTAAAATAATTATCATAATAAAAAGGATACTTTATTATTTCGTTATGGTTTGCACCGTTTCTGTGCATGGACATTAATTTGGATAACGCGTTCATAGTGCGATTGCGAAGCTTCAGAGATTCTTCTCGTTTTTTTTCCTATAAACATGTATTTAACAATTCAACGCTCTTATTTACGAAAAATTCGTTATCCATACAAAATTAGCAAGCGTATTGTCATGTAGAAAAAAAGGAAAAAGGTAAATACAAGAACAAGAGTAAGAAAAAAAAAGTCCACCTCTTCCTTAGACCTCGATCTACGCCACATTTTCACAAGCGATATGACTTGTAATCAATTAAATGTAACGAAACTTTTGGAGCTGATTGATAGACGGAACACTTTTCACCTTCTTCACTAACAGCAACAGACTAAACTCAAATCTATCAGGCATCTCTCGTGAAACTGTTTTCAAAACAAACGTTCTCATTGATGGACAACATATCGTTACTGTTTGAATAATTTGATATAGTTCGAAATCAAACTGTATAAGTAAATCTCACAAGTTTTCGTCAAATAACTTTTCTTACGAAGAAACAACAAGAGCTTTACAAGACACAATCGTATTACAGGTCAACAATCGCATTGTTTAGACATTGCGCAATGAGGAAATAAATCGCGTATACGTGTGCTCAACTGCAGCGGTAAATAAGCAGTAGATATAGCCCTCACGATCGTTGCAAATGAAACAACCAATTGAATTTCTTCGGTTCTATGATTTCGAACGATTATTTAGTTTTACGTCGCAACGAGTAGACGAAAAATTGACATTGATGAATTTTAATTTCGAATTTCCAATCAAACTCGCGAAAATAACGACTGTTTCGATTACTCGGTCAATCATGGAAAATTGATTATACTAGCTTGTCGTACAAGCTATTGAAGCGGAACGTTAGAATCTGTTGTCGCACTCTAGTCAAGTTAGATCTGAATGTTAAAGATTATTGAACTTTGGTAGAAATTAACTGATACTACTCGATGAAGAGAATATTTTATACCGAAGTAATAAATTTGCTTTAAAGGTGCATAAATTCGAGAGCATACGTCGTCATTTACGTCTTGAGCGAAATCGTTTAGATTTATTCAGAATAATATTTCGTACGATAAACTGACAAATTTCTATAGAAATCATCGCAAAAAAGAGAGGGATCTATACACAAGTAAAAACGATGTCAAAAGAAAAATAAAGAAAAATAGAAAAGCAGGTACCGACAAAATATAGCTGCGCAGCGCGAGTAGATATAAATACAAAAAGAAACAGGAGAGGGAAATAAGGTATATACATAGTGAGAAGTTTATCATGTGCCGCGCGGCTATTCGGTTGGCACACCTCAGTTCAGCGTCGACCGCGTGCGCGAACGCAATTCACACAGGTGATTATGTATACATGTAGAAATACGCTTCACCGGTGTGCTTTTATTGTGAGACAAATAATCGAGGCGTTGTTTTTTGTTGCTTTGTTTTGTCAGCGTTTTTATGTGGGTCAAAGTGGAGTGGATATACACGTTGTTTAGCGAAAATTGTGCATATAAGTTTCGATTGTGCTGAGGTGGCGATTACGATTTGCGGTGATAATTATTACGTGATTATTTGCGATAATTGTTGAATGGGATTTATTCGTTTTTTTATTAGATATTAATTTGTTGTCTAAAATATTGACTTTGAAAGTAGTTCATTTAATGACAAATTATTTATAGATAGTAAAATCTTTTATGTCTACGCCTCAATTGAAATGAAAATAAAGAAGCAACGTTGCTCGTATCACGTGTACACTTTATCAGCCTAACACTATCTTTACAAGAAGCGTATGTATCCTTGTCGCATAAAGTTTGTACATTGATAAAGATTAATTAATATCAGTTTCAAGTAAATTTATCAGATTTTCTGAGCTGACACACCACCACCGCGATAAAATGGAAACACTTTGGAAATATCAACGTTTGCCTCGATTAGTCACTTTATTACAGACATACCTGTGCTATTGATGTGAAATAATTTTTTTTTTCGATTACGTTTCTTCTCATTGCTGAGCGATGCAATAGTTTCGATTGTTTCAATGAGAAAAAAGGAAACGCTACTGTTAGACGCCACACGGACAATAATAGAAAATATCCGCATGTGTTTCTTTCTTGCCTGCTTGTATAATAACATGCTAATTGATTTTTATTCTATTACGTAAAGTAATGTTTTTCACGTGCTTGATCGATTTACCACTTATTGCTCGTTATGCCTGTGGTAATGATTGTAGTTGAAATCGTTAATTATTGTTATATGCAAGTAAATTAACATTGAAAATAAACGACAACCGAACAAAGACATTATTATACATACTGGCTCACTGATATTAACCATTGTGAACTATTATCAAAGCGCTTAATTTCTCGTTGATAAAATCAAAGAAAAGAAAAATACTCGTGGGTGAGTCATCTGTCTCCAAAGTAGATTAATCTCGCGTACTTTTCGGAATGCGATGATAACTCACTTTCGACTGCATCTGATAAAATATCGTTTAATCGAATGTTCTTTTCCAAGATAAAAGTAACAATATCGACATCCCCTTAGACACGCAATTGAATCCCATTCTTTTCATCAATGAAACTGAAGCATATTTTTTTCTCTCACGTTCAGTGCGCAGCAGATGAGAAGCAACGACACAATAACGTTCAGCCGCGGCTAAACATGCTCATTGTCGACGACAATAATAAGGCGTTGAGCTGGAAATACGATTATTTTCACGGATCTTCTCTGTATTGTAATTCGTCTGTTGCTGACTGCTGTTTAAGATGGTAAGTGTTTTATTTGTACTTGACTTTTCGTAGCTGCGGTTTCGAAGTGGCGCGCATCAGTGAAAGCTTTACTAACTCGATACGTCTTTTTTTCTTTTCTCTCTCACTCTCTCATTTCAGTATTGTTTAGTGTGGTTTTCCCTCGAGTGGTGTATTGAATTTAATATTTCCCGCTCTCTGGTGTTAATTCGTAGTTTTTTTCCAGTTGCAACATCTAATATGTAATTTTAGTTTAAATTGACGCGCAATTACACGTCTTATAAATACATCATCAGAAGCATTTACGCGTGAAAAATGCGTGCTACCGATTTTCAAAACACATTCTTACCGTTCTATTTTCGGATAATAAAAAGTCATATTTTTATCACAGGTATAAACACATTGATTTTCTCGATGATTATAAAGTCAACACTTCGTATTACCTTTTTTAAAGCACAAAGAATTTGACAAAGGCTTATTTTTTGACGTGACTCGACAACAACAAAAAATTAAAAATCGATATATCCCTGACACCATAACACTGACACAATCGCGAGATTAAATCGTCACGAAATTGTATCTCAAATGCGGTAAGTATATCGCAATTGGTAGATTCGTGGTAATGTTTGACCGCTGTCGAGTTTCTTATGCAAATCTTATGGTTTACTGTTCGTTCTATTATTCGTTGCGTCATAATGAAGTGTAAGTGATTCGGTGGTACATTATCTGTCTTTCGTGAGCAATTAAATATCAAAGATGTTTGATTTAGCTTTGTATATATTACAGAATTAGCGAATTATATTGTTAAAAATATTTAATTGTTTTAGCTTTAATTTAAGAAAAAAATGAGTTCACAAGTTGATTTTGTTTATATTGACGAATCGAGATAAAATTTTCTCCAACATACTTTATACACCTTAAAAAGTCATTATATCGTTGTACGACAATGAGCATGGCGTCCTTGACAGTAGCTCATTTCATTTACATGAAGTACTTTAATAACATCGCTATGAAACAATTGAATAATACTCCTGTGTGTGAGTGCAAGTTTGCCTTGAGATTTCGGCGACAATTGATGCCTCTTACAACATATATATGTACACATGTCGATGCGCTTCGTTACTCTTTGCCTTTTTTAAATGTAGGTTCTGCTGAGCCTTTTTATTTTAGCGGTAAATGTTTAGAATATAATTCCATAACGAAGCGGCAAGTTTTATTGTTCATTTTTGGCTTGACTATGGGTTCTAGTTTATGGGTTCTAGTTATATATATAATCTATTGTTCACAACATTGCAACGAACAATTGAAACTTTGAGGACTAAATATTGTGTATTGTTTCACATAATAATATAACGCGTATTGATCGTTGTCGGCAATCTGTTTACGTTATTCATAATTAACAATACAATAATTCGGATTTTAATTGCTTTTAGACGACTATAGAGGATCTGGAGATTTATTTTTATGTAGCGTGTGGAGTCGCGCTTCTTCTCTTCTTCGTCATCTTTGTGCTCATCGGAATTCTTTATGTCAAAGTCAATCGTCTCGTGGTTGATGAGTAAGTACACGATAGAATAATGTATCAAATATAAAAAGGTTTTTTCGCGTGAGATAATGTTCAGATAAGTGTGTATTTCAAGGACAAACATTCATCACGTGGTAGCTTGAATGACCTTTATTTCCATCACACATATCCGTTTTGATATCTTTTTTTTTTCATTATAGCGATAAGATTTGATGGCTTTGCCATAGGTTTGCTCGCGCCAACTTTTCAAATGTATTTATTTTAAAAGTTTACCGACATTTGTATATACTATTTACGTCACAAAGTACTATTCAAAATTTGTTAATTACTATTCTGGCCAGCAAGACTTTGGATTTCTGAAGATAAATATTTATATTGAATAGAAACATTCATTTCCGCAAATTCAATTTGCAAATAGATAGATCCTGATTTAATGTAACAAATTTCTCAATATATAACATTATTTATAGTTCCAATCAGTTGAGCAGACAGACAAACATGATGGCTGAATTTTGCTATACGAATCCGACGATAGTGCCAGGCGAAGAGCTATCGAGGCGAGGATTTTCCATGTACAGCGGGTCAGACAATCTGATCGACGATTACGGGATCCGAAGCAACAAGTACGCTGTACCAAACCAAGAGATCCGTTCAAAGTTTTGAGTAATGCCATGGATATAATAGTAATGTAATATATGTACAAAACAGCCGTATAATCTACTATTGATATGAGTATTTGTACTTAAATCTCATATTAAAAGTCGTTGAAATTAAAGTTCAGTAAAGCTGTTGATATCGATTTTGGGACGTATTCAATGTTATTTAAAAATAATTGCTTTGTGTAAACTCAATACTTGAATATTTTAAATTTATATAGTTGAAATGGGATTGTGTAATCTATAGGGATTTAATTCACCTTATTGTATTCAATTACGTACGACTATTAATAGTACATAATGTTTTCCTATTAATAAAACTATTTTGCATATGCATTACTTACTATTCGAGGTAATAAAAACGTTTGCAATAAAAAACCAAAGACAGCAACGGTTAAAGAAACAATTTTGCAGTTTGCATATAGAATTTATTTGTATGAGTATACATGATTATAATACAACTTAAGAAATGTGTGTGTTATAGTTACATATTTATTAAAATCTGTGTCAGTCTTGAAACATCGTTTTGCGTGAATAATTTTATGCAATTTTATCACATTTCTCAGAAATTATCATTGTAAATTATATTAGGTCCTTGAAGAATAATTTTTTGTTATAACGTTCAGAAAGCCGTATGCAATAACAATGTATGCATAAAATTCTTTGTATTATTGTTCAAATTAAATCGTCAATTTATGCATTAAGCTGTTTATACTACGTGTAGTAATATACCGAATAATGTACCTATTCTATGATATGAAAGATTGACTATTAACAGATTAGTAGATCTTCATTTTTTCTGAAATGCATTTAATAAATATTTTATAATTAGAGAGAGAGAGAGAGAGAGAGAGAGAGAGAGAGAGAGAGCCAATATTTTTAATTTCCTAAAAAGTATGATAATTAAATATTCATAAACCGGTAGATTATTTTCTATACCAATCGAATGAAATGTTTAATATATAGACTCGCGAATTTGTTGTCCTCCGACTATCTTAAAAAAATTTGCTCTATAATATTTGCTTCATGCATAACTCCTTACGAAACGTTCAAATTGTCACTTAAAAGTCTATTTCTGCAATATTATATAATTATAGAGTAAGATCTTAGTACCTATTACGTTATCTCGCATTACGTACATTATGCTATGCCAGATGTATTTTTATGTATAACATTTTTAAACAGTAGATTTTCATAGTACTTCGTGTTTTATTTGAAACACATAATCTATCATTTTTATTTTGTATGGAACATATAACGTTATATTTATAGCGCAAAAAGCACTTCTAGTAAGTATGTTTAATACTTAAAAAATTGTATAAATTATATTTTACTAAATGAAATAAAAGATATTTGCAGAATTTGGAACACTATTTTCTTAAAAAAGTAAGATCAATGTGATATCAAGAGCTTTAAAAATGTTAAATGAATTCTCTTAGCATATCAGCGAGCAATGGTGAATATGTTTCCACATCTGCCTTGAACTTTTCAAAATTAATCTCTTTTAAATGGAGCGCGATAAATTGTAATACGCTTTTTTTAAGTGTATCGATTTTGTAACGATCGGCCAAAATCAAAGTTTCCCCAACATTATCCAAACACAAATTATCTATCAGCTTTTGTTCACAAATGCATCCAAGTTCTTCAAGCTCATATTTGTTGGCTGCTATTAATAAGTCCGCTACATTATGATTATCGTTGAGTTTTCCACAGTAAATAAATCGTAAAACTTCAAACATTACTTGAGGATCCACATCTTCAATCGTGACTAGATTTTCATTTTTTTCTCTCATATCATGTTCAAACATAGCTGAAAAAACTTTGCTCTGAGCTGCCAACATACATTTGTGAGCTTGAAATTTTTGAGCACCTACCGAAAGTGTAACATCGCATAAGATTTTTGTGTCGAATAAATGCTCGAAATTCTCCGACCTAATATTTTCAATATTCGTAACTTCGATCTGTTTGCGTGTAAAATTAATTGTTTCTTCGGGAAAATACAATTCACATCTAATGTTTAGCGTTCCGTGATGTAGTAAGCCGTTTTTTTCATTCATCATGTCATTTCTTTTGAGCAGATCTCGGTGAATAGCCCTATTATACATGCCAGATTCCAATGTAAAAGATCGAACAGCTAAAATGTTATTGGTCTTTTTCCTGTCAATAACGGATAAAATCATATTCACCGTTTTCTTCGATTTGTCATCTTCGTGTAATACCAATTCCAAACACAAAGAATCATTGCTTGATTCCGCATACAAAACTAATTGCCATTTACATCCTATATCTTTATTAGTTGGGAATATTGGTGATCTTATTATATTACTCGTATTATTATACTGATAGTACTTGAAGTTTTCGATTGACCAAACATATATCACTTCTTTTCCTTGGATACGTGTTACACCATGTTCCTTGATCACTTTTTTATTAGAACTCATTTTTTTAATTCACTGATGTTCAAAATAGTGAAATTCTAGCTAAAATATATAACTACAAATAAACAACATGTCACAAGCTCGCCTTATTAACTCCACTAGAATAGTTTTTATTTCCAATTTCATCTAATTTCTTCGCCAAGTTTGCATTTTCTCTAACTAAATAATAAGAGCACGAAGCGACTGATGTAATTGCTGTTATAAATGAAGGGATAATCAAAATTCTATAGGCTATAAAGGAACTTTATTAAGATAACAAACACTGTTTCACCTTCTATCTTTTGAATGACGGTTCTATTTAATTTTTATTAATAAATGTCATGTGAAAGTGACTTTAATAAACTGTTATCAGAGACGTGATGTCAATTGCAACTACTGCTGATAAGAAAAAAACATCAATGCGATCAGCTGATTGTGCTTTGTGACAAAAAGTAAACGGACGGGACACGGGACGCGGAACGTTGTCAATAACGGTTCGTCCTGTAAAACTCGAAATTTAAAGCTACATACATAACCGTGAGCTTTGATAACAATTAAAAGATAACATTATTTATATGGATTACAATACTTTTACTATGCAGTATTTATTAACCATAAGAACAATATTAAATCCGGAGAAACAATTTCTTTTCCTTACAATGACTATTTTGTTAAAAAATAAAATAAAAAAATTCTCTATTATATAGAAAAAGAAGTAGATTGACGTACAATAAGCTTTTGAGAAAAGTCCATTAATAAAAGTAACGCGTGTGTGTCATCGATCACGTGTGTGATTCGTTGCTTCTAAAAACAATTTAGCGTTTCCCTGTTAGCGCGATAAGAAATAAAAACAGCTGTAAATTTGCCAGTCAAAAATCCAACTGCCAGCAAATAGCCTGTATCTTACGACTTTGCGCTTCTCTAAAATATGGCATCCGTAAAAAGTCAAATGATTTTCGTGTCTTTTATGCTGGTTGCAATCGCTGTAGTCATTAACGCAAGCAATCTCGTGAGAGGTCAACATCGATATGGAGAAAACCGTGTGTATTACGAAAACATCAACATCCACGGTAGATATAACAATATTGTATCCACGATGAGAATCATTAACGTGCCAAAGTGGAACCAGACTATCACCTACATTCGTGCTTGGGATAGAGGATTCCAAGGTGGATACGCTAAAATCATCAAAGGAGGTGTTCATCAAAAAAACGTTACCGTTCTACTTACCAGTCCAAGGAGTAGACCGCTCAACTATACTCTGGAAGTTTTTGCTCAATAATCCGATCGTTTCATCGGTATTTTCAATTTTGTTTGTGATTATAAATTCCAGCCACAGCGTCTGGCTTTGTTAAATCGAATGTGTATTTATGTATTTTTTATTCATCTGTAACTGCTTTTGTAATATTCTTTAAATCAGTACAATACAAATATTCATGATATTGTGAAATTAGTCGTTTAATTCAATTTAAATTACTTTCACGTAATAAATATGACGATGATCTATTGTACTAGTGACATACTAATCAGTTCCTTTTCTATTTGGTTATATATTACTTGTAAATGAGAGAAAAATAAAACTAGTACGTAACAAATATTGATTACACATATATCTGAATATGTGTCTTTCTTTTCTTTTGAGGAAATGTTATTGACGAAATCTTGCAAATCAAACAGGCGTGGCGTTCCTACGTGGAGTGAATACCACTACGTCATAGATGTGTGTTTGTTCAGCTGTGTCTTTGTTAACTCTCGTTGTTCACAAAAAGAAGCAGATCTCTTGAAAAAATGAGAAATCGATTCCTACAAGTCATTATTCGTCGTATATGATTATCTTATGACCAATTACTTGGAATTGATTTTTGTGCAATGGTATTGAGTATAAAATTAACGTATATTAGCATAAACTACTAATTTTTGTAATTTTTAACAAATTTGCATATAAATAAGTTTAAAGGCAGTTCAGTTGCATTTTACTGTATAACGTAAAATGTTAATACTGTTAATAATTTATATGTAAATTTGGAAGTAGTGATCTTAAGATTAAAAAGTATTACTTAATTTATTTATTAATAAAACTGCGACTGGCTAAAATTATATATTCCAGAATAGAACAAATAAAATATTTTAATTCAACCGATTGTCAACTTTTAAGATTTTGAGGTCATGTAACAATAATGGTCTTTTTTACGCTATTGTAAATTCAAATGATCGATCGTTCAACATAACATATAATATAGTATACAAGTAATTTCATTGGAACAAATCGAAGAACGTATAACTCTAATTGTCTGTATAATTTGACTTGAAAAATTTACTCACATCGTGTATAAAAGGGACATATCGTTTTAATACCTTCAATGAATAAACCCTCATAGTCGTGAGAATAGCACCAAGTCAAGAAAGCGATGCATCGGGTTCGGTAGACCAGGGACGAATGCGATAAGACAGAGCAGCACGGTTGATACGTTTGGGGGGATGGTATAGGCCGTAATTGGTATAAAATCATCGAGCAAACATGCTGCTGCTGCTACTGCTGCTACTGCTGAGAGGCGGCCTCGTGCGCGTGCCCCCCTTCCCCATCGTGTGGGCGGTATTACGTGCCGTTGTCCTGGTTACGTTCGAAGTCGACGCTCACAGATATACGTATCTATAGATATACCTCGGCCTATAGCCACCCCTTTTTTTGCTCATTTTTTGTCCCTCCAATCTGTGAGTATTTTTTCGATTTTTTTAAAGGGCTTGCCGAGGTTGTACTTCATTTTTTTAAATTTGTATGCTTTTATTTAGCTATTCGCTGATTCCATTAATTTTGTGTTGATCATAAGTTGCTATTATAAGTTGCGAGTTTTGGTCTCTGAAGTATTGTTAATGTATGAAATCAGTTTGTATTTTTATTTGTGCAGAACATATTTTTATCATCATCACTGCAGCTCTCATTTTCTCTTAACATTGCTAATTTAATCGTGATCGTAAATTAAAAATAATGAGAATATTGGTAAATTTGTCAATCCTGTTACGCAAACATAAAGGAAAACAAAAAGGCATCGTTGTACAGCTTTTCAACGCCATCAGCTCACCCCTCACCAATTGACCAATCACTTAAACAAACAAAATCATACGCATCCTAATAATACTTTTCGTCATTTTATATCCCTCCTAGGCGTAAGTGTCCCCTTTCCACCTTTCTTTCCCTAAGTTTGCAAGTGTTTTTACGATGCACGCGACAGCTCGAGTGTTTGATTTAATTCAAGTCCTGTGTTATTGCTTGGAATCCGGCCCTAATCGTACCCAGGATTATTGGCCAGTTTATGGCAGCCGGACAAATCGAGTGCATATGTCGCAAGCGAGTAAGCGAGCAAGCAAACCCGTGTCGACCCTCATCCTGTTGGTATACGCGCTGTATTGCCAACGCTGTCTGTTGGGTAATCTCTTTAGGGCGCTATGCATATTATTGTATACATATATATATATATATATACGTGTGTTTCTGTGTGTGTGTGTGTGTGTGTGCGTGTGTAGCGTGTTATACGTGTTTCGCTTCTGATGTATTAATTCTCGCTATCTAGCTCTGTTATAGCCCAAATCAATTATCACACTTAAGTTCGATCTTGCTTTTGTTTGTCAATTTATTTCATAGATATTTGTTGAATGCCTATTAGTTATTGTAACAGAATTGTCAGAGTAAAACGCAAATATTATGTTAATATATTATCGATATGAATATTATACTCGTATTAACAATAATCTAATAATTCTTAACTTTATTCGTGCCCAATATAACAACAATAGTAGTGATATTTCCGTCCATGTTAATTTGTTATTGTTTTGTGGTTATGATAAAAAGTAACATTATCACATAGATGCTATCTTTGTAGCTTAAAAAAATGATTCTTTAATACCATCTTTGTAATAAATAGTACCCTATGACGTTGGTAGTACTCGACAAAAATAAAACAAGTGAGAAGGCGAAGTAACAATTTTTAGAGTAGTTTTTAGATGACCTTACGTGAGCTAATTATAAACCTAAAAGAAAGGCGAAATGTGATTCAGCTTCTTTCCATGTTTTTCTTTCATGATTCAACAAATAACCTTATTTACAATAAATTATATTATTATTATGCGTTTTCGTTTTATGTCACATTTGTTCATGATACCACAGTAAACATTATATACATTTATCGAAGCACGACTATCATATTTCGACGAAGTAACATTTATTTTTACTTATAAACATGCAGCCTTCACAATGGTTCCACTTTGCTGTACTATCAATTTGTGAGTAATACAATTTTGTTAATATTTCAAATAGTTGAAATTTTTGTGAGACCTATATTTATTCGTAGATCACTTGATGATATTCATATATGCGGAACCATTACAAGGTTATAATATTCTACCAGCGGAACCTCACGAGTTTCCATTTATTGCATCTCTTGGGCTAAAAATGCCAATGAACAGTAGAGCACATTTCTGTGCGGGTACTTTAGTCTCGATAATCCACGTTTTAACGGCTGAGCATTGTCTTATAAACAAAACACCACCACAGATTGATGTGATTATTGGCGCTACCGATTGGCAATTGGCCGAATTCAAATATAACATTTATTCGTGGATAACGTATGACCGGTGGATTCAATATCATGGAAAAACAGCCAAGTTTAAAAAGAATGACGTAGCTGTCATTAAGGCGAGTTTTTCATAAAATTAATGTCTAAACATCATATCGTTATTTTTTCACGGTGTATCGTTATAGTTAACGTCAGCTGTGAATCAAGAAAGTATAACACCCGTCAGGTTCACCGAATTGAATAACTTCCAACTGCATAGAACTACGGCGATAATTGTTGGATGGGGCGTCGCAAATGACGGAACGCGAGGAAGTGTGTTGCAAAAAATGAAGGTGATAATATTAACTATTGAAGAGTGCCAGAAACGATACGAATTGATGACCAATCAATTTTTGCCACTTCATGAAAGAACATTATGCACAGTTGCTCATCCTCACGTACTGCTGAGTATGGTAATCGATGGTCCATTTTAATGGACTATATAAGAAAAGTAAATAATTCGATTGATAAATATTTATTGTTTCTCTTTAGGGAGACAGTGGTGGACCATTACTGAGTAAAGACCACGAAATATTAGGAATTAGTAGTTCCACGCGCTCAAAGACGAATTGGGGAAATTTCTCTGATGAGTTTATAAATAAATACAAAATTAATTTTCATCCGAGCATTGACTTTTACAAAGAATTTATTCTAAATGTGACGACCGGTTATTGAAAAACAAAATATTGCAATTTTAATCGAATTAGTAATTGAATGATTAAAAAAAGAGGTTTTATTAAATGGCATAGCATCGCGTGTAGCATAATGATCACATTATTTTATCTCTGTCTGGCGAATTTCCAAGGTAATTAAATTTCTTCTTTATTAAATACTAGCGTACACTAATATGAAACCTAACAAGACGTGAACCCTTCATCGTGTACAAAAACTCTCTTAAACTGACTTCCCAACTCCTGCTACACGAATACCGGGTTCCAACTTAACGTAATATAGGTACAAACACTCTCAATAACGCTCAACTGGTTTTTTTCTCACATTACACTGACGCGTGTGGATGCGCGCCGCGGGTGTCCCCATAGGTTGTATTATATACGTGCCAACGGGAATGTTTTACACGAAGATTTTAACGAGAGACACGCGACTTCTATGTAGATATATGCCTTTAGCGATTTTTGCCGACTTAAATTACTCGTTCGATTGTAATTTGCATGCATTCTAATTACTTTTATTGTTTCGATATGTCTTTAAAAATCTCCAATTTACAAAATAATTCGTCTTTATACATTGCAATCAATATAGACGTAATATATATCTCCACTACATATATATACTGTATGTCTTCTTCACCACTTACTGTAAAGTATTTTAACTATACGATACAAAGATAATTGTTGGGATTTAAGAAATTGTTCTTAATTACTTAAAAGTGTCTAATGATCAATGAAATATCACATTTATATTTTAAACAATGTTCACACAGAGTTCATTTTATTCTTCACCAAAATAAAACAACAACAATAAAGTTCACTTGGTCTCTTCATTATAAAAAATAAACGACTTCCCGACCTATTCCCAATTGATTCGTCAATCAAGCGCGTGCGCGCTCTCTCTCTCTCTCTCTCTCTCTCCCACACTCTCATTACCGCTAGTGATCCCGCGGATATAAAGTCGGCAACAATTGAGCTGGTTTTTATACTCGAATGTTCTCGATGACGGATTGCACAATGAGCGACACGTGGCTATACACAGTGCAACGGCACCACGTGGTGACGATACGAGCCCCCTTTTTTGTCATTGTTATATAACCTGCGCGTTCAACAATTCGGCGTATGCTTTACGTTATCGTGGGATCTATATATATACTATTCACCACGGATCTTGCGTTTTTCACAGAAGGGTCTTTGTTGTTCTTGATAGAACACATGCTGCGATTCTTTCCTTTTTTTTTTTTGACTTTGCGACTTTTTTCACATGCTTTGTGGTGTACGGTGGTTTGGACGATGCGGATATCACTGTCCACTTGAGCTCACAATGTGATAAAAACGTGTTAAATGGATATAAAACAAGTGACGTAATTTTGTCGTTCTCACTTATTAAAATTGTTATGATAAATATAATCGTTAAAATTCACAATTGGAAGAAATCGCTAACAGAGATATTTTTCCTAAATATAACTCATCCATGTAAATTCAATAACTCACACTACCCCAACACGTGGTCATATGTATAATAACGTTGATCTTGAATAATGTCAGTCTTCACATTTTCGTAAAAGCTACACAAACAACATAATTCGTGTATAGGTCCCTAGCACTAAATCGCATTTGACCAAAAAGGGAGATAAAAAAGATTTAGATTTTCTATCCCCATAGAATCACGTTAAAAATTAGTCATGGGATTCCACGTTTCTTGAAGGGTAGGGTCAATGATTGTCTTTTGACAGGTAGGCTGGTGCGACAACTGGTAGTAAACACGCCCAGTAGTACCTGTTGAGCCGCAAAGATTATCCGGATATTGACTGCGACTTTTGCAAGACCTTTTACAGATGGGATAACTAGGAAAAACGATTAAAAAGAAAGAAAAATGAATTGTTTTTTGCTGTGTATTCGGTAACGTTTGTGGATTATTGGAACATCAACTTGTCGCCCCCAATTTCACGTTAGGCTATGTGTAGGGATAGTTGGCTAATCCTGAAATATGGGTGGCACAAATTACAAGTATCCACTTTATTCAATTTGTGAAAAAAAGGAAGAAATATATACGTGTATGGAATAAAATAAAAAGATTCAAGAGATATGTATTTCAGAGGAAAATATCATATATTTTCGGCGTATAGGCACCGTACTGCACAAGATTCATACTTTTACAATATTTACAAGGTTGTTTGGATATCGGTCGTTTACTATATTATAAATTTCACACTTGTACTTTACACTTAAAATTATTAATAATAAATCTGGTATGTATACTTTTACAAGTACACACTTTTACATTGTCTTTCTTGTATTTCTTTCGTTATTTGCCGTCGTACAAATATGGTAACGTAATAATACACTATCTAGACGAAAAAAGAAAAATAAAGTCTCTTCGGAGAGAGCTGGGCTAATTACGAAGAAAATCTAACTAATTCACCCAATTAAAAACTAAAAATAAATGACAAAAAGCAACAAAAAAAAACATTTTTTTTTCGATATTGTATCATGTATTCTTATAAAAACGTCAACACCAGCAGCTCTCAATTTCCGCACAGATACTATAAACAGAACACGCTTGTTTTATTATTAATTAAATAACTAGCTACTACCTACCTTCTATCTATCTCGCAGTACTTGTGTGTGTGTGTGTGTGTGTGTGTGTGTGTATGTGTATGTGCGTGCGCGTTTGTGCGTGTGTGTGTGCTTGTGCGTGCGCGCGCGTGTGCGTGTGTGTTTACCTTGAGTTGTATTGAGTAACATTAATCTAAGTAAATGAAAAAAAAAACTAATATCGACAACATTAATCGTTATTTTTCAATCGCTGTAATCATTAGATACAAAATAATGTAAATAGCATATATTTTATTAAATAAAAAATAACGCAATAAGTTGATATTCGTTATTTTCATTTGAAGTTATCACTTTTACTATTATTTTGATCAATGATCTAATCAGTGTTTGAAAATAACAACGATTAACTGTAGATATTATTTTTTCGTTAATTTAGATAACGTTGTTGAATACGGACCCTGTGTGATATTATCAATCACCCTACAAAACTACGATAATCGTCTGGCCTACAACAATACTACGGTTAAAAGATATGACATACTAAATAAAACAAAAAAAATGAAAAAAAAAAAATGGTAAAAGAAACAATATATTAACACAACAACGTTGCACGCGCACGAGTCTTTGGTCGGCGAGCACCGGTCAGTCTTGCGGAATTGCTTATAATATATACAAAACTCATTTTCCTTCTTTCGTGGGCTACGCTATAAAATTTGCTACATACACAAGTGTATGTGTCTCTAAGTGCGTGGATTTGTATTTTTTTTCGTTATAATAATAATTATGTACAAAAATTAAGAGGTAACATTAGTATTATGGCTACATATGTACAACAACCGTGCGGTGGCTTTCGCAATTTAATATAAAGTAATAATAATAATAATAATAATAATATTAATAATAATATTAATAATAATAATTCAGGCTGGACGTCGAACTGGTCAGTGTACGAAGCCTGGACTGTACTGTTGTGGTGCTCCGTACAATGGCATTTCCAAGTGGTTATCGTCCACATGATGCGCATGATGATGGTGATGATGCGGTGATACATAAACTTGTTCAGGCAGAGCTTCGGGACTAGTATATGCGTTGAGGAAATTATTGAAACCACAATTGGGAAACATAGTAGTATCGATACTCGCGACGTTTTGTGATGCCTCAAGTAGATGTTGGTGTGATGGTTGATGTTGTTGCTGCTGTTGTTGCGGAGAATAATAGTTACCACTACCTACGCTTCGTGGAGCGTCGATAGACAAATGAGTATCGTCCGAACTGCCGCAAGAAGACGAACAGGCTGAGTATGGCCTTCTTTGAGGCTGGTTTTGTGGACTATGTTGTTGTTGTTGTACATTCACCATTGGACTCGCATGCATTAGATGTTGTTGGTTAGCTGATTGCGACTGTTGAGGTTGCGGTTGTTGTGGGACCACTGAAGACAGATGATCTTGAGTTGCTAAAATCGCGAATCAACAAAAACCCACTTTAGTCGTCTATTCATCAGATCCAATTCGAATAACAATATGAACTATAGAAATTCACCTCCATACTGGTAGAATATGTCAGGTGAATAATAGCTGGCATCTTCGTGTCCAGTTCCCGCTCCTTGAGGAGTGTAACTAGCAGATGACGGTGTCATATTATATTGCATACCCTGTATATAATCAGCACTCACGTACCCCGAACTATCCGTGTATTCAGAGCCTTCGGTTGTCTCGGTTCCAGTTCGCGCTCTGAATGGTGACGTAGGATTGCTCAATTGTGGTTTAACAGGCTCATCTTGCGACACTGTATTTGGTAGTGAAGCAGTTGATGAAGGACCCGACAAATTTGAAGGTTTTTGGTTGATACTCAGTTGCATATCCTGGGCTTCGTTATGCGATAGTACGTAATTTACTGACACGATGCAATGTGGCCGTGAACTGCGTGAATTATGAACTATCGTAACATAAGACTGCATCCATACCCATCCACCTGAACGCGTGAGAAACCTGTAATAGCGGGTTGTCACCTGTCCTTTATACAACACTGCAATTAAAAATATTAGCGATTAGCTATATTAGGAACAAATAAAGACATTCGTTAAACATATGCTGTGATTTTTTTTTCAAGCAAGAACATTTAAGTCGAAATTAGCGAGATCAGTCTATACAATGTCGAGTGTGATTTCAACAAAGGAAGAAAGCTTCAGAGAAAGAACAATAGAACGAGGAAAAAAGGGAGAATCCCGTAGTAGGAGGTTGGTGGTTTAAAGGGAGGGAGGAAAATAGGGATAAGTGGATGGGAGGAGCTACCGAGGAGAGACGCGCCACTACTACCAGAGCGCCGCTCTGCGCTATCGTTGTTTGAACAGACTCGCAGTTTCATGGGCTCAGCCTCAAAGGGATGCGCGCGCGAGAGAGAGAGAGAGAGCGAGAGAGCGCTGCTAATGTCGTTTATAACATGAGGCGCAAGGAAAAAAGAAGCCGATTCATTGCCTTCATTCTAGGTATATAGGTTGTCAGTGCAAACAACCTCGGAATAGGGAGAGAAAGAGAGAGCTATATATTTTTATTAGCCGCGCCCTTTTTACAGGATTTTGACAATTGATTGCTTGGAATGAAATTTCACGAGTTTACGGGAGTGATTTGCTTTAATTTTTGGACAAGTGTGAAGATTACGAGGTTCTAAAATTGAATTTGAAAGATACTCGATTTCAAAGTAACTGATTCTTGTCAAACAAATAAAGAACTTGGCAAAGATAATGGAAAGAGTTATCGAATTATCTTATATTTTCTGAATAATCCTTTTGTCAAATTATTATTTTATAGTGATGGAAGAAAAGATAATTACTATACCAACGAGTTAGCGTAAATCTCAGACAGTGAAAAATTAGGTGGTAAGTAAACCAGTAGTACGCGACGAGCGCCACGACCATTCTCAAGAAAAAGCAGCGTACGTCGTCAAGATGAAGTTTTCATTCTGTCTAGCGAAGTTGAGCGTATATAAGGGTTTACCACACGGATAACTTAGAGAAAGAGAGAGAAAGAGAAAGAAGGAAAAGCATGCTTGTAGACATTTTTTCCATTCTTAAACACGAAGAGAAAGATGGCGTATGGGCGGCTCAAGCTCGTGACACGTGAGAAGAGGTTTGTGGCTATATATTCGCGCGCGCAAAGAAGGGCTGTGGAAGAGAGAGAGAGAGAGAGAGAGAGAGACAGAGAAGGAAGAAAAAAATAAGATAGCTCGAGAACGAACACGTCAAAGGCTGGACTATATTTTTTTCTCTTCTTTTCACGAGCGTCAGCTTGCTAAAGCTACAAAGGCTCAATGCGGTGAGATGATATCGACGCGAAAAAAAGCGGAGCAGCTTCTTAATGACGTCGTGAGTGAGTGAGAAGTAAAAGATAGAGAGAGAGAGAGAGAGAGAGAGAGAGAGAGAGAGAAAACTCGAGTAGGCCTTGATTAGACTTTTTTCTTTTTTTTTTTTTTTTTGAAGCGCGACCTCAAAGATGAGATGTAAGACATACAGGTATGTATACTTACGTATTTGGTGAGAATGCTGCAAGTCGGCTATATCATTAGCATGTACATATTGATAAAGCGTCGTGTCAATCAATTCTTGAGGTTCATAGCCTGTTAGCTGGGGCACACTGCAAAAAATAAAATAACTTGTTACATGGTGATATTGATACAAACAAGGTTTTGAAAAATTAATTCATTCACGTTACTACCACAATTTATATTTCGAACGAATCGATGGAATGTATTATCAAACATTGAATTTGAAACAAACATATGTATCTTTGAAACAACTCTTTATACTCAATTGAAATGTTATTATTTAGTTTGGCAAACTCGTGCAGAGCCTACATCAAACAAACACATGTCAAAAAGAAGAGTGAAGTTATGCAATTACGCGGTCACTCACCTGGCATCAAGGAATATCAGCTTGAGATCAAGCGATGCCCGGAACATAAACATGTTGTGGTTCAATTTGATTTCCGTATTGGCGCTTGGTGGTAAAGAGTGTCCAACAGCAACGAGACCAAGGTTACACAATTCAAAATTTGGTGCTGGCGCATCGCCGATTGAATTAGCCGCAAGTGGCATAGGTTTTAATTTCAGATATCCCGAGCAATGAATCACCTGCAAAACCAAAAGATATTTAATAAATAATTAACGTCTTATAATGTATATATGCAATAGAAATAAGAACGCGGCAAGTCTTTTTCACTCACGACGCCAATAAGCAAAATAGACCCAATCGCATTTCGTATTCACGCTTTCAAATTAACAATCTTGAGAATTTTAATTCAAGTGTATATGTGTGCTCGTATGTCGTCTCTTACTCGCTCTTTGTGCGCGGGAATATATAAGGATCAAAAGCCTATGTATAACAAGCTTCATCTCTGCATCTACGGTGATGCATGCACTTTCGGCAAATTAATTCATTTTATGCACGCGGGTAAAAGGATACCGAAACAGGCCCAATTAGGATGCGTCTACGTTCACGCCTCTGATGAACACTTCGCTTCATCTTTTTCCGACGCATGTTAAATTAACAATTTCACGGGAGTAAAGTGCATCGACGACACTTGAATCATTCTTGTATATATTTTCACGCGCGCATTAATGCCGTGTACTTTTTTGAGATTAAAATTAGCAATTCCTGCTTTAGTAGAATGTGAAATTCTTTATTAAATATTCGACATTTTTTTAATCAACGTGAAAAAGGAAACGTGGTAGTTCGTTCAAGGGGGAATCATCGAATTTGCATTTATCCCAACAAAGAGTTACCGCGCGAGCAGATCATTGTGCCAATCGTTGCACAAGAATGTCATTTTAATACGAATGAATACAATTCCTCTTCGTGATTCAAAGGTTACTGACTTTATAAAGTCATTTATATGCGTACACGAAGAGAAAAAGGAATTTTATCAAATAGAACTTTTGCAATAACTTCTTATAATAGCATATTGTTCTTGTCGCAATCTTTTATAAAAATTAATGTTTGCGCAAACAATAATTCCCGTAGCCATTTTGGGCGCTCGCGCACGCTCAATTTGGAGAGTTGCCACATGGATCGATCCGACACAACATCAGCAGCAGCAGGAAACTCGTCCTTTTCAGACGCGTTGCGCGCGAGTCAAGTGCTATATACTACGAGGAAGGGTGTCGGCACAAAAGACGTTTTTCCTTCATGGGCTACTTTGCTTCGAGTCGCTCTTTTGTGTCGTCTAAAAGATTTGCTTGCGTTTTGTTGTTTTTCAAGATGAAGGCGTTAAGGCGTCTAATCGTTTACCATTGTTACCGAAATTAATGTTTTTCTTTTTTTCTTTTTGTTTGAAATGAAAGATTAAATTAAATTATAAATAATCGAAGCGTTGATAAAAAAGTCTTTAAAGAGTAACTAATTTATTACAGAAGCTATAATGGTTTGCGCGTGACCGTCACAATGTCGGTTGGACTTACGATAACATCATTATCCTTTATCTCTCATTCGTCAGCTATGGACTGTTGGCTATTCGATTCTTCTCACGTTAATAGTAAGTTAGTTTAATCTTGAATCTAATAACGCACGTTATAATACTCGGTTTTCTGTTTCCTCACATCTTTTTATCGTAAAATTAAGAAAAATAGTCAAAAGAAAAATAATCGGCAATCCTTACCTTATGACCTTGTGTCGTTAAACCAGCATTCCTCTTGGCAAGTACACACTTCATTCTAATGAAAAACGCCCGTTGGAGTTCGATCTCACCATTTGCATTGGGGGCAGGCAATGGCCCAGGTGGTAAATCTCCTCTCAACACTGCAGCCATTTCATCGTGATCGAATTGATGAATGTACTCGAAGATACTATTACCCGTGAGCTCTACCTGAGATAAGCCTAAGTGTACGCTGGCCGTTTCGCTTATGTACATTATTTTACCATCTGGCGCAACCACAAAGATGAAACCGTCCAATGTCTATGGAAACGTTCGATGAAATGTTGGATTAAAATTGAATTCAAAGAAGTACATATCGTGCTACCACAAGCGTATGTGTGGATTCATTAGCAGACTCAAATTTTATTTTTGAGATAATCACCTGTAGAAGATGCGAGCCAAGTTCTTTGATCGATTCCCGAGGATGATTTATCGACGGTGTCGCACCCCACGGATCCCCAAGACCTGAAAAAATAGTACACCGAACATAAATAATTAATTTCTGTTGTCAGCTGAAACTCCCTTCAAGGAAGATCGTTTGAGCTTAATTAATCGAGACGGTAGATCACAAAGAGGGCGAGACACGCCATCGCTCTTTACCATTTCAAAGCTTATATATACACGCGACATTGTCTGTACGTAACTATCAGCCAAAAAGTGAAAGATGCGCGCACCTCTGATGTGCGTATGATAATGTTCTCGCACTTGAGCATCGAGCGCAACATACACACACATACAGCAGCAACGAGCGTGACCATGCATTAATTTTTACGGCGTTGGGAAAAATGTTAACTCGCGCCCGCTTGCGGAAAAATTATGAGTATCATTGAAAAAGGGTTTCAAAGTGTACAATAATTTTTCATTTGTTTCGTCAAAAGTGGATGCAAATTTTTCTTTTTTCAACAAACAACAAGGGCGATGACACTGGTGCGTTGGAATTTGTGAGTATGACGATCTGATATAAGCGAAACCTTTGACAAGGGATTGACGTTTTTGTTGATTGAGATCTTTCGATACAAAGGTGTTTGTACCTCGCGGTTTTCGCTTTTGAGGGTTGAAACTCACACGTATGTACGTGTGATTCGGACAAAATATTCGATCGATCGATTTATAATAACAATCATCCATCGGTCGAGATCTCATTTCCTTATTTCGATATACACGTGTTTGGAAATATTTCTATATAATCTTGTCGAGTAAAATATTCGAAAAAATAAACTTGTCATTGCTTACGACCTACCACATCGCAGGCATATATGTTCCCTTAACGAGACGCCTATATTATCATCAACGGAGTTGCAAAGTGGTTCCGGCGGAAATTTTGTCATTTTTTTTCACCCTTCTCTCCCTCCCCCCATTGATGACAGAAGAGAGGGATGCGGCCACTTGAAATTCAATTCGCCGATGTCTGGAAATCCGGGTAGGGTGCGCAAGGCGAGAGCGACAATGCATTAAGTGCGCAATCACAGCCATCTCATCCGATACTATTTGCCCTTTGCCTCGTCTCGAGAGTTTATATATACGAGGTTGAATTAAACAAAGGACCTCGTGAGCACGCGAGAACCTCTATTAATAAGTGTTCGACGTGTAACGAGGAACAAAAAATAGCCTTGTGTGAAATCAAGACGCGCGCCCCTCGAGAGTAAGTGAAAACCTGGCGATGTGTGCGGTTTCTTTCTTCCCTTTCTTTGTTCTCCTTCGATGATTTTTTTAATACGGCGCGAAGGGTGATGTGTTGATGACGCAGGTTGATTACCGAGGTAATTTTACGAGGTACTTCAAATATTTAAGTATCGTGTAATTTACATGGATCGATTGACTTTTTCGTTCGAATGTTAAGATGTTATATGCAAAAGATACGGTTTCATTTGCATAATAAGCAATAAAGAAATTAATTTGAAAAGTGAGTGAATTTACCATCGGGAAACAGATTCCTAAGCTTGAGGTAGCTGGTAGTAAGCCTAATAACGCTAGCTTTATCGAGCTGGGAGGTGATGGCGGCCGGTAGGGGCAGTAGTTTCGCGAGCTCGGCAAACTCGCAATTTTCCTTCTCACGACGATTCTTAGCCGCGTCACGGCTTTTAGCTTTCATCACGACTTCCGGCGTCCCTCCTCCTCCGCCCCCGCCTCCTCCTGCTCCTCCGCCACCTCCTCCCACTCCAATCGTGTTATTGTTCTTGTTTGCGTATCGGCTGCTGTTGTTGTTCAAGTTCTGTCGATATTGCGGCGGTAGCACCTGCTCGTATTGAGTATCCAGAATCGTTAACTTCGGTGGGGGACTCGAGTCCAGCCTGTCCGTTAGCACGCAATCTGCAAAGAAAGTATTAAAAAAAACAATATAATTTGTACATAATTGAGGTTACCAAATAAATGTTGTCAAAATACATTACTGAAAATCAAAATGAATGGTAATCGAAACTAATTTTGGAGCAATTTATTAGGAAAGTTTTTGAAAGACAGCTCTTTTATTAAGCGTGTCAAAAAATATCCGCATACTTGGAAGCAATAAAGATTGGTGCTTGAAATCAACCGATCAAAAACAAAAATTCGAAAGAAAGTTTATACCCGTAAGAGGCGAAGGAAGTGCGCTAGAGTAATTCGATCGCCACTAAAAAAAGGTACATACGAGCATTTTTAAAAGACTAACGGTCCACACGATATGTAATCATATTCCCAATGGACTGAGATTGTGTGCGTATGTGTACATGTGTTTAGATGGAGAACTGTTGATATACGAACGTCTATATGGGGCACACGCGTGCTTGTGCTTTTCAATCGTCGCATTGAGAAGCTGCGCTTCGTAAAATCTGGCTAGAATCACTCTCAGGCTTTTTGGCATCGAAAGTGTTTATTATTTATCAAAACAAGTTTTGATAACTTGTCAAATAATGTTCGATAAGATATATTTCTGTTGTATCATCGTATTTGTCCTAAAGCCAAATGATTAATAATCTCAAAAATAAAAAAAAACCGCTAGTTCTCTTTGGGAAAAATAGCAAATTGAATGCTGTGTTCTCGATTCGTTTGACGTAAAAAGGGCGTGTACGCGCGTCGGGTAACGATCGCAATGGTCCTCGTTATGATGCTCCACACAACGAAAAAGGGCGAGAGATAGAGAGAGAAAGACAATGCGAGCGAGCCATCATTAAAAGCGAGTATCGTCGAAGAGAGCAACGTCGACGGCGCCTAACGACGAATGGAAATTCGGAGTCTCTCTCTCTGAATAATGCATTTTTTTCTACCACTTCGCATGTCGTTATCATCGTTGCTACTACGCGCTGTATACGCCTCTTTCTTTCTCTCTCACTCTCTCTCTCTCTCTGTCTGTCCCTCTCTCTCTCTCTCTCTCTCTCTCTGTCTCTCTCTTTCTCTCTCTCTCTCTCTCTCTCTCGATAAATTAACATCCCGAGAGAAATTTTTGCGCGACGCGTATATTGTTGCGGGGTATTCCAAGAATACTAGAGAAATTGCTTAAGAAAGTTATTATTACGCCTTTGCGGCAAAGTTATGGTTCGCGTGGTACGTATTTTCGTTCATTCAAGTTCTTAGATTTAGATTTTGAATAAAGGATTGAATGACTGAAACGTAGTAAAAAACAAAATGCTGCAATCGAATTCAAAAAAAGAAATATATACGTATCATACGCGCACAAAGTTATTATGGAAAGCAAAACAAACACACATAGTAACATTATATCTTTTCTCATTTCTCGATCGGATAACGTTTCGCCAACTACGCGCAAGTCGCTGATAAAGCCAGTGAAGAAAAAAAGAGCTAAGATTTATATAGGAGCAGATGTTCTTATTTCACGGCGGAAATTTCGAAAACGCGTTATATGATTTTGAGTACAGTTCAAGAAGTGCGGATTTGACATTGTGTCACAATTAGGAATTCTGAAAGCCGATTGCGTAAACAACAACAAAGTTTGGAAGTAATCACGCACTATATACTAAAAATTCTTTCATAATCAACCAAGTATAATAATTTTCTCTTGCCATGCCACTCATACTCTAACCGATCAATGATCGATAAGAAAAGTGGAGCAGCGTAGCGGCAAAAGTTCTTTCTTCGTAATACCAACCCTAAAAAAGTAACAAGGAAAGAAAAAAATACAGTACCTCCTTCCGTGTCGGTAGTTTTCCGTTTCTTGAAGTTACCGGCACGCGGTTTAGGAGTTATCGTACGTTTAACAGGCGTCCGTTTCACTAGTTTCGTATTGATGGCTTTGGTACTATCAGTCATCTTTTCGGATTTAAACAGGTCTGATAAACAAATATCAAAAGTATCAAAAATGTCAGCAGTGGTAGTGTCTAACTGTGGAGCTGGAAGATGAGGCTGCATCATCATCATCATCGATGATTGGTAAGCGCACAACATTTTTAAGTCTCTTCAATTTATCAGAAGTACTAAAAAAATAGTAACGAAAAAAGAACAAAAAAAAGAAAAGTAACACTTTTGCTTTGTCTCGTTTTACGGTGTATCACTTCTAAAATCTTTCGTTGTTTTATAATGTTCGCATACGACCGAATCACTTGGCACCCAGCGAGAGACTGAATGTTGTCCGTTCTCTCTTCTGCGACAAGTTCGACTCTACTCTACCCCCGCCGACAGGACGTACTATATAGCGGCGACGGCGGCGAGAAAGAGAGAGAGAGAGAGTAAAAATGAGAAAAGGTACCACCCTTGCGAGATTGTAAGCTCCACCCTTGAAATATACCGAGATGCGCGGAAGGGGGGGGGGCGCTCCTGATGCGTACGCCACTAATTTTTATTAAATTGTTCTCTTAATTAGTCTTTGGCAGATATAGAACTTTGGAACATTACTTAAGAGTGAATCCTTATCGATGGTATTGCAGAAGATATAACGTGTAAATTAAAAATTATGTATTTTTTGACAAAGTTTCGGTTGATATCTATTAAGACGCCATCATAGAATAATAAGAAATGTTATAAGTATTTGTATAAAAAACATATTACATATTATTAAACACTCGTTTGAGAAGTAACATTTCTGATGCCACTCGTATCGTATTTTTAGGACGCTCAAAGATTTAGGGCGTACACTCACACAATGCCGAACAACTAATTGTGTCAATTGAGTAACGCACTGAGCAGAGCACACTGTAGAGGGCAAGCGCCACTTAAATGGGCGTAAAATATTCGAATAAAGTTCGAATCGTAAAAACTATTCATCTTCTAACGAGTTTTTCTGTCGATTTGTCAAATTTGTTTATTGTTTTTCAATTCTTCAGATTCAAGTGAGTGATTCGTTATAAGTTTAATCTTTTTCCCAATCTTTAAATAATGCTATAAAATATTATATTATATTTAACAATATCTATAATAAACGTTCGGCACATTTCCTCTCTCATCTCCGTGAATATTGCGAGCATTTGAAAAAAAAAACTCATCGACAGTTGCAGAAAATGGCGTCATGTTACTATAGAGAAGACTTCTATCTGTTGCGGAAAAATTTCAAAACTTGAAGCTTGGGAAAAAATCCCAGCCGCAGCAGGTGGGTCGAAAGGTAGCTCACCTTGGCCCTTTATCTATTTAACGGTGGGCGGTCATAGCTCGTGGGAAACTGGAGAACCTCCAGAATTTTTGCATGCTACTTTCTTTTAACAACAATGATTTGACGACATGATTCTCTCGAACGAACATGATCTTGATTATATGCATAATAATCAATGTCACACAGCCACGGCGATGGTTTATACTTTATTAAACATTCCAATGATGAACTACATTTCAATTAAAAACAATTTACACTCTACAAAATTCTATAACAGAATTCATTACAAATATCATCGTGATCCAACCATTACATAGTGTTGTAATATGTCAAGTGGAGAATCGTTGTATACAACAATGTATCTTCGTCGATCTTTTACCAATTCTTTAAACAATAGATTATTATATCTATATACTTAAGGAGAGTGTATTTGTACATTCAATGCAGCACCTTGCATTGAAGACTTTTTTTTAGCTTAGGTGAGAGAAAGAGGTCTTCAAGGTCACAAGCACTGTAAGGTTCGCCGCGAGACAGAGAAAATTTTCCCAGGCTTTCGCAGACATTCTGCTCGCTTTATATTTTAAAGATTCCCAGCGATCTTTCGCTTACGTTTTCACTAGAAAAAACTACAGCGTAAAACCTACGGATTGAATGTTAAATGAGTTTTATTTTTTACACCGTCAACAGAATTATTTAATGATTTCACGTTAAACAAACGTTGCTAGGAAACTATCAAACTAAAATCTTTAAACGTGCGAGTAATAATCATTGAACAGACCTGAAAAAAAATCAAATCAAAAAATTTTGCCAAAGTCCTCGCTTATATATAGAGTATGTATTATGTTTGACAAGCATATATATAGTTTTCTCTTGTATCCACTCCTATATGACTAAAAATTCAATGTTTTCTGTTTCACAGGGTATCTCTTTCTCAGCAACATTGTCTGGATCTGGATTCTGCTTTAAAATCACGGTTTTATCTCAACACTGAAATCCTCTGTAGCTCGGCAGAAATTTTCTTAGTCATGGGGGAGGAGGACGACGACGACGTCGACGACTATAAAGAGGGGGAATGGACTCGCGAGGGCAAGGAATGAAGGGAATCTAAGCGCGTGCGCTTGCTCGCTCGATCTCACGGAGGGCGAGGGTGAATTTATGCGACGTTTCTTTTTTCTTTCACGGTTTAATCATGTCAACGTGATTTTATTTTTTAATGTTTTTAAAATATGTAAGTCAATGAAAAAAATTAATAGAAGATTATTTGAATTTCTACAAACTTTTTCTCTTTCCTTTTACATTAATTAAAGAACGTGTTACGAAAAAAATATGTCTAGACGTGAAAAAGAGTTTGGAGACTATACAAATATCTGGACTTTCGCCTAACTACAGATATATTCCAAGTTAAATGATCGATTATCTTTCTGTTCAAAGTCGTAAAATTGAATGTTTTTACGAGAAAAAGCGCAAAATTTAACGTGCACAGGAATGTTCATGGTGATGGCCTGCTGTCTTAATTTTCAATGAATTTTCGCGTCGGTTAAGAGAGGAGTAGACTAAGGTTTCGAGCAAACAGCCCACATATGTTGTACTCTGGCACCTTATCCCTATACCTGTGTCAGCGGTAAGGAAAGCGATGTCGGTGGTTGTGATCCGATGTCGCGGATGCCAAGGAGATGGGTCGAAATCGACACATGTTTCGCATTAGATCTGTCTACCTGTCTCTGAGATCCTTTAAATTTCTTACCTTCGTTTCGCGGGTGTCATTATAGAAAAAACACATGGCGACCTCCTAGAGGTAGAAAAGAGAGTTTCTTAACGGGCGTAGGTTTATTGAGAAATCCACTGCCACGGAACATATTTCTAACACATGTTTCGCATTACTGGAACCGTGAAAGTCAGCATGAGTAAGAGCGAGACAGACAGAAAAAGAGGATAATACCTATAGATACACTATCCCTCCCATCTAAAAGCCATCCATTGCACTTGCACTCCCGCAGGTGAACCAGAGGCCCCATGCTGATAACACATGTTTCGGATTGAAGTTCAGGCGTTTAAATTGTTTATACTGTCTAAGGCGATGACTATGACAAGGACCCGCACGATTCTTGAAGGTATAACGACCGATGTCGAGACATGTCACTTTGACAATTAGCCACATTTCTTTTTCTTCACCTTGTGCCAAGAGAGTAACTTATACAAGTATCTTTTTACTTTCCTTGCGGACAAGTGTATGGCGGTTGTAATGCACCTCTGTATATAGTGCGTCGTCGAACAACGCCACGAACAAATATCAATGCATGTATTTGAAGTATTATGAATTTAAATATCTGGATTTTTTTATTTTTCGTTAACAAGTATAAACTTAGTGTTATTATCGAATTTTTGTTTATATGAGACTATTGATGAAAAATGTATGAAATACCAAACGCAAATTACTGCAATGTTATCTTTTGTTATATTGGGAACAAAAAACATTTTCAACGTTATCACGAAACAACTTCTTCACTCCTTCTTTTAAGCGTCAATTATTTTCTGATGGATATTACTAATTACGGAGCGTACTAATGAGGAAAAACTCATAACCTCGGGAAACTATTAACAGAGATAAATTGGGCGATCAAATCATTAATGATAAATGTTTGGTAGGTAAAACCTCAAGCGATTACTTAAACAAAAGAAACTCTTAAGCATTTGAAACATCCTCACAATGGAATAAATCCTAACTTTGATCATTAGCCGAAACATGTGTTTCGGATTTGCGCTTTTATAATTCTTTCGCGGATACTCGGCCTTGGCATTGTTGAAATACTGACAGTGGTATTTTCAAAATTTTTTGTTCACGCTGAAAACTACAACAGACCTTTGGTGAACTTTTACGGGAATCTTAAAGAATTTTATTAATCTTCAAACAAAAATATTATTTCCTTAGTTTTGCTTGCACTCTGCGTATAACAATAAATCTCCAAAGAAATCAACTGGTGAACGCTAACATGTGGTAGTTTGAAAAACCTTTGACATTGTTAAAAAAAAAAACGGAAATTCGGTGCACGATGGTCTACTTATTATTCGACTCACGTAAGAGAGGCAACTATTCGCGGAAAAATCAGAACGTGCGTTAGGTGAAAAATCCCTTCGGCCATTCAAGCGACACGCACGTGTTAAACTTTGCGTCAGTTTGGTTACAATATATATAGCGAAAAAAAATGTGCGGGGATGATCGTGACTCTTAAATGAGGAACCAACGATGTCCCAAGAACTTCCTCTATAGGTAGGTCGGTGAAAATGTACGTTTTTCCGACTTCTCTTTTGGGAATTCGAGGTGCGAAGGTTGCTAATGAGTCACTTTTGTATTTTACGGTTCTGTTGAATACCCTTTGTCAAAATCGCACAGTATACTGTTCTTTAGCTTTACATTGCGTATTTTCATGCGACGAGCAACAGCGATACGAATAAAGTTTCCAAAAATGATTTTATTTTTTGTTGCATAGTCAATTGTAAAAACCGAAAAGTTATTTGTAAATCAGTAAATAATTATCGATGATAAAAAAGTCATCTTTAATACATTTTTTCAATAGCACATTGCGATAATAAAAAGCTTGCTGAATCATAAACGATCAAGCATTATCGTAAAAAATCTCATGACATTAACCGAAACATTCAAGTTATCGCGTAGTACAAAAAAGTTTTGGGGTACCATTGGCCGCCATGCTGTCTGGCGTAGAATGCACAACAACAAAAAGGAAAAAGAAGATACCGCGCAACGTGTATATAACACACAAAAGACGGACAGTAGGCGAAGGGCGTTTTGGCTTTCCGATTCATCATCCTATCCCGTGCGTGTGTGCCCCTGCATTTTTCAGACCTTCATTATCTTATATATTGTGAATTCTCTACTACCTGTGGCCATATACGCGTGCCGTATACATATATATATATATACATGGAAATTTCTGACTTTTCTCTGGTCGTGGCCATTTTGCAGGAAATTACGTTGTTTTCTCTTCCGCAAGGTGCATCTGTTTGTTTTGAGGCCGAATGAATGGATATATGTATTTTTTTCGTTGGGAAGTTTGACTTTTGGGAATTGGATATGTTTTGGTTGCTCACTTTTTGTTTGCGGCCTTTATTTGTGTTGCGGAAAATATTAACTTATCAAAATTTTGTCTGTATACGTAGGCAGATGAATAAAGATAAGACGTTTGTTTTGTTTTAATAGATAATATTTCATGATTGACACCTGTCACGGCGTAACTTCAATCCGTTAAATTATTTGCTCATTGTTTCAACAGTCAGTTATTTTTTTCGAAATGCTGTTTTTACAATCAAGATCAATTTTAATTTCAAAAGAAATCATAAGATAAGTAACAATTGTATCTCATTCTTTTGCTTAAAACACGATTATGATAATTGAAAAGCGCCTACTCAGGTATCCAAAACTGTATAATAAAAGTGCTCGCTCAATTAATTATGCCTGACAAAAGAGGGTAGAAGGAAATGCGGAACAGAAGGCTGGTGAGAATCAAAAACAAATTTAGCGCGACAAAATCCGGACACACGAGGGATGTCGAAAAATGTAGGTGAAAACAAAAAAGAAAATAAAATGAGGCGGCGAATTGACAAAGAGAGAAATCAAAAGCGACGATGCTGTGACACATGCTAAGCTGCGGAAGTGTTGCGAGCTCGCGTGCCACCTCAAAGTGCATTGAGCCGGTCACGAACACTATATATGTTGCTCTACTGATACAATATCGTGTCGCTCTTTCTTTCTTTCTTTTTTTTTTGTCGCGTGGGAAGGTGCGATGTCCGTAGTGGGTATAAATCAAGATATACAGTGATTTGTCTTCATCGATGGATGACGGGTCCGCAAAGGCTGCAGCGTGCTTTGTAGGATGGCTGTTTTTTTTCTTTGTTATTTTGAGAAGCAGATTTTGATTCGTTTCGTTCGGATAAAAATGTGCTTTGTATAATGCATTTACTGTAAATTGTCGATAGAACTACTCGATAGCATAGATAATTTGTTATGGATGCACATATACAGTGAAATAATCGAGTAAAATGTAATGTATTCTTCGAATCATCGATTTTATGCGTATTAAACATGAATCGTCAGAAATCAAGATAAACGAAAAACTTGTAAGCGGGTAAGTTTACGTACAATATGTTCGTCTCATTGTCAAAGTATAGAGCATTCGGGGTGTTATATAAGTTGTTATAAGTATATCAAAGAAGATGAAACTAATACTCGTGACTCGAGCTAATCCAGATGATGAGATGAGTCAGTAACAGCTTGGATGAATTCTTCGCGCGAATGACATTAAGAGTTATGAATAAGTGCGTTGATAACAGATTTAGAAAAAACTTTGTTCTCCTCTTTCCGATACATCATATATTTTGTTCTCGCTCGATGTATATTGAACAAGTATCACTTTAACAGAATAAAAGATACAAATTAAATGGTTTTGAATTTAATAAAATGATGTTGAAATTATCTTCACCTCAACAAACAATAAAGCTAATTACATCAACTTCACAAAATAAAACATATAAGTTACAATCTATCTCAACTCACTTTCGGCAACAACAAAAACTATAAACAAACCGAATATAACAGAATTGTCGACGAATAACCCTGTGGCATGGATCGACACTATGACGAATATATATCTCCCGAAAAAATGATTAGCATAGCGATGCGTGTCCCCGCATAGTTCACCGAGTTTATGTCGTTCTCACTCTTTCTCTCTCTTGCGCACGTCATAATACAGCGCAAAAAAAAATTTCAATGAGTTATGGTAGTGAAAAGTATTATCTGATTATTTTACGTGGTAATATAATAATAAAATTGAATATGCATTTGAGTTTCAACTTGCGTGCTGTTCCTATCTTAAGAAAAAGAATCACATTGATTTCGTCGTCACATTCAAACATTATGATTTGTTGAAGATGAAAGAAGCACAAAAGTTCAACACGTGTCATTAAAAGCCTGTTTTTGCCAAGGATTAAAATCAAAGATTGAATATAAAAAAGGACACGAAAATTTAATTAAAATGAATAAACATTACAAAACAGTAAATTATTATTACTATTATTATTGTTGAAAGCGCGACAATATATATAAGCCGACTTTTTGGACAATCATATATCTTATATATTTACAATAATAACGTTGACTCGAGAAAATAAAAAGTTGTTTTACGATTGCATTTGATTAATAATCCGATTTTTATTGTACAGATAAAAGATATTAATTAATATCACTATGAAAAAGAATAAGATAAAGACGCGAAACGTTTTTGAAGTGTGACTAGTAATTTCAAATTATCAAACAACGGAATCTCATGTTTATCTTTTTTCAGATGTTGAGGTATTTAGCAGCTCGAAAGATCTTAAGACATCTCAAAAAATAATACAAAGATGTCAAATTGCTTACACGTGGCACTAGATTTTCTTCAGTATTTTCGAAGGTCTCTCTAGTATTTATTCCATAGTTACTGTTAGTAGGTTTAAGTGATTAAGCACTGCCAGCGAGTAAACTTGATCTTTGCTTAACATCCCTCTTTGGCTGAAATATTGTCATATTTAACTACTGGCTAGCAGAATAAAGGCTAATAAAAATCTGACTTGATTCGCGTAGTTCGACTATACAAATTTACTTACTATGGTATACAATATAAACATTCAATTATTGGTCATAAATCAACTGTAGTTGTATTTTTCTCTTAAATATGTTCACCCTCTTAGAGAACTACTACAAATAATTGGAGAGAAAAAAAAATAGAAAAAAACCTATAACATAAATATGAAGTATATAAAGTACAAGCGTCTGCAAAAACTCACTCGCACGTGTCTTTGCGCAGAGGTGTAATCTGATAAAACGCGCGTAAGGTTATACTTTGCGCGCGCGGCTGTTTGTGTATTATATACCTCGACACCGCGACATTGTAAGTTTATAACAATGTTAAAAGCGCTGCAAGTATGACTTGCACGCGATTTTTAACGCTCTGTACCGTCTACGTACGCGACACTTTTTTTTTTCTTTTTCTGTGTTTTATTTCACTTTCAACCTTCTTTCTGCACGTATCGCCAAATTTCTGTTCCACTTTCGTTCTCTTATGCAGCAATAAAAGAAAAGTTACAGTTGTATTTAGTGCGCATAAATTGATAATAGTCTTCGACTGCCTAAACTTTATGAAACAGTAAATTCAGCGTATTTATATCATCTCAAGTTACGGTTGATCTCAACTTGTATGCATCCTTTACTAGTTTTCAATCTTTTGTTTTCTCTCTCGCTTATGACAAAATTAGCCCGTCATATTTGTATTGTTTTCTTTGCGTCATAATAACTATGACAATCTTGCCTGGACTATATATGTAGCTTATACACACTACATGTATTTTTACGTCCTCAAGAGGGACGGAGTCTCATTATTGTGTATTTTTATTTCTTCCAGTCGTACGTATTTGCGAAGCGTATGTATACAGTATATATGTATACATATATACGTATAGGTATGTACACTATGTCCCGTAATTGCAAGGCGCGCGCTGGGTGGGGAGCAGAGAGAATGGAGAGTTGCAAGCAAGAAAAAATAAAAGAACGCGTTATGTCTACTTTTTGTGGAATTTTTTTTTTAAAGCAAACGGTGTTTGTGTGCGACTTTTAAACATTACAAAAAATAAAATAAACCACTATACAATTTTGATATTTACATGTACGCATTTTTCACAATGATAATTGTAATAACGAAATTTGTACTCTAAAAGGGTTAGACAAGTAAAATTGGTAGTTATTTTCAAAAATAAAGAAGACAAAGTCTTTGTAGACGTTATTGCTTTGGCTATTAAAAGCGTCAGCCATACATATGCGTCTATATACGGTCAACGTCATCTCGCAATCTATACCGCAACAAAAGTTGTTAACGGTGTGCAAACGCAGGCTTCCGAGATTTACGTCGCGTGTACTCCCTATAGTGACGCATAAAGGTACATGGCTTATCAAATGTCTGGCTATTCGCCAAAGATTTGTTATATATTATGGTTGCCCGGGACTAGCTTTCTATATGTTTAATATTACTTTCATCGTTAATAAAATTCTAATATATATGAGTTCAAGTGAATTATCTAAAGAAGATTAAATTTTATTTTTTTGCGCAATTCTTTAAACTGCGAGGAACAATTTATTTTTAATCCAAAATCAGTCAGAAGAGCAATCAAAGCAAAGGAATATTGTCAAAAAGAAATATAATAATTTAGCGAATTATTAAAAAAAGACAAAAATGCGTTCAAACTCCCTCGTTTCATAAAACTTGAAACAACACACTCGACGACGAAAAAAAGGCACGAGAGAAATATATTCATAAATCCCTGTAGCTGCGCGTTCGATTTGGAAAAAAAATATTGGATTCGGAGGCATGCTCGCTGACGAGTTTTCAGTAACAACGCGCGCGCGCGTATAACGCAAACACGCGCGTTTGCGATACACAAAACTTTTACTAGCTCTTCTTTGATAATATTTGCAAGGATTTTCGTACGAGCGCACACGTGTGTGTATGCGTGTATGTTCGTTTTTTAGGTGTCTCTCACGCATACTTTTTTTCTGTACAATGCAATTCGTTGCACAACACGTTTTTTACTTTTTCCCTTAATAAAAGATATTTTTAAAAGATTGCATTGAACATATAAGACAATAGCAGTCAAGTAAACTTCAGAAAATTGGTTATAATCTTCCGCATGATTGGCAATCCAATCAAGCGCGAAAACGTAGTAAATTGAACATCGTTGGAATCAAAGCGAACGTGAATAAGAAAAAAAAAGAAAAAGCTAAAGGTAGTAGCGAACGGAAGAGAATGAGAGTTAAAATAAGAGAAAACGCTTCTTGGGATCCTTTAAGGGCGCGCGGACAACTAACAATTAGTGTAACGGACCCTTACTTGCCAACTACCGAGGGGTGAAAGTGTCGCGCGCGCGTACGCCGACACGTGTCGTCTATATATATGTATAGCACACGTCGGTATACTCCTCCTCCTTTTCCTTTACGTATTTCTCTCGTTCTGTTTCTCTCTCTCTCTCTCTCTCTCTCTCCCTCACTTTATTTCGTGTATACGTAGAGGGAAGTTGAGATTTTCAGGGATTGCTCGGTAATAGACAGGGGAAAGGGCGAAAGGGCAAGGCGTTTATGCGAGAGGATTATAAGTGTTTGGATGGGATCGTTTTTTTGGTTCCCTTGCTTTGAAGAAAAAATGTATTCAATGGCTTTTTCGATTTTTAGATGCAATAGATATATTTCTCCATTTACACAAAAATGTACGATAAATAATCAATTATAAAATTATTAAAAAATTCAGTTAACGAAATGAATAAATGGCTGCACATCCTTCTTTTTATTATATCTTCGGAACGAATAAAATATTCATTAGCATCGATTGACATCGTTTCGAACAATTCTATCCGATGATCGTAAACGTAACAAAAGAATTGATTATATACGAAGACGCAAAAATCGAGATAAAGAGAGGAGAACGAATAAGGAATTCTACCCCAGCGCAACTGGCGCACGGCCTTTTCGTCTTTAGAGCCCTTTATACCGACAACACGCCCCTATAAACTGAAGTCACTTCAGCATCGCGCGCTATGACGTTAAGTGCATAGTGACTGATCAAATGGAGAATCCTGTTGTATACAGATTAAGCAACTTGAACTATATTTTGATATGATTAAGAATTGCAAATATTTGAAGAATTTTTCTTTTGTTTTACTGGAATTAACAATTCGAATTAATAGTTAGTTTATCGAAGCTAAATTTTACTCATATTTTATGCGTCTTACTTTCGAACAAAGGCTTCATCTGCATTTTTAATCTATAAAGTGATAAAATAATATCACTGAGGAATTCTACACGGGGGATATTGTTGAATTTTTTTTTTAAATTGAAGGCCAAAAAGTCTGATATCTCGCCGGACATTTTGGTCTTTATTAATCGGTATAAAATTCCATTCTCCTGTTGATACATTGTCTTTGATAATTCCGTGCAAAAATGGATAATTGGTGTCGTTCATATTTTCGCAATAAGTCACGACTTCAATGTTAAATGATGTCATGTTCTCGAACTTCTTTTTCATTTTTTTTTCATAAACACTTTAAGTCACACGTGTATATAGAGTTCTCCTGTATTTATTATAAATTTTCCACTTATTTTTTCTTTGGAACAATATATATTTTTGTGTCGCGAGAAATACATGTCGACACACAAGCGCTCTTGAGAAGTTTTGTAAATAAATTTGTAAGCACGGACACTGTATTGTTTAATGGTGACGCGCGTCACTATGTGCATCGATGCATCACTTTTATCTAATCGACAATAACTATCGGATAAATAAAAATATTGTATTTTAAATACAGAAATAAATGACTGATTTTTCATTTTTTTCCTTGGTAATCAACTTTATACAATCATATTTTTCTTGTATAGTCGTCCGAGTTTTGAGGATAATTGGATTGAAACTCGAATTGCAGGATCAGGGGCGGCTTGTTTCTTCTATGGATTTATTCAACAGAGCGTTAGAGCGAATAATGTGAAATTGTATATATAGCTTCACATGCTTTTCTCGTTCACTGCTTCGATTTGAGGTCACCAAACTTGGCAAACATTAAATTTTTTCACTTTGCGACTTTGAACGTTTCGATCAATTTTCACAAGAAGGCCATAATAAGGCAATGCGAAATAATGAAAGTTTTGTCGAGTACAACACATAGAATTCTTTCATAGTGTAAAAAGTACGTTCTTTTTACGTGGCACATAAAGAAACAAAGTTTTGTTAGCTGGCTAATTCGCGACGCTAATAAAATTACGAACAGTTCTTTACGCTCAGTTGGCTCTCACAGACTCTTGTCTTAATTTTTCTGAAGCGAATAATGACGATTCGAGAAAGCCGGAGAGATGTCAGAATTAGTATATTGCGTACACAATATTTCGAGAAACTTTTGTAATTGTTGTAGACAACGTAACAATATTTATTGTTCGATTTCCTTTCTTTTTTGACGAAGGGAAATATGCCAATTCCAAGTGTTTATGGTTGAGATATTATTTTCTGTATAAAATTTTTTCGAACGACGTTGTATGTACGATAAAGAAAGAGTAGCTTTTTTTTCTCGTTGTTATCAAAGTTTCATTTAACAAATATAACATATCAACGTATTCTTCCGCGTTAAAACAGAAAATACAAAGTGTAATTAATTCAAAGGAAGAAGTTGATTAATAATAATATCAAACAATACATCAATGTTTTAAACAAACCAAAAGTATACAAAACATATAGCGATTTAAGTGTTGTTTATGAAAGTCGGGGCGTTCAACTCTCGCAAGAGCGCGCGTCGCGGCTAATACAACTGTGCGCGTGAAAACCGCCAGTGAAGCGGCGACGGGCAGCCTTGTACACGCTTACACTTCCATAACAAGGATATGACATTATGATTGCTTGCTGACATTGGCGTTTGGATCGGTCGATTCATATCACAAATTTGCATGAACATTTCATGGGCCATAGCAATACAACAATATAAGCAGCTTTTACAGAACTATAAACAAAAATAGGAAAAATGGATGGTCTTTTGAAGAAAGATACAAAAATGCGGATTCAAAATTTTTTAATTTTATATAATAATATATTGCCTGATATTTCAAGAGTTTGTATTCAAAGTTTATGATTATTCGTTCCGATAGTAATTGTTTTTGCTATTTTTCAAAACTACTAATAAATATTTGGAAAAACTTTGCATTCAAATATTCCTCCAAACAAATGATATACAATTAGAAATAGAAAAAACTTACGCTTCATCATCGAATTGAACCTTCAACCTTCGCAATCCCACAAAAACTATCAGCAACAAAAGAGTTCTTGATAACGGGAGAGAGAGAGAGAGAGAGAGAAAGTGAAAGAGAGGTAAAAAAGCTGCGAATCACAACAATCACCATGCACAAGACATCACAGAAATAATCCATCCGAGACTTGTAGAATCCTGAGTGAACGTTTTTTATTCGTTTTAATTCTGTTTCATCTCTTGTTCCAAAAAGGAGAAACGAAGAGAGAGATAGAGAGAGAGAGAGAGAGGGAGGGAGAAAGAGAGTGAAAAAAGAAAGGACAGAACCGCGCGGCTCGCGTGGAAAAACTGAACATTTTTTTCAGGTCGAATGCATCCGTGCGCGCGCGCGCGGAGCACACATATCGTTGTTTTACGTCACGCCCCCCCTACTATATAACGCTACAACACTCGGGGAGGTTCGTCGAAAGAGACTTTTGATGCATTATACGCTACAATCGCCGACGTTTTGTCGTTCTTGGTTTTTTTATTTCCTTTGTTAAAAGAAAATGTCCATTTTTTTCCCTAACTTTTCTAATTTTTTAATTTGAAGTTATAGCTTATTTTTCCTGGCATAAATCAGCTAAATTGAAGAAGCATTTAATTTATAGTGATGTCCTATGAATGCTATTACAATAACTTAATAAAATAAAAAAGGTAAGATATCAAGAGATTTCGATTGAACGAATTTACTAAATTTTTCAAAATGTTAAGATAATGTTTGACTATCCATAAACTAGAATAGTAACATTTGTAAATGTTGACTTGGTGAAGATTTATACGTCTGCAACTTGTTTTAAAAGTAAAAACAATAGCAAAGAATGTATTGAAAGCCATCAATCAACAATTGTTGAATATTCAAATTCACAACTAAATGATGAATATTTATACAATTTTCGACAAATAAAATATTCTGATGCATGATTTTCTTTGACGAGACATTGATTGCATTCATAAAAAGCAGATAGTTGTATCAGTATACCTATTGAAACTTCAACTTTGACGTAAATACAATGTTTTTCAAATCGACAATGTTATCGAGACATGAAATTTATTACTCGAACATATAAAGTGCTTTATTATTTCTTTTTTAATTATGTGATCTAGCTGTAATAAGGATTATTATGATACGAATGATCGAAAAGACGTTCGTTATAAATCTCGATTGGATGGGCGGAGATGCTACCGTTTAGGAAGTCTCGAGTTTCTTGGTGTTTCCACACGTGTCTACCGATGAGTATTTTCTAAAGTCGAAGGAGGTCCATTGGGATGACTTTTGCGGCTTCTCTGATGTCGCGTAAAGGATCAGGAAATCGGAAGTTTGGGTTTTTCACGGCTCTAATCGAAGAAAAAACCAATTGTGCGAGTTACCACACACAAGACACTTTACATTCTTTTCTGATTTGTTATATTTACACATCTCTTTTTCGAGTATCTTTATAGAATTGCCCAAAATAAATCTCAATTAAATTCCATCCAAGTATATTTAGTATATTCTATACTTTGTATTTATACTTTGTATATATTTTCTAAATATATTTTGTACATACGTACATATATTCTCAACCAAACCTGAAAAATTTCCTGTGACGTATAAAACGATCCATATAAGAAAGAAGTATAATTTGTGGCTTTTGCTGTTTACAATCCACGATGTTTTAAAGGGACTTCAAGTTTAATTAAGCATATAAATACCCGGTGACAAGCCGATCATGTTCGGTCCTACTACAACGTCAAACTCTTTGTTCTTCTTCTTTGACTATATATGCTGTTTAGGCTACACCAACTTATGGGCCAATAAAATTGAAAAAGGAGCTTCTTGTGTTATTTTGTTCTGGCTTCGCATCAATGTTGCTACTCAATTTTTTTTTCCGTGTCCGTATATGCTTTCACACCTTGGAATTAGGCGAATGTTCACATTATAAAAGTGCGCTAGAATCTGTCTATAAAATGATGAATGACGGCATATTTATAGTCATATGGGTTTATAACTCTTCTAATTACTACAAAAATATATTAGTCTGATAACAAACAATAGATACCATGCTTTCTTTCTGTAAAAGTACGAGATAAATGGCACACTCTTCTATTAGACTATAAAATCTTATAAAATTGTGCAATAAATATCGATCATTTCGTAAAAACATTCTATAAATTAGCGAATATATATGGATTGTATCGTTGCATCAAACCATTCCGTTGTATTATCGACTCGATTATATTTTTGCAAAAAGAACGAACAAATAATGCACGATTTTGAGAACTCGAATGCATGCCGTGTATATTTTCGGAGCATTGACTTTTCAGCGCGTATACGAAAACGTATCACCTAAGAGTGCGCTGTTTACACACGTGCCAGGATGTTGTAAGGCACGCGACGATGATGACGACGTATTTGCAAAGTTATTGGGTGCCTTGCCGTTTTTGACGCCAGCTCGCTATTATTAGCTGCCATGAAAGACGTGTAGCAGTTTCAATTATACTTTTTCATTATATTTTTCTTAACAAACATTTCTTATTGTTATATTATTTTTCTTGTCTTTGCTAAAACCCATTTATGCCTTGACAAAATTTATTATTTTATTTTACACGCGTTGCGGTAATGGATTTTCGTATTTTTTGCCCGTGAAAATAAAGTATTTTTTACAAAGTCAAAGATTAAGTTGTAATTCATTTGAAAAAGATAGATGAATTTTTTAGACGAATAGATCACTAACAAATCATCAGCCATAAACTTCATTTTTTTTCAAATTTCGTCACTGCTCAAAACATGAGTAGCCAAAAAACTAAGAAAAAAAAGAAAATAGAAGGAAAGGCGTTATAGATCGGAAGTTAACAGCTGCTGCGCGTCATCCTATCAGACGCAAGTCGTATAAACCTCGGTGATGTCTAACGAGCGAGACAGCGTGGAGCCGTTCTCGTTTGTAGGATCACGTTCGTTCGAGGCCGACAAATGACTTTAGGAAGCGACACGCCTACCCGCGCGGCTGCTCCACTTTTACACGTCCCCCACTCAACCTCGACTTTTTTCCTTTTCCTTTCCTTATTTTGTTTATCGCCTGTACATAGACAAATCCTATGTTTCCGTGGAGTTTCGAGGAAAATATTTCGTAGTCCGCGCATTATGAAGACCTAGGGAAATTTTATTTACTTGTAAATTGTCCAAAAACAACTTTATTTTTCAGAATTTTGATGATATAATTAGAAGAAATCCATTTTTTAGGTTCATTTTGTATACAATCGACTTTTATCGCTTTATGCTACATTCATGATTTTAAACATTGTTTTATATACAGTTTTAAAATATAATATGTATAAGTTATACGTTGATTTTTTGACTACCCAGCCGTCCTCAATTCGTTTAGTAGAAACGTTCAAATTAAGCGTTTCTGTCTAATTCAGAAACAAAGACATTGACTTGTTTCTAATTTTATCGTTTTACCTCAACCATTTCCAAGTACCTTTAATAATAACAAAAAGGGGTGACGATTCTCCAGAAATAAATGCCTTCTTATTCAGCTATAAACCAAATCTATATAAATCAAGGCCGACAATATCCTTTGGCACACGTGAAAAAACAATCCCTCGAATTATTCAATCGCAAGAGAAAAACAAACACGCGCAACTGCGACACTCAAAAAATCTATTCCACGCCCAGTTTTTCAACGGTTGTCGACGTTAACACTAATATATACAAGGCTTTATTCTTAGCATCAACACTGACGTTCGTAAGTAGATAAGAACTTTCTTTTATTACCAACTACACCGTAAACACGCCGAAAATTCTTATGCAAATACTTGTCGTCCTTGAAACAGGTAAAATAATAATAGACAATTGGCGCAGTGAATGATGACGAAGAAGGGTTTATTGTAAGGTGAGTTAAAGTAAGCTGTTCCCAACCGCGACCGTCGGACCCCGTCGCGTCGGTAGCTCCCACGCGCGATGCGGGTTTACTGCAAGCTGATCATCCTTTTCCGGGAGTGAGGAAACGAACAATTGGCCAGCATGATGCGCTGTATCTACCTGCTCTATCCGAAATAAAAATTGCACAATCACTTGTATATAAACGTAAAAAGGGTTTTGCTACACGTGTATCGCAGAAAAAAAGAAAGGCTACGTATTAATACATATGTCGCGCGCGGTGAGTCGTGGGTTTGTCATTTTAATTGGGCTGTGAGATGGCATAAAACAGCTCTAGTGGTTCTCTTTGTACGATGCGTGCGTACGTAGACCGATTGTATTTTACAGTGGGAAAAAGGATCAATTCGAGGGTTTGTTTATTCGATTGTCGAAATGGTTTGTCACGTTATTGCACGAAGTTGTTAAATCATATAGAGGTATATTAGTCTGAAAACAAAGCAGACAATTCTTTTGTATTTTCAACCATACATTGATAAGAATTCTAACTCGTTTTCTTTATCTCGTTTTTCTAAATTTTCATAATAATTTACGCCGTCGCTGATAACATTTATTATCATGCATGTATGTTCCTAAGATGTTTTTCATACAAATGATTGGCACTTAGTTGATACTCCGCAAGAGATAAATAGAGAGAAAGATAAAGAATGCCATACAGTCAGAATTGGCAAGTCTCAAACAAGAAAAGAAGAAATCTCTCATATAGATGTAGTCGAGGAAAGACAAACCTTGAAAAGAGACAATCCGTATCATAAGCGTCAAGGTAGTAATGTCTGCAGCACAAGTGAAATTTTCCTTTATCAGCGAGTTTGTATTCCATAATCGTCAGATCATCGTATAATATGTATTTATATATTAAATACACTATACTTCGTTGTCACCACTCATTTGTATATATATATAGATATCACTGAAACACAGCATAAATTGTCGATGCACGATTATAATATTATATGTATATATTTATAAATTCGCGGTAGATGCAGGGTATACGAGAGATTGTTGCGACTGGGAGGGTAGCTGCAAGCGTACTGAAAGATAGAGAGGAGTCTGTATGGTTCGCCCGGGGGGTTGGTGTTAGCTCGCTCTCTCTCGCTCTCTCTTTCTCTCGCGGGCGCGAATCGTGCTATCGGGATATATACGTGACCAGAGCTCACTAACGCCGATCAGCTTGAGTTTGTGTCTCTCTCCCCCCCTCCCTATCTCTCTCTCTCTCTCTCTTCCCCTTTCCCGAGTTATACGAGCAAAAAGCCCTCTCCTCATCTCGCGCGCTTATATAATCTATATATCTATATGGATATATGTTCAACCCCTCTACTATAGCAGCTTGAAAGCGAACTTTTTGAGTTAGATATGCTTGTATATTGTATATATTATATGCGACACATCGTGGCTTTCGACAACTTGAGATTTGACGACAGGATTTACGTAAGGAGAGGAGAGTTGATTATGCAATTTTTTATGCTACTACAATGTTTTATTTTGTCTTTTTTTTGTCTTTTTGGGGTGGTTAGGGCTGAGATTTGTAGTCTTGCTGCGATTGCGCTTTTGGGGATATAGTAGAGGTGGTGAAATACCTTTAGCGAGGTTCTTTACTTTTTTTCTAAGCAGTTTTGTTCCAAATAAAAAATGTGGCTTTGAACGATTTTTCAAATTCTTTGAAATAAATAAATCTTTTTAAATTCAACAAAAATCAATAGTAGACGGTAAATTATGTAACAGTCATCATACGCGTTTTGAAAACATACCGGACAGGCGACTGAACTCCATGTAGTCATACTTTTGACATACTCAGTGTTTTTGTTTTGTGATAAGGATGACTGGAATTCTATAAAAAGAAGCATACATTTTTAGTTTAATAACTCTCCTTGACCCACTGCTTCTTATAAGTTGTGCACTTGACACAAATTTCACAATTGAATTACCTTCTCAATGCAAATCGTTCATATACAAAAACTCCGTGCAATTTTGAACAAAAAGTCTTCTTCATCGAGTAGTGGATGTATTAAACATTATATATATATATATAATTCCTCGACACACAAATGTCGTAAATCTGCGCGTAAACAGTCGTGCGCTTCGTGCGTGCACAATTGCCGCTTCGCTGGGTTATGCGGTTTTCCCCATATCGTGTACGCGAGACAATACGTTATATACCGTCCTCGCTAATGATGCATAATTATTGGACCAAGGCTCATCGCAACGCGACAGGATTTGCACGTCATTGGGATTATCGTGATTATGTATGCCTCTTTTTTTCTTATTTTTATTAGTGTACGATACATAATAGGGACATGGTGAATGTAATGTAGAAATAAAAGTAGATACGCTATCTATACTTACTCATTTTGATAATAAATCTGCTCGTATTTTTTGAAATAGTATTTAAAAGTATAAACATTTCAGCAGTGAAATTGATAGGAGAGCATGCGTAAAATACTCAATTTTACATACAATTGTGTGTCTTGATAACATATAACGTCATATATCGCATCGTCAATAACGACAAAAATAATAACAATAATAAGAATTATTTTAATCTACAACAATTAAAAAGCATTGCACATATATCATTTATTCACCTTTGTCAACTTCAACCTGAAAGTAAAAAAGTTGCGAATGCAAAAAGTATATACGTATAAAACATCTTGAAACGTGTCGACTAGACGTAAGCACAAGACTACTCTTGTAACGTGTGTAGGTGTGTGTATCGTATATACGGCTATATATCTTTAGCGTACGCGCGTAGTTTTAATCAACGGGCGTTGTATATATATATATAAGTTAGAAGTATGAATGAGTTTGCCGTACACGAGTAAGTAGTCACGCACCGAAATGTTTTTAAGGGTGAGAGTGAATGAGAGACTCTTTGAGACGACCGTATTTTCTTGCCTAGAAATACTGAATGGAGAAGTTTTGTTAATGAACGCACTCTCGCTCGCTCTCTCTCTCTCTCTCTCTCTCTCACACACTGCTTCTATTCCATGCGCGTGTGCCGGCTGCTGACGTTTCTTTATTGAGAGGCTGAGGTCTTTTATTCTTTTTTTTTAAGTTTGAAAGAAGTTTGCATAGTGTAATGAGGAATGTTTAGGCTTGAAAATGAAAAACTATTTGTTATTCCCTTTTTTACATGTATACGTATCTTGATTGAATCATTAATAAAATAACGGTGATCGTAATAATATGCATTCGAACGGAAAAACAAGCAACAGAGAAATAAATTTAACGAATCATACGTATTATACAAACATAAAATAATTCTCATCCAGTACAGGAAATCGAGATCCTCATCATTATCAACGTTTGCGCTTGCGCATACAATTTACGAGCATGTGTGAGAGCTTCGATAGGAAGCATCAGTTTTAACCCTCTCATCCTCTTCCCCACTCTGTGCAACGACTGTCATTACCGTGGAAAGTACACAGAGACAAAATAAGCCCCTCTAACTTTGTATTCATTTGCTCCTGACAGCAGCAGTAACAGCAGTAGCAGCAGTAGAAGCAGTAGCAGCAGCAATAGCAACAGAAGCAGCAACAGCATCCGTAGTAGTAGCAGCAGCGTTTGCAAAAGAGAGAGGGAGAGAGAGAGGGCAAAAATCATACGGTATACTTGCTCTCTCTCTCTCTCTCTCTTCTCCGCCACCATTAGCGCGCTAAAGTTAACGCCTACCTTCTCCACCTATTGGTTGACTGAAAGACACGCCCATTCAACCGTTAACTCCCCACTACTGTTATCCTGATTTACGTTCGTCTATTTTTGCCCGTGTGTATCGGTGTGTGCGTGTGTTGGTGCTGCAGTTGCAAGCGGCTTTCTAGGTTTCCTGGAAGAATGCATGTTTTTTTTTTGACGCCGAGAAATTGTTGTATACCGTTATTGCTTGGGAAAATTGTTGCGAGAGCGTGCGGTCAAAATTTGCGGTTACATATTCGCCGTATAGACGGACAACTGTTGATTATCGTTGCTGTAATCACTTCATTAGTAGTAGCGAGAGTCATTGAACTGCTATTACTATATTTATTCAATCGATTAAATTCAACCAATCTGGTTCTCATGATTATGTACGATTTATTTTTAAGCTTATCGTAAATAAATGCTTTATCACACAATCTTGTTGGACGTATAGCGCTACATTTTTTTCCTATTTGATATTAAAGTAAGTTATTATTATGTAACGTGTTTTCAACTAATAATCGTAATATGCGCTAATACGGTTTTGTGAAATATTGAAAGAAAAGAACTGTCGTACAGAGCCTCACCGTTTATTCGTTCATCTTTGCTTTTGTTTAATCAAAATTAAATTTTGATTAAACAAAAGAATTAAATTCAAAATTAGTCTATAAATCGCCTAGACAATAAATGATTATAACTAAAAATATATTGCGCGAAACAATTTATTTCTATATTTAATTTATTATGGCTCATACGTGAACTGGATAACGAATGTGCCTTTCGATGAATTACATTACACGATCAATGTTGAAAAACTGTTTCCAAGTCGTTACATTTTCACAACAGTATTTCCTTTTGAAAGGAATATTACTTGTCAACACTATATCTTTTGAGAGCGATAACGCTTGCAAACTGTATGTAAATGTTATGCGATAAGTAGACTCAGAACACAAACTACTTTCGAGGCAGCTTATATACGAACTCGCGAAAAGTAGGAAGATTATATTCGACCAGTTTTAATAATGCTATTAAAACTATATATTATATTGTTGATAGTGATCCTTCATTTATTTGCGAGCGCAAGTGATCTAGGTATATACAACTTTACTTGTGTTATAGATTTATCTGTTATGTATGTAGTATATAATAACGTATTATTCTAGAAGCCGAGAAAAGATGTTTACTGCGCTGTTACAGTAAGTGAGTTTTGTTATTCAATAAATAAGAAAGAAAAATATTTAAAATATGCGTATATAACGGTAATAATTTTTGAGCGCAATAATAAAACAACTCTGAGGAATTTTACGTATATTATAGCGTATCGATTAATATTTACCATTTATTTTTCAGGACTGAGAGATGCTAAAGCAAATCCACTTCCGAGGGCGTGCTACGGTAAATGCGAATAACTGGGATAAATGTAGATATATTTAGCTCAAAATTTACAATAAACAAACAAGGAAAAATATTTAAGTAGTCTAAAATTTAATTTCCTCTACATTTACACTATACCGTGTGTCATATTTTAGTAACGTTTTCATTTCGAAAATTTGGCAATATATTTAAATAAAAAATCACCAATTTTCTATTATCTATAATTTATCAGAATATAAGAAACGATACGCGTTATTAGATGCATGACTAAAACGATCCAGTTAAAATGTTATGTACGTTTGTTTAATTAAGACAAAATAATCTTTTACTATTATTCGTAAAAATACCATTGGTTTTACATTATTAAAAGTGGCCTAAAGAAGCCGAAATTAATTTCCCACAAGAACAAAACAACCAGCTGAAATACTTTGTTTCTCTTTCCCAAACTCTAATTCTCCAGAGACCAATCTACCAAAGAAAAGAGATTTTCATAACGAGCAGTTCATTGTCTTTTTTTTTTGTTTCTCCCTTGCATCCAAAGGATCTCGAGAAAGCCAATAGGTCCATCCGTGGGAAAAAGTATGGATGCGTTTATTGCACTTGTCGAAATGTGACGCTGAGTTGTAGGTGCAAGGTACCTGCTAAAACTCTTAACGATGATTCGCTCAACCTGTCAGAAGTGTATACACAGTCGGTGGGCATTTTATTGTTTTCTGACTCCTGGGTGCGCACGCGTGCAACTTTCTGTTAAAAAGATCGGCAGGGGTGCCAAGGAGCAACGAAAGGAAAAACGGAACAGAAAAACCTCTTTCCCACGACCCATCCTATAGAGAAAACTTTCGCAAAAAAAAGAAGAGGCGTGAATTTTACGACTTACTGAAATCGATACTCGTGAGACACCGACCACCGAGTTGATGCGTCCTCCAATGGAATTTCACTTTGCAGGTCAATAATTTTATGCGCAAGAGTCAAGGAAAAGCGGCCTTTCCTTCAAAGGATAAGGTCATTTGGAATTCTTTTCTTCTTTTTTCTGTTAATGTTGGTATTTCTTTTCTCTTTTTTTTCCTTTCAATTTGGAAATGATAAAACTTATTATTATCTATATAATAAATTTTTTCATTTAATTAACAAAGGTTCAGAGCACTTAATTAAAATTTAATTCGTTGATAAGTATATTTATCTTCTTAGCTATATTTTTTAAACATGAAATAATAGTAATTGTTGTATACGGTTTACCATAAATTATTGTTTTCAATGTTCTTATTTCTTCTTTCGACCGGTTATTTGGGAAATTATTTGTATCGGCTGTCTTATCTCTAAGTTCAAATTTTGGCGCGTTTCTTTCCGTGCGGCTACCGTGCGGACACTTTTGCAAACGCATGGCGGTTTGAAACTGGCACCACGTTAATACGAATGATATGATAATGTCAAGGTCAGAAAAGTTGATGTTTTAGTAACTAAAGAATATTAAATAAAACTCAGTGTCAAACATTTGTGAAATATATTAACTATCGTTTCGTAAACAAACAGCTTTTTCTCTTTTTAATTTGAATTTATTTATAATTTATTCCATTTCAATTTTAAGTGAAAATTGAGAAATTACTTTTTTCTAACCTACAAGAAATTTGAAAAATAGGTTTGGAAAAATCTATAACTTATTAAAATATGTCAGACAAACAAAAGGTTTTACTATGTGGAGATGTGGAAGGTCGTTTCAAACTTCTTTTCTTGAAAATAGAGGCTGCTAACAGAACTGCTGGTCCATTTGATTTTGTGCTTTGCGTTGGAAATTTCTTTGGCAAAAACAACAAAGAATTAGAACCCTATAAAAGTGGCTCCAAAAGTATATCTGTTCCTACCTATATTCTTGGTCCAAACAGAAAAGAAGACAAAGAGTATTATCCAGATGAAAATGGCTGTGAAATCTGTACAAACTTGACTTATTTAGGTAGTCATGGATTGTACACATCTAGTTCAGGTTTGAAAATTGCCTATCTCAGTGGGATTCAAAACAATCCAGATCATCCAGTAGAGTGTGCATTTGATGATAAAGCTGTAACGGCTGTGAGAAATGCTTGTTTGAGAGGATGTCCTAGTTTTCGAGGGGTTGACATTTTATTAACTTCACAATGGCCAGGAGGTATAACTAATGGTCTAGAAAACAAGCCAACATTTGAGTATAAAGGATCCACACTAATTTCATGGTTAGCTACTCATATAAAGCCTAGGTACCATGTATGTGGAATGGAAAATATTCACTTTGAAAGATCACCATATAGGTATGCTTGAAATATAAAAAAAAAAGATAAGACTTCATGATCTAATAATTAATTAAAATTTTAAATTCACAGGAATCAAAATGAAAGTCAAGATGGTATTGATATTGCAACTAGATTTGTAGCACTTGCAAAAGTAGGTAATCCTGAAAAAAAAAAGTGGCTTTATGCTTTGAACTTGACTCCAGTCGACAAAATTAGGATGTCAGAGTTGATACAAAAGACAACTGATGAAACTCCAAGTCCATATCCAAAGTTTATGTTGCAAAATAATCCAAAGAGAAAGGCAGAAGATCAATCTCAGTTCTTTTTTGACATGGAATCAAGGGATGGCAAAAAAAAAGTTAAAAGACCAAAAATTGAGTTCGATCAAAATAAATGCTGGTTTTGCTTAACAAGTAAAGATGCTGCTAAACATTTGGTTATATCTGTTGGCAAAGAAGTATATTTAGCCTTAGCAAAGGGTGGTATCGTTGATGATCATTTTTTGATTACACCTGTAAGACATCATCAAAGTTTATCAACATTGCCTAATGAGGTGAAACATGAAGTAGATCTTTACAAGGTAGTGAAAAATTTTTATTAATATCTTTTGTATGAGGTGATAATCATTAATTATTTTTGTTGCTTTTTTAGGAGGGTTTGAAGAAATACTTTGAACAAAGTAGCCGTGTGGTAGTATTTTTTGAAAGAAATTTTAAGACATCACATTGTCAACTGCAGGCTGTTCCAATTCATAAAAATCAAGCACCAGCTTTGAAAGAAACATTCCAAGTAAGTAAATATTATCATTGTTTTGAAAATATGAAAAAAAAAATTATAATACTCGAAATTTATTGAAATAATTCTTTTAGGAAATTGCAAGCATTTATCATATCACAATGAATGAATTGAAAGTTAATCTTCATGAAATAGCTCCACCTGGGACATTATACTTTTATGTTGAGCTCCCAGATGGAGAGAAGTTATTTTACAAAATAAAAAAAGACTTCCCTTTGCAGTTTGGTAGAGAAGTGCTTTGTTCTGATAGGATATTAGATGTTCCTCATAGGTTTGACTGGAAAGACTGTCAATTAAGTGTAGAACAGGAATTTGCTTTGGCGGAAGAGATAAAAGCTAAGTTTGAACCATTTGGTATAAAACTGTAAAACTTTTGGAAGATCTCAGTGGTTAACAATTCTCAATAGTTGTAAATACAAAAAGTTGTTGAATGGGTATTCTTTCTGGATATTAATACAGTAGGTGTCTTTGTTACATTTTTATTGACATTTACTTAGTCACAGTGTCATGAAATTTAATTGACATAAATGATAATTTGTACTTCATTATTTATAAAAACTGTAAAAAACTGTAAATTACCCAAAAATGTAAATCATACAAATTGTGTACAATATATCATGGCACTTTTATTTGTACTTGCCATTTCTAATTCAATATATTAAACTTGAGTACATTTTCTTTGATATTTTAGTTCATGTAGTTCTGGAGTCATAAGTGGATCAAGTCCAGTTTTTTTCATTTGTAAAGCAATATCAAAAAGGTAGTCATAACATTCAGTCCTGAAATATTTATTATATTTTTAGATAACAATTTATTAAGGACAACAAAATATCAAATGACAATTTACTCACATTGTTTTTGCCTGCTGCCAAGTATCCCCCCAAACATAAACTCCATGTCTGCGTACAAGCACTGCGCAAGATTCTGGATATTCTTTTATTATTTCAGCCATGCGGTCTTTTAAATCTTCCTCAAAAGGTGTGTTTTCTATGATAGGAACAACTAATTCTTCATCATATCTATATGCTCTTCCCAATTGTTGATTACGGATTCCTGTTGACAATTATTATAATATATTTAAAAATCGGTTGAAATTACTGTAAAAAATACAATATTTACCTTTGATCATCTCAAGATGTGTGACACGGAACTCTTTTCCTGGCCAAAGCAAAGTAACCATAACAGCAAATTTGGAGTGAGTATGAATTACAGCTCCAGCATTTCTCATGGTGTAAGCACACATAAATAAAGGTGTACATTGAGACTTCTTTAATTTTTTTTCTGGAGGAGGTAGCTCTAAATCTTTACCTTCAATATCTTGCACAAACATTTCATTTGGTACAATTCTTTCTTTTTGTACTCCAGAAGGAGCAATGTATATTTTGTCTCTAAACATAAAAAACAGGAATAATTTTAGCACTGACATGTTTCTTTTTTTTTTATTGCAAAGTTGTAAGGTAGCTTTCAAATTACTCATGTTTTATAGAAATTCCTCCACCAGTTCCAGTGACCCATCCCAAGTGATAAAACTGTCTACAAAGCTCTGGTATTAAATTTTTTGGATGCTCCTAAAAATAGAAAAATCAATACAAGTAAAGGTTCTTTTGATAACATCTGAATAAATGGATATTTGATTGTTAAGAATTTGAGCAATACCTTATCAAAATTGTTATCATAATATTCTATTTTATTGCATTCTGTCATTTCAAAGCCTTTTATTGTAGATTGATGTATTCTCAGCTTTCAATTTAAAGACCTATTGGATGTAATATAGAGAAATAGTTAAATTATAAATATGGGTGTTCTCCAAATATAAAAAGATCAAAGAGTAAATAGCATACTTACGGATTGTATAAAAATACAAATCGCGTGTAAAAAGTTTTGTTTCTATCTGTAGAGTTTCTCTAGTCCGTTTCGAGTGTTCTTATCACTTATCACAGTGTGCAAGTGTTCCGACTGATCGGTTCGTTGTCCACGTGCATGTGCATTTTGAGAATGTGTGGGTGATGGAAAGCTGACGGTCACTTATTTGATCGTTAATAGCAAGTAATTATTATGTAAATTAATTCGTCCTTGATTTGGAATAAAATGTAATTTATTGATTGCTAAAACATGATTTTAGATAAACCATGTCAATTATGCACTCATTTTTTTTTATTTAAATGGTCAAAAGTAATAATCAGGTTTACCAAAAAATTTCTAAACATGTGAAATTCACTATATCGACGTTTGTAGTGAAATTTTGGGTAAAAATAATGGCAGAACTTGACGATGAGAAGGTGTGTAAACAAGGTTAGTTTTTCAGTCTCGACTAGAATCGCGAAGTATTTAGAAACTTGCTAAGGAATTTAGAGAGTTACAAAAAATGGCGAGGATAGTAGAAGAACAAAGTTCAATAGAAATGTGCGATGAAAAGGACAAGTGAGTATTTTCGCGATGACAATTTTCCACGTAACTTAGACATTAATGAGAATAAAAGTGTACACAATCTCACTGTTACTGACAAATAGCTAAACCTAATTTAAAACTTTTTTTAAACATGACGTTTTAGTACGTTTATATTTATATATTCTATTTAATATTAATGAATGTGGCATCTTTTAGTCTTGACCAGGAGTCGTACTACTGGGTGGATATTACACAGGACTTCTTTGAAGCTATCAAAGGTGAATGTTATTGGTATTAAATATTTTTGTTATAGTACCTTACGTAAAAATAACGTCACGGTAGTGCACTGAATTCTTTCAATCATTTGAATATTTACAAATTCTTACAATTATCAAACTAGAATTGGAGTTGGGGGAGTTGGTTCACGATGATCTCTTTGGATTGTTTGATGCAATGTCTGCCATTGAGATGATGGATCCAAAAATGGATGCTGGAATGTTGTGTAATCGGGGTAACAACAAACCATATACATTTTCACAAGCAGCAGCCAATGGAATTATCAAGTTGAATGATTTAACACCTGCAGAAATTATTGGAATAATAGATTCAACTTTTGCATGTATTGTTTCATGGTTGGAGGGTCATAGTTTGGCACAAACAGTGTTTACTAATTTGTACTTGCATCAACCTGATCAAATTGTTGATAAAACTTTGAAGACTTTTTGTTATGCTGTTTACAAAATAATTGAAGAAATTAGGGAGTGTATTGTAAAAGCTTCTGTGTATGAAGAAGAAGACTTCCAGGGTGTTATGTATGGAGGTTATAAATTACAATCAGATATTACAGAACAAAAGACTATTTCAATGCTTAGAGAAGTTGAAGAAAAATTACATAGAAAAAGTAGGATTAAACCTGTTAATGATGATACAGAAAGAGAAGTAAAATTTTAAGTTTAAACAAATATGTCTACCACAGGTAAATTAAACACTACCATGTTTACGTTATTTATTGTTTGTTTTCTCAGTACAATGACGGATTAGCTCTTTATGCTAGAATACGGTTTACAAAAATGTTTTATCAAATTTTAACGTTAATGGGAAGAAAAGAGCAGCTACAACAAAACTTGAGTGGATCTCAACGGCTGCTTTCAAATTGTTCAGAAATGATACAAGTTATGATAAAAACAGTCAGTAGAGGAATAAAGGCTGATGAAATAAGTAAATTATTTTGAATATTTATCTATGAAAATGTGATTGTTGATTTAGTACAAAACGTTCTAATTTTCTTTACAGCAAATCATCCTAATGTGATGGGTTTTGATCCTATGATTAACCAAAGATTACTGCCACCTACATTTCCAAGATATACTAAAATCAAACCAAGAATTGAAGCTCTTGAGTACATGGATGAACTTATAAATCGGTTTAAAACTGTCACTAAAATTATAAGCTATACTAGTTTTCATGCTGCCTTGGTAATTTTGTATACAAATTAGTTACTTTTATTGATTAGATTTGTAATTTTAATTCATTTACTTATTAGGATTTTTTCTTGGAATTTTCTCGACAAAGTCCGTGTATATTGTCAAGATCAATGTTGCAAATTGTTTACTTGCCATCAGTTAATCGTGTCTTTGGCGTACACAATTTTATTGAAGTCCTGAGAGATGCAGTAAAAAATTTTATTGCACCACCCGCATTATTGCCAAAGAGCAGCTTAATGCAAAATGCTCAAACAAAAGAGTGCGTTGATAAATTTTTAGCACACTGTGCCAGCTTTTTTGCAATTTTGTTACAGACAACTGGTCATAATAGAGCTAGACAAAGAGATAGATTAGCATATCTATTTGATAATTGTGCAGCTTTACAAGATGAGGTATTGTACACATATTTGGAATCTATTACGTTTTAAAATTTAATTCATTATTTTAAATGAATGATTCATTTTTAAAGGCTGAACGACTTGATAGTTTGATGCATGTACTGTCACTAAGAAGTGATACCCCAAGGCCTCATCTGGCATGTTTTGGGACGTGGGTTTTGTATCATACATTGCGAGTGATGGTTATGTATTTGTTGAGTGGTTTTGAACTTGAACTCTACTCTGTTCATGAATATTATTATATATTTTGGTATCTGTTCGAGTTCTTGTATGGTTGGCTTGTGTCTGCAATAACGAGAGCAGATACATTTATCATAGAGCAAGATATGCATAATGAACAACAAAAAGGCAGAAGTAGTAAAAAGAGTGCAAAAAGCAAAAAGAAAAAAGCAACACCCAGGCCGTATTACTTGGAAATACTAATGTACCAAGCTATGCAAAATATCTGTGGGGGTTTTTACAAGGTAATGTGTAATGGTTTCAAATTATAATATAAAATATACATTTACATGTTTTTTAATAAATATTTGCTTTTAGGCATTATTAGGTTTTCGTATGGACGGTAGAATACCCTTACCAGAAGTTAAATTCGATTGTGAACGAGTGCGATATGAACATCGGTTGTCACCCTTTTCGTCATTGATCACACCACCACCAGTTCATTATAAAAAGTTCGCCGAAACAACAAGTATTCAAATGTATAGAAATGTAAGCGTATCTTTTTGTAAATGGACACATTTTGAAAGATTATCATATATGATCAGTTTTATACATGGATAATTTTTCAGGACAATAGCAGTGAAACTCAATATTTTGAAGGTTGTCGTCATTTTCATCAAGCCAAAAGTATGTTAGATCGTGCACTCGAGCTCAATCCCACTAATCCTAATACTATAAATGAGGTAAATATTACAAATTTAGTATAATCAAAAAATAATAAATCAATTTTTGACAATATGAATTGTTTGGATTTTCTTATTTATTTTACAGATCAATGATTTATTGAAAGTAGCTAAAACGAATTTTATCGTATTAAAGTTACTTACTGGTGGTCATAAAAAAGATTCAAAAGAGCCACCAATATTCGATTTCTCGTGCCATCAACATTTCCCCATCATTAAGCTACCGTAAATTATTCAAGGACTGATTTAAACGCAAATATTTTTGTTAATTATTTATTTTGATTTGATATGTAAAAAAATCTCAATATCACTAAATAATTTACATAGGACGTCAATTCGTCTTCCGTGATTATTAAAGAATTTCTGTTGAAATTCAGAGTCTCTTTGCTGTAATTTACGAAGACATTTAAAAAACTGACAATCCCCAAAAATATATGAAGCTCTAATAAGTGATAACGTTTTATTGTTATTGTAAGACTAAGTTGATCGATTGTTAACAAAGGCTTCTTCAAAAAGACTTTCTTTCAAACACATTAATCTTTTGTAAAACTATATTTACAAATGTAAATATATGTTTAGCAATTGTAGTTATTACTTGTATCGAACGTGACTCACATTGTACGTTTTTTTTAAATCGCAGCATTATTATAGGAAAAATTGAAATTTTCCTGTCAAACTTGGGACAATTTGATAATGTACAACATTTTTTGTTTTTTGAATAATTTTTTAGTTTGTATGTTAGAATTATTCTAGTAACGAGAGTGCGTTTACGATTGTGCTAAAAATGAATTGTAAAGACGTGTGTCTATGGTACGCACATACATATGAATCAAGAATGCGAAAAATAAAGTGCTGTATTTTATCAACAATGTGGCAAAAATGAAACGATGTTAAGATATTTATTTCTAGTATCTGTCATTTATTGTTCATTTTTGATTATACAGAATTTCCATTTTACTTTTTTCTCTATTCCATAAAAAAATTTTAAAGTGAAAGCAACATATCTAATTTATAGGAAGACTTTTGGTGTATATTATAATTGCTACAATCAAATTACGTTTGAAAGTTGGAAAATATGTTAGATAGTTGTATGAGTGGTTGAGGGAAAAATTATGAATCATGATGAAAAAAGAACAAGGTAAACGAACTACTTTGTATTTAAATTGAATGATTGTATCAATGGTTCTATGATGTTAGCAAATGGAAAACAACTTAAACTTTTAATTGTAATATTGTAAACAAATTTAATTCAAGTGTATATTTTTAAGTTTTAAAAAATATATTGTTTTTAGTATTATTTAAAATTTTCGAAATCACATGGCTATTTAAATCGGCATGTAAAGAGTAACATTAAGGTCGAAATTAAGTTATGAATGTCAATTAAGGTAATCAAACTTGTATTATAAAATTTTATATATGTACAAAGATATGACTTTGTTATATTAAATTTTATAATATAGTAATGTATATTTGTGAAAAAACTAACTTTGGCATTTGCTTGTAAAAAATTTGAACGAAGGTCAAGTGATAAAATATATTTGTGAATAAAAATGATTAGACTTGTTCATTATGTAGATGCAAAAAATCGTTTATTTTATTATTTTTCGTGGAATAGACGTACTGCATAGAGCATTTCGGGAAACAGTACACTGGTTTTATATAAATATCTAGGTTTAAGCAGATGAAAGATGACATTACTCGTCAGATTCAGTGTAATAAAATAATATTTATTACAATATCGTCTTATTATTAAACAATCTATATACGTTCTTCTTTATTTTGGTCACATAATGAATACTATGAGTCCTACTTTGAGACGCTAATTCATGCAAGTAAAGTGGTGGTGCATAAAACCGTTGATTCGTTATTTTCGCGATATGTCCAATGTTGTCTATAATCCAGTCGTTCAAACTGGATAATATTAAGTAGAAAAGTTGCACGGCACTAAGGTTACATCCAAAAAACGCACCACAAATTCAACCGATGTTACCTAAGAAAAAAATTACGAATTTCATTGTTTAAAAGTATATATCAGTGACGGTAGTAATGCTCACTTAGTGGTTCATATCTTGTTTGAGGCGAATTTGAAAAAAAATACGTTTACCAAACTTTGATTCACGTTATCGAGTTTTCCTCTACAATCATATTTTGAAATATATCAATTCAAGTTGTAAAAATGCAATAACGAATTAAATAGAAAATCAGATTACACAAACGATGCCCGATCGCTTTTCTCTAGTTTCATACTCAAATAATACATCCTGTTGTTATCAAAATTTAACACTGTTGTTATACATATTTCATTATTCACTTCGTAATGTGAAACGGATCATCATTTCACTACAATATTTAAACATTTTATTACATCTATTTTGAATAATGTAAAATATAAGTTAAAATTCGGTTTATTTTAAATAAAATATATTGCTAATATGCTCACATTTGAATTTAAATAGACAGCCAACGTTGTGTGTATTGCACACTCGACGATAAACTGAAATTGCGAAACACATAAGTCAAGTGTTGAATATAACGCAATACTGACTGTTTCATATGACTAGTACTGCAAATGTATGTGTTCTGGATTTACACAGTACTCATTTGAAGTTGTATTTGTTCGTTGCATTTTAGCTTTGTAAATTAATCAACAAGTACTTCTGTACTTTCTTAATAACATTATTTTATTGTTTAAAATATTAAAATACTTATATTGCGTAAGTCAGTAAAAAGGTCGATAGCTACAAGTACATATATCAAAGTTCGAGTCTGCAATCGACGATACAATCACTGCATGTACAAACATCGTATACCCTTTGAATATTGTTTGGACTTCATCCTTGAATCTTCGGTCTTTTATGGCCAAACCTCGAATTTCCTTCGCGCTGTAGAATGTCAGTTAAAAACCGAGAAAAGTCTTGATTCTAGGTGAAATTAGCGATGATGTCGTATCTGGATAGTTGGTCGGATGGAAGATTGTTATCTCTGAAAGTATAAAAAATGAATGAATAGAAACAGTCCACCAAGTAGGGTTCCATAAAAAATATCAAACCATTTTTACATCTATTCTCTTGATTGTATAAGGATCCGAGAGAAGATTTATTTCAATAGAGGGTCTTTCAAAATAATGTTTTCCAAATAAAAGTACAATCAACTATTTACAAACCCAATTATTTAAACCGATCGTGTTGGAAGAATAAAAGAGGGCGTATATCTTACATCCTTTGATATCGTCACTCTTGCCAACGTAATTAAAGATGCAACAGAATCCGTTTTGAGTTTTGTTGAATGTAAAGAGTTTCGAGCAATTTCGCGCTTGGAAGTAATCTTGTCACATTGCGGTGTCAACTGTGTAAAGCAGCATTGTTATTAATTTTTTTATAGCAAAAATGTGCAGATACGCTATTAGTATATAAATTTAGTATCGTCAAAAAACCTCTCTCATTAAATCCGTCACGTCGTATTTTTTGCCGAAGAATTTCCTCATTATGTCGCTCAGCTCGGCTTTCTCTTCAAAGTTGGTCTCGGCCGACAAAGTTTCATAAAGACTGTCCAACTCGTGCAGCAAATCCAGGATTTTGTCGAAAACGAAGTTTGTTATGTCTGATCTTAAGTTTCTTTGGGGTCGAATAACATTTATATTATTATTAATTTGATTAATAAGTTTGTTGGCATAAATTAATTCTTATAATTTTAATATAATTATAGAGCGCAAACATTTTGTTAGTATAGGGACTTACTTTAGTCGCGCAAGATTTTCGGCACTTTTGCAGCTAATTCGATTGATATTACATAATGATACATTTGTGATGATAAAAAATGTAAGTTAGTTGGATTCTAAAATAATTTATAGCATACTCTACTTGGCAATTCCAACAAATTCGAAGGATAATAGGATCTGATTCAATCACCGTGAATACTGGGATGTTGTAATAATGCCGTAAACTATTCCAAACTAGCGATCCTAAACTAAACATCATTATCGTGTGCAACGTTACTCAAATGATCCTGAAATCACGTATACGTCAAAATTGTCAGTATTAATCGAATATACCTCGATACTGATTTTGTTCGTAATTATTATAATGCTGTACCTCTAAAATAGTACATTGAAAATCAATGTACTATTTTGGAGCTGTACATGCAGCTGACAAGACTTGAATTTTTACAATGAGATTTAAGCTGCTCAAGAAGCGCATGTACTTTATTTATTGATTCCTTTTCTTTATTTTTCCAAACCCATTTCGGCCTTTTAATCACTTCATTCATCCTTTGACAAATTTCAACTTCACATTTTTTGCTTCAAACTGCTGTATGTACTGACGCAATGTAGATAGATATATGTTAGTATATGTTTTATATTGATCAACTTGACAATCGCAGATGATAGTCATTGAAAAACGTAATCGACGTGTTTATAAATGATGTATGTTTTTTTCTTTTCTGTTTATCGTTATGATGACCCAATAATAAATTGGCTAAAAATTGATTAAATATTTATCGAGTTGAGAATTGAATCATATTGGTGATAATTAAAATAACTTATTTTAACTTATTTATTCTTTCACAGATGCACATCGTTTTGCACATTATTGTTATCGTAATAATGTTTCTTGCTTGTTCTCGCCTGATACGTGAATCAATTATTGTTAAATAATCCAGTATTTATTTTATACAAGATAAAAGATATTTTTAAATCTCATATAAATCTGTACGAAACTTCACATTATTCCAGTGATCTCAAAAGTTTTAGGTACATGTGTTCCTGAAAGGTTAAGAGTAATAACCTGTAACGTCACGCCTTAAAGTTAGACAAGTTTGAAAATTAAGTATTATTATCTTTTGAATAAATCAACATGTGCGAGGATACGCCAGCAAGAATAACTTTAACAATCGTGGAAAAACATTTGATGAGAAAGCCAAAACTGGGTGGCTGGAGAAATAAGGTCACGGGAGTTGTGTATTTGAATGCAAATTCACAAACAGGACCACGTCCTAAGAGAGTACCATCCGAAAGGACATGTACTCGGAAAGTGCAAACTGTTCTTGTCGTGGACAAAGAATGTCAGCCGGTTTATGATCAGGCTACGCAAATGTGGCGGTACGTTAACACTATCGCATGATCAGTGTAATGCTTTTTTTATCTCGCACATACAATCCCTATTACAAATGGGATCTTGCAGTGATGGTGAGTGTTGTAGAGTATAAATTTTAGAAATAGGAACGATATTAGGATATTTCAATTCACAATTTTTTAGTTCTTGCAATTTGTTGGTTGTGTAAGTTTAATAATTTTTATTGAAATTGTTTCTTTATGCCTGAAATTAAATTCGGCAGATTTGATACTTAAACATCTCTCTCTATTAAAAATATCCTGTTTAGTTGAAAGAATACTTCATCTTAGATATTATATATCAAACGATTTTTTCACAATAAATGTTCAATAAATGTTATTAGATTGATAAATATTTCCTATTGGTAACCGATACTTGAAGTAATAATAAATCAAGATTGCTACCGTGTTATTCCAATTTTTATTTGATTAAAAATTCATCGAGATGTGTATTCATACATACATGAGATCAATACAAATTGAATCTTACAGATCTATCGAGTATTTTGAATTATACAAACATTCCAATTAAATTTCAACATTTCACCGATTCACTCCCATGAAATCTCGCACCTGCCATTAAAAAGAATTTTAAAACAGAATGAAATTGTGTAGCCTGTTTATATAGCAATCGAAATTCGCTTGACTGTTGCAGACGAGACTGTTACATAACAAGCGTATCCGATAAATATATAAGCCCTAAGCCATACAAAACATATGAGGAACTACAGGATTCCACGGATGTCGTTGGCAAGGCCGCACTTGTCATCCAGAGATGTTACAAGGCCTATCGAATTTTAAAATTCGTTCGTGCTTGCGCTCAGATTTACCGGCAATGGCGCGACGACTGTGACAGGCTGCAGCTCGAGAAAATACTCATGCGCAGGTACTATCTTTTGCAATACGGGAACAAATGACAAGTTTACGAAGCGAGAAATACGCTTGAAATAATAGATTACTCGTTGAATTTATACGAGATATCATGTGTACGGTTTTCTATCGGTAAGGATTTTTTTTTACAGTTTCAGAAAAAGTCGTTAGTTTCAAAGTTCACAAAAATAAAATAAAAAGTAATAATAATATTAATAAAAATAAATTCTTAAACATCAAACTCTCAAGAAAGTTTGAATGAGTAGAAATTCTTGGACTTCGCAGACAACGCGATGAGTTCGAGTGTCAAGCCTTAAACGAACCGCAAACACTCAGCGACTTAGATGCGCTCATGAGCAACTTCGAAAATTCCGTACATCAAAAAGGGTTTGCTGTCAGTTCGTCATTAGAGCAACTGGAAGCAAAACGCCGTTTTCTTCTGATGTCTGACGCAAAGGTTCGACCAGCTCGCGAGAAGCGAGTTCGTGACTCACGAGCAAGATTCCTTACTTGTCATTGTAAACCAAAAAGATGGACGAACAAGAAAGGTAAGTCTGTGGAGATGTTGAGCTTGAAAAACCAAGCAGCTCAAGAATGTTGGGAACTTTACGAATTGTTGGAAACTGAGGTTGAAGCGGATAGTGCTGGATGTCGAATGGAGATTTTATTGAAGGTCTTTTGTTGATAAAGATTCGTTAAATGTTTCAATGAATGAGACGTCTTTTTTTAGGCTAGAAGTTCTACTGATAATCACAATTGTCTAGCTGCGTGTAAGTTTCGTTATCTTTTGGATCAAGAGATTATGGTAATTGCTGAAGGGATGGATCCGAGCAAATTCCGATTTTTGAGAAAAAGAATTTCAGGTAAGATTACAAATTTGAATATTCTATTGATTTTCTCCTTTCATAAAGGATAAAGTTAATCAAATCCCTCCTACCGAATAACTTTTAATATTTGAACAAGTTAAATAAAAGACGAACAATTATGGCTCTGTTTGCAATTTTATTTTAATTAGTGTATTGTCATTTCCACAAAAACATGATACAGAATAAATACGAGAGATGTTTAAGCAAATGTTTTAAATAACTTTCACCATGTTAACTTTCATCCACAATGACTGCGCCACTCTGCAAAGTTACACGCGCTACTCACCAAATAATTTATCGTAAACGAAACTGCGTGCTTTAATTAAAATAATACGGCAGTACAACAGTTTATTCATGGAGATGTTGTACCGTTCCTTTTCACTCAGGAGTTTACTTGCAATTTGTACAAAATTCTCACAACTGTACGTGTGTGAGCGTCGACGGGAATGACAGCCCAAGCATACACGATTATGAATTTCGCGAGCCAATGGACAAGGGCCGAATTTTTTGCTTGAGCTGCTGGAAGCTTCTTCCGAGTTGTAAATTTCCGGTAACAGCAAGAAAGCAACGCATTCGCAAGTGTAAAGGTAGGACACGATATTCATAATGAATGTGTATTGAATCAATTTGTACAAAGTTATACGTAATTATCAAGATTGTGCTGCCTATATATATGTTTAAAATTCATAATATCATTGAATAACTTTGTTGTTGTATTAGCATTCATATTTTATTCGGGAAAAGATTTGAATACTTTTTGAAAATAGATTTAGTGTTTTTTTAAGTTGATTGAATAAAACATGATGTATTTATTGTGAAATATTTGTTACAGGATATTTTAAAAATTAATAAAATTGAATTTCCAACAATCATTATTTCGAACAGCTTGTGTCCGTTTATACATCAACATTCGCGGCCACGTGGACATTAAACCATACGAGCATATCCTCACGTTGATTCGTGAATCGGAGTATTGCTCGGGCATTGAGTGTAGTCCGGTGGAGTTTATGTCGGCAGATGATATTCGTCATTTGGTGGTTGACATTTGGCACGGACGATCAGTGTTGAGTGAGAATACAAATCCATGCGATTTGCGTCTACCTCGTTATGAGTTGGATCAGCCATGGAGTCCATGGAATTGTATTTTATTAACGGAGGACGAAGCTGAGGCTCATGCGTGCATTGGTCGTGGAAAAATGTATGCTGTTCATTTGACCAGACTAATTAAGGCTAATCATCGTACTGCGAAGATGGATTTTCAGTAAGATTATGGATGCGTTATTGAGAAAAATTTTAGATATAGTAATGAATTACGTGGTGATAATGCTTCTATTTTATATTTTTATAGTGAATCAAGTATAATGATTGTTCAAACATTTTAATCAAATCATATTTTATTTTCGATTCTCTATATTTTATAATTTTATTGTATTTTCTCGTACGTTTCATATTTACTCTTTTACTCCAACCAACTTTGATTTTTGTCGGTATACTACTGAAATTGAACTACTTTCCGTCTTGTAGGAGTTTCATTGCACCTGAGGGGTGCACCGAGTTGGACAAAATTGATGACAGCCAGCCGCCGATCGATATGTGTTGCAGCAATTGAAGCGAGAATTTAATAGGACGAATCATGTACTGACTGATAGCTTTATTTACCGACTAAAGTGCACTCGATTTTTGAAATGTAAAAAATTATTTTTACGCAAGCATCACGTGATAAACAAAATTGTTATAAATTTACTTTTTTTATTAAAATGTGTAATAGTTTCTTGATAATCTTAATGAGAATTTTACTAAAGAGGTACTGGTTAAGTATAGCGATTCTTTTTACGAAGAAGAAAGCATAATAATCTTAAAAACGAAATAGCACGACGTAGTTACTTTATGTACTATGTCATTATTCTGCACTATATGACTCAGTATTTTGTTAGCTGCTGTTTCTTCGTTTCAGGCTGTGTGAAAATCAATTTATGTAAAGAAGCACAACGTATGCATTTTAATGCGTACATCATATTGAAATAAAAACATTGTAAATTAAAATTCCTTATTATATAATCTTTGACCAGATACGCGCGCGAAGTCAATCAATTTTAATGTATGCAGATTTAATTAAAAATACATTGATATTGTATCGCACCGTCTTTTGGCTAGTAAATTATTACTTTCAAATTCTGTATGAACTTGAAAATTAGTGCTAATTCGGTGTCGAAAAGTATATTTCTTAAGATACGTATCTTTAGAATAATTATAAAAGTAGATCACGGCGAAAATGTACCCGAATAATATTCCATTTCTATTTTTAATGAAAAGTTTGAACGCACAAAGTATACAGATTTATAAATTACACGGAGGAAAAGTAGAAAAATATTGAATTTAACAAATATTTAACGGTTATTCGCCAATAATCTAAAGATAAAAAAAATAATTTTAAGTAACTTTTCTGAACTGTAATTGCGAAAAACAGAAATAAACAAAATGATTCTACTCAAAGTTGCTACGCTACTTCAAGTACTGACAATAGTTCCACAAATCTCAATTCTCAAGTACTTTTCATTTTCTTCCTTTACTCGTTGCACAACAACGAAATCCTAATATACTTTGGCCTCGAATAAGGGGGGGAGGGCGGGCATAAGAGCCAAGGTGACTCGATCGACCAAGCATTTGAGTTGCCTTTGGCAACTTCACATTAAAAGCTTTTCTACTTCGTTCTGGTCGGCACATAATAATCCATCTGACAACAAGAAGAAGCTTACACGTCTCATTTTCTCTCTTTCTATCTCATTTCTCTATTTCTCTCACATTTATATTTCATCAGAGTTTTAGTATATTTTCGCGATATTGAATTACACTTGGGAGTGATGGTACGAAGAACATTTCTCGAAATCATTTATTTACTCGATTAGCTTAACGTTATGTGTTTTTTTTTGCTACTTGGAAGAACACGCGATATAGTCACTCTCGATTGAACTTTTTCTTTGACGCACGTAGTCGAGCGGAAAAATACGATTACGAAGGAAGAGAAAGACGACAAAACCGATTTTCAACGATTGGCACCCTTTCCAGTCGTTACGCGCTTCTCAGTAACTAAGGTACGCTTTTTATATTATTACGAGGTATTTTATTTTGATGAAAATGTACTTTATTCTTGGAATTTTCGCAATCTACATACACCTTTTTCATAAGAGAAATTTGTTTACCTGTTTTGCAAAGTTAGAAACGTGAATGACTTTGTACGCGTAATAAATACAACTGTTTATTACCACAGGCAAAAGTATGAATAAACAAATTTCTACTATACTGGTTCTTGCAACAAATAGGGACTGAGTAATGTACTTTCTCAGTATCTGATTTATTAGAAGAATTTATTCATTACAGAATAACAAATAACTATTTAATACGGAATCTCCAAATAATTTAATGTTATTTGTAATTAACGAATAGGTGCAACAGTATTGTTCTTGTATTTCTGGGATTCTGATTTACAAAATATCGTTATGTGATCTAGTTACATGAATTTTTTTTTTCATTTTAATTGGCTGCATGTACTAGTACAAAATCCTCTCGTTATCGCAAACGGTTCGTTCGATCCTGCAGATGGTAAAATTCAAAGTAAAAAAATTTGATGTAAAAGTTATGAAATCGTCTTTTTTTAAGAAAACCCTATTTCTAGCGTAAACAAGTTTTATCTCCTTATTAAGGTAATATCACTTCTGTATTATCGAAGATCGATTCTAAGCGCAACTACATGTAATATATATATATACCAGCAGGAGCATAAACACAGGCATTGTAACTTTACTCATGGATGAATTATCGTACGAGCTACAAAATGTATATATACATGGAAGGAACATTCGAGATAAGCTATGAGCTCAGTACGTTCTATATTTCAATGCGTAATATCACGCGGCAATCCAAGTATGTTCGAAGCATACGAGCTTTGAGCTTGAATGCCCGCGATGTCGGGTAATTATGAAAGATGATAATTCGTGTGGAAAGCAAGTGTGTGCGCTTTTCTATATGTGTGTATGCGTGTGCGTATGTGCGTGTGTGTGTCACAGCGGTATTTTCGCGCCTCACACCCGTGCGTCACTGCATCAACCGTGATTACCTGGGGGAGTTCAACTGTACGCGTATATGTGTGTACTTAGCGTAGATAGGGTAATTCCGAAAAGGTATTCAAACGATGCAAAGTTTTTGAAAGACGCTTTATTTTCTTTTAGTACGAAAAAGTTTAGTTTCCCATTTAATAAGATTAAAATAAAGTTTCTGATTTTTTGTGTAATTATTATCAGTTGATAACAGTTATGTCATCACGATGGATTTTATGGTGATTTAATTCATGTATACACAAAGAAAAGCCAAAAATTTGTCGATTAGATGGTAAAAGTTGTTCATGAACTTTCGTATATCTATAGCGAGAAAAGTATATAAGACGCGAGTTTTTAAAACTTTAATTTACATTCAGGCGGCTACTTTTTTCCACCACAACCTGCTTTAAGACGAAATTAATAATTTAAGAAGGGAGACTGCGTCTTGGCCACTACCGCAGCATTAAATATATATATTCACTTTCATTATGCAGCTAGCTTGCGTATTAAATGTATATCGTTGCACTAGGTTTTAGCCTGATATTTAGCATTTTTAAAGACATATTACTTTATGTATTGCGGACTATCTCACTTCTAACCATTACTCTGTTCGTTAAAACTTATTATATAAAATTGTGCTTTATTTAAAAACCAATTGATTGCCTGTGTTCGTTAAAATGAATTTCCCATAGTTATTTTTAAATTTAATGAATTTTCATAGTTTGAACTAAAATTAGAAATAGAAACGTTTATGAGTGTACGAAATTTTAGTACGTATTATTTATGTCACGTTTCAAAAAAACTTAACGATGTATAAGCTTTGTTTGTACTTATAGTCATTCTAATTAGTTTTATACGGCTAGACCTCATCTTACTCTCTGAGTGTTAAGCCATTTCATTTCTTTGTCAGCGTTTCTCGCTCATTTTCTGCTTTAATTTCTTTGCACACATTATGTCATTATACGCGTGCTCGTTACGGTAAAAGGATTATCTTTGTTATTTTTATCATTATATTAAAACTTTCTTTGTAGCGCAAAGTAAATACTTTGCCGGAGGTGTTATCAAGTATCAGTGTTTGTGTCAGATAATATTTTAGTATTCTAAGAAACGTTCTCTATTTTATCTTAAAGTATGTCGCTTCAAATGTAATTTGACTGCGCGTAACATATTTTCTTTATACAATTTTTTTTCTTTCTCTTCTACTTATATTTGACTTAAAATTAATTATTTAATATTCTTATTCAATATCGAAGAGGAAAGTCACGCAGTATATTTCTAATGATCATTGCATTTCTCAGCATTAGGTGGTCCTTTTTACATAAACCTTCGTCATGGCGCACGTACTACTTTTTTTCGTTTCATAATTATACTTTGTTCTCTCGGTACCACTTTTCTTTCACCCCCCCCCCTCCCCTCCTTTCTATTTGTGTCGCTCAAAACGGGCGTAATTTCCACTTGTCTCAACAAATTTTGTGCTACATGGAAATTATCTCACCGCGTATATGTCACAGCGATGAATCTCTCACCTCTGGATTTATATTAACGCGTGCTTTTGTCGCGCGCGGATGTATGCGTGAGTTGGCAGGTGCGGTTTTATGGACCTTTGATCGTGCATACCACTACTTGAATATGCAGTTGTTACGTAGGAATTCCACTATGATATTTAATTGGTTGAAAATTGGAGAAGAAGCGTATATTGCAATCGCGAAATGAAATATGAGGCCGAAGAAGTTAAAATAGGTATTTCATTTCAGTTAATTAGAAAGTTAAATTTTACTAGTAACTCTTTTTTGAATCTCGTTGCGAAGTTAAGGTATACGTAAATGAGCAAGAATTTTTTCAAAATTACGTTGCCGCAACATTGTTGAATAAAAGATAAAAGCGAGCTTTGTGGCGCTCGTTACATTATGTTTCTACTGCGGAACTCGTCAACCTTAATTTTTTAAACTGCCCCTGCAATAAAGCCACAATAATTGATTACGGATAATTAATACTGTCAATGACGAAATAAAATTCTCATTTCAGAGTCTCCTAGACAATGGTGTTTGTAACGGAAATCGAAGATCGAACCTCACCAAAACCATTTCTCGGAGGTTGGCGAGATGCAGCACTCAATGTTGAGTATCATGACGCCACGTGTCAGACGTCAACGGAGTTTGAACGACCTCGACAACGTATTTCTAGGCCAGTGCAGACAAATGCCATACGTGAATATCGTACAAGATCTGTACTCGCCGGTCGCGTTAACAAAGGAGTACAGGCGAACTCGCTGATACCCGAGCTTGGAGAACGTATTATCAAGGCTAACGATTTAGGAGAGCAAATACGTCGGCAAAGTGCGGCTGTTATTATTCAAAGGTTTTACAGCTAAACTATTAGAGATATTTAAAGATACAAATCTTAGATACATATATTTTATGTATTTGTTCTATAAAGAGTGTCTACCTATAATTTTTTAATTTATTTTTTTTTCAAAATGATTCAATTTCAACACCAATGTCTTAGATAAGATTCGTTTTTCAACACCAGGTCAGTCCAGCTATATTGGGCATATCCATTCGTATAAAAATAAAAGAGAGAAAGTGAAGTAAGCCTACAAAAATGTGTACCTGTGTAGTAGCATTACGTCGAAAACACAAAAGCAAAGCGATAAGAACCAGGAAAGTGCATCGCCTTAGGGACTTGGATACATGTGATCGATTGGGAGGGATAAGCTCTCTTAGAAGAGGACAAACGCGCTTGTGTACAATCGTGTCCTTTACGATTGACCGGTTTATATATATATTCATTGACTAGCAATTTAGATGACGATAAGCTTTACGAAGGCGATATCGACGTAGATGCATATGTGTGTGTGTGTGTGTGCGTGTAAATTGCGCGGTACGGGAGCCCCGATGAGCGAATACTTCGTTATCTTCCTATGCCTTTGTATATCTTCTGCTATTTTTTTTCTCGTTAAGCGCTAGATGGAATTTGCGTCGCTTTTACGATGCGCAATATGAGAAAAAATTTTTTTTTATGAATGACGTATTGCTTTGGTATATTTCGATAAAGGTTTTATACATTTTGGATATGTACAAAAAATGTTTCTTCTGAGCTCATCTACGTGTTTTTAGTGTAGTGAATAGACATTTTAACGTCTACTTTTGTATAGAGAGAAATGTAAATATATATTTACAGAGCTTATCGTAGACGCAAGTTCAATGGGGTCGACGAAAACAACTACAGAAAGGAGTCACATCAGTCGGCAGGGAAAACTGTCAGTTTTGCATCGAACGACAACGGAGAAGACGATCGATCAGCCTTTGATGTCACCTTGCAAGACGATCGAAGGTTCGCAAAAAAGTGATTCTTTCTTGAAAGTACAATTAAGGTTTAAACATTGAGTGTAAAAAATTAATATCTAAATTTAAAATGATAAATAAAAGTAAATGATATATATTAAGTAAATGTCATGAGAAATATGCGATATTGTAGTGTATTATTTGAATATTATGTGCGGTAAACAATGTAAAACAATGTCAATGCAAAATGAAAATCCAATTTATCAATTTGTTAATTTTAGAATATATTTGGTGTATACAGATTTATACTACTGAAAATTTTAACGAGTGGTATACATAACAAACGTGCAATGTTTATTTTGGTAAAAGCATTAATTGACTACCGATTATATCTATTGATTTCAAATAGTATATGTCGTATATTAATTTTTAACGAACAAAATTAATTAATCTGATTCTATCTTTAAATATTGTATTTACCGGTATTTTTCTATTTCCTCAATCGGTCATTTGGTTCTTTCTATTTCTGTCTTTTTAATAATTTTTCTTTGCTTTACATTTTCTCGCAACATGTGAAATTTAGAATTAATAATAATATAAAAAATCAGTATCGTCGAATGTTCAAACTTATACAGTTAAACAATTTTCTTACAGCAGTCCACATATTCTGAGCGAGTTACACATAATTCATCCATTAGATCCACGTCCTCGTGATCAATCAGATTTTGCAATGCTATGCGGTCTGTTGGACCGTTGGGGTGTGGCCGAGGAGGCCAAGATTCGCGAAAATCACGACAACGAGATACATAAAATCGCCGCACGAACGCGTAGGCTTGAGCAGGAGGTCGAAATTCTGAGAACTATTGATAGTTCACGTAGTGAGATTTTAAGGAGGAAATCCGAGAAGGCGAGAAGCAAGTTTCTTGAAGAGCTTGCCAAACCTGTCGATCTTGAAGGTAAATTTCATACGTACTGAAGATTAATTGATCTTTTGATGGTGATGTGATACTAAGATAAAGTTAGAAAGCAGATGATTTTCGAAAGAATTTATATTGTTGGACTTGATTTTTATTAATTAGCTTCATCTCATATTGCATAACGTAATTTTAGATGTCGATCAATTTTTTGTCGCGTCGCTATTGTTCACGTAAATACAAAATGCTAGAAAAATCTCGAATAACTTGAATATATTCACATTTTGGCTAGCTATATCTGTGTACATAAAGCTGTATAAAAATGGATAACTCTGTCAGCCCTTTGCAAAGTTCTTTTATTGTGTATCTGCTGCAGTATGCATATACTCAAACTAATGAATTTGATTCCGAGAAACTGATTGTCGATTAAAATTTAACTTTGTCTCTTTTCTCCTCGGCTTTCGTATACAGTTAATGTAGAAGTTAACGTAGTAAGAAGTCTAAGTTTGAAAAAAACGTAAATATAAATCAACCTTAAAATGAAATGACTTACAGATAGCTTCAACAAAATTTGAATTACGAACAGAAATTATAGATAGATTCATTAAAGTACACGTATGCATGACACTATCATTACTTTCCGCAGTACCCTGTTCAGCGAGAACCAAACACACCGTACACATCGATACTTTGAATGTACAATGTGCGCGTGAATTTCGTAACACCTATGAGACATTGCTACTAGAAGAGGACGAGGAAATGGACGAGTTTGAACGCATGGAATTACTGTTTGCTTTAAAGAGATGTATTGGGCAGCATACTTGTCCTGCATCTATAAGCCTCGAACGACTAATTGACCAAGAACTTTTCTTGTTGGCATCGCATGTCGAACCAGCTAGACTCAAACATCTTAGGAGTCGCATAAGGCTTAGCTTCCTACAACTAGCTCGTGGTGCACTCGGGTGTGACAATCGAATGAAGGTGAGGCTTTTTTTATTAGTATCCAGAGTAGTAGAATATTAGTATTTTCGAGTCCGATGTCGGAAAAACTTTCATTTTTATTTGTTTTTGGAACTCGTCCAACAGATTCTTTAAAAAGTTACAATAGTATAGTCAACTTATGTTCGTTATTACATTCGCGAATCAACTGTCTATTTTGTTGAATTGTTATCGATAAAATGGAGACCCTGTCTGTTTTTTTCGTGAAAGAATGTTTTCAATTTTTCGTTAAAATTGTCGAATTCGATCGATATATACCGCTGAAAAGCGTATACAATTCAAAACAAAGGAAGGTAAATAGAAAAAAATATTTGTACACATGTATGTTGATTCGATTTTTTATTTATTTGAAGTGCAGTTTTACCATATATATGTCGAACGTAAAAAACAGAACGAACACTGAAGTTGACTTTGAAACATGCGAGGTATTGTTTTCTTTTTGTCTCGAAAACTGTGATTAAATATTTGATTGAAAACATAAAATATTCAATTTATTCTTTTCGTAAAAGTTCAAAATAAATCATTTTGAACAAAATAAAATCTCAACAGCTGGTCCTTACCAATAAACACTCTTAAATATTTGAAGAATCTATCGAAAACACGATTATGCCTATCGTGCGGTAGGCTGAGACGATTGGAAGCTTTTGCAGCAGATCATCGTGAACGTCTCTCAAGAATATGCGTCTATTGCGAGGCTCTTGGGCCGAAAAAGCGCGACGCCCAAGTGTGCTCCGAAATCTACGAGAGGATGCTCATGGAACTCAGAAGGAGCGAGGCTACTCGGTAATTATAAGAATTTTTTTTTGTGGGGAAAGGGGTCTCGAGAGCTCAAACTTGACATTTTGGCCATTTGAAATCTGGAGTGAGGCTTAATGAGAGTGAGTGGCCTTATAATTTGAGTGGAGTGTAACTGTAACAGGCAGTATTTTTTGTTGTCATTAAGTTTTTTAATTTCATTGGCTTAATTAGTGGTACCATATTTGGTTTTTAATAAAAAGACATCGAATACTCCACAATTATGTATTTTCGTTTGATTAGGAGGAAATGCAATTAACTGTATTCAGTGTTTAGTAATTGAAAAATAACAAAAATATATATATATTTAGAACTTGAAGCAAAATTACATTTATTTACAGACCCGATGGCGCAAACAGTTTAGCTTTTGCAATGGGTCCCAAAGCAATAGGTTATCTAGTGAATGACATTTGGCATGGTCGTTCAGCCATATCCGAATGCAACGATCTCGACCGGTTGCGGCTCGTACGGCTTGATTCTAATAAACCATGGGCACCTTGGAACACATTGTTGACAACGAGATCCGAGGCACAGATGCATGAGTCACTGGTTCGAGATTGCTGCGCTGCTGAGGTTTACGATGACGAGCTCTTACGTAAATTCCGTCGTATGAATTTGCAAGCAAAATTATATTTTCGGAATCTTGCCAAGTATGCTCCTTCGTATAAGATTGGAGTTTATGGTTGTTAGTATTTAAGTATCTTGTGAGTTATTGTTTACTATTGAATTTATATTGTTATTCCTTACGCTGTTTTCTATTTGTTCTCTAATTTTTTAAATATTTGACTTATATTTTTATATTGAAAAATTTCATTATAAATCAGACATGTTCGATCGCAGCTAATCAATAAGGAATGTAGTAAAGAATAAAAGTCTCTCAAACGTTATCGTTTGTTTCTTTCCTTCTTTTGTAAGGTTCACCTCCACGTAAATTAAATGGATTTCACTCCGAACACCAAAAAGTTGCTAGCAATGCAAGCAATTCTTCTTTCATGACATCAACAAAAGCAATTTAATTAAAAAAAAGGTTTCGAGTGCTTGTCTTTTTTCCGTGATTTGTAAAACAAGAAAGGTCACTATGATGCGGAAAAAAAAATTTCTTTGATTGCACGTCGAAGTCGTAACCGCGGGTGCACGCAAAGCTTCAACGATCGCTTTTTGTGGTCCGTTCGTGCTCTTTCACGACGGTCATCTTTTTCAGCTTTAACATGTGGCTGAGAAAAGGTAAAATGAACGTATCAAATTCTTGCGTGATTAAGAATCGTAGTTTTTTTTAATGGTATTAATGTATTCTGTATTTTTCTTTGCATTTTGATGATTGGTGGAATAGTTTAATGTAATGATATTAGTTTTTAAATGATCTGATATGAAATTCCTTATAAATGGAGAGTGATAACGAGCGAAGTCTCTGTTTATTGTGATTAGTTTACATATCGATATTAAATGACATAACGTTTTGACACGAGATTTAATGTGAATTAAATTTCCTTATCTGAGATTGGGTTTAGATTGGAACGAACTCCATATTATTCTTCCAATTGTCTACAAAATCAAATACGATGTATAAGTTCATCAGTGGTGTCTAAAATTTCTTGATTGTTTATTTTCTATAATAATTGATACAAATTAAATGCTATGTAAAAATAAACAATAAATTAGAAACGTAAAAAAACGATGAAATTACAACTATTTTAAAAATGTCATGTGAATATTTGAATCTGAAATTTCTAATTTTAATTAAAAGGTTGTTACAGCGCAGCATTTGTTAAGCTCTGAGTATTTGGAATTTCCAGTGAAATAAAGTAAACTGTTTCGAAGGATTCTTGGAAAACTGTGCAGATAATAAAGAATTTGATTAAATTAAAAAAGTTTACTCGCTTGATTTTCCGAAATTCGAATAAGCTTGTTTATGGAATTATACATCAAATCAAAATAAATAGCAATTTCAGTAATAAATATTAGAATAAAACAAAAAAACTGCATGTTTTGCAATCCCGTATACAGCGATAGAAATACACGAATTTAAAATTATATACAAAAGATAAGAACAATAAAAATAAAGTGGAGTACATCTCAATATTATCCGCCTACAATTTCCACAAAAATCCATCAGAAAGCTGTTGAAAAAGTCCGCATAGAAAACCCATTCAGCCTGTGCCTCTGTTCCTGTTCTTTTTTAACTCTTGTCTTTGGAGGTTTCCGATTAAAACGGACCTTTTTCATGGTTGCTCTCTTTCATCGTGCAGTGCCTCTCTGCGCAAGGAAGCTTGGTCTGGAGAGCCATTTGCCGAGAGCCATAAATAAGTCCGATCCTAAGTACGATATAGACAGGTATATATCAACGTCGCCCGAAGAGACGCCGCTTTAAATGCAAATGGCTATCCTCCTCGTCCTTTGCGCCATTTGTGCGAGAACTTGGCCTGCCTGAGATTTTTTTCGATTAAAGCGCCCATTGCAGCGACCTTTCCAGTGATAAAGAACCGAGTTTAGTTGGCCATATTGTTACGCATGCCTCTTTTCTCTCTCGCTTTCTCCGGTTCTTTACTTTTCTCAATATTTTTCTCTAATACTCCAACGTCTTTCAAATAACTTACTGGCTTAATTGTTAAATCATACGTATGATAGTGCATTTCGTTGTTTTTCTGCAAATATAGATCGCAACATTTTGCCTAAACGACTAATTTTTATTTAATTTTGGCAGTTGATTACTTCATTTATCACGCGTAACTAGAGAACAGTAAAAATATCTTTCAATTAGCAGAAATTCATACTAATACCTTGAGTAAGCCGATTATAACGAGATATTTTATCTTTAGAATGCATTATTGTTGAAGAGATAGATCATTTTACCATCTGTTATTTATTCATTTTTATTTAATTAATATCCATAATTTCGAATCTGAAGTAATCAATGTTCGATTTATCATAAAATATATAAGATGCTCTTTGGAATATAAGTAGGTCAGCCAGATGAGAAGATCAAGAAAAAAGGTATTGAGTCAAGTTTAATTATCTTAGAATCCTAATAATCCTTGCTCTGGCGACACATTGAAAAGTTTAATCGATTTAAGAAGTCGGCCAACGAGTTCATTTACAGTTGGTGAAACTTGCAACTAGAGGTGGCACGGGTACCTCTCTCTCTCTCTCTCTTTCTCTCTTTCTCTCTCGCTCGTAAGCAACAAAGTCACATTGCCCCTCCATCAGCCAAGCTGTACTGATTGCGCGCAGCCCGTAGAATTACGCCGATGAATCAAGCCGAGAGCACGAGCCAGATCCTAAGAGAGAGAGAGAGAGAGAGAGAGGGAGAGAGAGAGAGAGAGAGGGAGAGAGAGAGAGAGAGGGAGAGAGAGAGAGAGAGAGAGAGAAAGACTGTACTGTGTATTGCTTATATATACTGGCAAGACTTTGTTGAGATTATCGTGCTTCTATTTTTTTCTACATTTCTATCTCACAACCCGTATTAAAGCGATATAGTATATTTCGATATAAGTACGGAATGACTTTATCTACGGAGCAAGAGAGGAAAGCTTACAGCGTAAAATTCTCATTTTGTAAAAAAAATGTTCCGAGGAGATTCTAGAGAACATAAATTAATTCAGCCTTAATTTGTTTTTTGTTTAAATTAATGGACAATTTTAAGTAAACCAAATCTATATCGAATGTCCGTCGATTTTGAAAAATGTTAATTTCTGTTTTAAAAAATATAAAGATGTTACTTTTACAAGATTTAAGAATTAAACTCGAAATAATTTTACTTTACGAATCTTTGCCACGTGCGTTTAATTACATGTCAATATACGAGATAAAAGGTTTGAAGTCTTAAGAGCATAACTGGAGGATAAGTAAACTTTCCTCTAACGGTTAATTTCTTGCTGAACTTCTAACTTCAAATTGATCTAATCGAACACTGAACATTGTTACCGTCTGTTAAGGTTCTTCACCTACTTGTATTCACACATAAAAGCTATACGAATGTTCTTATGAAGCAGTATCTTTTACTACATCTTCAAAAGTTTAGAAAAGAAAATAAATATGATTATGTATAAATTTTGCTACTTTTATCGATCGCACATTCGCGATAATAAAAAGCATTATTATCTTTTAAAATAATTGTTAGAATTGCAGAATCATTCGGAAAAATATTCAGATTAACCAAGTGCGAGACCATCTTCATCGTTATATCTACCTACAGTAGTTTGACCCAGTCTCCGTGTGTTTCTTCGTGAGTGCAAATCCGCGCGATCTCCCTCTTCCGCAACAACTGCAGCAGCCTTCCGAGTATACAGTTTACGATTCGTCTCTTTCTCAACCACAAGCGCGCACACAGATAGACAGACAGGCAGGCAGGAATGGCAAGCAAGCAGGCGGGTACACGCAGAGCGAGAAAGATTGATGCGGCGTCTCTTTAACTTTAGATTATGCTCTGGGCTCGCGCTTAGGACAGTGAGAAGTTGGTGCGAGCGTGCGGAGATAGTTGGACCGCGAAACTTTCCGACGTTCGAACTTTCGAATTATCTGAATTTCGACGGAGCACTTCGAAGGGATGGAGAGAGAGAGAGAGAGAGAGAAAGAGATAGGAGGTAAGGTTACATTTTCCCTCGACGATATTACTTTACCGTTCTCTCTCTTACTCTCTTACGCTTTCCGTAACCTGAGTGAGTGAGAGAGTGCGAGACGTCTTTTCGTGCGGAAATATCGTGAGAAACACTTGCGCTTTTGTTATCGGTTGCACGTGTCTTGAATCGTACAGCGCTAAAGGTGAAAAGGCGATACTATAGTGTCGGTTAATTTCCCACTTGCTACGTTGAATTTCAATGCTGCAGATTTTTTGTCTGTCTTGCGATTCACAATTGTTGCTCGGTAATGGTCTGTTTGAGTGACGAATTTATTGTTTTCCTTTGTCAAACTGTGCGTGATTGATTTTTTTCTTGTGCAATTTATTTCACTAGGATAGAACAAAAATACCTTTTGCAAGTACTTTGTTTGTTGCACGGTAAAGATTATTGTACAACAAATTGAGATACTCTTTTGTGGATTAAAACTCGTTTTAATTAAGTTCTCTAAGAAAATTTATCGGATAGTATATTCAATTAATAATGGGTCTAACAAAGATAAAATCGTTTAGATTGATTTTACACTCTACTGTACACAAACGTATTAAAAAATTAATTAACTTGTCACTTGATTCTTCTAAAGAATCAATTTCATACGCAAATATAAATCGACTTTGCTACACAGCGCGATGTTGTATCATAAATTCAAACCTAAATTGTTTTGGCAATTATATTTTTGAAAAAGAAAACAAAGTTATCCAATAAATTTGTAATAAATTAAATAGAACTACCAAAGAAATGAATACTCGAGTATATGTCGTTTCTAACAGAAAGCAGTGAACATGAAATAATAATCCAGCAGCTGAACTCGTAAACAAATAAATGAGACTCCTTCTAATTCCAAAACAATCATCTCATCAACAACATATCACTCTCTGTCTACGCAGACCCAAATCCTCCACTGATATCTCATGTCGAGAAAAGATGGGTTGCGGGAAGGAGGATGGGGGGAGCAAGAAGAAGATTCCAAGGGCACGTGTTCGCACGATTCGTCAATGGGCGTAAAAAACTACACGTAATAAAAGCAAACGTGCCGTGAGAAAAGAGATGGCGCATTAATCCGAGAAAGGGAATGAGGCTAGGACATGGGTGCACAGTGTGTACGTAAAAATGGTTACAAGTGCCTCGTAAAAGTCAAACTTGTGCAATGATCAGCGATCCATTATCACCTCTTAATAGACCTTTGCCTGTCTGCCAACGTCATTCGATTGTAAGCAAAGACAGAGAGAACAACGCAATTATTTCGCAATCGGCTGCCCTGCGCGATGCAATCTCGTTCGAAATATCTTTGGCCAAATTAAATGCGCGTGTGTCGACTGTTCATTTTTGTTTGATAATGCCTCGTACATTGGTGAGAATGAAAACTCGTTATCGAAATTATTTAATTTTTGGAGCGTGATTCAGATTGTTTTCAAACGGTCAAAGAGGAGGATGGCGAACTGTCATGACGGTTGAATAATTTTTTCGTTAAATTTGAATCGTTGAACAGTTTTGTTTTAATAATTTTGCGGCAATAAATTTTTAAACATTCAACAACAACAAAAATTGAAGTCCTTTCTTATCGAAGAATTATAAAAACGTTCAATTTTGATGGATTGTCTTGTAATTTCGTAACACCGATGAAATTATTGAACTATTGAATTACATTCGCGACAGGTTTAATTATCAATGAGACATGATAAGAATTGCATAATTTAACAGCTCAAAATTGTAAATCAGCTTTTATCGCGTGCCGATTCAATAATCCCTAGTCGTACTACTCGAACTCACGCTCCCGCGAGAGAATGTAAATGCTAATTTTGGACGTTCGATTACCGGAATTGATTATTGCTACCGAGCTCTATCGTATAGAAAAATCTTGTTGAAATCAACGTAAATGTTGTCAAAGGACTTTAGAGAGAAACTGAATCTCGAATGATCACATATGTAAAGTTTTCCTTTTTTTCCCAGTTAGATACGTTTGTTTGGCACGGACTAATTAGGATGTAAATTAAATCGCTCTCCGTTTAATTTCAATACAAATTTCCAGTAAGTTCTACAAGCTTTGAAATTGTATTTACATTGAAGAGAGGAGGAGGATAACAGTTTATCGCTATTATCATCACTCAATCACTTTCAGATATAACGAATAAGCAAATACAGACATCGAATAATCTTAATATACACGGAGTGAGGACGGGGATTACTCGACAGAAATCTAAATACATCAATCACGAAATTCCAGTTAGCATACCCATCAAATTAATCTCTCCGCACCGGTGAGCACGATAACCCTTTTGCGAACCGGCAAAAAACTGCCAGAAACGAAATTCACGCTTTGACCCGCTGCTGGCGTTACACCTACATAAATAGCTCGTTTTAATCATTGTGATTAACAAAGTGTGTGACTCTGTAGCGCTTACGATTGGGCATCGCTAATTAGAATCGCGTCGCTTGTGTGTAATTGATCTCTATGCGAGAGAACGCGCGCACGCGTCTAATCTGCGTGTGCACGATCGACGTGTGTTACGGCAGCTGTTATCAGCCTAAACTACGGATATTCTTTCATGACCGACACTATACACGCAACTGCTATGTGGGTCTCTTGTTCGACGTTTGTTTTACGCGCGTACAAACCGAACTCTCTACTCTTCTGCAACTTGTTGTGTTTGTCTTTTGAAAAAGTTACATTGCTTGTTTTCGCGGAGTTTAAATTGCGTTTGACTTCGGATGGAATTTTGTAATAGTCAGAAAATTAAGTTTTGGTCTTTAATTATTGCTGCTCCAGTTTTACTCATGTCTCTTCATTACACTGTAGTGTTTTACTTTTTTTTTTAATAATTTTGAATTTGCCAACATTTCCCATCATATATTTTATTATGTTTTCGCAGACTTTTATGAATAATTATGAATAGAGATAGTTTTCTAATAAAACAATTTCAAATAAAAGTGCAAAATATATGTTACATTAAAAAACTTCTTTGATGATTGATGTGGATGTAGAGGACGAATCGGATGTAATGAAATTTTCCAAGACCATGTTGGTCATTCTAGGTATTCAACGAAAGGAAGTACTGAAATTTTACGCCGAAACCGTACTAAAATGTCCACATCTAATTTACTAATTTGTAACGAATCGATCCGCATTCCTAATGAATTTTTTAAAATACAAATATATCGTATTATATCTTCAAATATCAATACAAACGTTTTCTTCATCAAATTAAAATATATATCTCGCATTTCGTTGTACACTCTATCACACTTGGCGTATAGCTACAGTTCACAGAGAATACAGTTCTCAACAAGATGACTTTAACACGCTTTTTCACCGAGGACTGTTACGCAACAACAATTATTCGTAGTTATAAGCATTATATTCTCTGCACCATCACGTAATCAAAGTCTCCGTATATATAGAAGAGGTAATCTTCTGGAGTGGTTTGCAACGGATTCATCTGTATACGACGAGTGGGCTTACTACTATTGCGTTGCTAGAACGCGCAGCACTAGACGTGACGACGATGACGACGACGAAGTTGAAGTACACGAGAGAAAGGGAATCGAGAGTCTCCCTGTTGTATAGTTAGAGGACGAATGATCCGATTTGCAATTAATCGGCGTTAATGGATCGCAAAGTTCGAACCTCCGCACAAGAAGATTCACTGAATAGATGTTGAATAACGGAAGTTTCTCGCTTAGACGAATTCTCGTAAGCTTTGGAGAAACGAGCTACATAGTAGTAGTCGAACGCATTGTTCTATGGTTATAAATGATTTTCATATCGTTATAGTTGTACAGAACGATTGTACTGCGAGAAATGTGTTTTAGCAAATTAAAAAGAGATATACACCGTGAGAACAGTGATCCTTACAAATATTCGAGGGTATCTAATATTTTCTAACTAAAAATATGTCAATAGTCATTCGTTCGACGTTCGAGAAACAGCAACAAAATGTTGCTTGTACGGCTAATTGCATCCTGTCGAGAGATATGTCAGTATATACACTTATGCCCAGGCCAACATTACTTGGCGAGATGAACGGGCGACGATGCTCATGAACTTTCAAGTTTCCTTCCATCTTCCTCTCCTTCTTCTTTCGTCTCTCTATCTATCTTTCCATACTTTGATGTGCTTCGGAGGGGATTTTAGGAGTTGCAGCCATATCGGATATCCGATCCTTTCCGCGAGTGCGGGCAAGTTTTCTCTCTCTCTCTCTCTCTCTCTCTCTCTCTTCGCGTTTATAGCGAGCGTGCACCAAGTTGATTTATTAGTGATACTCGTGGAAAGGGTTGAAATTCCATCGGAGAGATATATGCTGCCAGTATGAAATAGGGATTGTAGATGAGGCAGAGATATCGATGCTATGGGTTTACATGATTAGACAATTTTAATTATTCAGGTTCTGTAGGTGAAAGGTCAAATAAAGTATTTTACAATTAGTGATTAGTATACATTTTATATAATCAGATAGACAAATTTGTTTTTCACAGTACGTCTAAACTTAATTTATATTGTTATATGCATATATATGTGATATATGATATGTGCACTCCAATTATCTTCATTTGTTACATGCTTCAAAATTTCATCGAAATGATTTATTATCGAATAAAAGTCAAGTCTACACAAGTAATCTAAAATAATATACGTTCGACATTTCTTTAAAAAAACAATACCCCTACACTTTATGATTTACTTTTTTGCCTTTGAAATATACCTGGCCGCGATTTTATCTTCTTGACTGCTGAAAAATGAAGCGCAGACTAGAAACACCACACGAGGGAATCAGTCAGCCCACACGTTGACATGTACTACTTCAAACCGCGCGTTCGTGCACATTTTTGAATCAACGATTTTACTGTCAATATAATCACCGCAAACTTGATTTATCGGTTCGTGAATTTTTCCACAAATGATGTAATGACTAAGGAAAAAGTTTGCAAGCCACGCACGTATATCCATTCGATTTTGGTCCACTTCGTGATCTGGGTAATTCGCTTGCTTTCTGCAGCCGAGTATGATGGAGTGAAGCAACCTTTTGCACTCGCATATATGGGCGATAGAAAAGAAAAGAATCGTTAGGAATGTAATTTTTTTCTTCGTCGTGTTCATTGAAAATAGTCTTCTGTATGATATTAAAAAAATATTTGGCTTTTTCGGTATTATTCATTTTTTTTATCTAAAGTAGTGTGACAAGGCCTTGTATTACATATTTTATTTTACAACGGAGAAAATACATACAGCAGTAGTAAAAGCGAAAGATGCTTACTCACATTGACATCTTAAAATCCAGCCGAGTAAATTTATTCCCCGACAGTAGAATTTATTCAATGCCCATCTGGCGCCTATAAAATTTCTTCTTCGCGAGCCTTAGAGTCTAACATTTGCACAGAAGAAAATATTTCTACTTCTTATATGTATAGCAGTGGGTGTCGTGTACTGGGATTACCATTCAGCTTACGATTTTATTTTTCTTCACTACAATAGAATATCCAGTGCGCTTTACGTATTTTCTGTAATCTTTGATTTCTAGTTCTAACAGAATGATTCATTTTATTGTTATCAATAGATGATATCAATACATGAAATCACATCGAATTAGTTGTTACTTTTTTGTTATTTAATTATTATTACTTTTCCTTTCGAACTTTTTTATTTATTCATCAAAACGTAATTTCTTGATGAAAACCTTTTCTGTACAAAAGAAAGGTTCAATAAATAAAAAAAAATATTTTAAAGACCGTCTTATCCAATCTCCGCCAAAACGTAAGCTTAAAAAATTTAAGGACTATTATAACAAAAATGTAATTTTGTTTACTTCTATGTACAAATACATTGAGGGGGTGATAAGTATTTGAACGATCAATTTGCTCTTTTTTTACTTCCTTTCTCTGTGCTTTTCCGTCGACCATAATCTGGCTCGACTGATAGTCGGCTGACGTCCTAGAGACCAATAAAAACTCGAGTGGACGTTTGCAGCGTAAGTCGCGGCCTATCGGAACATTTAACCTCCTTTGTTTTTTATTGTTTTTTTTTGTTTTCATAGTACGTCATTCAAAGCCAGATAAAATTTATTTTTCTTTGGTTTTCCTTTAATTAGATTGCAGGCAAGGATTCCTATTCCATTTAATTAGGATGTTAAGGATGCAATAGAGTTGAACATTTAAAGACATATGAGTACTTGTTTTCCACCAAAAGAAAGATGACTATTCTTTTAAAACCGCGTAGAATTTTTCTTCAAGCTATTAATATTGTTATAGATCCCGTTAGTTCAAGATAACAAAGTGCAAGGATATAAACTGCGAAGCATATCGGTCGAAGCTTTTCTGGTATTATCCTCGGATCTTGGAAGGAAATTACCTATAAACACAGAAGATATAAGAGTCTTCGAGAAATTGGATTCTTCTTACCTGGCTTATAATATCGAAACTGCCTTAGTGTACTTTTAATATCAATTTTCGGAGAAAACAAAAAAAGTTCATTACTAAATCTAACGGCTCAATCAAGTTCGATAATCATCATAACTTATCGTTACTATTTTCGCGTTTACACAAGTAGTGGCGACAAGATAATAATCGTTGGCCTCCGTTGATAAGCAAAGCACATACACACACTCTCTCTCTTACCTTATTTTCACCGCTGCCTCCTTTTACGAGGGAACTGAAGTGCCACGCCGAGCCTTTACGGCTGATAGGGTCGTGCGCACGACGGTGGAGTGGGAAAAAGAGAGTTGTTGTCAAGCGGAAAAGTATGAGAGTAAGGGAGTAGGTTGAAATTCCGGTGTAGCTGAATATTCGTGTACAGATTGTGGGATTTTCTTCGTGGGAATTGACATGTTTGATATTTAAATTCGATTTAATCTTATTGTGGTTTTTTTTCATCGAGGAATGAGTGAATTAATTTTAAGAGTGAATTTTATTTTATATTTTACAAAGTGTTATGAAAGAAACAGTATTTGAGATATGGCTGAGACGAGAAATATATCTTATTTTTACTTTCAATGTTTTCACAGCATAGAAAAAGATATTTCAAAAATTCAATATGGTCATTAATATACTAGCTTACTTGTTAGTTATTAATCTCAGTATATTCTATTTTAGAGTTTATAATTATTGCATCCATAGCTATCCATATTATGCACATTTGCAATGGAGAGCACGTTCGCGCTAGAAACGTCTTACCAGTGCATCTCACGTGCGAATCGCAAATTATAGCGTCAATTATGTACTGGTTTTCCACAAGCGCAGAGATTGTAGGTATCAGCTTTGGAGACTCAATTTAAAAAAAAAATTAGTTTAAAGAAAAGAATAATAATAATAAAGTATTATTTATATAACATACAAATCTATTTCTCAACCAAAGACATAGATCAAAGTTTACACATAAAGTATACAAATCAATATCAATAAATATCCATCTTATAAAGTACTTTCGTTGACAGTTAGCTCAAAGCCATCTCGTATGCTCGCGTCCGTCTTGTGCAAAAGTTTCGCAGCTATACGGGGCGAACTATTCAAAAAGCTCGATATTTTATTCAGCTAGAGAAAAGCTAAAGATCGCAGAAAGTTCGTAGCTCATGGGGCTTATTTATAAATAATGGTATACCTAGTGAGAATTTGTACCGTTAAACTGTAACAGATTGTATTACTCGGTAGATGATTTATATCGAAAGAGCAAATGTTTAGATGTATTAATACTGTATTCCATTTCCAGTTTCTTTCTGATATGCTTTATTGGAATGTTATAATGTTGACATTAAAATTGTCATATTAAATCAAGGATCGCGTCAGCGACCTGCGGCAAGAATGACAGAGGCGCGGTTTAATTCGACTCTATACACAATAACTTTGTCTATACTGATTTTGAATTGAGTATTTTTTTTATTAAAATGTTTATTAATTAATTTTTTTGACCAAGAAATCGATTTAGATTTAGTAATAAAAATTTTTTAACTAGATCATGTATCATGCTACACTCTATCTATAAATATTCGCGCAGTCATTATCAGCCACAGCACAATATCGTTAAGCAAAAAGCGCCGATGAATTACACACACAGTAGTAGTGGGGTCAAAATTCACCGGGGTGTGTTGAACCATTTAAAATGGGAGGGAGAGAAGGGGGAGAATAAATTGGTAAAATTATTGTATGTATGCACACAGGTAGCCACACATATATAAGTACGTGTACATACTTCGTCCAACGCACGACAATTGGTAGGTACCGTCAATAATTTAAAATCTGGCAAGTCACCAAACGCATTTTATCGGGAAAGAGAGAGAGAGAGAGAGAGAGAGAGAGAGAGAGAGAGAGAGAGAGAGGGAGAGAGAGAAAGAGTAAATGCACACAGCTCTTCCGCTTTTCTCGAATACAATGAATAATGGAACACAAATAGAAAGAGTCACGCGCGCTCCCTCCTTCTGTTTATTGTATATCAAAATAGAGAAAGAGAGAAAGAGAGAGAGAGAGCCCTTTCGGAACTATGATCGCCTTATATTTTATTTAGAAAATTGAGTGCCTTTATTTTAATGGATCTTTTAGATGGGGACATATATATTTTTTTCTTTTTGCGATTGGATTATTTTTTTTTGTTCAGGTGATTGAAGTTGAAAGAGGCCTCAAAGTACTAGTGAATATAGTCCAAAAAATATCTTCTAGAAAAATTATTTCTTCTATTGCTAATTCGTTAGCATTAATTCCTATATATTTAACTGGAGTTAAAGACGTCAGTTTTTGCTTTTAAATATATCAACTGAAACTTGTAGAATCAAAACGAACCACACTGTAAGAAAATAAAATGCAAAAAACTTATATACCCGATAAACAATCGAGCAAAAACCCCACATAGTAAAAGTAATGTTTCATACTTAATAAAGAGTCCGCAGGAAATGCGGCTGATGAACAAGACGCAAGCGACCACTTGCGAATGAAGCAGGTTGAAAAAGAAAAGGTGGCGGTGGGCAGATCTCCTTCTCTCTCTCTTTCCCATACTTCTACTTGTCGAGATAGAGAGAGAGAAAGAAAACTGCTGCCGGAGGCCGTTATAATTACTCAGGGTGTCGACGGATGGGGGAGTTCTACTTTCCATTCGTTCTATCGCTTTCCTATTATTCTTTCGTCTCGTCCCTTATCTCTTTCTCTTTTCGTCTGGCGCTTTCGTTCAAGCGGTTCGTCCGATTCATCTTTCTCGCGCGCGTACCGAGTGACTTCCATTCCTAGCTCTGTGATGCCCTTTCTTTCTTTTTGTTTTCTCTTCGTCTTCTTTCGTTGCTGCTCTTTTGTGTTTCAAGCTATCTTTCGTTTGTTTTTTTCTTTTCTGTGCTTTTATTGAAGTACGCTTGTTCAGACTTGGGCTTGAGTTGTTGGAGATGATGTAACTTTTGTATTTTTTTTTATTCTGAAAAGTATTATTATATGACATCGGAACGTTCATCGAGGAAATATACTTTGATGAACTATTTTGAAAGAGTGAAGACGTATATTGATGTATTGAAGCTTTTATTTTATTGGATCAATGTTATTTCAATTTAATTTCCCGTGTACATATATCCTGTATAAGGTTATATACTTTTATAGATCATTGTTAATTTAAATTTCAACGATGATTTTTCTCATTCCAATTAATTTTCTCTCCGTATTCTTAATAAAGCTCACCACAAGTCGCTCGTTGATTTCTCCATCCACTCACTTGAACAACTTCACCAAATATCTCATGGATGCTTACACAGTATTATTTCAGTAGGTTCGCTTGCAGTAGCCACGTCCTCTCCTTCTCTCTCGTTCTCGTCTGTTCTTAGTTACCATCTCTTCTTCTGGTGGAAGAGCATTGAAAAGACCACTCAACCTCTCGCGCACGCCCTCTCCCTTTCCATCTCTATCTTTCTCACTTTCGCTGACTTCCTCTCACTCGTGTAGAAAAAAAGTGAAAACTTGTCAGTCTTTAGTGGCGACGAGCTTTGGAAGAAAATGATTTTTTTGTAGATGTACAAAAGCTCACACGAGGTTGATAATAAAGTTATCCCGCTAGAAAAATATTTTTCAACGCTGGACTCCCCAGTGATTCGCATGCTCTCTCTTTCTCTCTTTCACGTTTACGCTTCAATAGAACTCACTTTAATAATGGCTCCAGTGCTTTTTCATAATCAAAGTGAGGGATTTCTTTTCTTTTTCACGACTTTTTTTGTCTTTCAACTTAAAGTTTTTGCGATTTGGTGGAGAAAGAGAAAGCGACAGAGAGTATTTTTAGAGAAATTCCATTTAGTAAATTATGCATAAAGATAGATTAATTCAAATGGATTTGAGTGTTTTTTTACAGCTTGCAAAAGAATTTGTAACTTATAGATTGAAAATGTATTTTTATGACTTTGCAATTAAATAAAAAGTCATCTTTTTTAAGCCAAGAAATTTCGTTCTTATATCTTTGTATATTCTGACCACTAAGTCACCTAGACAATTTATGTTAGTATTTTTCTTGACAATGGATTAATTCATTGATCTGTGAGTATTTGAAATAATCTTCAAGTCTCTATTAAAAATTTTAGGTAAAATCATTCAAATCTTCAATTGTGTCAAATACTTTATCTACAAATGATAATTTACCAGTATATACGCAAGCGTTAAGTACTCGAAACATTGAATTTTGGAAAAGCTGCTTTGGTCTAAAAGCATATAGGATGAAAGAGAGAGAGAGAGAAAGTGAGCAAGACCGAAAGTAGACCACGTATTCGAGCTCGCGCGCTCTCGAGAGATAACCTCGTTTGCCAAAGTCGCGTAGAGGCGCCTGGAAAAGGGACGGAAAATTGAGTTTCACCTTGGCGGTCATTTTTGCTGCTACCACCACAGTCGTTGCTGCTGCAACATCGTGCTTGTGTATGTGTATGTGAGAAAATGAGAGAGAAAGAGGCCAAAAGGGAAATTTCGTGGTACGTTGGATTTTTCGACAGCGAGAGACAGATTCATAAACAAGCCAAGCGCGCGAACGTGTGGAGCATGCGAGAAATACGAAAAGAATAACCGCATAGTTGTTGAAACTTGTTTTTTTTTCTTTGTGTGTTGGATATTGTTGACGGAATTCGATGGTTTGGAATCTGGGTCAAACATTTTTTTTATCTTTTTAGACTGTATTATTGCCTACTCTTTTATCGTGAGATGAAAATAACTGTTCTAGCGTTTAGAGTATTCGCGAATGAAAAAGATTTAAAATTTTTGTATTTTCGACAATTTTATTTTATCTGACGCTTTTGTGAGTAACTGATTTATTAAATTTATGGCAAACACACGTTAAAACTCATTCAATTATGTTACGATCTTAAAGACAGCTTTAAAAGTACATTTCGAGTCTCCAATGATTTAGAATTACTGCTTGTTTAATAAATAATTTGAATATTCGCTAGAATGCAGTATTAAAAAAATAATGAAGTTACTTATAGTAGTTGATTAACATAAAAATTATAGATTTCATCAGATTTTGGTTTCCAGTACAAGTGAATATATGAAATTACGTTAATCTAAGGAATGGTAATTTCAATTTTTCCAATACATAAAGTTTTATTATTCTACGTACTTGTGTTGCATTGACCGTGTGAAAAATCACTTTTCATTCTTATAAACCGTAAGCTTGATGTAACAATGTCGCAAGACAATTCTTTACGTGATTTTCTAAAAGCCTCATATGAAAGAAATCATTTTACGATCACGAAGAATTTATTGACTGCAATCGACGAAAGTCTCTATCGCGATATTTCTTTCAACACTTTTACAGGCGAAAAAAAATGTCTATAAATTTTGTAAAACTGCATACTTCGGTATCAATTTAAAACGTTCAGTATTGAAGAAATATCAACTGGTAGTGCGCACAAATTGGCACACACGTTGTGAAAGTGCAAAATTAGACACTGACACCACACACAAAGGGTAAAAGTCGAATAAGAATAGCAGGCACGAGGAAAATTTCATATCCAGTACGTGCGATCGTATATGTACAGACATTATTTCCAGCTGGGTTGACATGTGTAACGTAAGGAGCGAATGGTTCAGAAATTCGTCGGATGTAAGAGAAAGAGAGCAAGGAAAAAAATAAAAGACGAAATACAGACGCGCAAGCATATGGAAATTATATACGTCGAAGAATAAAAACAAGATGGGATTTGCGCCTAGGTGAGCGCTAGCTGAATTTGTTATCGATACACGTGCGTCTTATCGTTGACGTTGTTTTTTCTTCTTCTCTTTTTGAGCCCTTTGGATTATAGTATAATGTCGTTGTTGTTGGTGTAGCTTAACCCTCCCACTCGCTCTCTCCCCCTCCTCTCTTTTTGTTGTGGTTCGAAAGGATGATCAGGGATTTGCTTATATTACACTTGGGACGATGCTCGCAATTTTAATAAGCTGGATAATCTATTTGTGTTCGGTGTACTAATAATCTGTTTTTGACTAACAATCGGAATTTCGTTAACATTTGCGCTTGCCTGATTTCCCTTCGAAAATAAACTTTTTTACACTTTTGTATTCTTTCAAATTTAACGACATTTAAATTCTTTTATAAACAAAGTAACTTTTTTGAAACTTTTGTTTTAGTAAATTAAAGCATGGAATATTTACGTGATTTACTTTAATGTACTGCGCAATTACTCGCAGATATCGCTGCATCGAGATAATATTTTATATTTGATGTACTGCATAAGATATTTTTTGTATGATAAATAAGTAAGAATAATAGTTTATTAAACGTACTTCATAATACGCTTTGTTGATGAATGGACATTTAATTTATGACGAATAGTACACCTTCATTACTTATTTTTTATCTTATTATTTGTTCATTAGAGTGGTCCTGAAAATGATATAATCACATCAAAGGATTTCAAAATATAATATCTAAAATGAACGACCTTGTAATTATCTTCGAAGAATAAATTACAACAGTTATGTAAAATAAATGTAACTGCACCTACTCTTATACATACAGATAGAAAAGCATTAATAGAAATACTTGCGGGAGAAGTTTGATTTAACGACTCGAAAAATAAAGCTGCTAATGCAGGTGCTCTGTATTCAAGTACTTACTCAATTAGCGCATGGGCGTGTGAAAGAAGCTAGAACGTCTCATTTTCATTTGTAGCGTTGCTCTTTCTCTCCCTTTCTTCTCTCTCTCTCTCTCTCTCTCTTTTCCTCCCACTGTAACAAAAAGCCAACTTACTTTTCAGCTTTTTCGCTCTGTTTTCTTTCCAACTCTGTTTGCTGCTATTTTTTCTTCCCCTTTCTCTCTTTCGTCTCGCGTGCTTACTACGTATGTATACGTGTAGCTCTAGCGAAGTAGCGCAAAAGTTCTCCAAACATTTCTGCCTACACGCGTTTCAACTTTTCAAAGAGGGAGAGGGTGAGAGACTAACTCTCCACGAAATTCACCTTTGGAATCTAAATACTGAGAAAAAAAAGAGGATTCCTACAAATTCAAGAAAGTTGAAACATGTAATTAAAGGCCTGTAAAAAGAAAGATTTTTAGCTTATGTCAGCATGATTTTTTTGAAGATGAAACTCAGCGCTATTAAAAGGATGAAAATTTGTGAAAAAACTTAGTTCTCAAGAAGTAAGTTTACCAAAGTTTGAGAAATTAGCTCTTAAAAAAACGGCTTGGAGTTTGGTAGTGGACCTTTTTTCATCTATAAGAAAATTTAAGAAGGTATTCATATAGACAAAACTTCTAATAAGCTACGCGAGATTCTCCTTAACTTAAAGAATAGTTGAATGCAATTGTGGTCAATATAATACGTCATTGTCGTTTAGGCTATCCTTTGTTTTACCCCTTTTCACAAGCTACAATGCTAAGTCAGTAATATGTTAAAAAGGAAATCTGAAAAACCTATATCAAATGTCCACTCTGGATAGAAATATTCTGTGGTAGAAAACGTTTGACAGCCAAGTGCCCACAGGAAAACAACGAACAATTGTACCAGAGTGATTTATTTTAGCTTTTAGAATTGTATAGGCTAGTTTTACGACATCATTAAATTCACCGCGCATGGCTTCGACAAGAAGTGTCGAATTCACGGGCAATAGAGGAATTCGGCAATACTATTTTTCGTTACACAGTATGGCAACATGACCCGCTGATCCGATTTTTTTCGAAAGTGGGATTTTGTAGGATATAGAATTTCCAACCGAGGGATATCGAATAAACTTGGTGTCGTTTTTATATTTTTGCTTTTTTTGTTTAGATAGAGAGCTTTCAATTGGAAAATGAATGAAAATAACGGGAGTTTGATACAACGAAAATATTTATTTGTGCTTTCGAGACAATTATAAGACATTCTTTTTTCTAGATTTTAGTGAAATTACACTTTAGATAGATTTTCATATCGCCCTGTGAAATACAATTTTTTACATGCAAGTCGTTAGAATTTTCCATCTAAATGCAGGAGTGTGAAATTTCACAAATTAGCGAGAGAATACCCTTGACAAAAAAACTTCTTCAAATACGACAATAAATTCTTTGACGTTGATTCGATCATGATTAGACCAAATGAATGAGTTGTATGCGTCGAGGAATATTTTAAGACGATAAAAATGTCAGAGCACTCAAAAGAAACATTATTAAATTAAACTGCTTTAATTTTGATTTCGAGTTTTGAAATATTCATTTGAATTTATTTGGACTTTTCAATAGATTACAAAAAGTCCTTTGATAAAACGTTGTTTTGGAATTAATATGAATCTAAACAAGTTAGAATTGTCTATAAATGTACAAGATTGGACATTATTCGTAAATTAACGTTAGTATTGAAATGATAAGTACAGTATTGAAAAAGTTTCAATTGAACGTCAGATTAAATATCAAATTATTCGCAAAATAATGCGGACGTGCATTATTTTGTAAGCATTAATTAATCACGAATAATGTAATTTAGTACAAATTGAGCTTCAAATAGAATTCGAAGCTTAGATAATTAAGTATTGATTTTCTATCAAAATACTATCCGACAAAAGTCACGACAGAGCCCAGACAAGAACTGAAAGAAAATTCACAGCTTCATTTCAGATTCCTAAAGTTCGTGAGAATATTCACTACTTCCGCGTACTCCAACTTCACTAGAGGAAAAAAGAGGTAAAATTAAATCTCTCGGTTCGATGTATTCGTAGTTCGCTATAAAAACGACGTGGGAAAATTTATGAGAAAGTGGGGGAGTAGGGATAGATGGAGAATAAAAAAGAAAGAAAAAAACTGAGAAGAAAGGAGAACGAACTACAGATCATCAAAATTGCATACCGAGAATCTCAACGCTTGGATGATGAGAGATAAAATGGAAGCAGATGGGCTTTAAGTGTCGTGAAAATTTATGGAGGCTTACGCTCGTTAAGACAAAATCAATTTATGAGCGTTATTTCAAACGTTGAGAATTTATTATGTATTTTTAATCTATAAAGATCAGATATTTCTTTTTATATCTCGGTAAGTCGCGGTAGTTTTTTCAGATTATCTATATTATGAATAAGTTAAATTTCTTTATTTTAAATCGCTTCTTCGAAAATACATATTGATCAAGGGGCTTTTAAAAGTACGTAAATTGTAATGTAAATCAAGTTCAAGTTATTAATATTTACCTCCCTTTGAAAACGTCGGTAATCAATGTAAAAACAACTAAAAAGAACATGTGTTTAGACAAAATTTAATTTAAAAATGTTCAAATTAAATTTCTGCTGTAAGATAAATATATGCATCGGTAGCTTTGAAAGTGTAATGCTTCTTCGATACAGGCGTACGTGGGTTGAAAATTGTACTAGTCGGTATTTTTATAACTCGAATATATCACTAAAAACATTCCCCCTCCTCCCTTTCTATCTTGCTTTCTTTTTGCAATGGATCACCTGAGGGCGCCACAAATTGTAAAACCGTAAATTTCAATAAGGCAGTGGTAAACAGAAGATTTGTTTTGAAGGCTTGAGACACTCGATAGGTTTGAGTGCAAGCGTAATCACCATCAAAAATACATCTTCATTCGCTCTATATCGCTAAAAGCCCCGCGCTGCTGCTTCTGCTACTACTGACGGTGTTGCGTGCTTGTAAAATCGATGAGAGAGAAACTTGGCGTTATGGCGCCGATAGATCGGACGCTACGATAAATCATGCATTGGGATTTCGCTATTCTGGCGTGCACTCACGGAGATTCGCCGGATGCTAAGCCGAGTAACGAGTGATAATGCCATCATTTTTTAAAGATTAAAGTTTCACTAGCTATGAGAGCGTATTGCACTTCCATCGATCTGCCGATATTTATGCGTTTCATCTATCGAGTAGAGAGGGATAAATGACGCAATAAGTAGGATACAACACTCTAAAAGAAATTATCAGAGGGGAGGGATATTTCTTTTAACTCAACAAATAAAGGAAATGATTTGATAAATGTTATTAATTAGTGTAAAGTCAAAGAACTTCTTCATATATTATACGTGATTTTAAACTTTTTAACTTTGTGGATACTACGAATACTTAGAGTGAGATGTGTGCAGGGTAAGTTCGGTTATTTATGTTGTTTTTCTCATTCTTGAATGTACTTGAAATCACGAACGTGAAAAAGAAAAAAACTAGATGTTTGGGTGTGAGGTATTGAAGATTGAACAAGAGAAAAAGACAAGGAAAATACAGAGTTGAAGATTTCAATTTATCTATAAAGCAAGAATAGCAGAGTAAAATTAATCGATAACAACTCAATATTTATTACTTATATACGACGTCGTTATAATTTTCAAGCATCTCCAGCGACTAATGCTTAACACGTTGTGTGCATAAACTATATTGAAATTTAAAGACTTAGTGAAATGTGACATCTAAATAGTAAATTCCACAGCTAAGCTAAGTCTATTACCTACGATCCAAAGTCGAATTTCTCACTGGCATATATAGTTGTACGCAATAAAGCCCGTATCGCCCGATAAAACAAAGGGAACCACCCGTGAAACACAACATACGCACACATACATGCTCACACTTTTCTCTCTTACTTGACGTTCACTCTAATCTTTTTGCAGGGGTTGCGAAGGCTCTGCCGCAATAAGGTCTTCTCGGGATTTCCGTTGTACAATACTATGAAATTACACGTGAGAACACATTTTACTTTCACGCTACTACTACGCAACGTTGAATGTTGAAAAACCTTCTTTCGTCAATATTGTTCCTTATGAATTTTGCTGAAGACTGTTATTGCGAGGTACAAAGGGGATTGTGTTAAATTTTTAATCAGATTGCTGTTCTAATTTGTGAGATGATTGGAATTTGTCCTTTTAATTTTCAATTACATTTGAAAGATTTATATTCAAAAAATGGAGGTATAGACAGGTATTTTCTAAATCTATAACTATTTCGAAATGCGATCGATATACGAGGAGTGCATCCGTGTCATTGATCTTCCGTCGCAGCAGGCTCATACACATACTGCGACAACATCAAGGTGTATGCCCTTCAGCTAACTTTCTTTACGTCATTTTTCCTTGTCGAAAAATAGGAAACCAGTTTTATGATGCCACGTGATGTAGAATCTTAATCTTTTTTTTCTGAGAAACCACCCATCTTTGGAAAAATAAGTATGCACTGTTTTTAAACCTCAGGCAAGATTTTTGAACTTTGCATGGAATATTCAATTCTAAAATTGTCCGTAACAACGAAATATTCGATTTGTATTCATTTCTCTAAGTATACAGAAATATTAGAAAGCGATCAATGATGAAAAAATACAATAATAGGATATTATTAATAAAAATTTATTTTCATCAAGAAAAAATACTAAATTAGTAAACAATAGATTCCTAATTCATCAAATCTGAAATCTCGAAGGAAATCTTTTCCATACAATGAACGGTAATTATTGTAAAAAATAGGACAAAGTATATAATGATGATAAGCCACATGGCACTATATGTATATATCGCTAAGTCACTATTTGCTTCCTCGCACGCACATCCGGGTGTGGCGCACTTTGATTGTGATCGAGCGTGCGCGATAATTTTCTAGCTGTATGTGCGCATTCGCAGAAACAAATTGATGTTTACAAAAAAAAGCTATTTCCTACTACTCGCATCGATTGATCGCAACCTCGACAGGTCGCGTGATTTTACTGCGAACGACTGAACAGATAGTGTTGTTTCTAGGGTTGAACTATACTGTGAGTTTTCTTTTGAGATTAGTACATTTTTGTGATTTGCGATTGCTTGGCAAAACAAGGATATACAAATTAAATAAAAAGCAGGATTTTCTTTGTTTAAAAGGTGCAGTAAATTGTCAAAGAATCTTGGTACGATGAGCAATAAAAAGAAAGAATATACGTAAGTTGGAGAAAACTACGCTATTATTACAAACCTCCGAGTTCGCAATCTTTAAGCGGATATTTTTGTGTACGCAGCATTACACGACATTTTTACCCTGATGCGAAACTTATCCGAGATTATACACGAGAAAAGCTATTAAGTCTCTCTCGAGTTGTTGAAGTGGTCTAAACGATGATGTCATCACTTGAACTTTATACTTATATCGATGCTCCACAGTTATTAAAAGGAGAATTGAGATCGATAAACTGCTATTTTTCTGTAAGTTTTTTTATTGAACATTTTTTGAAATAATTATCGTTTTTTTTTTAAATTTTTTTCGTTCACAGTAACGATCGATATTATTAGTTTTAAGTTGTTAAACAATCTCACAATTGTGACTCGAGTGGTTTCTATACTAAATACTTTCCATTTTATAAATAAATGGTATTTTGCAGGTAGTACGTTATTATAAATCAAGTAAACGTTCGTTCAACGTTTTGTAGAAACAATGCAGCAAGTACGTAGCGTAAGCGAAATAATCGCTACTCGCGAAAAGATTTCTATGAATAATGCTGTAAATCACAGTGGTGGTCATATAAAAGTAGCCAAAGTTAAACTTGCCTGGCTCAACTCAGTTCAAGAACGACAAAGAGGTAAAGCAAGATTACTCGCCGAGCAGCTCAAGTCTTATTGCGAAAATTCAAGTCTCGCTGGTTACAAGTATATTACCGAGAATCGTCGTACTTGGTTCGAACGGTAACATTATAAAACTTATAGTAATTTCATGGATTTTTTACAACAGATTTTTGTTATATATATATTTTTTTAAGATGGTAGCAGTATTGTTATAGATATAATAGTCTTATGTTTTTTTATTCTCCTGATTACGTCATAACAAACTATTGCATTTGAAATTCATATTATTTCTGTTAAGTGTTTTGAATTAGTTATTTTAGTGAATATGGATTAGAAAATTGACTGATCACTTGATATGGTCAATACATTTTTACAGAATCATGTGGATTGTTTTACATACGACAATGGTTTTAGTTTTGGGAGCTCTCGTATGGAATGTTCTGCAAGACTATTACAATACTCCAGTTGTTACTGTTGTAGAATCGGATCATTATCCATCAAATTTTCTCGATCTGCCTGGTAATATTTTCTATCGTATTTTTGCATGGATCAATTTTTATTTTATAAATTTTATAAGTTAATAATAGTAAATACATATTGAAATGTCGATTCTATTAAATGTTAATAATACTTTTATTATTTCCATCAATACATTTTAAATCAATAATGTAGTACTTAATACATCCAATACATTTTTTTCATTACTTTTTTTTTACATCAATATCAATAGCGAATATAATGAAACGTTTCTACGAAAGAACATATTTTAAAGGTAAAGGATCGGAGTAGGAGTTATCGCAAATCCTCACTTTTTACAAGTCAGCGAGTCAGAAAAACCGATTTCTGGTTCACGTTAGAGAAATGTTTTTAATAATGGATTTTACTCCATTCGGTTGATAAAAGTTCGAAAAAAATTATATTCTCATTTATATTTTATAATTTACATCGCGAATCAATGTAATATTACATATCGTATGATTCTTGCAATATTACATAATATTCATACTGAACATTTAGGCACATGTATGACGTTGGTAGCTTTTATGTTTACTTCTCGAAAATGAAAATGAAACAAACCATCATTAATTATGATCTCTCGTTTGAATATGAATATTTATTCAATTTTTCAAGGATATTAAATGTTTTCATGCACAATTAAAAAACAAAATATAACAATACATTGAATTTCGCTTACACTCAAAAAAGACGCATTTATCTCTTTTTCGCACAGGAGTATCGGTGTGCAGCATCAATCGTATCAGCCGGAGGGCTGCGATGAGGCTCGCAAAGCGTATGTAAGCATAAATGTGAATTTGAGTTATATTGCATGCAATCGCCTCCCTCCTCCCCTCTCCATGCTAATTGAATTCCCAACGCATATAAAACTTTCAACTCAATTTAATCACTTACAGATTATCGACGGTCGTACCAGTTTAATTTTTTTTAATGAGATCGATGTTTAAAAAAAATGTCTTTCGTAAAATGCATATATAGAGCGCAATTACCGAGTTCATGAAAACTACCGCGATAAACGATAGAGAGTTTTTAGAAAATGTTGAATGTGACAGATTTTTATTGCATATATTTACGTGTGACAAGATATGCATTCATTTTACTTAAAATTATTAATTTAATATTTTTTATTGCGCTCGTGGTGTGAAATAAAACTTCGAAAAAGAAATTAATTGTTCAATCGACAATCAACAATAGTAATTAAAACAATATCATGGAGATGTATTAATTAATTTATATAGCTTTTCCAAAAATTAATAACCTAATTTTATACTAATATATACACCCTTTGAAAATTTACGTGCATTACGTTTAAATTGAATAAACATATGAATTTTCATGCAACTTAAAATAGTCAAAAAGCGTAGCATGAAAACAAATTTCGTGGAAAATAATTTTATAGACTTTGCAATCGGAAAGTATGAATCGGAGTTTACACGGGTCGCATTAAATAGTTAATCGTTGAAAATGCGTGAAAATCTAAATCGAATCGAGATTGTATTTTCGATATAAAAACAAGATTTTCATTAACGCAGTGAACGTGGACGCTCGTGATAAATATCTAGGAATGCGTATTCGTAGACGTATAAACAGCATAATTGTGAGTGGAGTTATACATATATATCATACACGGTTATCTATGTCTGTGCGCGCGCATGGACACACAGAAAGCTAAAGTAAATTACGAAGCAACAATGAACTCTGCGGGTGTTCCAGTTCTGCACTCGTGGACTCGTGAGCTTTAGGCATTGTTCGTTTGTGTTATTATTAGTTCGAGCTTGCAAATATTTTACGAGGACAGCTGCCGTTTAAGATTAACAAAAAATTACAATAATTTGATCTTTTTTTCTACAACACTGATATTAATGACATATTCATCTAAGTTGTAGATATATTGATAATGTATTTATATGTTAAAATTACGTATACTTTTGTTTGTTTTTTAACAAAACCATAAATGTAATGTTTCACACAAATTTTTCACGGTTTATTTTCCATATAACAACAATTCCTGCGTAAATAATCTAGATATTAAATTGAAACTCATTATTGCTAGTAATGTATATTGATAACAGTTTTCAACTGCACATAAAACTTAACGAGCAAAATTAAAGATATAACTCGCGACCCTTAAATTGTCGCAGCCGCATTCATATATATATTCTTCCAGAACATTAGAAAGGGAGAAAGAAAGAGCGAAGAGGGGGAGGGGGTGCTGCTAGAACTATTGAAATAATTTTAATCAAAATTTCCTCAGAGAGTCGTCGAAAGTCACGAACTTGCCATTCGCCAAGATCCTCGATCTGCTGCACGAGTTGGGAAGTCTTTACGAGTCGTCGTTCGACTTGCACTATAAAAATCAGGACGAGCTCGATGAACTACTGAGAAATTTCTACGGTGGTAGCTACGATCTCACGCAATTGATGAAAGAGGTTTTGCTTGTTATCATTATTATCTTTATTATTCTTTTAAATCAGATAATTGTTGATTCCTTTAAAAATTATCAAGTTTGTTCAATATAGTTAACACCACGATGTACCGACATGATGCTGGAGTGTAGTTTTCGCTCGGAGAAGCGCATTTGCTCGGAGCTTTTTGCCTTTCGTAAGACTCAGGATGGCTTTTGCTGCACGTTCAATTACGCCCGCGAAAGTGACGACGTACTAGGGTAAGAGATTTGTACTTCGTGAGACAGAACGAGGGAGAAACTGAGTGAGTGAATGTGTGAGTGAGAGAGGGAGAGAAAGACAGAGAGCTCGTTAAAACATTGATTGGAAAGTTAGGTGTGTATCTTTCCTGAATATACTTACGAATGGGATGTACACAGTGAATGTGAAAACTTTCAGTGGGTTTTGTTCTCGTCTCTACAATGCATTACATATAACTTTCTATTTAAATTTTATTTTTGTTTCAGGCCTGTTATTGAGAATCGCGTTGGCAATGCATACAAAATTTTGCGACTCGGTTTACTTAACGGTTTAACATTTACAATGGATGCTTCATTGGATGATTATTTTTTTCCTATACTCCCAATTACTGGCTGGAAGGTATATAATTTTGATCTTCAAATATGTCCGAAGTTCCGAAGGTTATTAAAAGCAAAACATCACTCCCCAGATAACAATCTTTAACCCTGGTGATTACCCTGATAATACGTCTGGTGGCGTATCAGACGCTTTGATTTCACCAGGAACAGAGAATTTCCTTGAGTTAAACGCCGTATCGTTCTTTAGTGAGCCGTCGGTACGACAGTTTGACGTTGACGATCGTAAGTGTATATTTGCAGACGAGATCAAAGCTTTGTACGACGGTTATACTTACAGCGATTGCATTGTTGACTGTAAAGTCAATGACATCTGGCAAATGTGCGGCTGTCGGCCTTTTTTCTATCCAATGCGTGGTAAGCTAATATTATAATTGTCGAATTTTATATTTTCGTTGTGTTATTGTAGATAGTTTACCCAACAATATTTCATATCATTTATAATATCATGGCTTGTATAATAAAGGTTTTTAACATTTCTTCAGATAGCTGGAAATATATCGAATACTCTTAATATCTGTAGTAATAATACATATTACATACAATTAAAATATGATCTTATGCTTGCCTCGAGTAATAAATAGTAACAACGTATTTGCCCGATATTGTTCAAAAGTGGGACAGAAAGACATAAATGATGTTTTATTTAGCATTCATAAACCTTAATAAAATTTCGAAAGTTCGATGGCTATCATAATATGAATTTAAGTTCTAAAATAAAATAACAGTCATCGTTTAAATTTCATAAAATTTATTATTTGTTCCGTACGATCATAAAGTATTTTAGGAAAGTAATAACATTTTAATGACTGTCTTCAAAAGAAAAATGTTTATTTTACTCAAATTTTATAAAAACGAACGAAAAAAAGACCACTATTAACCAAGTTCATTATATTCTCGTTTGAATTTCTCACCGTTTCAATTATAAAACTGAACCACGAAACAAGATGTTAATTTTTAACTTAATCATCATACTAATACTCACGTTACCATCCCCTCGTACACTTCGCAAAAAAAACTTAACGAGCGAGAACATGCGGCCCTGAAAAAGGACGCGCCGCCAACTAATTCCGTTCGCCTAATTGAATTTTCCCGTGCTCACTTGAATTACGAGAAGCCAGAAAGTAGACGATCTGTAACGAATAACCGTTGCTATATATCTTACTTCTAGCTTTCGGCTAACGACCGAAGGCTTAAAGCCAATCGTTTCGAGACTTGACTTGCAATGAGGTTATTTTCACATCGGCATTGCTAACAGACTTTTTTCATTCTCTAATTATTACTGTGAATTTTTCTTTTGAATAACGCTGTCCATGTGTTGAAAATTTGGATTGCCTGATGTCCTTTAAAATTGAAAAAATTTTTGAATGACGATTCGTAAATTCAAATTTATTCGGTTTAATTATAGATAATCATGTCTTGAATTAAATAAATGTTAAATGAACACTAGTATCCCTTAAACTAAATTAATTTAAAACTCAATTTTTTTATAGATACTCGCAGGGTTTGTAATACTTCTGACGTTATTTGCTTGTTGAAATTTAAAAGTAAGTTAAGTAACTTTAATAAAAGAACTTTACGACTTGTAAAAGAAAATGCGTATAGTAAAAAGAACCCGATGAATCTATTCTTTTAGTAAAATGGTGGTCAGTTTTGCCGCATGACATAAAAAAAGATGGCGACAAAGCAAAAATATTCGATTTCATAAGCAACGAATCATGGTCTTTGCGCTGTAAAAATTGTTATCCATCTTGCCAAGATGTGCGTTATATTTTGCAGACCTCCAGTGTGACTTTGAAAAACAACGATCGCACTTTTTCGTAAGAAAACATATGTTTCGTTTTAGAAAAATAAAAATAAACTAAATTCGTATAGCAATCGTGGTTTTTTTACAGAGACAATGTCAATGTTGTTAATCAGAGTATGGTGCACATATTTTTTTCCAAGTATGGAACAGTGCGCCTCAAGCAAGACATTGCATACTATTGGTATGAACTGTTAAGTAAGTAAAATCTATAAATTTCAGTCGTACTTTTTTGTCAATGTTTTGAGCTTTCAAATGCCAATTAATTGATTAGGGAAAAACATAATTACTTCGAAAGGTTATTTATATAAATGTGATTTGTTGATTTTCATTTGTAATGTTCTATTAAAATTTTTTATCTAAGTTAAGTAACTATAATGAATAAAGTATTAAACATTTCGGACATTTGTTACTTGATAATATCGACAAACTTTTACGAGTGTCATCAAAGTAGTTACTTACTTGTTTCACATGTTACACATTTTACGATTGTTACAATGTATGTATGTATGTACAGTTAGTGATCTTTCGAACAGAGAATTTACAAGACCGTTTCAATTTTGTTAATGGAAAAACAGTGTTTGTTCTTTGTTAAATTCTGATTAAGTTTCTCATTATCATCTATATTTTTACTAATTCAATGGATAACAACGTACCAGTGAGCACTAATAGCTATTAAAAAAAATTATTCGCAAACACAAATTTCTCGTGAAATATAACGGTAAAGTGGCAATATAAAATAAAAGAGCAAACTCGAATATAAATGTTTCATAAATACGAATATAAGCCGGGTGTGCCAGGTGGAAATACAAAAAATAAACAAATTTCACGCCATCTTCCGGTTTTCAAAAACGGCCGCAAATAAAGCTCCTCTCTCTCTCTAACGTGTATCTCTTCACCCAATAAATATAAACTCGTTTAACATGCATCTAAGCTTGACGATTTACAGTATCTATGTAGTTTTCTGCTCTATAAACTTCTCTTTCAACATCAGCTATCACAAAAAGAAGGGAATCAGATACTAGAGTTACGAAAAAAAGGTACATACAATGCGTAAATAAAGGGGTGTACAAAGAAAGGTAATCGAGCTCCGCAATATACGGTTGCCATGCTTTAGAAGTAGGATTTTTTTTAAAGAAGAAAAAAAATTGCCGGATCCGAGTTATGCGGTGGCTATCCGGTGAACTTTGCATGGCAAACGCGTAATTTATTCCGTTCATCGGGCGGTCTTCCCTTTTGTTGAACGTATCCGTGATCAAAGTGCCGTAGAATTGATCGTATGGTACTTTTTTAAAACGTTGTTAGCTTCGTTCTGTTTACCTACCAGCGTTATTCATACATTGTTTGGGTATTCAAATTTAATATACTAAAAATCAATTACTTACATCTTAATTAATTTATTTTACATTAATAAAAAATGAGTGATATTTCTATTGACAACGTTAAAATAAAAATAAGGCGATCATATTCTGAAAATTCTTCATATCACACTTTGTTTCCAAAATTCACAACAAACTCAGGACTATATGCCAACTACCTTAGTACTATTCAGTCGAATAAAACCAGTCAAAAACTTTAAGAAGCTGCAACGCAAAGTATACCGAATGATTTTGAAAGTATCTTTTCGTATTTGTGAGCATCAGTGGTAGCTTCAAGTTTTCCGTGGCAAGTTTTTGCATAATGTCGGTCTGATTATAGACAGCAGCAGCTGATGTGGCGATTTGAATATTTCGCAATCACGAGAGTACTTCGAGAGTCAAGTACTCGTTCAAACGAGTGGAAGAAATAGTGCTATATAGGTTGCTTCGTTTCTCCAAAGGATATATAATTAAGTTCTGGCAGTATAAGCCAGCTTTGGCGGATCCGTTGCCGATTTAATTAATTCGCTTGAGTTTGAGAATTCTTAATTGGATCGTCTGTTTGTTTGAATAAGGCCACTGAGCGAAGAAAGTATTGGTATTAGATGTAAGCTCACTATTACCTACTGGACAGTTTAAAATTATTTTTATATTAGATTTTGTGGAATAGTGTGCTTGAATATTTTACCATATACAAACATTTTCAGAAGTTTTAGATTGAATGTGCGTAATTACTAAGATTATTTATTCGCATGTAAAATATTTAAAAAAATTACAACTAAAAGACATTCTAAAAAAACCGTGTAAATAATCAGAATTTTATTTCCATTACAAATTGAAAGTTGCACCGTCAAAAATAATATTTTCTGTACACATCCATAGGTAACATCGGCGGCATTTGTGGCGTTTTTATTGGTTTTAGCCTGATAAGCGCCATAGAATTTGTTTACTACATAGCACTATCTGGTTGGACTTTGTGTACGGGAATTAAGTATTCGAGTTCCTTGGACGAAAATAGCGATGAAACCAGGGGCACTACAGATATCGATGTGCGATCTATCTACTGGGACGAGCTGGCACCACGAGGTCATATGGTGCCGAGGAGGCGAGCGTTTGCAAGATGAATTTGTTTTTTTCGTACTCTGAAATGGTATACGTGTATGTTCAACCCAATGATTTTTTAAACAATCGGACGTGCGTATAGTATGTGTTATTGCAATTTGAGTGCGCCTATATAGTTTTAAGGAACCGATGATTATTCATGTTTGTGGCAAGTTTGTTTTGAATTTTATATATACATAGACATACAAAGATTTATTAGTGCCTTGGCTTTAATAAAATTATTCTGAATAAACAAATCGTTGACAAATAATTGTTGTTTATAATCATTATTTATATAAAAATATATTGACAGAGATTTTTATATGAAAGGACGCATCATAGATTTGTGAAGAACCAATATAATACATGTGCTCGATCAAAAGCGATAAAGTGCCACTCACTCTTTCACATGCACTCTGTTGTTTTGAAACTTTCAACCGCCGCGTTTTCACGATTTGTATATATGTCAGCGTGATTGACGTCGACGCTGTGTGACGTACGCTTTCTCAGAACGATTGGTGTTAATTGCTATATCCGACAGATTACATCGATGTCGGGCACGCATAATTTATAAATATGATGTCATCATAATTGGTTTGCTAGATACTAGTAAATTGATTTTTATCAAAAGTATTTAATTTTATAATAAATATGCCTTGCAATATCTAAAAATCGAAAAATAGTAAAACTTCAGCAGTTACGCCATAAGTTATGCTTTGAATGCAGCATGATATACGGAAACAAAGTATGAAAAAAAAGAACTAAATTGTGAAGACCAACGCGTAGAGGAGAATAGGGGTGTGATAACAGCTCGCCTTTAGTGTCGTTCGCGCATTATAAAAGTCCCTATAAAACTTCGTCTTGGTTTTGCGCCTCGATGAACTATCGATTCCTGCGTTACTGCCACCCTTTACGATCCACTTCTTGCTTCCTGTGTTTACATTATTCATGGTTCCTTTTTGACTTTTTGTCGTCTTCGTTACTGTACTAAAAGTCCTGAATAATATTGAAAAAAGAGTTAGAAAACTAAACTACACCACGTTGCTGCATTGTCTGTGTATTATTTGAATACATGGCGTAGTGCAATTGAAAATCCATCAGCGACTGGGATGACGTGATTGCAAAACATAATGGATTTTCAATTTATGATAATCTTAGGATACGCCAACGTTAGAAATTTGTTTGAAGTATGGATTTTATCGAATTCTTTGGTAACGTATACACAGTTAAAATTTTATAATATAAAGTAAAAATAATATACATTACATTGTAAACAAATATGAAATAAAATATAAAAACAAAGAATTTATATTTATATCATTCACACTATGATGATAATCACACTTATCGTTTTTATCGAGAAAAAACCTCTAAAGAAGAAAAATGTACGAAGTAATTCCTTCTGTAACTATATTGTACATACATTTTTTATATTATTTATGATATACAAATGTTTGGTAAGCTATTATACAGGATCAAATGATGAAATCGAATGGTTATTTAGCTTATATCAAGTTTATTATTTTTATATTTCTAGAACGCATTTTACAACTTTTATGGTATGACGTATTTACATAATCAAGTTTTTCTTTAACAAAAACACCAGTGAGCAATAATGTGTACCGTATATTATTCAATTTGCATTAGGATATTATATAGGTGTAATAAAATTAGTTAAACGCGATGTGCGTGTTTGTAACATTGATATAAAACTGTAATATTATGATACAACGTTTCCGATAAATGTTTAAGAAAAAAACAAATCTATTTACAAAATTCGAACGACATATAATTTTACAATAAATGTAAAAACAAAATTCGACAATTCAATCTATTTGAGTAACATAATCAAATCCATAAATATTGTATACTAATCGTAAGCAATATCGCCAATCGTAAGCTTTCACATTGTTATTGTAGTCGTGAAATTATCATAAATAAATGCAAATGAGCTCGTGTATTGCTCGAGGGATATCGTTCGATATTCCAAAGCTTCATCCGCCCCTACGCTGTGATTTCTTGAAATTTTAATAGGAGACGAGATAAAACACAATGCGTGTCCAATTTTCTCGTCGAATTTTCAATGGAGCGGCAGCCTCTCATGAAAGTTTATAAGCGAGAGCGAGAGAATTGCTTATTTAGATCTCTCTCTCTCTCTTTCTCTCTCTTCTTTCTCTCTTTTTCACTCCTTCATGTATTTACAAAGAGCGCGCATAAGGTAAACGTCTCTGCTATTGACACCCTGTCGATATCCACGATAATACGAGCCAAGAGGGCGAACTGCACTATACATTGTACGTATTCTTACCGTTGACATTTTTATGCGATTGCAAAAGAATATGGCTTTTAAGTCGTGGGTGTATGTGTGTGCATGAGTGTGGGTTGAACTTGGGATTGGAACTCTACTTTTTATGATAGATCGATTTGAAAATTAGAACTATTTTGAAATATAGTGATACAGAAATATAGCAACATAGTGTTTCTTATTTTTATTTATGATTTTTTAAGAATCCGAGTAAATGTAATAACAATTTGAACCTTGATTTTGTTCGTTAACAAATTTGAGTTGTTCATCGCTATAAATTCAGAGTTTAGAATGAGCACTAAAAATCTTTGAAATTATCTCGAAACGAAAGTTATAAAAGCAATGTAATTTCCAATTTGCGCCAAATTTAACGCCCACGATATATTCTGTTAAACTCCATTTAACGTTTCTGACGGTTTAATTAAATTCTCATCTAATTGAAAGAGGTTATCAATTCTAGAAACGCTGATAGCTGGGGTATTTACCTTATGTGCGTTGGAGCGGCTACCTTGATTACTCGAGCGAACTTTCCTCCTCGGCGCGACGTTTTCCTAAGGTAAGTTTACAATTATGACGAGCTTCGGAGTTTCCGCTGCGAGTGAAATCTCCCCCTTTCTCTCTCTCTCTCTAACTTTACTTATAAAATTTTGGAACGAGTTTATATATATATTTCACATGATTTGTAAATTGAAAACTCAATCAATTTCAAATATATATATATACTATCTACAAATTAAAATAGATCTTACATAAATTGAATGCCTTGCGTTGCACGGCAGTGAGTCAAGTAAGTCGAATAACGCAGTTAGTTGTATATCAGTTTATACTAGTTTTTCGATATTTTAATTCTTACTCTTAGTTCTATATTGATAACAAGAATGACCGTCGTATTTACATATAAAAATATATTTTACAATTAATTTATTATGACCGTCTACTCAACCCACACCTGTAAACATAAAAATGTGCAGCTCTTCATAAGTTACGCGTTCTTTATTTAACCCTCATAATTCTTGATACGTTTTCTTACACCACAATGCATAATAATGAGAATGATTATTTTTTATATATTTTCTTTAGTTTTACTGAAAAAGGTGGACTAGATGAAAAATTTTATTTCATTTACAGAACTTTTTTTATACTCAACTCACAGATTTACAATTGGATTATCAAGAGTCAATTCCGTAAGTGTTTAAAATACAAAAAGTTTAATAATTTTTGCATGATTTTTTGCGAGTATCGTTAATTTTTTAAATTTGTAAAATAGGAATAAATTTATTTGCATAAAAGGAATAAAAGAAAATCAACGAGACATATATTTCTTTTAATACATCATGCAAATGACTGTCATTATTTGCAATTATAATAAAAATAACGTCATGATTTAAATTCAATGGTTTAATGCTTCACCACGACCATTAAATCAAAGCGTTTTCATTTAAAAGTGATTGACGTATAATAATTTTTGAACCAACCGTATAAATACGTTGTAATTTCATCTCTTTCATACTGTTACCCGCACAGATCGTATTCACGGATGTAATATCTTTTGCTCGTAAAACATCAATCGCAAATAAAATTCCAAATGCGTTAAAAAAAAAATTATCTCCTCTCCGACCCATTGCACAGCTATATCACGCAAACTGATAACTTTTCCCGCAGGCATACAACACACTCGACCTTGTTTTTTTCATTCTGTTTCTCTCTTTCTCTCTCTCACTCACGTGAATAATGGGTAGCAGTGCAATCGCGAGTCACTCGCCGGGAGATAATTTAACCCGACGACGAGACGTAAAACTGCGAAACCGTTAACAACGTCGCGAGGCGACGTCAGCGACGTCTGGCCTTAATTAACGGTTGCTCTCTAAGAACACAGTCAGATAACTCGTTAGCTAGTCCGACTTTTTCAGCCTTTTGTTTGAGTATTAAAACGCGTGGAATATATACATAGTACGCAACGATGCTCCCTACTCGATTTTATTTGTTCTCATGCAGGTTTAATTGCATTTGAAGACTTTATTTACGAGCGGATGGGCACAAACGCGCGATTGCTATAGTTTTGCAGACGAAAGTATTAATCGGTTTTCACAATGTCACAGTGACCCGTGAGAATTACCCATAGTGACAAAAAACGATCGTCAATAATAATCGAAATAAAGACAAAAGCAAAATAAAATTTTTTACATTCGCTCTTGTCAATGAAAAAGGGTGTCATTAATTATCTTGAAAAGTCATCGTTGGAATAACAAAAAGCTATTTCACGAGCATTTTAACATCCATTATATTCATCGCAATATTTCCAAGAGCGAATAAATCCTCGCGTTTTAATGGAAGGAGGGAACGTTTAACATCGATTGCGATATTCGCGGGAAAATAAAGAGCACCAACGCAATAGAAAATTGGAAGCATTGCGTTTTTTATTTTGTTTTTATTCGTCGGTGGTGCAGAATAATGAATGGTCCATTTGTAGGCTTCCGGAGCACACGCGGCCTGCGGAAATAATGGAGATGTGTTTTATGCGAGTAAGCTCGCGCGGCTCTCGAAAAGCTAGGCACTACAAATAAAATTTCGCTGGCACTTGATGAAATTATTTTGCGCATTGCTACAGACTTTCGGGAATGCGCATGTCAACGGATGTCCGTTTTAAGATGCTGCAAAAGAATTTCTTTTATAAAGACATCAAGGGATTTTAGTTTTATAAAGGCATTAAGTGATTTTGATGGAAGTAAAAAAGCAGATATTTGTGGTTACAATTGAAAAATCTGAAAATATGAATGAAAAATAATAATTGATGATTGATATGCAAAATGTTGTTATTTTAATTTAAATCAATAACAGGGATATAATATATCGAAATTTAAAATTTAGACAGTCATTTTTTTTCTAAACTTTAAGGTTTATCTAAGAAAGGATGAAAACGAACTTGTCAGTGAAAAAAGTTGCAAAATTCCACTAAAAATCAGATAACTTTTCCAATTATAAACCCTAACACTATTACTTTTCCCGAAGTAAAAAAAAAAGTAGAACTGATCAGCAATACGTCAGCTCAAGAAACATTCGTTCCTTTCGTCAATCGAGCTGACAACAACAAAAAGTTGTGTGTATATGTGTGTGTAAAAAATGAGAGAGAGAGAGAAAGAGAGAAAGAGAGAGAGAGAGGAAGAGAGAAGGAGAGAGTGCAATTCACGCACAATTTGCGTCAATTTACCAAGAGTTTTTAACCTCGTGTGTCAATTAATTCCCTGACCAAGAATAGTAAATAGAAAAAAAGTGAATCCATCTTGAATCTTATACATGCTAATCTCATTCAAAGACACGGTAAAAAAAGTGGTAGTAAAAAGTAAAGAATTACACAAGGACGAAGCTTAATAAAGCATCGTACACGCTCAAAAAATAAAGCCATCATAAAATAAAGTCGTGAAAATGCTTCAGTATAAGGATTAAACCACAAGCTAGCGTGTATCAGTATGCACTTAAGACTTGATTAATTGGATGAGCCTAATCGAAGTTCAAGTTCTGTATAATCTCGCTAGGCATACAAGGGTGAGAGAGAGAGAGAGAAAGGGGGAGAGAGAGAGAGAGAGAGAGAGAGAGAGATAGAGAGACAGCGAACTATTATCGGCCGGTTAATGTATACTACGGCAGCACCCTTTTACGTGACTAGGGCGAATTCTGCTGCCCTACCTCGGTTTATAGCTTTTTGTGGCTTGTCTGCCGAAGTTTTGCGAGCATCCTTAAGAGATTCTTAAGTGATGGTATGTTTACTGTTGGCCTTGGATAATTTTAGGGTTCATGCGGTAATGAACCCATGTTCAGAAGAGTTGAATTTGGCAGCTATTGGTTAACGAATTTTCGATGTAGTACTCAATGAGTGGGACAGTTTGAACTTTTAATTTGAACTGAATGATGGAGCTTATTAATATTTTAATATAAAGAAATTCCATACTGTGTAATTTGTCTTTCAATCAAATGGAACTTATTAAGGAACATTAGCTTAATATACATTAAAATGTCCCATTGCTTTCATAAGAATTGAAACTAATAAGATATCTATCGACATTTCACAATTACAAAAAAATTTTAATTGATACATTAGTATTTTTAATTTAAGCAAAGTATCAAAATAGGATAATCAAACACAGACTCGATACTTCAATTTCTATCACTCAATAACCATTCAGACTTATAACGACATTTATGCTCATTGAAATTCATTTAATGAGATTTTAAAGGAACCCGCTGGCGTTGAACATAACAGCTTTTATTTCTAACGGGACACATTGGTATATTTACAAAAATTACACGTTAGTATAAATCGAAATATTATATTCCAGATATATGATAAATCTTAATCGCAGTATATATCACCAAAAATTCTTTCTGTCTAACAAACGTTCATGCTATATCATTTTGCTCCTTTTCATTCTCAATTTACTATCCACTTCTTTTCTTCCTATTCGCTTCGTTTCTTTAAAATAGCAGCACATCATTCTTTATTAACTTTTTCCTTTTTGGAGTCCGAGTTTTGTTTTCTACCGGCGCACGGTAAGTTAATGTCCAGCTCGTGGTTTCTTCGGGCCACACTCGTACATCAGCAGCTATGGGTTCTGGAAAAAGAGAAACACGAAACGACTTTTTCAATTAGTTGCACTACTTGGAGTATACTTAGAGGCACGACTTTACTTTTAGAGCGTCGCTTTTCAAAAGCTTGTGAAAAAGTTCTTTGCGTGTTGAAATCTGTTGATAAATAAATCGAAATCTTACGACTATATTGATATTGTCAGGAACGTTTATAGCTAGCAGTAATAAGTTTTTAATTAAAAGTTGTAGATAGCTAATAAAAGATGATTTCTAGGAATCGTTATTTTCCAAAAGTAAAATAATAATTGGAGGTGTGACGACATAGAGTTAATTCAACGTATTTTCTAAAAATTGGATTAACCTTTCTTCAAATCCGAGCCGGCTGACCTTATGTACGTTATTATTACTTGTTTAACATTTACGAGGCAATGAAAGTACCGCTCGGGCTGTATTTGTCGTTAAATAAACTTTATAAAACAGCAAATTTCACACAGTAAAACTCATTTATGCTCTAAATTGGATACGAACAAGAACAAAAATAAAACCTGTCTTTGCCAAGGCGGGTGGATTTTTTTTCTACTCGACAAGCTTACCTTACGCGGCTAGCTAACCGCTTAAACAACTTCGTTTACAAATAGAAGTAATTAGGAAACTTTTCACTAAAGATAAAATCAATTTCAACTCGAAGCGATGCCAAAGCAAAGCTCTTCAATTTTCTTGGTAGACCGTAATACTTAAGCGGATTGAGACATTAAGGACATAAATTTACGGTTTTTTTCTATTCGTTTGTCATTGACGTCATAAAACATACATTGTTTCATTATTTATTTTGACGAGCAATGCGATTTTTGTAAAGATTTAATATGTATATTGACTAATTAACGAACCTTTACTAGCCTAATATTCTTGACGGGGTACACATTTAAGCTAGAAAAAATATTAACAAATATGATATACCTTTTCTAATTGAATTATTTAATTCGAAATATCTTAACTTAGTACACATCGAGTTTAGTTTATTTACTTATACATACAAAAATTTCTCAATAAACAGTGAATATACAAAATTAGGCTACTGTTATAAATGCCAAGATTCCGTCAGATTATACAATAAATATAGAGTATGAGAGTAGAGTGGAATAACATTTTTTATAACCACTATCCATCATATTCAATAACATTCAAATAATCCAATTTTCGTAAATCTATCAAGTTTCGTGGACTTCCTTTCGTAAAAAAAAGCTATCATCTAGTCGCGCAGCATGCAATGAACCGAATGTAAATTTCAATCAAGTCGGTGCAGTGAAAAGTAAAAAAAACAAAAAACGAGAAAAGAGTTCCGCGTGTGAAAAAAAAACCAATTCCGCTCTATTGGCGGAAGCCCGTGCAGTGGCCGAGTATAATAGATATTTAAATTCTGCGGCTCGCGGTGTCACCGCCGCCGTATCGATACTGTTTTATCTATCGCATATCGGAAATGGAAAGGGTTTTCTCGCTTCTGTTTTGTTTTTTTTTTCTCTCGCGCGCCTATACGCTCAATGCATAAAGATTTCGACATTGCCGAATGGATTTCGTGCAACTCGATTATGTGACGTTGGTCGTGGTGTAAAAAAATGCCCTAGAACTGTCGTACCGAAAAATATGCGAGTTGAGAGGCTACGATCGATAAAATGGCTTGAGTTTTGATTTGTGGTTTGTTTGATTGCAGTATCCGGGTGCGCTTTTTTGTGGGCGAATACTTATGGAGTTATGCAGTGAAAAGTATCATTGTTTTGAACTCGTATTTAAACGATCACTGCTACAGGATGCTTTTATTAAACGAAGATTGCATTATATTTTATCAATTAGAATAAATTCATTCAGCCAAACAAAAGTTAAAATTGTGTTATTAACATACAGATAACATAAATTTAAGTAAAACATTTTGTCAATTTTATTCTCATGTAACTGATGAACGAGAGAGACAACCACGAATTCAATTAGCCTATTCTAGAAACCCGTTCAAACAACATGATATTTTACGCATTTCCAACAGGTGAAGTTCGTACCATGTAATTTTGTCACCCGAAATTGGCAGCTGCAATGTAAAATAATGGATACAAAGCTTGCCAATCACTTGTGCTTTTGTGTAGGTTGGTTGTTTGTATTTAGTGACCGCAAACTTTCGTGTTGGTGATAGGCTTCGTCAGCGTCATTGTTTAATTAAAATCTAAATTGTTGTTAAAATATAAATTTATTTTTAATTTTATAAAGTATTAATAAATAAATAATATTTTCTTGTGTCGATCAGTACACATTTTGCGTATAATTTTTAAAAAATTAATTTTTTTATTTATAATGCTATTATGGAAATTATTCCGATAAAGTATTCGTATTATGTGGGAAATAGAAAGCTTAATCCGATTTTGTATGCCTTAAGGTGCATTATCTAAAAATTGTGTAATGTCGTTGATGGATGGATTCAAACATGATACACGTTGAGTAGCTGTGATTGATCGTAAGTTATATATTTCTGTTTTATTTAAATATTGTCTATTCAAACATTAAAATCTACGGAGAGTTAGAATTATATTTGACATTCATTGAGGTTATTATTAAAGCAACGTTTCAGTATGGGATGTACAGTTAGTTACAAATTGACATTTGCCTAAGCTTTAAGCAGCTTGCAAAATAATTACGAAAGTGTAATGAGGAATTATATAGTTCAGCAACTCTTACTGAAGTGAATAATATTAAAACCAAATATGATTGACTATTAAATGGTAAAGTAGTACAATTTAAATTCCATTGGCGTATCTCGCGAGCATTAAATCAGAAAAATCTCTGTCGATTTTCGAATCAATGATTCTCGTCGATGGCAGGCATAACTCAAGTCTGTCGCGCAGATAAATCCATGAGGTAGTTCTGTGGCGCCGGCTAACACCCGACGACATTTCTCTCTGTATCAGGTAGCAAACAGCAAAGCGGAAGTAATAACGCTATGTATACGGTCCCTTCAGCTCCTACTACTATAATTGCGAATAATGGAATTAGAAATCGATAATTCAATAGAGCCGTCACGAGCTGTATCGGCGTGAAATATCAAATTTCCTTCATCGCTTTATTGCCTATCGTACTATATCCCACTTCGATAGTCTTTTTTTTTATTTTCATCTTAATCTGTAAATTCAACGTCAGTGATTATGAATATAATCGAGATACAATGAAGGAGTAATGATGAACGTAGATTCAAATAATTAAGATGGTATGTTTTATAAGCACGTTCGTATAGGTAATGTGGTTCCAGACATAAATAATAATTACTTGCTAGTTAGTAATAACAAACCGTCTAATTGGATAGTCGAACATTCAAGTCGTAGAACCGATATACATATAGCGTACAAAAGTACCGATATTATCAGTTACCTGCAAAGAGTAAGTCAGAGTCGTTGCGGAATTAGGGTCAGTGGTGCGCGTACATACGGGAGAAACCCATGAGCGATGGACGGATATGCTGGTGTATAGCGTGATGTATGGCAGCTGATAATGATAGCGTGACACACAGACATATACACGCATGCACATGTATATACATACGGTCTGCTACTGTTGCTTCCGCGTTAAATCCCTGTCCCTAAGTCGCTACTGTCTACCCTTCTCGTTGAATTATGCGATCAGATTTTTAAGCGCTCATTTCCAGGCCACGGATACATGGTCATTGCGATATCGCGACAACGCCGTTTTGGTTATTCATGCTCTCGGTTTGAATACAACGATAAGGGTGCTCTCTGCCGTGATGTATATTCCGATTTGCTGATTTATTGAGGTTAATTTTTTGTTCTTAAGGTATGATTACTAAGTTATTAAATTTCTACAGTTCGTATATTGTGATGTACGCACCATTTAATATGTGTCTCAATAGATAAACGTTAATTAAGTATTCTTGATTAAATTCTGATACATCTAACTTGAAATATTTATATAGAAATTTCATTTGACACCAAAAAGAAAGCTTGTTCGATTCCAGTAAAATTTATTCTTCGATGGGTAAGTTATTATAAGGAATCTTCAGGACCTACTTTTGTGAAATATCAATAAGGAATTATTCAAGATATTCAGTAAAGTTGCGCAGCCAACTTATCGAACGAAGTCCTTAAGAAATACATAGTCGTGATTCCCTGTGCTGCTTATTCAAAGTTCGAGGCCCTCTACTCAACAAATGAACGAGACGATAAATCTAAGAACGATGCGAATTAACTTCCTCGGTGTGCAAGTTTATCCGCGTGGTGCGCGATACGAAATCGCAATTCATTCCGCTCAAATTGCCTTCACAATGGAGCATCGTAAAACTCGACATTATTAATACGTCTCCGACTTATGTTATTCCAACAATACCGAATAAAGCCAAGAGTAGCTACCGAAAGTATTACACTACTGAGATGAAGTACAAATTTATGTTATTTTTTTTTTGCATGGAGACTGTGCACCGGGAGGGAGAGTCTGAATAACGAGGCGTCAGCCATGGAACTTCTACTTTACGCGAGCTGCTTTACTTAAGATTTTACTTTATAATGCGGAAGAAATAGTGTAGATAAGCGTGGAAGGTGAAGAAAATCCGTAAGAGAATGAATGATTAAGGGGCTGGATAAATTTTCCGTTATTATCTCACCTGGATTTATCATTTCGAGTAATTACGTGTCAAGACAAAAATGTATTCTATATTTCCACTTGATAATTTTCTTTGAAAGTTCGTTAAGTTAATAAGAATAATCGAGATAAAATAATTATAAGTAGTATGTTATTCGTATTGTTAGTGGTATTTTTACAATTTCGATACGAAATCTTGTTTACAACAATAATGGTCAATTATCTCACTAAATCAAAAAGTGTAAATTGAATACTGACTCAACTGGGGAAAAAGTCATAAAAGTGACCAATGAAAGAAAAAATGTAAACACTTCAATACTCTCATAATGCTGAACAACTCAATACAGTTTTTAATTTCTTTTCGTGTTGAGGTGATCGTGACTCTTTACTGCTATTTTTTGTCTTTATTGCGCAAGCAGCGTAGATTTCACGCTAACCCGGAAACTTTTGGCGCGAGTTTCTTACGTAAGTCGTCTGAAAACTCATCTGGAACTCAGATTAGGTGAGGAAGAAAAAAATGCAAAGACCCATCTATCGACGGTATTAAGTATTTCACATACACTCTCACAACGACCACAAATAATTGAGATATTTGTAATATTTTCTTTTTCAACTCTTTGCCAGATATTTTTTTCCGCGGCAGATAATAAAAGATTCTGCGGATGTTGGCGCTTTTCTCCAGCGAAAGATCGTAAATCTTTCTCTTTTGAATATTCTTCTGTGAACGCCAGCGTGCATTCTAACGATGATGTTTATGAATGAAGGTTTTGCTTGATTATGATGAATGTCGAAGGTTTTGTCATGTACAAAATGAAATCGTTCGAGTATGAATCAAAACTAAAAAAAAATAAGTAATCATTTTCTTCCGAATCTAAGTTTGGGGGAAAAACCGACGTCGAAAGTAGAGCGAAATGTATTATGGTAATACTAGGAGACTATTGAATATTTGATGCGTACCTTAGAATTGTCATCTGGAAAAGACGTAGCTGACGGTTAAATGAATAAGCCAGAGATTTAGAACCGAGCCCGAAACTCCGTTCCCGTCGTGCACTGCGGCTGGCAGCTCCCCTGTAACATATATATTTACACGTGACAAATGTGAGTTTAGACTTACGTTCACCATAATTGCAACTCTCTACGTGTGATTAGTTCATCAATCACTCGGACGCTATATATTCACGTGGTACATGTATTATGTAGATCGATCGAGCTATAATCGTATCACGAAACCGTTTCCAAGTGGTAATTCAATTCTCATTGTTTTGGAATTATATTTTCACAAAAATAATTTGCAGTCAAAATATCACTGAATTTTTTATCTTCAATTTATTTATCAAAAAACTTTCTTTTAATTATTACGTCACTCGAAAAATTTTGTATCTTAAAACTTTTTCATTGTGTGAACAACTAATCTCAGTAATATACAAATGTACAAAAAAGTTATCAAGACTAATTAATCACTTGATTCGATTAATAATTTATAAATTATCACATCTGATTAAAATAAAAGCACAAAAACCATGAGTTTGAAGTTTGGAACGTGCACCGTGAACAAAAAAATTAAAATAAAAAATTTAAGTATGTAACTCGATTTTTGTGATTAGCAATTTATTGATATATATGAAAAATTAAGATGGTTCGTCTATTACAACCTCTTAAGACTATCCTTATGCAGTCTATTAGCTATGCTGTTATTGATAGAAAACATTTTATTGTCATCGTTTATTATTATCCAAAAATAATGAACTGAACGACGAATTATTTCAAAAATACAATTAAAACTAACGTGTGCACATAATATCGTTGAATGCGAAATCCCCGTACCACCCCTAAGAACAATTTTATTTGAATTAACGAATTATCATTTTGTTTGACTAATAAATCTAAATTACCCAATAATTATGCGTTCATCATTGTTACATTACGATGGTAACCTTATTATCAAATAGTGTACAAAGTTTTGATCACAGGAACGATTTGCACTTTTACCCCTGACAGGCATTTGTTTATACGGCCACTGTGAACTTGTACATGTTTTTATCCTGTAACTTTTGATTACCTAATTTTTTTGCGTTTATTCTTTTTGCATTTCACAGTTCGATAAACCCGGATGATAATAAGTAATGTTTCGCAATGCTTTCCTGGAAATACTTTTATCTCACTTTTCTCTTTCTCTGTCATCCCAATAAAAAAAAAAAAGTTCCACTCCAGAGTGCAACAATAAAAAAGTCCATTAAGAGTGCTTGCTCAGCGGCAAGTAACCAATAAAAATATCGACGACAATTTCAACTGTCTCGCTCCTTCTCCTCTCCCTCTTTCTCTTTCGACTGGTAATCGAATCAACATGACCGATTTGTTTTTCTCGTCGCATTCGAGCGCAAAAATAATCTCTTCTGTACGTACATAGACACGACGAAAAATGCTTGCACATGCATAACAAAAAAGACTTAGGTGATGGATCGAGCGCACGATCGCGATGAAAAAGAGAAGAACTTTGGTCCTTGAATGTGGTCGAGTATTCGTCGTTACCGCTTTGACGTGTCGTTATAGCTTTTTTCACTGCGTATGGTGTTACTTTGAACTTTAGATTCTTTTACTTTTTGCGGAAATGAAAAAATGATCGAATATTGAGATGAAATGAATACATATATTCTTTTATTCCTAGAAACTATATTGACGAAAAGCGTATCTTCTGTTTAATAATTTTAATAACTATTATAACATAGATTTTCAATAATTTTTCAATGACTTCAAGTTTGTTCGGCCATTTAGTTTTGACTAGTTCTAACTCATTTTACTTGACGGTAAAAAATTTTCACAAGGATTTCGAAGCTCGTGCTAAAGTTTCCAACGTAAAAAATTTGACGTGCTATATCAAGAAAATTTGAGTAAGTAAGGAAGTGATACTTCACGACGTCTTCTTACGAAATTGAAGTCCAGGCAAAGTCAGGCATGTTTATGTAGATACACTTTTCATGTTACCCAGAGTCAGCTTACACTGCAGTACCTTTAACTTTTTAGCAGTAGGTCAAACCACTATATTTTTTTACTAAGCTTGAGATTTCTCGTACATTGCTTCAAAGCTGGTCACCTACGAATTCCTTCATATAAAAAAATAAGCGAATAGAATTATCAAACGCTAAAGATTCAGTTTTGCATCGTTTCAAAAAACGCTTCAAAGACAAGTTTATTTCCTTTTTTCGATAACTTAAGTTGACCAAGATATCTCGAGCGATCGTCGCGTCCTTCGTCGATAAAACGAAGGCGTTCCTATTTTTTCCCCTTTGTCGCTACCATAGCCTTTGCTCTGGACTAGCTCCAAAATCGATGTGGAATTTGTCAAATCGCTGGCGTTTCTTCGTTTGGTTTTTTTCCGTACGACGGTCCTTTCAAGGCTCGATATAGCATATGTGCCGACGCCGCCGTGGTCTAACCATTCACGGCTTTATCTTCTGAAAAAAGAGCTCTCTATTTCCGAGTTTCCGATAGCTCGAGTGAAGTTCATTCCTTGGGACATGAGTTTTCTTCATGACTGATACGAATTATTTTTGAAATTGAATCCAATTTATTTCAGTTGCTTCAATTGAAATGAATTTAAGTTTTAACAGTTATTCTGCTAGAGTGAGTTTTGGACTATGTTTTGAACATTTTTTCGAAGCAGAGTGGTTTTTTCAAAAATAGAAATGTAACTTCGATTTAATATTAGAATTGGTAATTTGATTTTTTACTAAAGTAAAGTATTGAAATATTTCAGAAAAATTTGTCGTAAGTTTTTAACATTTTGAGCAGCTAATTTCAAAGACGGATGTAATAATGTTTTTTCAGCCGTATTTTCACGTTCACACTGATTCACACGTTCTCATTGGTGAGCATTCTTAGAAGTGCTGGAGTAAAGAGAGGAAGAAAGAAAAAGAGAGAGAATTAAAAAATCTCAGATTCCGGAAACCTAGATCTTGTCGTTCGGCTACTTGACCTTTTAATCCTGTATATTCTTCTCGAGCTCTTTCTTTGTTACAGGCTTGATCATCCAGCCTCGTTTTTATACGTTTTCACAATTGAGAGTTCGTGATCTTACCTTCATGAGTAAACCACATTTTTCGACTTAAGCTAAGAAATGATTTTTCATTTATTTTACGCTTGGCCAAGATCTAATCTTTTATCCAGCTGGATTTTTAATCGTATCACGAAGTGAACTTTTTTTATTTCGTTCTTTCTCCTCTTTAGGATGAGGCTTAGAACGGAAACGAGAGATAATGGAGACCTCAGTAGGATTATGATTTGTTTCAGAAAGAGAGATTGGGTCTTTGCGGTCGAGTTAATTTGAAACGACAGGGTGGTACGTGCGACTTGAATGAATGGTTGCATGTAGCTTCTTGATATTTATTTTATTTTAGATTTTAAAGAACACAGCGAAACGAAATGTCAGGAAATAATTTATAATATTACGATAATTTGTTAGATTACCAGTTAAAAATAAATGTATTCTCTCTCGGTCATTGTGGTATTCTCTCTGGTGTACAATTAAATCCATGAGAGAGAGAGAGAGAGAGAGAGAGAGAGAGAGAGAAAGAGGGAGAAGTTGATAAACGGATCGAGAGAGAATATATTTTGACAGTGAGGTAGGAATAAAGATGAATAATAACAATAACAGCAACAGCAGCACCGAGAACAAAGACAACAACAATAATAATAATATTAATAATAATATTAATAATAATAAATATAATGATGATAATAGAGATCATCTAATTTTAGTATACATAGTTAATTCCAATATCAAGTCATATGATATCTAAGTCACAAATGTGAATCAAGACGAAGGGAGCATCAAAGATTCTGCATAATCTAAATAGTCACCAACTGAAAATCCACAACAGACCGCAAAGCTAATATACACAATTAAATCCATGAGAGAGAGAGAGAGAGAGAGAGAGAGAGATAGAAGCTGATAAACAGACCGAGAGAGAATCCCAAGCGGCGTCAGCGCACGTTAAGGAAGAGTATAAACTCAAGGTATAATTAGACAGGGACGCACTACTCGTGGCATCAGTTACCTCGACAATTTCTCACAGAAGAAAAAAAAGAAAAGAGGAAGCTCCCAGATGTAATTGGCTCCTGGTCGCCTCGTGGTTTCCGGGCCTTTATTAGCTGGCTTATTTTAATAGCGTTTGGGTACTTTACGAATCAGCAAACCCATGAGCGCACGACCGCATCCAATTCGCAACTTTAGTCGAATTCGATTAGGGTTTCGAGAGTTTTCCGAAGATATTCCCAAAAGTTTCTTGAATGTTTCAATTGCGGCTGAAAATGCAACCTTTTTTAAACAAGCTTGGTTAACTGCTTAGATCTGTGTGAATAGTTTTACTAAATAGTGCAGAGATACTTTTGATTGATACAAATGATTAAATTATCTTTAGTGTTTTGACGTTAGAGGATAGCTTAGTAAATGAATTCTTTCATTATAATGATAAAAAGAATAATATTAAAAAGATTAGGCGATGGAACACAATTAAATTCAATTGTTTTATGATAAATATCCTACAGAAGCACAGACCTAGTAGTTTTTTAAATAATTTCTCACTTTGATAGGTAAAACTAGTTTGAAACAAGGTGGAACTCACGAGCGCAGATAAGGCTGGCGATTAATGAGTGTGCGGCGCCTCCGAACGTAAAACGAGTAAGTAAAGGGCGCGCTTTAAACCCAGGAGTGACTCTTTAATTGGTGGCCTTCAATCTCGGACGAGAGAATCCCTCTACGTTTCGAAATTCAACGAGGAATGAAAAATCGTGCGGTAGATTACCCTCGCTTTTTGTCCTTGATTTTCTTTCCTTGTAATAATGAGGTACGCGTTATTTGTTCGGGATGTTTGATCTTGTTTCTGTTTCTTTTTTGTGGCTATTTACTTAGCGGAAATGGGTTAATCGATTAGAAACATCGTGCTAATTGAGCATTGAGGCAATGTTCTTTGTTGTTTGCTAGGGAGGAATATTTGATTGGCAACGATCTTTTCGCATTTTTTCGGAATAATAATTAACTGCAAAGTAAATTATCAACAAAGTTTCATTACGTATAGGAAATCCTATTTTAATCATTCATTTCTATATTTTTGCTCATTGTTATTATTATTCAAAACTGTTAAATTTGATATAAAAACACTATACTCGTAATGAACGCTACTCGTGATATTATTCTTAATTAGATTTTATGACACGAAATTTCACTCTATGCAATACAAAATATCTGCTTATTATTAACATGTATTTTTAAAAGGTAGTTTTAAAAGCTGGTTATACTTATACACGTTCGATCAAACAACTTAGTTCGCTGTTTTGCCTATTTATTGGTCAATGACTCTCTAAAGGTATTGATTAGCTATTTCAATATTAAGGTTTTATATACTTAGTGTATGGGAAACTGATGAAATTTTGTATAAAGAATTTTGGATGTTAATTTTGAATACATAATTGATCAAGAACAAATGTCATGATGCCTGACTAATTATTGATTATTCTACTCGACTTCATTATTTGTAAAGAGCTAATTGATACTTGGGTATTCTACATTAAAATATATTCAATTACTAATCAACATATTCAACAGGATCCAGAATTGGAATGGCAATAAAAAAAACAGTAGTCTAGAAAGGATGGTTAATATCAAAGTCAAAAATCAGTTATACTGAAGTTGAGAGTAGAATGAAAGAAACATCAAAAACTTTTCTAACTATTTCAATCTTAAATAATAATATGATAGAATATCCATTAACTAAAATGGAAAAATTATCTTCAGAATAACAAAAAATATGTTATGAAGCATGCTGCGAATTTGTTGATTAAAAGCGCTATTATACTTTTAATTTTCTTATTCCATGTTCTTTCAAAAACGTACTTGCATCTATAAAAATATTTTATTTAATTAACTATTTAAGCACGACGTTTCCTAAATCCTATAATATTTTCTAACAAACTAAAAATATATTCTAAAAATACGTGCAAATTATTAGTGTTAGTATCTAAAAAATGTAAGTTTTATACATAAACCTATGCAAAAAGAATGCACAATTTCTCAAAAATTCAAAAGAAAAGAAAAGACAAAAAAATTGTCCCCACGGATGCTCATTTACGAATACTTTTACCAGCGAGCCATTCGAGCATGCAACGCCATAACCATTACACGCTCCTTAATGCGCCGGGCAATTTAAAGCGCGAAAATTCAAAGTAACGCTCGCGTACACTATTAAAAATTTAACGCTAACCCGCGTTTTGCAGCTGCTCTCTCTCTCTCTCTTTCTTTCTTTTTCCACGACACAATGTAGAGCCGAGCGTCGCATTAGCGTTTTTTTACCCTCGTATGCACGGCTGATGCACGCGAGCAAAAAAAAATGTGCGCCAAACGAGAGTGAGATACATTTGAATTTCTCCAGCGCAAGCGTGTGAAATGTCACGTCCACGGAGAATGAACGCGCGTCCACGAAAAAAGTCCCGCGACGATAGGGCTTTTCTGCTTCTTCGGCCTTTTTTTAGTTTATTTTTTTGTACTGTTGTTGTGCTGTATCTCCATTTTCGCTCGGTATTAGGTCGTTTGAGTATTTTTTTTGTACTTTTTGTGTTACGCATATAGACTAGTTGTACGGCGAGGAATTGTGAAATGCGATTCGTTATTTCATGTTGACTAAGTGCATATTAAAAATGTTATATTGCTATAATCCTCTAAATAACTCTTTTTATGTTAATATTTTGAAACTTTTATAGTCTGAAAATTTGTGAAAATTGACAGATTTGAAATCACTTGGGATTTTATACTTATACAAATATAGGTTTATAAAAGCCTTTGAAATCATGGCTGTAATAGCTTCAGCAATTCCTGATGTATAAATAAAAAGTAACAAAGCTGAGAAATAAACGATATCGCAGATTCAACAATTCTTTATCCTAACAATAACACAAGTTAGCGCAAAGAAAAGTTTTATAATTGAAAAATACATTCACCTGCATATGAAAAGACCAACCGTCCTTCAATAAAAGCCAAAACGTCAGAACAATAGATACAGCAATGCTCCTAAAAGAAAAACCTTCAAATCCGCGTTATCGTATTTCTCAGCCTTGCCCGGAATGCGTTTATATAAATTGATGTCAAAAGAATTTTCTTGACGTTTTTCTCGTTTATCTTAGCGCAAGCGGATTTAAAGACCGAATTCTGAAATAGTGGTCGTTGTTCGCATGATTATGAATTCAAAACCAACATTGATGGATTGTATCAGAAAAAAAGAAAGAAGAGAGTTTTTGTTAATAAATATTTTATTCAGTGTTAAAAAATTAACGAAAAATAAAAGAATAAAATCTTTCTATTGAAAACTAGCAATATTTCAAGTAGCTTTGACAGTGACATAACTCGTGCAATTGAAAATTCGTTAAGTAGTTAATAAATGAGCGAATTAAAACAAGCGGAATCCGTGGAATTACGAATGGCCATAGCTTGCCAAAAGAGCGTCTGCCTTTTTGCTCTTAAATTTAGCTTGAGTTCATGAAGTACTGCCTTGTGTGTAATCAACTTTCGGTTATTTCCGACCTTAAAAGTTTTGCGGAAATATCAGAATGATTCAAAAATATCTCCCGGCTTGTTCACATAAGTATATGTTTTCTGATTGATTCAATTGGCACGATGGAGTGATGAAAACATATTTTTCTCTAGATATTTATTTGCACTCAAAAACTGCAAAATTTTCAATCGGTTGATTTAATTGTTTTTTTATTAAAAAAATAATGTTATTTTCAGTTGTGCAACGAAGTTTGTATTTGATGGTATAAAAACACATATATATGAAAATAATTTATCTAATATAGAGTATAAAAACTTTGTATAAAGTGACGAGAAATAAAAACAAATTCTGTGCATAAAAATCTCGAATAGAGCGTAGTTGAGTAGCTCAGGTAATCAAGGTTTCAGTTATAAATAGATAGCCAAGAAAAGAAATATCGTTGCATATATACGCGCACAAATACGTATGCGTAAACATCTCTTGGTCGATGGAGCTTTATGTGTTACGGTAAAAGCGAGCACCCAGAGAGATAGCGTAACCCTTCTTTTTTCTCGCTCACGCACTCCAGTAACTCTTGAGTGCCGCTAATAAAAGGGAGTTGCGCGCGTATCTTTTATGAGACTGTCTACGTATATCAATATTTGATCGCATTCTTATTTGAATGCTATATTGTTCGAGAGTAAGGTAATACGAAGAAAATTTCTCATTTAATGTTTGCAAAAAAAATGGACTTACCATTTAGTACATGTACCGCAACAGTGGTTTTAGCTTTTTCAGGTACGACGCAGCTATAGTTGCCAGCGTGTCGCGGGGTGGCCCTCTCAACTAGTAACGTACTGACGATTACTTGAATATCTCTGCCGTCCAGATACTCAACCGTTCTATTTTCACTGCAATATGGAAAGTCAAACAATAAATTAAATATACGTCATTAACGTCGCTAAGCGTTATCGGAAATATCAATCAATATGACGATTAAATTGAAAAGAGTCTTCAATTAAGATTGTTTTTAATTAACGTTCGTCAAAAAGGAATATTGGGAGAGGGAGAGAGAGAGAGAGAGAGAAAAAATCAGAGAAATTTAATTAAGTTTCAATGCGTTATTTACCTAACATCCTCGTTGAGTATCTCGTCTCCTCTGGTCCAAATGACAGTTTCATTATAGCGCTCGGGCACGTCTCGCGCCTCGCAACGCAAACGTAACTCGCTACCGGCCTTCAGGTGGCGCTCCCCAGACTTTATCCTGCCTGAGTCGTCCATTATTACCAGGATCGGGGCTGCAAATTGGAAAACTTGAGTTGTTTACCTAAACTTGCAAGAAAGCTGTAAGCCCTTGCTCATGTTTGTCTTTTATTTTGCATTTTTAAAAAACAAGTTAGACTCATGCTTCACGGTTATTGATTAGCTTTTGTTTTTGGAAAATTTTCGTCAGTTGCGTTGAGTTTGAATGAAAAATTTATTATTTTATGTTTTTATTACTAATTTTGTCATAGTTGATCATAAAAATATATGGGTACATTTGCATATTTAATTTATATTATTATCCCCATTTCTGGTTGATTATAAACCTACGCAATGTTAACTAATTTTTTATTACAAAGACAAATTTTCCTAATTTTTAAAATAATTATTTTACTGGTCTAATCCATGTATTAATAACACATCATTTCGTATTTTAGTTGCAAATATGTGCTTATTTTTATATTAATAAGAATGTAAATATTTTACTTAACATAAAAAATATTGTCTGTTAATTTGTTAATTTGGCTGTTAATACCTCGACGGATATATATTTGATTATTAAAAATTCTTTATGCACAATGTCGGATATGGATTGAAAGGTAGACATTCTAAAAGATCATTCGATTCTATTAAATTAATTTTTATTGTTACTTAATTATACATTCTTTAGAAAATTTGAAACTATAAAAGTCTACAGTCGACATTCACAATCAAAATTCAACAAGCTCCTATTCGTGTGCTACCGCAACAACCGCAACTTTATGCAAATAGTATAGGTTTTTTCGTTGATCCACTAAGCGACCGGCTTACATTCGAAGCGCAAAGCCATGCTGTTATGAAGTCAACTTCATCTCCTTGCCTTTCTAACCGAGAGCGTGAGTTTTTATCTCTAGTGTTATATTCCAACACATGCAGGAGGAAAAAATGATGGCAAGAAGTTGCGCGCGTGGTCATTTCGATTTTATGAGAAAGTAAAAATACGCAATTTCCCGAGTTTATTTTACGAAGTAACGACGGTTTGATTCTTATGGGATATCATGATTACTATCAAACACATTATCTGCAATAGATGTGTCTATTATCTGATGGAAAGTTAAGTAAATATGAAATGAAAGATCTGAAATGACGATTATTTGACAAAGATAAAACGATATCCAAAGCTCAAATATATTTAGGATTTCCTGTGAGGAAAAGATAAACCATGAACGAATTGTATTAATGAAGTAAATAATGGCTATGGAAGGATCAAAGATTTCATCAATTGAAGTCACTTTGTCACTGGATATATACAACATGATAAACGAAAGTCGACTATCTTAATTTAATTATCCGCTCACGTCGAGAAACAGAACCGAAAAGAAAGAAGATCATCCTTGATCAATGATAATTTTTCGGTCTTTACTTTTCTGAAGAAAGAAACGAAAGGCTGTCTCAAAGGCACTTAAGTTGACTGGATAGGCGATTCATCACGCTCGGTACGTCAACAAGAAAACCAACTTGATTGATCGATTTTCTTGCGCAATCGATTTTGCAATTATCGCGTAGCAGAAACGTATCTTCATTGGGTAACATTTCTTGTACTTTTTATTTCATTCATAAGTTTTTTATATGGACTAGTATTCCTGTAAATTTTGTCTATAGTCAATGTTTCTAATACTTAAAAGAGTGAAACGAATGGTATGAATGGTAGGATATACTATAGCATTAATATGTCAAATTTGTCCTATTGAACATGTTTAAATACTGTGAAACTTCATGCAGTATTAATTAGCTCTTTTTGTTTCGCTCAAGAACAAAAAAAAATGCTAACCCTTGAAACACAATCACTGAAAGGAAGTCGCACTATTGTCTTGGCTTATCTTCGTCGAATTGGCGCGTTGTGCACGTGACGGTCCCAGTCTCTCTTTCTGTCTTGCTTCTCTCTTCCTCTTTTTTCTCCGCGGCACGCGGAGAATTTAATAAGCTACGGCTGCGCCTTACGGATAAAGAGGGCGCGCAAAAAGGAAGCGGTGTCGGATATATATTAGTAATCCTCTTTTGCCGTATCGCCGCCGCTGCCGCTGCTGCTTTCTTTCTTTCGAGTTTCTCTCTCTCTCTCTCTCTCTCTCTCTCTCTCTCCCTTTGAGACGAATGGCTCCAAGAGAGCTTATATCCTTTAAATTGGATATAGTGAGATACTTAGGCTCTCAGATTTTGTATTTTTTTTTTGTCCACGGAAAAATTTAATTGCGTCTCTGCAAAAGATTCACTCTCCGAGACATACTTCATACGTTTATCGTCGCGCTTGCGCGACTTTAATAATAGCGCCGTTAATTTTAATTAAACACTCTCGCAGAAAATTATAGTTACGTTTATTACTCAGTAATTTAAAATTACGATCGCAATGTTGAGAGTACAGTGTTTAGGATTCTTTGTGTTTTTTTATTCTTCGAGGTTGCACTTCCACTTCGCAAGAAGCTATTCCAAAAGAAAAACGAGAAAAACTGATAAACACAATTGTTTTGTTGGTGCGCTCTTAATGAAACCGTTGGAAGGTCACCACGTCGAGTGAAATTTAGAGTTTTCGAAAAGCACGCGAAAACTTTCTCCGTATACGAAGTGCTTGTGTATATAAGCAATACTTGACGGTATTTTGCTTAGCAACACCTTATTACGTTTTTACGAGTGCCAGTCTAATCCACGGCTAGGGTCGTAAAAGTGCGCGGAGTTTCGCGTGAAACACCGATAAAAATGGGAGGCACGGCATATATTCGTCTCTCCCGACGGTAATTTTTCACCATTAAACGTCTGGACGAATATGTAGCTATGAAAACATTGCGCGATAAAAAAAATAAATCTCGTAACTTCAACGTTCCGTCGAGTGACGATTTTTTAACTGGTTTTCTTTGGGCATACGTTACCATTCATTTTTTATTTCTTGTGTTTGTTGATAATATACGTTTTAGTTGCGTTTGTAATGAAATTATTAAAAGAACAAAAATGAATTTAGATAAAGCAAATGATTACAAAATTGCAGTTTCAGTAACAGAATTTTGTCAATTAAGAGGGTTTAAAAACGTTAATTTGTAGTTTCTAGATACATAATAGAAAGTTAAGAGTAGTAAATGAAAATTTTGAAACTTGCAACGTAGCGTTACAGTTTTTCGCAATGCGCAATTCGGTTTTTGCAAGTATACAATTTTGCGGTACTCTAAAATTTGCAGCAATTTTCACTACGAAAATAAGAGTAAAGTTGCAAACGCGTGTTACTTGAGATGAAGCGGCATTCCACGCGTAATTCGAAATAGCAAAAAGTATCGTTATTTTCGTTAAAACAATCATATATAAATTTTAACAAACAATTATTTGTTTGAAAATACTTGTATTATCTGACAATTTCAATTTATAGATACTCATTTTTTGTAATATTGTGAGGTACGTGCAAGCTTCTTTCGATAAAGCTCTAAGCTTCTCAACGTTTGAGCTTTTCACGCGGAAGCTTCCAACGTCAAGCGAATGCGATCTATTTTTCCGTATGGCTGAGCAACGCTCACTTGCCCCACATATCCCATGACTCTCTATATCTACTTCACAGGCATGCGACAGCAGATTAGGGGTCTGAATAAATACGCACTGGAAGATTTATATATGTAGAAAACTAAAAACTAGGGAAAAACTGAAGAACCTCAATTAGAATGTTTGCACTCGAGGGGGAAAAATATTGGTGTAAAGAGGATAGATTCACTAGTCGCGACGAGGACGCTGCATTGACGTGTTGAAGAATGGAAACGTGAAGCGATTTTTCATTATATCATTTTAACACGATGCTTATTTTGTGCGGGAATATGCAATTTCGTTATTGCTTCACTAATAATAAGTATCTTGTAAATTTCTTAATAAGCAATTTCTTTTTCATTTTATTAGGTTTCCATCATATTAGTTCTTACAGATTTTTATAAATAAATTAATTAAAAAATTTCTATTATTTACTACTTATTTATCGATACATCTGATATCATTAACTTTTATTCATATTCTAGAATTAGAAATGGCAATCAGATCATTGTCATGTTTCATAAAGTTCTATGGATAACATTTTACAAATCGTAATTGTATAAATCAATTATGAATAATCAAAGCCTGGTGAGTAATATTGTAATGATGGATAATTTATGAAAACCAATAAGTCAATCATTACGTAAAATATTTTGCGATTTTCAATATATTAATTAGTGGGGATGGATTAGTGATAGTCTGTGGTTTTGAACGAGTGTCACAATCATGAATATTGAATATTCAAGTTGCCACTGAATAGAGTAATTATAAAGTTAATGAGCTTCTCGTAGACGTGTAGTAATTCACGTTGCTAACGACAACCATATTAATGTTCACAATAAACGCTCGTCACAGATTGGATGCTCATGTCAAGTTATTATTATTCCTCGTTGAATGAACAATTATTAATTAAGATTAGCATGTTACTTGATAACACATGTATTTATCGACACATTTGATATCATTAATTTTCATTCATTAGAAATTCAATTTGTTTTTCTGTAAATAATACCACTTACAAACAACGAAGGGAAGGGAAAAATAATTTCAAGTGTTTCAAATTTGATTAACAATAAATCCGATAATTAATAAAACATTTTTTATAGATTCTGTACTTATCTTTTATAAATATGTATTAGGCGACTTATTATTAAACGAAGGTTGATAACAAACTACTCCCGACTCTTGCAAGACTCCCTTTTATACATGAATGACCCTTTTTCGTTTACATCGCTATAATAAATTCAGGTAAGTTTTTAAATAAACTTTTTTATATCGTTGCCATGTTACTGCTGTGAATTAGAATAGCATTTGAATTGTAATCGCTGCCACTCTATGATCAAGCGTATCCCAAATAAACCGCGACATTTGATTTATTTGCTACGTGTTCCTTCTATCGCAATTACTCTTGTAATTAAAAGGAGAAAAAAGTATCCACGGAGGATCTTTCGTGATTATCGCAGTACGATGTACTCGATCATATTTTACCAAAGCGAGTACGGATATGATAATCGAACGAATAAAAATTAACTCAGTAATAGGATTATATATTTTAATAGTAAATAAATGTAATATGAATTAATCATATACAAAAGTATGTAAAAATATTTAGAATATTACGTAGCGCTCTCATAAGGAATATACAGATATATTTATTCATTATCACTTCAATATTTAACTCATTCTCTAAAAGAATCCTCCTTACGTAAGTCACCTCGGTGTCATCTATTTTTTTTACCGCTGCGCTTACACTACAACTGTACAGCATCGCGTACAAAAGGCAAGTATTTTTCAAGGAATTCGCGACTTTTACCTCACCGACACATATCCAACCGCATAGTATAACGTTTGGCATAACATCGTATGATCATCATTCATAACCATACGAAGACCTACTGGATATAGACGTAAGGGTAAGTTTCTGTCTGTCTGTTTCTTTTCATATCTCTGTCTGGACGCGCGCATAAAATAAGGAGAAGGGTGAGAGGTTCACTCGAAATGCAAGTGGAAGTATGTGCTACTGTATACATAACGAGGACAAGGATATCGGCGTTACGTGAGTTGAAGACATAAGACGGTGGCGTAGAGAGAGAGAGAGAGAGAGAGAGAGTGAGACGGAAATCACGTAGTATTGCGGTCGTTGTCCTTGTGCCCGCAAGCTAGCGCGACTAGTTGCAAACTTCTTCCTCTATATGAGTATGTATGTATGTGTGTATGTCTCTCAGTCATTCAGATTCGACCTACTTTAAAGTAAGCCATCATCTTCGACTGAGTGCATAGATGCTACTGCTCTATTTCTTGCTATTTCTTGGCTTCTCTTCTCTCTAGATCAATCGACGTCACTCTTTCTTTATTGATCCAAATGTCTGGATGGTTTTCCGTTAATAGTCAGCATTCGTTCATCGAAAGCTCAAGCTACTTTCGCAATTATTGCAAAGATTGATTAACCCCTACTATGATAACTAATTGATTACGATGATCAATTAAGCATTGAATAATATATGCGACATGACAATGGCAATTTGGGCTTTCTTCGATTTATAAGGTTGGTAAATAATTCTACTCCTAACGCAATGAAAAATTATATTTTTAAGATTAACGTAACGATTTATGTCGAGTTTTTAGATTAATGAAACTATCGACTTAATTAAAATTGAAATAGTCTCTAATTAGTGAATCATGGAAACTTGCATTTCGAAAAAAATATCAAAAAGCCACTCATATGGAAAGTAGGTTCCGACCCGCCGCGATAACAAAGCTCCAGCAGTACTCACTCGCGCATTTCCCGTTCTCTTCAATCACTCTTTGCATAAAACACAAAACAGTCCTCCGAAAGAAAAAAGTACGCTCGACAAAATCGTACGCACCCACAAGCTTCTAATCTGGGTCGCAAGCAAAAAAGAGCTCATATGGTTGCTATGTGGGTGCACTTATCAATCTATAGGAGAGAAAGAAAGAGAAAAAAGTCAAAGGAATAGTCTTACGCTTCATCGATTCACTTTTCGTAACAATGCCCTGCTTTCTTTGTTTCTATTTCTTGCGCACGTGCGAACTTTGAACTCTTTCTTCTCTCTTTGATTCTCTTTCTATCTCCGTGTGACTTACATTCCCGCAGCGGCAGTGACGACGTTTTTGTCTTGGATCGGATTACCCAGTCGTGTGCAACTTCTTTAAACGTAAAAGGGAAAGGAAATGCTTGTGTCCTCAATGAATCCCTCTCTGAAGACCGAACAATTGACTCTGTGCCGATTGAGAAACTGGCTACGTGTGCTTTGAAAGAATTGTAGTATATAGTACTCAAAGTACGCTTGTGAATTGAGAGAGAGCGAGAGAGAGAGAGAGAGAGAGAGAGAGAGAGAGAGAGAGCATGACTGTATATGTTAGGTTTTCATATAAAGTTATTTCACGGTGTTACTGGAGCTGGTTATTTTTTCGAGGTGTACTGTGACATTTTTTTAAATTTTTGGTGTGAGTGAACAGATTGCTATTTTTGTTTGAAAATACTTGTATTGTCTATATATATATCATAAATAAAATGAAGTTTTGTACAAATAAATAGTGACAATTGCGTAGTAAGTATATATTATATTTAATGTTTCTTTATAATAATAGTAGTAAAATATACTATTAGTGATTGACAAGCATTGTTTACCGTTAGAACGTTCAATAAATTTTTATTCAAGTAATACTTAATCTATTTCTTGCAAGAGGACGAGAATAGAAATGCTCTCAAGGCCGTCGAATTGGATACATTGATACACGTGTAAAATATATTTTTTTAAGCTAACGATGAAGTTTAAATTCTCGAGAAAAAGAGGATCTGCGGTTTGCAATGAAATTAACCGAACGTCAGTGGACAAAGATCCGATGTGAAGGCTTTCGCTAAGACGGGAAATTGAGAAGGCACGAGTTCCTGCATTTCTTTGCTACCGACAACTTTTCTTTTTGACCCATCGGGAAAATACCAATGTCGAGTTCATCTTACAGTTTGCTCTTCTTACTTCAGATAGAATTACGCTGTTGTCGATCTTTTATTTATTTTTGTTCGATTTCTAATTCTGTTAAAATGTTAAATTAAATTTATTTACGGTCTTTTAGTTTGATTCTGGAAATTATGGTAGTATGATAGCAGATTACAATTAATTGGTTTTGATTAGCTTAATTGGATTAATATTTAGTATTTGATATTTTTCGCATGAACTCGGTTTAATTAATGATTTAATTATTTGGTTTTAATAAGGCCAGAGTAGAATAAATGGAGTGGATTTATTAGCAGAAGTAATTCAATAATTGATGACGAATTTCAATTTACTGCATATAATTGAGCTTGTTAATCTTCATGCTCGATTATTTTGGTTAAAATTGTTAAAGTATCCGCCAATTAACCATCGATTAATGTCTATACTTCAATTAAAGTCTAATTAAGCAAGCGAATGTGTAAAGAAGATTCGATCAGCTTACCGGTTATAAGTAGATGAATTTTCTTTACCAATGGCGGATAAGTCGCCACTTGGCACTCGTACAGTCCAGAATCGCGTGGAGTCGCATACTGAATTCTCAGTCTCCAATTGGTTGGATATCTGAAAAAATGCATTTCCCAAGATCGTTTCACATCAATTGCTCTTAAGAGTTTTATGCGTCTGTCCTTGGAGAAAGTCGAAAGTAGGCATTATAGTTCAAGGATTTTGAAAAATGGAAGAAATGAAAAACGTCTTTAAGGATTTTCCTTTATAGCAAACTCATGTATTTGCATAAAAATATTTTTATTTTCCGAGTGTTTTAATAAAAAGTACAATGATTTTCATATTAATTTATGCTTAAAATTTTACTAAATCAATACCCACGGACAATATAACAAAAACTTTTTCATATACCCACCTGAAATATAGGCTGATTCTAGCATCGACGCTGTAGGCATTACGTCCAACGGTGAGCAGTCGAAAGACATCATTACTGCGATAAGACCACGTCACCTGGAAAGCACAAATAGTAAATAAATCAGAAACTTAAACACGTTTCTCTACAGATTTCCACATCATCCGAAGCAGACTACTCATGAATACACTCGAAAAACGTCATTTCGCATTCCCCGATACATTTGGTATTTTGAAATATTCGTTCCTCGTCTCTCGACTGCAGCAGGCGAATTATTACGAATATTTCAAAAACCAGCGGCTTGTCGATATTCTTGTATTTCGTCAGTAATGTCCATCGAGTGGAAATGTAAAGAAGCATGAAGAAATTCTATGCTTCCGTCGGTTGTCAGAATTTTTTTATTGAAAATGTTAGACGAGAAATTATTGAAATAGTTCAAAAGAACTCAAATATAAATTAACAAATTTTAGTATGTTCAGATTATCGAAGGTTTTGAATTGTTGATGCAGAGGAGATATTGAATATTTAAAATTTTTGAAGTTGTCGAGAGCATCGAAATCGTTTGTATTGAATATTAAACGGCTACGCTACATTCAAATTTATTTATCATTTATGGAATTCAATAATCGTATTAGTAATTTGAAATCATTTCATGTTCGATAGATATAATCTATTTCAACAATAATTGAATATGATATGATATACATGTATAAGGAAAAATTTCTATTTGTCGTCGATACGTTCAAGATCTCAATTTTAATTTCAACCACGTATGTACTTTGTTTCATTAAACAACTCTCGATAAAAAAATATCACATATCAAAATAGAGAAAAGTCATCGATGTAAAGGTTGATATCGACAGAAAGCGAGTAAGACGGGAAAAAATCAAGTCCTTGATATGCCGTGAAGTGGCTCGATAATATTTATTTGTCATTCGCGCAGTCTAATTGATGGTTTTTATGTGCCTCTGATTCTTGGTTTGTTATTTTCCCTGTCTTCAGTCTTCGTATGCGCACCTTTACCAGAGGAAATATCTCTCCAAAGGAGGATTCTGCGCTGAGGCGAGAAAGATTGGCAAAGAGAGAGGCGAACGAGCGTAGATAAGAGCGAGGAATGAGCTTTATGACATGATGCCATTCTCCTATCTTACCGTATTAGCTTGAATTTTGCGAAAGTTTCAAGATATGTATATTCACTCTATTTTTAAATCACTGTTATTAACATTAAATTGTAACGAATAAACTACATATTCTTTTACTGCTTAATAAAGGAGAGTTTGATTTGTTTTATCATCACATTTTAATTATCTATCCATAAGCTGGTTAAACTCAAAAAATATCAATGAAACTTACTATCGTTTGGGATTTGATTTATTTTCCATCCATCGTATTTAATAAATGAAATTAATAATATAACACAGCTACTAAGTTCTCTTAAATAATACCCATAATAATAGTAATAGTTAATACGTTTAAAGTAATTATTGCAATTAATAATATCATTGACAATAACTTATTGTTGATAACTCTTATTAATTAAATCATACTTTTTGAGGATTTTTTAAATAGATTTCGAAACAGTGAAACAAACTTCACGTGTTCAACAAAAACCCATTGATATTATAATTGGCTGATTACATTCGGGTTGTTCTACTTACAAAATGAAAATAACACTACCTCTCGCGATCTATAATTGGAATAACACATATACGTGTGTGCTGATTTTATTTTTATCAGTAGCCACGATCCGTAGACGAAAGAAGCTATAACCACAGCGCAAAAGAATCAATATCGTTCACAGATAATTGAAAATTGGCACGCGCCTCGCAACCTATCATATTTACGCCTTTGACAAGGCAGATTGTTGATTATTAACACTCAAATTTCAATATGTAACATGCGTCTGTATCTGTCGTCGTCTCGTGTTGCAAATCCGATACTACTCATTTTTCTATCGAATCATATTAAGGGTAGTTTCTTATTTATTATTTCTATCTGTAAAGAGATTATTAGCGCTTGAGACAAATTGATACTTATTTTTCATGGAATAAAGTTTTCGAGGATAAGGAAAATACTAATGTCAGTTGGAAACGCATTAGCTGTAAAAACGAGGCGAGCGAGCAAACGAGAGTGAGAGAGAGAGAGAGAGAGAGAGAGATAGAGAAAGAGAAGCGGTTGTGTTTTTGGAGCGATTCGAAGTTTTGAATGTGGAAGTGCACTTAGCTAACACAACTTTGGTGCGCTATTGAGTTTTGCAAAACTTGAAAAACGTTTTATAATAATGTATCAAATCATGTGTAAACTTCAGCCACACAGTTTTTTTTGTTGTCTATTTTTTTATTTTGGAAAGATATTTTTGTCAATCGATGTTTTAAACTTTAGAAATTGTATTGAATTTCATACTAATAATTTTGATGAATTAAAAAAAAGGAAATAAGTTCATTCCCTATAATTTATTCTTTCCGTTAGTTTCCCTTTTCAAAGTTTTTTATCGAAACTCTTATTCATTTAGTAATTGAACTTATTGTTTATTTCTTTTCATTGTAAAAGTTGTCTGAATGTTATTAGTTGCTATCAATCCAAAAATGTAAATTTACCCAATAGAGTTTTGCGCTAGCATATTTTTGTTATTTTTACAAATTCTGAATAAACCATAAGAGCTCTCATAACTTAAAAAAACAAGCTTGGATAAACGAGAGCTGTTCTCCAACAATAAAGTAAAAAAGAGGCAAAGAAACTTTCGCATAAATTTGCGCCATTAATTACCTCCGACTAAATTAATGCGCAATCCGTATGGCCACTTGAAGCAGCCAATATAGAACACTAATAACTCACAATCGACTTTCGCATGCAAGCATCTCCTCGTAAATTTTATAATAATGCAAGAAGAGGATAAAGGACCAGGGTGAAATGGTCGTATATGCAAAATTATTTTCATCCGTTGGTTGCATTGGAAATCCGATGGATTATTGATCGACACTTGGCATATAAAGATACCCCACGGTAAGTTTGCTTCTTCGAATTGGATTCTCAGGTTCTTGTGTCGTACTCCAAGAACAATTCCAGTCGCCCGTGGGGAAAACGAACGCGCGGTGCGCTACACTAGATTTTATACCAAAATGGCGCGCGAAGATGCTGCTACAACTGCAACGGAAATAAGGTCGCAATGTAATGTCGTCACTCTCTCACACACACACATTCTCTCTCTCTCTCTCTCTCTCTCTTGTTCTCGCGAGATGTGAAAGCTCCAGGGTATTTATGTTTTTTTATGAGATTTTTGAAGGGAGATAGATTGAAAGCATCGGTATTGCACTATCTTTTAGCGTTATTGATAGTTGTTTGAAGTATTATGTTGCTTTTTTCTTGATTCCTTTGTGAAATATGCAAGTTATAAATAAAAGAACTTAAAGGAAAATGTCTTATGTGCCTCAGATTTTTTTCGTGAAAATTGAATCACTGAATACAATGAAGATGAACAATTTTTTTTTCACAAAGTGTAAGTATTTATGATTTATCACTAGAGACTAAGTGACTATTATAATATATGCTATGGACAACCGGAAAATTTTAGTAAAATGTTTCATAGTGAGTTATGTCGATAGTCTGTAGATTGATTTTTCGCCAAGATAAAATTGTTTTAATGGTTTCCTGGAAAGAAATAAAATTATAATGCTAATAGAATTATAATTAAAAATATATTTTCTATATGAATGTCAGGTAGGTGTTTTGTTAAATGGAATATATCATGTTTTTTTCTTATCGCAAGTCATGAATTAAACATGTTATGATCACGCAAACTGTATTTCAAAAGCTATTCTAATAAAAAACGTCAATCGGTCAGGAGTTTATGACGTTCACAAACTATGATATCAATATTCTATTATATATTGTAAGGAAATCAAAATTTGGATAAGTCCTCTATATAAATTTTTCTATTTATTTTAAAAATACAAGATTGATCAATAGATAAATATTCATTTTAAATGATTGGAATATTTGTCATTAATATTGATTGTAAAATTAATCAGATGAATTATGGACTATAATAATTGTGTTTAAAATACATGTAACTTTGAAGCTTATAAAAATATTCAGTAAAAAATACAAAGTAAATAATTATAAGCAAATTTCAATTTCAAATCCAATGGAAAGCAGCGAAAGAAATTGGGTTCTCGATCTAAATAAGGTCAATGTTCTCGTTTCCAATTCAGTTCCCGTGGAGCAGAGATAAATAGGCCAATGTGGCAAACCCAAGCGCAATTCTCGTTATGCAAATCATTCGAAAAGCTTGTTTTCGTGTCAGTTCGCAGCTCTTTTTATTTTCTTTACGCCTTTTCTCTCTATCTCTCTCACTCGAGTTTCGCGCATTGGCGCTTCGTGCTACACGATCGAGATGGTACTGCGACCTATCGAAGTATTCATCCGTGAAGATATTGAGACAGAAAGAAAGGAAGTGATCGCGATGATATCGATAGCATGTCCACGAGTTTCTGCGCTTCGCTGTTTCTTCGAAACTGTGCTTGTTCGAATTCAATTTTACGGGTTTCGATATCTTCGGTGCAAAGAATTGTCAAGTTGCATTCGTTATGATATAGATTCACGGTAGATATAGTTCTATAACTATTTTTTCAAGATTCAATGTTTATTTTTCTTATTATTCAATGGAAATCTGTGAATTTGCTTTTACACACTTTTTCGTTATACTTTGAAAAAAGTACTGGTATTCATTTACAACGATAAAATATACATTATTCAAACTCAATTCCTCGATTAATTTAGTACGTTAAACCGTACATAAGTTTGTTATTTATCGTAATCCAAAAGACTCGTCTAACGAAGCGCATCAAATCTACATAAACGACTATCTCACAACTATTCCTTAAACTCCAACTACAAACGCTACCGTGAGGGACAAGGAAACTCTTGTCGCGACAAATTTGACTTTGCCAACTCGATAGCCAAGTTACGTATATATACATATACATAGGTCAGTTATATATACATATAGTGTTGCGGTTCGATGAGGTCGTATGCACATCACAAATACACTTACCGTCTTGTTACCGAGCATGCCGATCACACAGTCAAGCATGACCGTGCTACCGATCCGTGCGGTTATGTTCATTTCCTGTTGCCCGTCCTCGAAGTAAGGTGAATACTTGCCCAGTACTGAGCCAAGCTTCCCACCAAAGTAGCCATGGTTCTGTAATTTCATTATGACAGTTATACAAGTCATTTGTAAGAAGCCACCGTGTTTACGTTTCGTTAAGCAATAAAAAAAGAGACTGGACGTTTAAACTTTACAAGTTATTAATTTTCTTAATAAATTGTTCGTAGGACATTTCATTTGTCAATGGCAGAAAACACGAATTCAGTAAAAATTTTTAAAATAAAAATTCACCTACCACGCTACTAACTTTATGCGCAGGTTTAACTTCCTTCGAACCACCAGGAACAAGTTCGTTTTTCGACTTGGATGAACTGATACTCTTACCGAGTAGCATAAGACTTGTCTGTGTCGTAGTCGTCATACTAATGATCGTTGCCAGATCGGAAGTAAGCTTCACGGTATAACCAGGAAATTCGCTGGTCGACCCTTGGGTATTTGTCTCGAGGGAACTGTCATCGCTTCTCGTAGTTGTCGTCGCGTTGTCAATGAGAAGGCCTATAAGTTTCTCTTGTCTTGGTAATATTGGCGTTGTTGTCGTGGCCTTGGCCATGGTCGCTGATAACAATTTGCTGCTATTGACGATTGGACTGGTTGCTGTGTACACATAGGCAGGCACAACAGACAAGGGACAATAGCTCTCTTGAGTGACATGGGCTTAACGAATTGTCGGACGTGACGACGCGCGACGTGGACGAATCGTTTTCCTCACTTTGGCCTGTTGAACGCCCGGAGATTTATCGCCTCCCCCATCCCAAGACTATATAGCGATTGTCGGATGATTGTATTTCAGATTAGGTAGACGTTTTGTGTTTTTATGTCGCGCGTTAGATAAAAAGAATTTTTTTTGTTTATCGTCAATTCGAGAACTCTATTTTTAAATCTCAGCATAATTTTAGATTATCAAGAATCGTCTGCAGTCGTACCTATTTACACGACAAATATTTTTCAACCAAAAGCTAAAGTTTTAAGTCAATTTTCCGCCGCCAAGTTATCTGATTTATTCATCCATGAAAAAAATTTCGATGAACACATTTCTCCCCCTTACTCTCCTCCCGCGCGTGAATTTACGGAGCGGCAATCGAGCAAGTCAAACGAAACAGTCGCGACTCTAAACACGCCAACCCAAATGTCCAAGCGTAACACTATAATCCAGTAGTAGATGTATACTACAAGCCGATATACGCTATGCCTGTAAACACAGCTCGACATAAACTTCGAACTTACCGGTCGAAGTAGCTGCGGTAATCTCCGGATTCCTGCTCGAGCGGCTAGCAGTAACGTTGCTGCTACTGCTAGTCGTTTCCGCCAGGATCTGCGTCCTTAGATGAGCAGCCACTGTCGTATTTGTCGTTAGGCTACTGCTGTTGCTTGTTGCGGTAATTCCGGTGGTAATTTCCTTCTTCGCTGTATCTGTGAACATTCCCCAAGGAATTCAGCGATTAGTGTCTGATAGTTAACGCGCTTGTGGGAGATTTTATAGAAAATCGAAATAGATATTCATGATTAATGGATGATTAGGTCGCAGCAAAGACAGCAACGGTGAATTAATTTTCAGAGAAATGCGACGTTAAACAATGAATAGAGATTTTTCGTTTTTCATTTGAATTGATCCATCATATTATATTCACATTTAGATTTATTAAATAAAGAAGATTTAATAAACAACCATCTTCAATATAGATAGTCAACGTTACGTAGAAAAATAATTAGAGAAAAAGATGTCATGATAAATGACTTCTGGATAATTGCATCAATGTCGTAAAGTTACAAAGCCATAATGTGGCAGAAATAGATGAAGACGTTTTAAGACTAAGAAAAATAAAGGATAAGACAAAGCACATTTCCCTTTGAAAAGTTTTTGCTAGGATATGATTCATGCCCTGCTTATTCGGATTTACCCTCAGATATTTTATTTTTCTCTTGCTATTTCTCCCATGTAGGTTAATTTCTATTAGATAGCAACACAAAACTAACGATTGTCTCGTAAACATCGAAGTGCTTTACATATGACGTATAAAAGTAATTTTGGAATCAAATTTCGTAGTTTTATTATATACAAACGATCGAACCTGACAAACAATGATATCATATATTTTGCTTACTCTATTATTGGGTGGGGCAATTATCTTCGTATTATTTCCTAAGTGTTCTTGTAAATAGAAATATTTATTTGAATGAATTTATTAGAAAATCAATTAAAATTATATAATCTCCAATTCTTCGACAAATATTTTGATATCGATTACACTTCTCCTTCACGTGAAAGAAAAATAGACGAGAAACTTAGCCTCATACACATGCTTATATACTTATGTAAATATCTACAAGCTAAGCTAATCTCACGGCCGACAGGCGCAGGGAAACAATCTCGTTTGAAAATACAGTTGCGGGAGAGAAAGGTCATATCTCCAAATCCAGAGCAGTGTGTAAACTCCTCACTCTCTTTCTCTCTCTCCCCCCCCCCCTTCTATCCTTCTCTCTATGTACAAATAAGTTAATCCCCGAGTCGCGCATGTGCAGTAAAATCATGCATAGCGCGCAGGCTACACTAGTCGTATTCCCTTCGGAGGGTTAAAGTTGAAACTCCCTTGTACTAAAAATCTATTCGTCGCAAACTGATTTCAAAGTAAACCTGTGTTGCACAGCTGTTGACAGAATTGAAGGAAATTACATCGTCTAGACGGTTGTGCATTTCTTGTTGTGTTTCGTTTATTTCTTTTCATTCATGCTCGTTCTGACATAGCTGATTTACAATTGAGAGTAGATCATTTGAGATACTTACACGATATCGGTAAATAAGAAGTATGCAGCTATGTTGGATTATATTCATATACATTTCTAAGTTTATGTCTATTTTATAGAACTTTGACGTGGGAATCATTTTTTTATTTTTGTTTAAAACTTGACCAATAGGAACATAAAGAAAACCACAAAGGTTATATGTACCTTTGGTTCCGGGCTAAAATCATGGCGTCAAGCCGATCAACATAAAAATGTACATAAGTAGTAAACTCGGCGTGTAGTCAGGCAATACTTTAAAAAACTGCATGAGTTACATGTGCTATTAAATAATTATAAGTAATCTATTTGTTCATTAAAGATTTTTAATGACAAATCAAAGCATAACATTTCTACTAGAATTTCAATGTTTACAATGCAATACGACATGGTAGTAGGTTAGCTGTAACGATTCAGGCGCACTTCTGCTACACCAATTCGGTCTCCGAGACTCGAATCTCCATACAACTGCATGTCACGCTTCGACTATTGCGTTACATTTAGGTCGTTTTACTTAGACAATACATACTTATCCAAGCGTCTTTGCTAAGCTAATAGTGTAAAGTCACTTGAAATTCACATATTGTACAAATGTTGACATATTGTGCAATACGTAGTCAAACTGCGGAGCTAATCAATAATATTTTTTTATAAAATTTTTCATTATCAGCACAATAACAAAAAATTGTGCATTTTTATACATCATATGATTGTTCTACAAAAGAAGACAATGGCCGCGAACATCATTGCCGTACAGAAGCCCATTCCCTCAGGCTTGCGCGTTCACGTGTTTGAGTAGTCGACTCGATAAAAGTTAAGAGCGAAGGGATGTACATAGGCATTGAAGAGGAAAGTGGTGTACTGCCTCAAGGCTTCCACTATATACTAGTGAAGAGAAATGTCTAGCGTTAATTTCTGATTTTATGCGCGTGACCGACCAATTAGTGATAGCCTTGCTGATTTTTATTTACGTTGTTGATCGAACGGCTCGACAAATTACGGATAGGTTTTGTAGTGATTTAGAATGCTTTAATTAGTTATCGCTGATTTATTTTCGGTTTATAGAGTTTTGCATTTTTCGAAGTGATCCATTTTATGAGAGCTTGTAAAAACTCATATGGTAAAATATTTAGAGGATACAAACTTGAAAGGTTTTTTCTTAAATTCTTTGCCACCAACATAGTTCTGCTTTTTTCATTTATGAAACTTTCAAAAATTTTACTTTTCTCTTTTAGAAAAATTGCATTTTGCTGTTTACAATCTGTTTCTCATTGTAATACTGTTCCTTTGGCCAACAGTAGATACATACATTTTCAAAAATACATTAAAGAATATAAAGGAAATTCCCGAAATAAACTTGATTTATCTGAGAAATGATCTTTTGACAGATCATCAAAGGCCCACTCTATAACATTCATTCATCGAATAGTTCAGCCCACACAACTTCTCAGCGATTCATCGTTTCCCTGTTCTAATCTATATACCCTTTCAGCCGCATTACTTGGGCTTGCTCTTTGCTGGGCTTTTAAGAGCCTTATGTAACTCTCGCTCGAGTGCGCGAACCCCCTACAAATCTCTCGCTTTTATTTCTTTTTCGCGGCCGATCACGCGGATTACGGCTGGACAAGCTTTTCTTGCCGAAACCACGTCCAAGTTTCCTTTTTTTTGAGTTAGGGTTCTCGTTTTCTTTATGTTTGTTCGTTTGATTTGGGTAGTCGTTTGCCTATTGATTTGCTTAATGAAGAATGAATACGATATAGTCTTGTAAGTCTCATCTTAAAGAAATAGAAAAATACGCGATTCAACCAATAGCTTATTAGATTTCAACTGTTTCTCCTCTTTTAAGAAGAAATTTTTATCTCTGGATTTTATTTTGCGAGAAATGTATTTATTCATCGAAACGGGACAATGGAATTGATTGACTGTCAAAAAGAAAATCAATTGATTCGTTTACAAGAGAACTGGGATTCAAGTTGAATATTTTTTAAGAATTGTATATAATCCATCTTAGAAAACCAACCAAATCAAACAACTCATAGTATAAAATATTCAAATCGGAACCTTTATGCCCTGAAGATAAATGACAGAAATACGAAAATAAGCTTTATATACTTTAGCATTGGAAAAAGACAAAAAAATATGGAGTGAGAGGTAGCAGATCCGCAAAAGATGAATTCCCGACAAGGCAACCGTCTTTTTCAACTCCTCACGGCACGTTCCTTCCATCCAACTTGAGGCGCTTGCTTGTGCGTTTGCAAGCGAGCAACGTTGATCCTATTTCGCGGCTAACACGCTCCCTCCGTCTTCATATCTACGATCGCGTGCTCTCTCTCTCTTTGCATCTCTCTATATTCTACCCATTTTCCCGTGTCACGATCTTTCATACTTTGTGCTTCCATTTTTCTCTCCCATCCTTATTTGGTCAACTTTCAGCTGCATAATGAAAATGAAAATGAATTCACCTTTTTTTCTTCTCTCTACTGGCTTTGTTTCTGAACAAATGATTTTAAATTGGAATTCGTTTGTTTGGAAATGGGGTTCTTTGTCAGTTGCACGACGTTATTGGAATTACTTTGAGAATTTTTAGTACATTAAAAACAGAAAATATAGTTTATCGTTTCCAAACTTATTTTCAGCATTTTCACTTAAAAATATTCCGTCAAATAATAAAATTGTATATAAAGGCACAACAGATCATTTTTTACTTAACAATCTAAAATATTTTATACGAAACAGCCAGCCAAAGAACACTATTAAAAAATGTCCATTATCTAAAGTTCTACTTAAAAATCCAAGGATAAATTTAATTATAATTTGCGTTTATTATTTAATACATTCATGTATAAAACCATATTTGTGGCCGATTCTGTTTACACAAGTGGATATTGCCAAGCTCGCGTACTGCGTACTGGCAGCAACCGAGTGGGATGCTGACCCGGCGGAAGCAATTTTGCTGCAAACGCGTTGCGGTGGCATCGACTTCGAGCTTGAGACTTGCATACCTTTGTTTTTATCACATCAGTGTGGACTGAGGCAAATATTTACTGAGAGATAATGACACCGTGAGGTATTATTATGTAAAGGGAAGTTTTAATACTTCTGAGATCAGAGATTTTGGGTTGTTCATTTTAACGAATTCGAGAGAATCAGTTTATGAGCTTAAAAGCTTTGCATTTCTTATTAAACAATAGAGTCTGAAATTTCTTTGTTGGTAAGAGATCATGAAATTGAAAATTTATGAGAATCGCGTTTAATCTTTGATCCTGCTGAAAATGAGAAAACTGATTACCCTATAAAATATAATAACTAAATTCTACGATAGCTATTGCTATATCGTAATCTAAATTAAAAGCTTAAAGTAAATCTTATATTGTAATGAAAAATTCATTCCATATTGATAACCTCATATATCAAACTTTTTTATTAGAAAATAATAACTCAAATAGGTATTTCGTTACCAATGTTTTAAACAAACATATATATGACTAGAGACTTTAAATTAAGAATAAAGTCGCCTATTGAAACTAACGATTGAAATTTCATGAAACCCAACCCATTAACAAACCGTGCAAACTCGATGCAGTTCACACATCATTAAAGTTCCTATAAAAATTCTGACGCTACAGACAAAAAGTTTCGAACCTGCTATGGTATTGTCAGCGAGTGCGATCGACATTAGGGCAGCAGCAGCAAGCAGCAGTGCGCCCAGTTTAAGTGAGCCCGCCGGACTCATTTCCACTTGCTTTGTGGCTATTCGCGCTCAGCTCTCTCAGAACTGGCGTTCAGCCCTCTGGTGTCTTCTCCGTCATTGCCACGCTGCTGGCTTTCATCCTGAAAAATTCAACAAAGTACGCCGACGTTAATTTTTTTCTTTCTTATTACTGATTTGTAGCATTGTATATTCAATATTTTCTGTTAATGTTCTTTGAAAAAGTATATTTTGACAAAAGTTTGCTTTAGACTGTTTGAAACCATTATTTGTAAATCGTTTGTTCGTGTGTACATGTGCATTGAGAGCTTTATCTATTCAATCTATTATTTTTGTCTTTGATAGAATCAGTACAATTCTTGCAAAGATGTCAACGGGAAAATAGAACGTGCTTTTTCTTTATCTGACCAAAAATACACGCTGCTTTCAATGCAAATATTGGTATCCGTAGATGTAACTCATCTTTGATTTGATTTGTTGTATATATTTCAAGGGCCAATAAAACGTCCATCTGTTGTCTCTTGCACGAATACACATTGACTTCGATGTATGCTGGTAGTCTGTTCGACAAACAAGCCTTCGGTTACCAGACTGACCCTAAAACGATCGTAAAAGATACTACTGTGTGCGTGCGGCGCGTTTGTATATAAAACTTGCGGCATTTGATTAAAAAAACCATGCCGATGCTATAGCAGTGCAAGAAAAACAAATTTGAAATCGATCGCGTATGATAAACGATACGCGAACGATAAATACAAAAAAATGATTTAATTATAAGATAGGACGTAAAATAAGTGTTTTTGGGAGTTTATTTTTATACTTTTTGTAATGAAAGTAATAATCGTTCTATAATGAACATTGAAGTAAAATGTAATGAGTCTGTATATTAAATGGGTAATCTTGGATTAATTTTCAATCATGATTATATCATAATAAGACGTAAAAAATATCCATGAACGAATTCTTCACAGACGAATTGTTGTAGACGACATTCTTTAAAATTGCAACGAATAAAAGCTAATCGTAACAGACTTGCATAACAAGCCTTTTCATACAAATTACTTTTACAAAGCAAAACGAATCCTTTGCCTTTCAAAAAGCCATAATAATACAGTTTATTTCTCATTATACCGTAAATCTATGGGTTTTCTCAAGGACATAACAACGCGAAATAACATCGTAGCAATAGCAATGCCTTCAGCTCGGTCGAGAACGTGACCCTATAAAGCAAGTAACAAGAGCTCTTGAGACGAAGTAATAAAGGACCAAGAAAAATACGCTATCCGTACATTTATAGACTTGCCAAGTACATAGACCAGTCGTCGGCATCACGTGGGAATATATGTACTAGTACTGTGAGGTTTCTGGTCTATTAATTGGCATAAGCGAAGATCGCAAACTTGGTTGGACTTGCCAAAGGCTGCGCAGGGCCAATTGAATTAAAAAGTTTTAGTGCGCGCGTACTCCAAGATTATGTTGGAGGAATCGCCACAAAGAGTTTTTTCAAAGAGATTTCATTATCGACGTCATTACGTGATTAACTTGTTACGTACACTTTTCCTTTTAAACTTTTGGTTAATAATTGAGTTCCTTAGGTAAGTAATAATTTGATTTTTTTTAGTTGGCGTAAAAGACTACATTTTCTTCGGAGAAGATATTATCTCACTTGAGGGTTAAGTTGGAAAAATTTTATTACAGAATCGATATTTAAATGTGCTATAAGCGAATGAAATTTTCTAAGAATACTGTTAGAACCAGATGTGAAAGTTAAATTAAATAAAAATGTTTGTTTTCGAAGTGATAAAAGGAATTCATAACATTTGAATGAATTCATGTACGACAGACTGAATACTGAAATAGAATAACTGATTCATCTAAACTCTTTAAAAAATTATTCTCGTCAATTTCGAGAAGATTAATAGCCGCAGAAAAAAAATGTCCACCGCTGAACAATTAAACAAACGATGTATCTTTATCTTGCTCTCGCATAAAAATTCAACTCAAATATTTCAAAAGTTTTCATATAAATCAGCTGATACGAGGTAATAAAAAAAAGGAAAAAAAGTCGAGCATTTAAAAAAAGTGAACAAGGAGAAAGATCTTTTCGTCATATAATATGTTCACGTGCGCTCGTAACGATGATGAAAGTCAAGCTATACCTTTCAAACATGCGACAAGAGCGAGTACAATTTATATTTCGTTTCTGTGCTTGATAGGGAGAACTTTCATTTTTTTGCTATCTTGCGAAATATAAAAGAGGTAAAAATTATGAGTTTTGACGTCGACGTCAAGCAATATATCAGCGAATGCTATTAGTTGCTTAAAGAGCCGTTGGCTGCTATACAACTCGACATTTATTCGCTAATGAACGATTCCCTAGGATGGAACATCAGGTTGTTGAAGAAGACGGTTCTGTGGATGGAGTCACGTTAATCCAATTGATGAGAGAGAAAAGAGAGAGTTTTTCTCATTTAGCTGAGGAGTAGACAATTCGGTTTATTACTGGTGTCTGGTTAGGGTGGTTGATTGAATTGAAAGTGGAAAAAGGGATGTAATTAATCTAATTTCTATCTTTGTCAAATGACAATAACGACACTTTAAATTGAGACTAATTTATTGATTTTATACTATTCAATATGTATACGGATATTTCTTATCAAAAGCGAAACAATAAAACACTTATCCAAAAAGATATGAAAACTTTTACAATAATGACAAAAACCTTTGTAGGGAACTATTTTATTCCATGTTTTCATGACCACTTTTAACCACACCTATTCTTTTTCTAATTTTTATTCATTACGAACTCTAGTAGATTGTAGTCTATAATTTTTCCAGGTAACATATTATGAAATTGAATTGCGAAACGTAGAAATTACGAATGGAAAGTAGACTATCGATAAATCCAATGCCCGTCGAGTCTCTACATGCAATTCGATATTATTTATGCTCCCACACGGAGAGCGAAGAGAAAACTCGAGGATGCGTGATGTATTATGCTCTCTGTCTTTCTTGCACACGATCTCTACCGACAATAATCGCACACATTCCTGGGTTTTCCATTTGCGCTTTGCTGGAATTTCGGGCTCGCGAGTCAACGCTGCGGTGCTCCTTACGCAATTCCACGGGATTTTCCACATGCCTAAGACGCAGTGGCGTCGACGATACTCACGTAATTATATCGTTTTGCCTATTGCGCGACGAGATACAGGATGCAAGAAACACAAGTGCAAGTAGTTACAAGAAACGTATTGTATTACGCTGTTGTAATTGTTATTAATTGTCGCTAAAACTTTTATTGATTAGGTAGTGAACACTATTGCTTGTCTCACAAAATTATTAGGTATTATAACGTTTACAAATTTATGCGTAGATATATAATTTCATTAACGAATTTTCCATTTTGAAATGAAAATTTAAATTGCACTGTAACCGACATTTACGACAGTTTTTTCAATTACAGTCAGTGGTTACCTTGATTCTAAAGCACTTAATTATGTACATATCTGTATTAAAAAAAAATACACATTAATTATCTAGATATAATGGCGCTTATACTCGCAGCGGTTCAATATCAGTTAGCTCAAATCTCGGTAGGCTTCTCAGTAGCGCCTCGAGCAGCTTCAGTATGTGGAATTGCCGTGTTAATGGTGCTTAAGCAAATGCAGCCGTTGATGCACTTGAAAACACTTACGGAGTTGCAGTTTCAAAGGCTAACGTTGATCTACCAGATTATTTTTATTTCACGTTAGATATTCAAATATCCACAATTTTATTGTTGGTCTAATTAAAATATTTATTTCTTCTATATTATTCACGAAGAATTTCAACCAAAAATTTGGGGGTTAGATATAGGACAAATAATTTATTTATATATTCTCTTATAAATCACTTAAATTTTTGCTAATTAGACACTGATAATCAGATGAAAAATTCATGGTTACTATGAAACTAAATTTCTAAGAGCTAATTTACAAAGTGAACTATTTTCGCGACGAAATTATCGTTTTAGTTTTTACTTGTTCGTCTAATGGTCGAGTCATAATTGGACGTTTATACTGATGCAAGTGCTAGCTAACCTTTTAGAAATGACTCTTTTGAGATTGTAACCTCTTGGTGATAGTTAAACTTAAACGTCATGCAGACGATTCGAGATTCGAAGATTCAGCAAGCAACGTTTTACGATTATGGCCTACGGTAATTTATTCAGTCTTCCCTGATTGCAATATCGTGAGTACTGGTAATGATGCATGTAACTTTCAGTATTCGGTAAAATATTGATTCATAAAACTACAAAAAGAATTTTTAACAACTACGTAAATTATACTCTGCGTAATGGGTCGTCAAGAATACCCCATACATTTTAAGCTCATGTTCTCGGAACTTTTAAATACCTTTTCATATCATTATTAATATTTTGTCTAGCTGATTATGAAAAACTCTCCAGAAATCTAAAAAATAAATTTTACTAACTAGAACATTTTCATTTGTTATTTAGAAAAAGTACAACTAGATATAAATTTTTGTATGTTTTGTATATAGTACAAGTAATAGTTAATTATTTTTAGCCACTGCACTGTAATTTCGGGCTCGCGAGTAAACGCAGCGATTCTCCTTACGCAATTCCACGGGATTTTCGACGTGTCTAAGGCGCAGTATGAATAAAGTATTGACATCAAGGAAGACGCATTCGCATTTGTGTTTTACTATAATTGTTGCGTCGCAACAGCGTTTGAATAGAGTGAGTGCGCACGCATGAATAAGAGTGATTGTGTTAATGCTGTCATTAAAATTCGCTCCGTATAAAAAACGGTCAATCGTCACAATGCGTCAAAAGGATCTGCATGTTGACGCGCATACTCGAACTCTCTTCTAGTCAATAGCGCGCCATTGCCCTTCGAATCAACACGTGTGCATGCCTCGTGTTGCATCCTTTCGGAACTTCTTGTATCTTTGTCATCCTTAAAATTAATAACGATCTTGAGTTTCGGAATAACGGGCTGCATATTAAAAAGCGTATATTTTCGCGATTTTCTGCTCTTTTCGGTGCATGTGCGTGAACGAGTGAAATCGGCGTGAATTAGTGTGCACGTGTTGAGTGTTAAATTTCTCATAGGCATTGTCCCTTGTCACAATGTCTATGTTCTCTTAATGAGAAACAACAATTTTTAGTGTTCGTCATTGTGACAACACGTGTATTCTCTAAACGAGAAAATTGCCAGATTAAAGGTGTTCGTTATTGCAACAACACCGGTGCTTTCTCAATGAGAAGCACTTCTGATACTTGGTGTTGTGTGTGTGCTAATCAATTCATTGTCACGCGGTCGAAAAGGTCTTGTAAACCACGTGCGAAACAACAAATCTAGCAAGCGTGCTATTTATTGTACCATCCATTTGTGTTGAGTGCATTTCAATAAACTGGGTTTTTTATGCCGTTATAGGCTTTTTCCCATTATGTGCGCGTGTTAAATTATTTCAACTTCAATATATTTACAATTAATTCCTAGCTTTTAGAACGATAGAAGATGAGATCGATGCCATCTAAGGCAACGATGTCACAAGTCAAAACAGTAATGTTCCATAATACAACATTATTTTAATAGACAATTTAATGTTATAAAGAATCCTTAATATTCTCTTGAACTTGTCTGAAGCTTAATAGCTACAACAGTTTCTAATGGATGTAGTTAATAAATTTTGAAATGTTAAAAGCTTTCGTACTACTCATATGAGTTTCTATGAAAGTTCTTAATTGCTGCTCGACAGTTATATGATCCCTTACAATTTTAAAGACAAATTTTCTGATGATCTTTAAATTTCTTAAGTATCCGTAAAGTAAACTTCCAAGTTCTTTATTTGTTTTTACAAAATTTTAAGATTTACTTACATACGTAATTGTATAAGAAACTGCTGATAAATGCGATTATTGAAATCGCGTTTAAGACACATTTGGTTTTTCATTATATTGATGGAACACCACTAAGTGATCTTTATTTTACCAGATCAACTGCTGAATTGTTTTATTCGAGCGCTAAATATTTTTTTTATTCTTTTTCTCTCTATTTTTTAATATTTTTTCTCTATTGCTTCTCTTGCCTTCTCTACTACTCTTTTTTGTCTTTTTGTTGTTATAGTTGTTCTCTATAAAAATTCCTTTTGTGACTTCTCTTTTTATCGCCCTTTACTTTGAACTTTCGTAACTTGATAGTTTTTTTAGTGCTCAACTTGATTTAAAGTAATTTTTTTATATAACTTTCAAAAATGTACTGGTTAGTTTTGCAATTGTAAAGAACATTCGCCAGAACTATATCATTTATATTCATAGTTATTAAGTCATTTTCTAGACGTTCTTTAAAAAATTCTCTTCAAAATTTTTTTACGAAATGTGGCCAAGTCAAATAAATATGACGACAAAGACCGCGACCACGCATCTGATTGAAGTGAAAAATTGTTTTCACATTTTTTGATTATCTAATTGTTGCAAGCGCATATTTTATAAAGCGATTCGTTTGCAAGAGGAAAAAGTTTCGAACTATATCTTTCGTAAAATGTCCGAAAATATATCCATTTCAATCACGCGAGAACTAATAGCACTCAACACCTAAAAAAGTATATATAATATAAAACTGCATTTCCTCGTAGTAAATTTTTATTTTATATTTCATCTTTGTTGCACTATAGTTGTTTCTCGATTTAGCATGTAACAAGGGTAGGAAAACAAAGAAGAGCAAAAAAAATTGCCGTTAGCGTCCAGGGCTGAAAATAAAAGTGGAAAATAGAAACACAAAGATGGGACGGCCACGAGAGAGCGCTTTTATTCCATTAAATGCAGCACGCGCCGTGTTAAAAAAAATTGTCATGGCTAGGCTTTTAGATCCTTTTGAAACTTGGCTAATTCAAAAGACAACAGATGTCATTAGTGGCGTCAGTTAATGCTGTGGGTCGGACTTCTTTGCTAATCGGTATCAAGTTTTGCAAGTGTCTCCTTCGTGAAAAAGACTTTCCTTTTTTATTTCACCCACTACGATGTGAAAATTTGATCAACTAGTTAAACATTTTTTTTTAAATAGGGTTTTATAATTGGTAAGTAAGTTGCCGAAAAAAGTACCATCTATTCAAGTAATTGAGTACAGTCGAATTTTTTTAATCTCAGAAAATATTTGAAATACTATTGCAATATGTTATTCATTCGTCAAAAATATGTCGGTTATAGAATTTTAATTAACTCTTAACTAAACCTCTACGGCAAAGACGGCACTTAAACTTGTTTCAGCACACCCTACACACATGCATAATCATTCGCACCTCTCACAAAGCAACTTTGTGCACCTAGCGACGAACGCCTCGTGCTAAACGTGTCGCATCGAATTTTCCATGTTGCACGCGCCAACGTCGTGAGCTCAAACTTTGATTCAAAGTGTAAAGCTACCAAGAGTACTAAGTCTCTTCAGAAAGCTGTGGTACGTCAATCAACTGTATATGTGTGTACGTGTATGACATACTGCTGTCATGATTACGAAGCGCACTTAACGTTAACTCGATTAGACTACGATGTTTCGGAATGCAAGTTAGTGTTGTCGATGTTTATTATTGCATAGGAATTACTATATATGCAAATCTAACTGGAGAACCATATTGTAACGAGTCAACGAGAAATAGAGAGAGAGAGACTATCTCGGAAATTTAATTGGAGCGCTATGATGGTTCAGCTGTGGCAATTGTAGCTTACCTCGTGATAGTCCTATTGCTATTTCAATAGATGATGGATAGATTGCGTTCGCTGCAGAATAACTCTTTGTTTTTCATTTTCTATCAAAATTGACATTTGTGCGTTTCGTATCACTCAAAGGTTTTTGTTTGGGTAGACGAATATCCGTATTGGTTTTGTTTTGTTGGTTTTGTTTAATTGTACTATCATTTGGAGCAGAAATTAATATTTAAATTGAATCATAGGGTACTCGAATCAAATGTCTCATTACTGTGAAACATGTAATTTAATAATATAGCATTCGCAATAATAGAATTATTTAGGAAAAGTGCATATTACAGACATTTCGAGAGATGAGGATTCTACTCATAATATCTTTTATAGAAACAAATGGGTAATACAGGTGCATCCCAAGGCCGTGACGGTTACTTTAACGCGATGAAACAAAGCATTCAAAAGTAAAACTGTACTTTTAACAGCTTGCGTAGAAAGTAAAAAGCCCAGGCGCTCTAAGGTCGAATAACCTTTTTTTCCTTTTTTCATGGCTAATGCGGTATTAATGCTAAAAAAGCATTGCGCCATTTTTAGTGGCGGACCTAGAGGCTCTTGCTTTTATTTTTTTCGCCTGAGGCGTTATGGGAGGCGCTTTGCTGTAATTTCAAGTCTTCGCGCCTTTAATTAATTTACCCACGAAAGCTGTTTTTCTTTTTACTTTCACCTCGTAATTAGACGTTGCTCTACTTTTTCCAGCTTTGTCTCGTACGCATTCAGTTTTACGGAACGTGAACAAAAAAACTTTGGAGAACTCACCTTACGGTCGAAACTTTATCCAAACAAGTTTTTCGCGAAACAGAGAAGGAGAGGGTGCGAGATTATGAGTTATTTATAAAATCGAGCGATATAATGTGACTATCGAGTGGTGTGTTAAGAGTTTTCTTTTTCGAGTCTTTACTATTTGGCTACTGAAAATGTAAAAAACATTTTTTTTTACTGTAAGTTGTACGAATAAGGTAATTTTTAATTACCTTATTATAAAATATATATATAAAATTTTAAATACCTTATTATTTAATTACCGATTATAAATCGTTACGATGAATCACCCATTATACCGAATGTTTTCAATGAAGGATTACAGAAACAATCAAATTTTCCAGTCTATACTCCGTATTTTACAAGCTTTACGCGCACCACTAGCGATAAGTAAATTATCTTGCAGTCATTAATTTCGAATGTAATTGCGAAACGCTGATTATGATAAAAGACAAGCGCGAAGAAGAGCAAACACTGATTACGCCGCGACGTTATTTCAGTGCAGTAGACAGCATCATTATTGCTACGCTCCAAGTTGCACGTAGACCAAGTTTTTTCTTCAGAGAGTTAACGAACTTATATACATATGCATCGACCAACTGATCCGCTTTCTCGCTGAAATTTAATTTTTCTTACGTAAACATCCAGGAAAAAATATGTATCGTTTGTTTTCTATTTTTAATATGAAATTATCATTTAACTTTATGAACGTGTCCATAGTAAGCAAGACATAATATTGTTGTGAAAGTTGTGATATAGATACGTAGATGATGAATAAGAACTGCTTAACCGTAACATATGACGCTTCTATCTCAATCTAATTATCTCATCAGTTTATATTCTGGAATGAAGTACAATATAAGTGAATGCATACATCGAGAGTAATCGAGTCTCAATTGTAACTAGAATGAATTATCATTGTTTTTTCTTGCTGATTATACTGATGACGAAGGTCACTAACTCTGAGTTAGTAACTGTTTACAAATGGAAACAACTAAATTATACACATGATTCACTTAAAAATTTCACAGAATACAATATCAGTAAAGCAGTGCCGTACGATTTTGAACAAGCTGAAGGTATATGCATAATAATACTATTCTTGATATCATTTAACGCCGAGTTGTTTAATGTTAGATAAATTATTTTTCAACAGACGGTCGTATTTTTCTTACTGTTATCGCAACACAATACGTTCCTATAAGCTTGACGACAATCACAAATCAGTATGCCGATTATGGCCCTTTACTTGCTCCATATCCCGACTCAACATGGTTTTTGGATCCGAAAAATTGCAATAATATCACTAATGCTCGTTCTATTACGGTCAGTTTAAATCGTTATAATCTGTGAACCAACTCTTCTATTTTTAATGACATGTTTTTAATTGTAGATCGACACATGTAATCGTCTATGGGTATTAGATACTGGACGTATAGATTACACGCAGTTGTGTGACGCTAAACTATTGGTATTTGATCTACGTACTAATCATTTATTAGAAAAATTCGACATTCCGAAAAATATATCACAAGATCAAAATGGCATGGGTGTTTTAGTTACACCGATTGTTGCGGTTGAAGAACAATCTTGCAAAATTAAAGCAGTACGTAAAAATGGAATCTGTGCATATAAAATTAATGTAACATGAAAATAATGTATTATAATATTGCTAATATTTCTACTAGGTGTATATGGCAGATTCCGAAGGCTATGCATTAATCATCTTTAATGGCACACATTTCATACGTTTGACAGGGCCTGAATTTGAACCAGTTGAAAAAGAAACACACTTTAACATTTCTGGCGAAGCGTTTACTTTGCGCGGTGGCATTGCACCAATGGATTTGGACCGGAATTTAAATTATTTAGTGTTTGCCCCTTTAGCGTCACGAGATTTGTTTGCTATCAATGCGACTTTGTTGGCAGAGGTATTTCAAGGCAGAGAAAAACCGGAAGTTGAAGCTGCTTACAAGGTATTACGGAAGCAACCAACGGCTTTCCGTTGGACGATTGATAGTCGGACTCTGCTGGTTGCACAGGCGGATAACTCAATTAATTGCTGGCGTTCTGAATTACCTTTTACAGATAATATTGTAAGTAGTTTTACTATTACTGTAATTTATGACGTAGTGGCCATTTCTTAATTGATATTTCTTACTTAAGTTTTGTTTCGTTATTGTTATCAGTTATTTTTTTCAAGAAACAAGCTCATTTTAAAAACCAATAACATTTTTATATTTACATATTTACCTGATAAGCGCATAGTAGAAACATTTAATGCCAGATTGTAACTGAAACAGAACAGTTTGTTAATTAATTTATGAACTTTTACAGAAACCTGTTATTATTGATGACGAAAGGCTTCAATTTGTGAGTAGTTTGAAAATTTATCCGGGAGCGATTACTAACGGTGACGAAGAATTATGGGCTCTTTCAATTCGATTACAAAAAATTATTAATGGATCACGCAAACTTGATGAAATCAATTTCAGGATGATGAAAGGTTCAATTAGAAATTTACTGAGGGATACAAACTGTTTATAAATAGTTTGTAACTGTTTATAACTGTTTATAAATAGAATCTTAAATAGCATGGCTAATAGCTTCCCATTTCTAGTGATTATTTACAAACAAATATTTATTTATTTATCTCACGTATTTTCGCTATAGATTGAAAAATATAATTGTTAATTGTCATAGTTATAACGTTTTTTGTTCATTATGTTAATAAAATTTACTTTAAATAACAATTACAGTCTTTACTAAGACATTATCATCACTAACAATGTTCGATTGTAATTCATTAGCACGACGAAAATGCATAAAAGGTTATCAAGCTACATTGAAAAAGAGTTGTAAGTACAAATAGTTGTAAGTAATTACAAATCGTTTAAAAATAGTGATAATGCAATTACATAAACTTAATGAAATGAATTATTGAGTTATAAAATACAACGTATATGAGCTTAAAATATGGGTAAAAGCAATCACATTCGAATAAATCACACAATTGCCAAATATTGTAGTTGTTTGTGCACATCCACTTATTAGCTTAATTCTGATAATTCCATTCCTCATAATCGCTTAGTTATGCGAGAGTAAGGGGAAAATCTAAAATAAAACGACTAAAAAAATGAAAGCCCGATCAAGGCAGTGGATCATGAAATCTAATAATTGGTTGTATTAACATCACGCAGTGGAACATTTAGCAAAGAGCATTTAGAGAGAGAGAGAGAGAGAGAGAGAAAGAGAGAGAGAGAAAGAGAGAGAGAGAGACATAGAAAGATATTTTTTGCCCGACTGTTTGCACATGAGGCTCGTCTGTTTTCCCAGTGGGCTACGCGCTGGCGCTCTCGAATTTCCATTCATCACGCACTCTCGACGAGGGAACGAGCTAAATACGACTAATCACAAGCGTTGGAGAGAGAGAGAGAGAGAGAGAGAGAGAGAGAGAGAGAGAAAGCTCTGATCTAACGAATCTGTGATTCACGACGCCAATTGCGCGAACGTACGCCTGGCAATTAGTGATTAGCATTATCCTAAATTAATCGTCTGTGCCGTTGAGGAACGACCAATAGCCTACGGGTCGAACGTATTCATGTGCGCCTGTGGCTTTCTCTGGCTTTCTCGTTTGTGTACGTAAGTGAAATATATGTATATATAGAGAGAATGAGTGAAGCAAAGGCTGGATGTCGAGAGGATACATTTACTCTGGCTGAACAATAGTAATGATCTGCTCCCGTGTCAAATTAGTGACACTTCGGAGGATATTATTAATTGCACGTCATTTGCCAATTCACAAACACATTTGGCAGTTCTTGCTGTTCCTAACTATACCGTTTATATTGAAAGCTATATCCTGGTCAAATTTCTCTAGTGAATTTTTCTCATTAGTACTTACTTCAGACATTACATCCTAGTCAGCCCTCCAATTACATGGATTAAATTATATTGTACGCATAAGGAAGTTTTATATTTCGAGTTGTAATCGGATAAAGGTTATGGAGTTAACTATTGATGATATCAACGCTCACAATGTAGCCAGCATCCACGTAATACCTGGGCATTAAACATGTATCGAACCGTACTAAACGCCTTACAGCCGATCAGAAGTCCGAAGCACCAAAGGACGTTTATGGATTTCACGATGATTCAGTTACGACGTATAACCTACTTCCACGCTATATACGGCCGATGTATAATTATGCATCATCAAGGTCTCTCTAGTGCATACCAGTCAATTGTAGCGAATATATACAAACCGAAAAGGTATTTGGCTTTGCAACGTGATTTAAGATTCATTATGTTTTCTATGTAGTAAAATCATATTATAAAATGAGTAATAAAACTTGTTTTTAGGGAAGGTAAGTATATTGGGAACATCTAAGCTTTGCAATTTTAAATTTCAAGTTACACTACCAAACATTGTAGATACATTAAAGATTGTATAAATATAATCATTTGAACAAAAGCCATTGTTAGAGCCATAGATTCTAGCGTATTATTAAAAATAAATAAATACAATGATAAAAGTGAGATATAGATTGCACTATAAAAATTACATCACAATCGTTCGTATTCCTTGTTATAAATACAACATAACAGACAAGTCTCATTGGAAAACCATTAATCATACGAACGATTCAGCCCAGATCAGAGTTGAGCACGACAAGCCACTTTAAAATCATACGATCAATTCGCGTCTAGATGCACGACACGCGCGCACATTAATCGAAGTCCATGAATAATTCGTGGGAGAGCTTGCGTCGTTGTTGGTGTTGCTGCAACCGCTTTCTGCGCGCGTCGCTTATATCCCGTTTGTACACGGTATGCAAGAGACGAATGTATTAATGGACCGGGCATATTTCCCTGGAGATAGACCTTGCGAACTGAATTCATTGTTCATAATGAAATGTCAAGATGAGCGAGGAAAGTTTACACTTGGCTCCACGCGGATGCGCGTCTTCTACTCACAACCCATCATATCACAGATTTTCACTTGCCGTCCACCACTACCTCGAAATATTCATTGCGACATTTGCGGAAAACCCATTCTCTCTCCCTCTTTCTCTCTCTCTTTTTCTGTTTCTCTCTCTGTCGCTTCTCAGCTCGTGCAATTGTTTTGCATTGCCACTGGGAAATGTGGCCGACACGTTGGCTTGCACACTGGAAATACCGCGGCTAAGTGATGAGTGACAACTTTATTGCGGACGAAATTGTTTCTGCTTATGATGAGGCGCGAACGCCCTGGCATGTAGCTATTTTCGGTGATTAACAATTAATTTTTGTCTCTTTTTTATGCATTATTTTTCTACCAGTGTAGTATTAATAATCAAATAAACCATTCAACGTATGTATATTTATAGTTTGATAATATCTATAAATTATTTTTTTTTCTAAGAAGTTGATGCTGTGGCGGATAGAATATCAGTCAATAAAGTTAATTGATTTAACGGATATCAAAAGAGTGGAGAAAGAAATAGAAAAAACACGCTGCAGCAAGCTGACAAATAATAAATCAAATGAATTTTCGCTTCACGAAGCAAGGATAAATCGTGTATAGCATCGGAAAAAAACTTCCACCAAACGAAAAATCCAATCCGTCGACGAGCAAAAGAATAATCGAGTGAATGTTTGACGAAAGAAAAAAGGAATTTAAAAAATCCGCGATTCTAATCACTCGAAAGTGCGGGTGTCGCGAATAGTGCAAAATAAATGACGCGCCGGGCACGATGACCAAAGCAATCGCTAAATGGAAAAGTTGAGCGTAATGGAAGCTCGCAGGATCGGTAGTTCTCGATCAATCCTTGCCATACTTGGGTTTGCGGTGGTTTCGCTCGATACAGCTATTGATTAATTTGGATACGTGAACTGTCAATGTCGAGAAGACTCGATTGGCTTTGCTGTAATTTCGTACTAGAATCAATTATTAAATTAACTTTTTATCTTTCAATCTTTTGAAAATTTTTACATTTCTGCTGCTTGTATTTTCGGAGAAATTTTAACGTAAATTAATAGGAATACATCTTTTTCGACAATATTTGTTTATCACTGCCTAGAATTTAAAACATTTTCTTCGAGCTTTGTTATCGACAAAAATATAAGACTTCTATGCATCGTAGTTATGCCTAACACTTCGACATCAATAGCAAGGTAATGTATCGGGGTCATCGATCGGTTAGAATGAGTGAGGGAGAGAGAGAGCTAAAGTGCGCCAAGTTCGCGAGCCTCGCCCCCTCCTTTACACCAACCGAGATGAAGTTAGCGCGCATAGTTCCCTGTGAGAGCATTGCCGCTAGCTGGCGAGAGGCCAGTGGCCGTCGTGCAGCTGCACACTTCGCGAGAATTTAAAACGCACTCCCACGTCCCTCGAATATAATGCCTTCCCTGATTTATGGCACGGCTTTTGGGGTGAGTCTGATTTTTACGAGAGTCGGCGCGTGATTGGTTTGCTGGTGCTTAGAACGGGCGAATTCTTCTTGGCATTTTTTTATGAGAAGCAGAGGGATCATAAACATTTTAGTGTTATTGAATAAGAGAATTCAATCAAATGATAAATAAAAAAGTGTCTATCAGTTTGGAATGAAAAAAACGTAAAAGTTATAAAAACAATACTCAAACCCTAGCAAGTGGAGATAAACCATACAGTTCTGTCAAACGAAAGTAAATTAATAAACTGCGTTACACGAGTAAGCGTGCCGTCAAAGGAGCGAGACGCACAAGGTCGAAGAGGAAAATATGAGCTACTAGCAAGCAGAGCTACTGCACGCGCGCATAAGCGGCCAAAGTGCTTTTAAGCGTACTCGTGGTAGGGTGCCAAACTTTGTGTGCTTTACCTCTCTCTCTCTCCCTCTCTCTCGCCTCAACACAATTTCTTGGATGAATTAAATAACTTTTAATTAGCCTTTTCAATTTATCGTTGATGCTGAAGCATTCTCATCTTTTGGACAACAGTATCAGTCTTCATCTACTTTAACTCCATTGTCGTGTGCGAATAAACATAACCATCGTTTATATATGTTATTTCATCTATTTGCACTTGTTTCAAGAAAGAACGGCTAAAGTTACAGTATACATTGCATGCAGCTAAAAAAATTTTTACATTGCGTGCGAAATTGCACAATGAATTGTACTTTTTGAACAATGAAATAAAAACAATTACAGCTGAACAATTGAAACGTTATTTTTTAATAAATGTACGTTTTAATTCTTTATTTACTCGACTATTGTTTAATATGTCGTTTCTAAAAATCGGGATGTACGATTTATAATACGTAGAACGACAAATATTACTCAGCGCATTATTTACCAAACATTTTTTTACATACTAATGTTCTGTTTGATTTATTAAAAGAACTCGAGAAAATATGGATACCTCTTTCGACTGAAACGAAATATAGACATTTTTACCATAAAATATTTCTGCAGTCATCACAGCCCGACAAATATAAAATGGACACGAGCGCTACCCCGTAAAAAAATATGTAAAGACTAAAAACTTATGAATAACCATTCGTTATCTACATTTGGATCACAAAAGAACAACAAAAACTTAGAAAAACAAATAACACTGTTTGCTTTCCGGAAAAAGTGTGTATAAATCTAGGTCGATGTCGGCGACCGCGGTGGTGGTGTGCACGAGCCGAAACATAAGCCCAGCAAATTCGCAAAGCCCTTTTCGGGTATATATATATTACGTTGCCTGAGAAAACGGAAGTTCGCGCAACTCAAAGGAACGCGCTAGCTGCTACGGCGTAAGTTTCGATGACGCTATATAGGTTCTGGCAAGCTTTAAGCCGACCGTGTCGACGAAGCTTAGAAGGATCTCTATTTTCCAACGATTGCCATGCTTTACCAGTGAACAAATTGCACTGGGAGAGAAAGAGAGAGAATTACTCTTTCTTGGCATTTGAAATCCGAAGCTCAGCTTTTCTTCGTGTTTCTATATGCATAAGTTTGTGTGAATGGTTTTTTGTGTTTGGAAACAATAGCTGTATTGTGAGTTTTTATCGGAAAAGTAAATTCTTGACATATAAGTACAGTTTGAATCACTCGTTTTCATCGTGGAGTAAACGCATATATCTACAATTTTGAAATTGTTATAAAAATATGTTGAAATCAAGTTTTGTTATATGACCACGTTTAAATAAATAACTTTTATTCATAATTATATCAATATCTTTTTTTGAGAGATCTCTACGAGAAGATGAGAAGTTACAGGTAGGAGTTGGGTGTTTCAACTATTTCTGTAAGCTTAAAATGGCCATTTGATTTACATGATTCATTACCGTAACAATATTTTATTTAGATGCTTATATTGATATTCATTCCCAATTTCTATAGTATCTCGAAATTCGAATAGTTAACCAAGGTATTTCTCTGTTCTATATTTTCTATTTAGTGAAGATGCCAGTACACAACGGTGCCATCACTTCGCGTGAAATTTGCCGACGCCCGAACAGTCACGAGGGAGCACTTAAGCCAAACAAGTTCTTTCTTCCAGTTGAGTGTATTTCCCGCGAGGCTTCTTTCATCGAAGACGGAACGCTGTACGTTTAGCTCAGATGTTTAATTTAGATTGCAGCAACCAACTCTATTGTGTGTTCCTATACTCATACGCTTACTACTGCTGACCTATTGGCTTGCATAAAAGAGGGAGAGTAGCGAAGCCCATTAGCGGTCCATTGAATGCCAGAGGCTTTGGCTTTGGTACTACGCCATGTGCCTCCGAAATGCGCGCGAGATCCGGCCGAAATCGCTATTTGTTTGATCGCTATCTCATTGGTGCCACCACCGACGTTTCCCAATCCTCTCGGTACGATGTACATGCTGTGATTGCGGAATTACTTTTTATGCGGTTGAACACAACTCGTGGTTTTAAGAGTATTAGATACAGTATGCTGAGATTACGCACAAAAAAACTCACAAAAACCAATTCTCTTTTTAACTATAATGGTAAAGTTATTTCTCTCCAAAACAAGAGAATTTGTGAGAATGTTCAATTTATAAAATATGGATTATAATTTAGTGCCTTGTTTAACTATTTGAATTTTGATATTCTGTAGAAATTGGAAATGAATATCAAACATCTAAATTAAATATTGTTACGGTAATGAATCATGTCAACCAAATGGCTATTTTAAGCTTACAGAAACGCCATTATGTTTATCCATGACGTCATTTAAATAAACAAAAATAAGCAACAGCTGATTCACTTATGGACATAAATAAAATAATATAAGGAAGCTGGGGGGGGGGGATCAAAAGTGAACCGAACTGTGCGACAGTTAAGGTTGGTGAATGTTGGCGTCGGTTGCGAGTGTAAAAGGCAACATAATGCGGTGCAGGCTGCCTCAATAGGGTAAAGTTTAATTGCGAACTGCGCGTCGTTCGAGCGAACTCCTTGCTCTCTTTCGCTCTCTCTCTCTCTCTCTCTCTCTTTCTCGTCTCGCGTTTCTGTGTTTATTACAAAAGACGTTCGTTAAATTGTACGCTGTTCATTCCGTAAGTTCGAGTTTTATCAGCCCCCAGGCGAAGTTATTCTCTTGCCTTCACTTGAAAATTTAATCTCTCCCATTTTTGACTAATGTTCTTGCCGCGAATTCATCCTGACCATTTCACCGGAAGAAGTAAAAGATTCTATCGGATATACCATGAGCTCTGATTAAGTGAATAACTTTGGCTTTGATGTTTTCACTAAGGTTGCTAGAGGATGAAAACTGTTAAAGCAGTTTAGATTAATGCTATATGGATATGTTAGATTGTGGATTTTAAATGTTGTCTGCTGTACTTATATCCTATATTATACAGACATTCAGATAAGAATTCATAGAATCCATTAAATTTTTCAAGAGACATATGATATTTTTGCATTTTTATTTTTTTATTTTTAAAACTTTTGAAAAAGAGTAGATCAATATTCGAGTAGCAAACGAATTGAATAACTTACATTACGTTAATTTTATTCCAGATGAAAATACCTTACACAATAAATATACAGTATCTGACACAATCCATTAGGGCTTTGATAGTACAGCTGCAAGTATGCAAGTTTCAAGAGTGCAAAATTTAATACTACTCGAATCACAGTGTAAGTAAAGACGTAAGAAATGAAGTGCAGTATTGAAATCTAGATGAGAAGAGGAACGACTTTAATATCAAATTTCTCTTGCGTATGTCTGATTTTCAATTTATTTACAATCTATTAAAACAGTTCAAGTACGTATTTCCTTTTGCCATGCAAGAGCCATAGTTTTTTATTCAAATTGTGCCGGATATCAAATATTGAGTAAATTACTTATGTACCTTTTACTGTCAATTCATCTCTGTTTCATTTGAGCTTATTAAATTTCTTTTATTTTTTATTCTCATGCAAAATATTTTCCTATTTAGAGTGAATTATTGTTTAGGTTTCCTCTTGACTGGTTTTCATTAAGATATATTCTTCATTTTTGGTTAATATTATGCATTATTTTTTCTTGTCAAAAATATGATACTGACTAAAGTATTTTTTATTGTAAATCTTCTTGTTATTATTTGAGTATACTAACATTGTTTTTAAATATATATGGAGTAGCGTATTTACTATTACTTCTCACTAAAAAATTCTCAATAATTTTTTGACTTTGAAACGAATAATTATTTCATAATTATTCTATTAGATGAAGCTATACTTACTACGGTTACTGTATCATTAAAAGTTGCATAGCGTTGTAATAAAATGCTCGTAAATAGTTTAGAGCTGTAAAGTGCAATGTGATACTGATTTATGACGGCAGAAACTTTACAATTGAGCAGTTAAGATCTGATATAAAGATCAAAAATTTATTACTGCATATAAAGTTACACGTTATAAACAGTTTTTACATTTAAATATATACTGTAATTTGTAATACCGTGAAACATCGTAAATTTCTAGTGCTTACACCGATAACTATTGGGATAATGAATTAACAAATGTTATCAATGACTTAATACATTTGATAAAATCCTTTTACAAAATTATAAGACCATCCAAACTAAAAATACCTATTACACGCGTTGAAAAAATTACGCTTCACAATTTTTTTCTTAGACAGATGATTAATGTTTCCAAGCCATATAGCTCTTATACCCAGATCAGATAAGTTAGTCATCAATCAGTCTCGTGCATTTACGATGTAGTAGAGTGAGGCTTTTTGGGTTAAACATAAGTATGATTTTTGAAAGCCATTAAATTTCGAAATTTCATAAAATGAAATATATTTTTAGAATCGAAAAATGAAAACGAGGTACAACGTAATTGTAAAAATAAATAAACCCGTTAGAGGGACATGACGTTTGTTCTTATTTTCCGAGAAAATGTATGTACTGAAATTCTCTGTTCATCTCAGTATACTATACCATTATTATTTCTGGATTTCTACATTTTCTTTGCTCAAGCCCTTGTCGAGGGTATTAACTTGCAACTTATCAAATTTCACATTCATGAAAATATTGAATCCGGGTTTAAATATCCTAAGGATATCCTTATGAACTTTTAAAAAATCAGAAACTAACATTATAGAAAAGATATTACGATCAACACAAAAAAAGTTAATTGAATTCATATTATGTAACATTTCTGTGTCTGAAAATTGTCATAAATTATGCTTGAAATTTTATTTAAATTGATATAAATATTTTCGCTATTTAAATTTTTTAATAAGTAATAATGTTCAAATTATTATTTTTTGATTTTATATTCCTTGGAAGTATAATTTTATGACAAAAAAATTTATAAAACAAACACCTAAAATACTCTATTTGGCAAAAAAAAGTATATAGCTGTTGAAACATCAAGGGGCTGTGATTTCTCCAGAGGAATCCTTACGACGAAAAAGCCTCGCTAGTGGAATTTCAAAGACTCTCTTCCTCTCTTCCTCTCTCTGCCTCTCTGTTTAGCTTTTTTATTGAAAGTCTTATCATTTTCGTTTGGTTTCTTCTGCTCAAAACTTTATGTCTTATATTTTGTCATCTACGAATATGTAAAATGACTACACCATGAAGATAATGGGACAGAGAAGAGAAAGAGTCGAGCATGAAGTTAATTATTTGGCCTCTCTGGGAATCACTAAATAGATTAGCAAAGTTTCGAGAGAAAATGTTTCTCTCTTTCGTGGTGGCACTTAATGAAAATGAAATATACCGCGTTAAATTTTATAAGGAGAGACAACGACTCAACTGGATAACTAGATAACACGCAAAATTTCTTTCTTTACTTGTTCTAAATAGACAATTGTTTCTTTGGCGTTCTTTTAAAAGTGTGATTGATTGTTGAAATTTTTTTAACTCAGATTATCTCGTGTAGACTTATTATAATTTAACTATATTATCATGCTCTGTGATTGTGAATTATGAATGTTTTCATGTAATCTTCATGCAAGTGGTAAAATGTATGATTTAATTATGTTATGATATCAAAGTGTAAGACTTCAAATATAATAACTATACTTAGAACTGCCTGTGAGGTGCAATAGCCTATATCGTCAAGCTCTTACTCGCGCGTTGAAAGCTTCTTAAGCTTTGGCATCATTATATGCTTAGAGTATTTAGCTAGGTAATTACGTTAACTTTCTTTCTTGTGAGGTAAATATTTTAAAATAAAAATTGAAATAAAATCATTTTTCACTTAAAGTTGCGGCATCGTTCTAAAAATAAAACAACATCAAATGTCAAGTTTTCCTACTTCGATCAGTTGTAAATCGAGGAAAATTTAGAAGTAAATTGAGCTAGAAATTGCAACAAGATAAACCATTTGAAGAAAAAGGCGAACGAAGACGAAATAAACGACGATTTATCGGCGTCAACAAACGGTCGTTAAAAGCAATTGGCTCATAAAGTTTACCATTGAAAAGTGTGAGGGCAGTGTGTAACCTACACACACACATATATACGCAAATATATGACTAGAACTGTAGTATTGAATCATGGAAGTTTGATACACAGCAATCTTTAGGATTTAAATGATTTCGAGCTTTTGAAGTATAAAAATTAATTTTTTTACGATACATCGGCTTTTAGTTTTTGTTCGCTTTGGATCTATTTATGTACTGTATTATCATGAAAAGGGCATTTATATCAGTGTACAATTTGCAGTTATTTTTTTCAGTTAAGTTTTCGGATTGTAGAAAATATGACTCTTTTATAATCGTCATAAAGATGAAATTCAAGTTGAAACTCTTTAGTGAGAACATTGATTTTATAAATGGATATTACAATATATATAAAAAAGTCCTTTCTTTAAGAAACGAAGGTTATTTTTAAGTTTTATTCTGAATGTATTTCGTGTCTGCATAAATACGTAGGGTTCTAAAAATCTCGCAAATCTTTGAAATATCATCATAAGATGAAATTTTCAATCACTTAGCGGACAACATTGACATTTTGTTTTATTTACAGCAAGTGGTAAGTTACAGTTGACATTTAAGGAAACCACAGGAGCTAAAAATGCAACCCCAAATGAATAATCGATAATTGACCGAAGCCGATAACGAGGCCAACTATAACTTGAGAACGCCAAGACCGCAACCACACGAGGAAATGCTAAAATTTTCCAGTTACGGTATCGACGTAATCGCAAGTTTAGAGAAGCTATGCCAATGCTACCGTTGTGTTACTTTCACTTTTGCACTTTAAGTCGAGTTAGAAGAAACTGAAATTGGCTGGTGCGGAAAATACTGTTTAACAGAGTTTGAAAGTTTCCGAAGTCTACGGCTTCACGGCATGAATAAACGTTTTACAATGACCATATACTATTTTGTTTCCATAGAATATTAATCGAACTATTGTTATTTATAAAACAAATATAAATTTAATTTTTATGCGAGCTTAAAAAGCATTAGTAATCTATTACATCAAAATGTTAGTTTTTTATATTATGAAGTGATGTATTTCACACGAGAAGAATTTGTTTTTACATTTCATTATTTTTGATTGATATTTTTTATTTTATTGTTTAAAAAAATTAAAAACAAAAATGAAAAGAAAAACTTATTTCACTATCTGCAAAATTCCAGTACAGTGTAAAAGCTAATAGGAAAATAGCCATCAAGAATACAAATCGGATATAAACGGTAGGACTTTCACGCACGAAAACAAGTGTCATATCACGTGGTAACGCAGTATAGTTTGTCTTCGTTTCACGGCAATTAAAGCTTTCCGTGTATTCGCGCAACTTTGACAAGCGGCACATCGTACGTCATTTTCGGGTCGGCGCTTCGAGTAATTGGACGAATTAGCTGCGTGAAAAGAATTTCGCTCTTGACTTAATTACTTAAAGAATTGAGGATGAGGCCGAAATGTTACATGTGCTAACGCGTTGACTTGTTTTTAGTTTTTTGAAGTAGAAAGTCAAAGTTTACGTTACGCTTTATTTCGAATGTATGCTATGAGCCTCTAGGTATGAATTCTTTTAATAAAGCAAAATGCCTGTGCACCACTTTTGTTGCTATATACATATATGCTGTCATATTGTTCGAAATATCTCACGTGACCCTTTGAGACAATCAAATCACGAATAAACTGACGTCATTTTGCTCGCCATTAATTTTTAGGTAAGAAATTACTCTTTTTTTCTATCTACCTACCGATGTTCACTAAACTGTATTTATTGTATATATAACATTTCTAGTGAATTTTGAGTTTTCTCATTTACTTGTTTGTTTATTGCTCAATTACTTATTTTTATAAATAGAATTACACAATCGTTACGAAAAAAAGCTTGTGAGAATAAAATATTTATATCAAAAAATATATAAAACAGAAAAATGTCTGTTAAAGCATTATAATATTGTGAAATAAATGGTAATGTAAATATGTACAACTTTCTAAGACAAAAAATCTAAAGATAAGATGTAAAAAAATATAGGATAGAATTTAAAAAGACGATAAAACATCGCGATTTTTTTCTGTGAAAATGTTTCAATTTATATATTTAAATATATTGAATATTTATTTAGACACAAACATGTTTTATACGAATATTATTTTAGGGCGCAGGGATTATAACAATGCATCGATTTTTGTTGAAATTCGATTAATAAAGATACAAAACATTCAATTTCTTCATTGTGGAAAAAGTCAACATTTCCAATACGCGAGAAGAAAACAACTTTGTAAACGTATAGAAGACCAAAGTGCCTCTACGTGAGATCCAAAAAGAAGGTAAAAATAAAAAAAAACAAAGAAAAAAAATAGTGGAAAAGCTGAAGTAGAAGTTCTCGCGAAACAAAAAGTCCACTTGCCAGGCGAAAAACCGCACGTATACTCGTCGCGGCCCAACTTTGGTAAATTAAACTTCTTCCGGCCTGAAAAACTTGGAGGTCGCCTCCAAACTTTTAAGGAATCTCAATACGTCGCACTTGACTTAGCTCCTTTTCGCGACTTCCTTGAGAGCTTTTCTCTTTGCCTCTGGCTGATACTCTTGTCTAACGTCGAATCGCCCTTGGCGGTCCATCAGCTCTTCTTGGATGATGAGCTTTGCTAACTAATCGAGGATTACAAGATAAGAATTTACTGTCACTCAGATGATGAAGTCGTTAGTTCCAACTGACTAGGATATTTTACGGGTATATGTTTTTTTATCAAAATTTAAGGTAGTTATTCATTTTTTACTGAAAATGCATTATACATTCAGAATTCATTAGTAAAATAAATTAATTTTTTGCAACGATCTCTTGATGCAATTATAAGTAAAGCTCTCTTACGTATACATTTTAGTCACGGAGAAAACAATAAATAGTACACTCCGAATGTAATAATTTTAAGAATCAACAACTGCTTAGATTAAAAATGGTGGATACCTTTCACATTCCGAAAACAATAAATATTTAAATTTGTTTGTATAAGCAAGTAAGGTATTATTCTTTATTCAACTTCAGAACGTCTTGAAAAAGTAGGTCACATCTCTGAAACTTAGGTGAAACATTCATTGTAGTAGGAAAAGGGAGAGGGCATATTTTACTCTCTATGCTGTCACGTTTACATACATGCAGTTTGTAGTACTAAGCATGCGTTCTTCTCGAGAAAACTATGGGTGTCTGGTAGAAGACAAAAACACGATGAAAATGAGATAGAGATACAAGAGTCAAAGTGGCGTATAAAGCGCAAACATATATATATTGGCATGGAGGCGAGGTTAAAGTTGCTACCTTCAAACTATAAACTTGCTCCAACAGCTGATACTACTCACCTCCGGAGTAACTGCGCTGCTTTCTGGAAGCGCGCAAGTTAATGTTTCCCCACCGAGCTTTTACTACAAGAAACCCATATAGACAACCTACACACTAAATAAAATGACCCATTCGTTCGTTTCTCCAGCAATAACAATGAGAAATCTAGGGAAAGGGATGAAAAAAAAATTACGAACTGTTGTGCTTGTGTGGGGGTATAACATATGTAATGTCACGCGAAGAAGTGTGTTTCAGAGAGGCTCATTATTCAGTGATCGGCAGCTCAACGCTTTGAAATATAGCCAAGTTGCTTTAATATAAAAACAAGGCCAGCGATTGTACGGGTCTGTTAAATTTAATAGGTTGTATGACCTTTCTTTCGCCATATTTGTAACATCCGCGAGAAATGCTACACCGTTTCGGTGAATGCTTAAATGCTACTCTTTAAAATATTGGTGGCATGGAAGTTTATACTGAAAGACTTTAATTGATTTTGTTCCAATCGAAATTATTTATATTTTTTAGATATATTGATAATATATTTGCATCGTAGGGACAAATGATTTCCATGCAGATAATTTAAATCGAAAAAATGTATTCAAGTTATCCCTACAATGAAATATCCATCTCGTCAATAAAAGAAACATGTTAATACGTTATTGCGCAGTATCTGCACGTCTGTAACGATGTTTACCAACTGGCGAGGCGGTGGATATTTATAGTTCGTCCAGATTGTAAAAGCGTACAATAAAAATACACATTCCCCCTGTTGAACATTGAAATTGTACCCATAGACAGAGTCGCTTTGTTTGCAATTCATTTTAAATTCTAGTGCCAACAAAAATTTAACGATACAATTCTTGCATGCACAATTTTTATCTCTGATTGTTTTTTCTGCATTGGAAAAATTAAGATTTAAAGAATTCAAATTCAACGTACATGATTAACGTATCAAGCAATATCCCAGCAAGGTTGAGTCACTACTCAGTTTATTACATTATATAAACGTACTTGTAGTGTATGGGTATAGTGTATGAGCTTTACCTATACATATATTTCTAGCAAACTCTCGGAGTAATGGCGTCTCTCGTTCCCTGTACAGATATATGCATGTGTGTTTGGCACACCAATAAGCTACGGATAATTACTCCATAATATCACGTAAAGACTCGTTGTATCGTTAGTCTTTCATTAATTATGTTACATTTCCATGTAGTTCCTTCAACGACGTTAGCAATAAATTTTATTATTTTCACTCGGAAAATCGAATTAATATTATATTACGAGGAAGAAAAAAACGGTTACAGCGACATTTTTTCTCTAGTATTAACGTAGGCTATAATGCAATTACCGATTCGCCTAGATGAAACCTTTGCGCTATCCTCGGCGCGCTGTTGGCCAAAGGCCCGCCGACGTGATGTACTTTGGCACCAACCTACACGGCACTACGTGCCGATATGGCTTTGACCTGTGTAGCTTGCTCATACTCCTGCTGCACAAGCTTGAATTTGGAATGGACTTGCCGAATAAAATTAAGTTCCTTTTTTTTATTTAAATATCGGAGGTTGTAGACATTGAAGAAATTCAAAATAAAATGTGCCAATGATATTTTTTGTTCCTCGATTTCACGTGCAATGAATGTAATATTTTTGAAAATGTGTAAAGATATCAAACGGGAATTGTTTCTTATCAATTCTGAAATTCCCTCAAACAGGGTCTGATTTTTTGCTCTATGATTTATTTAGTCTTTGCAGCATGTGTAATTCTTCAAAATCATGAAGGATCTATTTTCATCGAATGAAATAATAATAACATTAAATAAAATGAACTCTATTTTTTGATTATTAAAATGCTGTCTTGAAATAAAAGAACATTCACTATAAAAGTTTTAATTACTCCTAGACTAAAAGACCATCATAGCCACAAAGTGCATTGAACTCGGTTATACGTACCATAAGGTCTATACAGTGTCTCTCGTATCCCTTAATAGCCCAGCGAGCGTTCCTCGAAAAAGTGTTTTTCTTTTACTTTCGTGCGCAAAAAAAGTAAGGTCGAAGATTCTTTTGCAAAATTTACGATTATCGCAAGGAGAAGAGTAAAAAAGTCTTTAGTTCTCAGTCTCTTAATGCCTTTTTTATGCACCAACGTCGCGTGGCATTGTACGACTAATTTGAATAGCGTATTCACGTTTGAAAGGAATAATTTAGCTTTTATTTATTTGCTAATGTTTGACCCCTCCTTTCCGCCAACCTAGAACTGCTTCATATTAATTCACTACAATTTGTTGTACACATGCTATTATCCGAGAGATTTATGCCTTGCCGCAATGATACTTACCCATTCATTTTCAGTTCTTGCGAAGATATAAAAAATTGTTTTATGAATATTCCTTGGGATAATTTTAATCTTATAATTTTGTTGTCATCTACCTCTTTATGCGTCGTTTCAAATGCATCAAAAAAAAGGAGAGATAACCTTTACGTTGGTATTATTTAATAAATTTATTGATAACTTCTGAAAAATTAAACATTTCATGATTTATCGTACAGAACAATTCCCTGTGCTTTGATATTTGCGGGTCAGTTGATAAATTGTTGCGCTAGACTGAACACGTGCCGATTTTTTTTCCTACCTTTAAACGGACCAACTCTATTAATCTTGACGTTTTGTTGAGTTCGACATTTCTTTTCCATTTTTTGAGTAATAAATTATCAGGAGTGAGTAATTTTTTTTAAATAACGTTTACAGACATAATTCCATTTTACATTGTATCAATCATCAGGTATATAGCATTGCTTTTATATATACTACACATTATTGTAAAAGTACGGAAATGTATTCAAACGTATAGAATGGAATGAACTATCACCTTTGAAATGTACTGATTGATAGAATACCTACAAAGAAAATCGTTACTTACATCACTATATCACATTACAAACCATCGCTGGTTCAAACTATATTTATCTGATAAGTGCATACTCTTTGTATTACGATTTTTGAATGAAAAAGAGCGTTGAATAAAGAGCGAAAGTGCTTCGCGAAGAGAAAGACAACAATTTAAAGCAGTATATAAGTGGGCCCTATTGTGAAACAAGACTTGAAGGCCATTGAGCGACGTGACGAATTCATTGAACGACGCTATTGAGAAAAAGGCACGGTTGTGGCTCAGTTGGCGGTATTCTGTCTGGCTATACAGACTCTTGGCCGAATTGTACTGCAATGCATACAAACAATCATTCGGAAAAAATAATATTTTTATTTGAAAGTGAAGATTAATTGTTTTATGTTTATTGCTTCTGTATTATACGCATCGATCAGACTTGAAAATGCGACACTGTTAAAAAACGTGAAAGTGTATGTAATTGTTCGATACATGTATTTAACAAGACTACTTTTCTTATCGCTTGCATGATAAGTATTGCACTCAAAAAAAATAGTGGCTTTCGTATACGACTCTGACTAATTTCCTTAATTATATTTAAATGACTTGAATCAAGATTATTATTAGACTAATAAATTTATTATAGCATGAAGAATAATATTCAAAATAAACAAGCTCTATATCCGAGAGTAATGAACAATCTTCACTCGAAATTAACATTGTCAAAACGAAAGTTACGTAAATCGGTTAGATGTATAAACAAAAATGAAGTAGCAAATGTATAACTATGGCATCACAATTAAAGAAAAACAGAAGGCAATGCCGATTTCCTTAGACAAGGGGAGTCAGTTAGTACTTTAAAAGTTCCTTGGAAAAGCGATAGCTTAGGAATAATTCATTTCCGCTGACCGCAGAAATATAACAAATGACGTCGTTTTTAAGGTTCAAGGCGCGCGCCAGAAAATTGTGGGTTTTTCAGTGAAACGCGTGGAAATGTTGTACGATGAACTGAATATATACAAATAATTCGGTGAAGAGAGATGAAATGAAATTTTGCTTATTGTGTTTAATAATATTTAGTGAGAGTAACGTATTTTTGTGGACTTTAGCATAAAGTACATTTTTATTTCCGACGCGTGATTCATGAAGCTATTACGCATAATACGAATTCGCAGGAGTTAGAAGACCTAAGGCGGAACAGATTGACTTCGTTACGGATTCGAAATTGCAGTAGAGTCGCGGCCTACCGCCACACCACACAACCAAATCTTGAGTCGCAAGGTAAATTAACCTATGTAATTCGCACTTGAGATTATTATGAGTTTCGTTTGCAAATCTGCAAGTGCTCGTGGTGTTTGTGAACGGACTGTAATATACCTTGAAAACTTGATTTTGTAAGATTACAAAAATGTCAAATTATGTTTACAGTTAATTCATTAGTAAAAACACGAAAGCCATGTATCTTAACACGTTAAAGTATTAGAAATTTGATATCAGTTATACAGTAAAATCTGCAGTCAAAGCATGACACAATTAATAAGTATGCTATATTATAGTGGCCGATTAGTACGTCACGAAAATGCCTTTTAGAACGTGATTTAAAAATCCCAAGAGAATCTTGAGGTCGTCCTTTTCAATGGCTATATCCGGCAATATGTCCTGCTGGCTGATGTGCCTTTGTAATAGTGCCGGTCCAAGCTAAACCAAGAAACCGAACCTCCCACCACTGTGATTTATAAATTATTTAACAACCAGCGATTCTAGGTCTTTGAATGCGGTGGAACGTTTTTTTTGTTCTAGGAAATGTCGGTCACCGACGAGCTTTTCTTCTTTGTCCGACAATGAGAATCAGAGCCTGTTGTTTCGCGTTGCGCTTGATTTCAGGGCTTTTTCTGTAGATGCCTTTTTATATGACTCCAATCGGAGAAAAACAATCAGTTCTATTATTAATGAGGCCTCAGCTTTCAAAAGAATCGATTAATCGATTAAAACTTTTCTTGATACGTTTTATCAAACTTTTCTTTTTGTCTATATATTTATTTTTTATATTCATCTGATAAATATAGAGTTTAAAAGAATTATATAATTTTGAAAATGTATACAATTAGACTCGCTGTTATTTAGCTTTAATTTTCTTAATTTTTTATGTCGCAGATAAAATAACAAACTGCTAAATATATAAACTGTGGAAAATTTATAACAAACAAGGAAATTGCGAACAGTGTCTAACTTCTTTTTGGATCAATTTATTCGTCATAAAAATGAATCTGTAACAATCATTTGAACAAATGTATTCTGGTACAAAAAATGAGCTACCAGAAGTCCTGCAATAATTAAATAATTTAATAATATTTTTTATTGAGTATTCGTGTTATTTTGAAAAAACGTTACATATAAAGAAAGATGTTTTGTAAATTTGATGAAATTAAAAACAAAGAATGGTTCTCTTGAGAGAATAAAAAAAGAAAAAGATCTTTTTGATATAATAGAATCATTACTAATAATGACAAATTGGTAATACAAGACGTTTGATATTGATGCGCTTCATCACCATAATATAATGAGTGATCCTTAGCCGCGAAACCCGTTGAGGCGTTTAATTAACAGAGCGCTGGTATAAGAAGACTTGAGTTGGCGAATTTGAATTTCCAACGAAGAGTACGCGCCGCCCAGTGAATCCCTTTAATTCGTTGAATTGTCGTATTGGTTATCTGCAAGCTAGCCGATGAAAGCTCCATTATGTCAAGCTGCGCGATAAAACGAGAAAAAGCTCTGATGTCACGCGCACACGACGTAGAGCAAATATTGACCGCGTAAAGGCCTTTCTTGGCTTCTTGCCTTTTTGACTGGCTAGACGAGGCGGGAAATTTGTCATGACGCGTAGAAGGGAAAAATAGCACGTAGTAAGAAAATATGATTTATAATTTTGTGTCGTAGTCGAAAACTGTGATATTGTTTTTTTCGTTAATCAATGGAACTACTCTATTATGAACGTGGTAGTAATAATGGCAGATTATGTAATTGACATTATAGCATGAATTATCATTCACACGCGTCAACTTAGCTTTGCGTACATATCGTTCGTGATGCTTAAAAGAACGTTTTTGAAAAATGAATCGCACAAAGTAATAACCATATCGTAAAACAATACTTCTTTAGACATTCTAAATTATTTTTTATCTGTCTTATCATCAAGATTAATAAATTATGATTAATCATTAATATTCTTTCAACTGTTTCAATATAAATGAGCAGCGGATTGAACATATGATTGTGCTTTCAGATCTTTCTTGCAATTTATAGGAATTATAACATGGCTCGCAACGTTATCGCTCCAGTATTTCTCTTTCTAGGTTTAGTATGTCTACTTCAAGCGACCTCAGTAAGTTTTCGAAATAAAAACTTATGAAAAATACTCATAATATATAGTTTGAATTTGATTTTGTATTGAATTATATTCCCAGGCATTCGACTTGGCCAAGTATATAACAGGAAGGCTTCAAAATACTATTGAACAGGTAAAAAATGACGATCTATGTAATTATGAATAAAATTATCAAATATTTTTCCCGTACATCATTATAAACATGTTTAGGAACATATAACATGCTCCAACTACAAACAATTCTGCGAAAAGAGTAATGATGAGGTTAAGGTTGACGGAAAATCCCAAGATGCTGAAACTGTCAAAATGGCAGTAAACTTTTGCAAGGTATTTTGAATACTTTTATTACAGTTTCCGGATACTGATAATTGAATTTAAAATTTTAGGCTATTTTAAGAATACATGTATGTGATATTGATCTTGGTAAGGGGACGACTTTCGACGAGGACTAAATTTAAAAAAAAGTCAACGTAGATCAATTTACCTAATAGGTAAACATGTGTCACAGCTTTTTTTTAAGATTATTTGTTGTATTTGAGGTATACATGTGAAAGATGCATAATAAAATATATCACTGTATAGCACTGCTTAAATAAACAAAGGCTTTCGAATCTTATTCAAGTACAATTAAATTAAATATACCCATGCTCAACCAAAATCTCTACAGGAAAAGGTATATCTGTGAGCATTAACCCAGTAAAATCCAGCAAATTCAGCAATCAGATTGCAGACAAGCGGGTGAGCGCACGCGTGTGCATTGTACGTATGTGTGAGGAAGACAAGGAGAAATTAAAGCCTTCTACATCCTCTCGGGAGCTTTCGCTGCTCGAGGAAGTGTCACAATTTCAGGGCTCAAGAGTAGGAAAGCCAAGCTCCTCGCTCCCCTTGGCTGCATTTCATTTTCCAAGCGGTTTTTACGAGCACACGCGCACAGAGCTACCTCGCTATAGCCGGTAGACCGTAAATTCATCGGACGAGAGAGCAGCGAAATCCGGAAGGATGATCGTGCGGAGAAACCATGTGTGTATGTGCGTATGTGTGCATGTGTCGGTTGGTTGGGTACTTGTAAAATGGCAATTTTTTAGAAGCTTTTCGAACGGCCAAGAGCTGTCTTGTAAAGAGCTTTTGAAAATGGAGTTTGCCGAGCTTATCGGGTAATGGGGATGAGGCTTTTCTTCAAGGCGATATGAGTGCGCAACGAAAAGCTTGCGGGATAGAACAGACCTCTTCGCAAGCTATGGCTCTTATTTTTAATCGAGTTACTATCTACAATTCTTTGCACCAAACTTTTAAAGCGGCTTATCAATATTTTTTTAAATTTATACAAAAAATAAATCACGAGCATACAATCCGGCAATTTTACTCAGATAATACACTAAATTCTAAAAGGAAAGGCAAAAAGAGAGAGAGTGAGAGAGAGCGAGAACTTATACGTGAGAGTGAACGCGGCAGCACGATAATTTCAAGTGGCTTAAAGCCGAATGAGGTTCAAGTCGCCGGAGGCGCGTATGTAAAGCCCGAAACAGTTGTGCGATTTTGGGTGTTGTGCTGCTGCCACCATCACACACGTGTGGAATCTAATTACTTCATGCCTGGGTCAACTCTATTTGCATGGAGGCGTAAGAGAGCGAGAGAGAGAGAGATAGAGATATAGAGAGATGACGAGTTTCAGTTTCAATACGACCTGCTGCGCGATATGAATATGCATTTTTCACTGGTCAACTTGGCGCATTGCTTTTTTTCTATTTTTTTCTTTCCCTCTGCAGTTTTCGCATTGTCTGGTGTTACACGCCTCTGACTTTTCGGATGCTACGATTCAACAGAACAGATGGTGCTATATCCGAGAAACAAAAAGCAGATGGTTTGATGAAAGCTTGCCATCGATTCTGTGAAAGTTTGTGTTTTTGACTTTTCATATGAAAATATTTTATTCCAGTTGAATTCTTTGCCTATCTTCGGTATTAGTAAATTTGATGCTGAAGATACTTCAGTAGTTTTGAATAATCACTATTACAATGATATGATACGTATACTTAAGCTATTCAAATATTATAAACAATATTGAGATAATCCTCTGGGAAACGCAGTAAAAATTAATGTTTTCATCGAAAAATTAATTTAAACAACAATAATTTTCTTTACTGTATACCAAATTTTATATAATTATAACTGCAGTTACTTGGTTCAATATTCCATGTTTGTTCTAGTACTTTTTTAAAGCACTATTTTTGCTTAACGTAAATAACATAAACAGACTTAAGTTATAGTTCTATAGAAATCAAAAGAAAAAATACAAATTTTACAGAAAAAGTTAAATAACACCTTACAAAAAATTGCTTTCATTGCAACAGAATAATGCAAATTTCATCTTATCCTAGAGGGAGAGAGAGAGAGAGAGAGAGAGAGAAAGCACTGGTTTTAGTGATAGCACTCAAGGGACAGCTCGCGTGTAATATTTTTTCAAGACGAGTAGATAGCAAAGAATACGCATTCATGATATCGCGTGGGGCTATTCAATTTAATTTTTCGTAGCGCGCATTGGCTATAACCCTGTGAAACGAGTTTAAGTCGAGTGTTGTGATCTCTTTTCTCATCATAGGCTAGACGCTGTGGTATTTCTTTTATTTTCTTATCTTCTCTTCTATCCTTTTAGATAGAGTTTAAGTAACTTGAACTCTAAGTATTTTCACAACAGTCAGTTGCATAATGAGAAATGCCAGTTGCCGGAATGTTCATGCAGAATGAAGGAAGTCTAAAGTTGCTCATCTCGTTTGCCATTCGTTAGATATTGTTTTCAACTTTGCGACAAAGAAACAGTATGGATAGTATATACTAATTGTTTATCTGATTATTCGCTATATATTTGTAACAAAACATACGTAGAGAATATAATACAGCGTATTGAGCTAGAGCTAGCTGTATCGGACTAATTAGCCGTATGCTCGTGCGCGGAATACTCGTGACACGTCATAAAGCACTCCCCCTCTCTCTCTCTCTCTCTCTGTTGCTTTGCTTGCAAAGACTCAAGCGCGTACATTATGCCAGCTCTATATTGTCTCTCTCTCACTCTCATAGCGTACGATCGGATTTGCATATTACATGCGTGACGAGGGCTGCTTTTGTCGATACTGCCTTTACTGTATAGTGTGCAGTTTGCTTTTATTTTGTTGTTTGCTTTCTTTCTGACTATGTCGTTATTAAATGCTTTTTTGCACATAAAGAAAATTCTCTTCGACAGTTACTTTTTATCCGACTATTCGAAAATGTAATGAAATGTGAAATTATAACTTTTATAACATCAAAAGGTTGTATTATTTATTGAACTGTATATAGTCACATGATCGATCCATAATAGATTCTCCAATTTTCAAACAATTTCTGTTAGCATTTTCTAAAAAATATTTAGATCAACAAAATGTTATCTAAAAACAATCTAGAGTAAAATTGTAAAAATATCGCATAGTTCTACGAAAAATCAACAAACTTCGTAGAAATAAATAAACGTGGAAATTTCGCCAGTGTATGTGCGTGTATATAGGTGAGTGAGAGAACGATAAAAGGAAGACGAGTAGTTATATGCATATACCTGCAGGAGACAGTCTCATCGCCACGGAAGTGCATAACGTACGGTACATAGCCATATCACATATGCGCTAGCGGCTGAGGTATCCTCTCGAGCGTATTTATGTATATCCGCGTTGGCTCTTTTCGCGTGTGTTGCACCACTAGACTGGCAGTTGAATAGACATAACGGTACCCTGTCCTCCCCTTCTTTTTTGTTCTTTTTAATTAAAAGTGACATTAATATCGTAGAACAATTTGCGTGCCTCGGAGAATTGTGCGCGAACATCGTAGGACGAGAGAAAACGACTATTAATTACTTGCCTCTCGGCCGACCTCGAGGAAAACAATGCCTGCATGGTTTGGTGTTTAGAGGTGGCTTTGTATGGTGTATATAACCTTGTCTTTGTTAGATAAGGTTCTGAATTGCGATAGTTGCTATAGGTTGGTTGGTGTTTTTAATTTTTAGCTTGGTTTTATTCAATCGCTATTGATTAATACGTATACGCTCATTTTGCATTATAAAAAGAACTAAAGAAGCTTCCTTTTCTCTTTTGCATTAAGTATTATATACATGACTGATTCCCGTATTCCGGGAAATCGAACTGCGGTCGGTTTGGTAGCATTTAAACGGCCATTAAATCTGTTGAATTAAACTTAACGATCGTCTCTACGTTACCCGCTCATTTTAGGCCCATTACCACGTGACTTTCCACGTCGTTTAATCTTTTCGCGAAAGACCGAATTCGTTCCCTGCCAAGTAATTAGGCATACGACTCGCGTCATAAATGAGGTGAAGGTATTTTTTTACCTCCATGACCTTTTTTATCTATCAGACATATGAGAGAAACTTCATTGCTAATTGAATAAAACTCTTGTTAAAGTGTTATTCAAATAAAATAACAATTAATTGGTAATGCGGCAAACACTATGTATTTTTGCTGATTCAACAGTTGGGTTAATTTAGAAAACTATTTAAAGTTACAGCTTTCAATATTTTCGAATGAATAACATCAGTAATCGAATAATTTAATTGACCAAATGAAAAACTTATTACACGTTTGGGGTTTTCTATTATATTTTATAATAAATATATGACATCTACGTACTGCATAGGTCAGTGGAAAATAAAGCCTTATCAGAAGCTATTCTGTTCACTCACTAGATCAAAGAGTTTTGAACAATATCAACCCGCATGTCTCAACAAGAAAATAGATGTTGGTATCACTGGCTTTTGAAATAAAAAAATTCGATAGTTTAGAGCTGATAGTATCTTACAAAATTGTTTTACTTGTATGACTGATAGTTTTTATCATAAAATTAATAAGAGTGAAAAAATAATGTTTGATCTACGCTTAAAGTGTAAATAAGCAGCGATGATAGAAAATACAAATTTTTATAAACAGATGTAAAAAATATGATATCTTTATAAATAGATCTAAAACAGCAATTGGTTTCCAGATAAAAATCATAATGCTATAGGTTTGAAATAGTAATAAACCTGAAAGTCTTTAATTAGATATTCCACTCGATTTTGTATTCAATCATGAAGAAATTGGCGATCGGATTAGATAACGATTAATAATCGGTTGTATGTATGGACAAAAGGTTTTCGATACAGAAACCAATTGAAATATGTCGTTGGTTCACAAATTGCTCGACACTTTTTTTGGTACGTTAATTGGAGCTTTTAGCGTAGGTAGTATTTTCACGTATGGGTACATTTATCGGCATTTTAACGCGATAACAAGTATTCCTACAATACGTCGATTAAAATTTAATCAAGTTTATTGTACTTTTTGAAAGCGAAAATAAAAAAAAATGTATAATGTTAATGCTGTCGCTTTAATTGAAGTTATCTTATTGATTCCTTTCGTTTTTCAATGAAAATTGTCAATTGTTTCAGAAGTATGCACTATAGCGAATAAATAAAAAAGGGGTAAAGTAAAAGTTAAACTATTTCTGTTTATAATTACGTAACGGTATGTACAGCAAGTTCGAAAATGTGCGGTTTATATATTACACCGCAATAATTATGTTGGTCACCGAGAGGCGGGTGAACACATGTGTGTTGGCAACGCGTGTAAGTTATCGCGCTACACTGATGTAGACGAGCTCGGCGACAGAGTGTATACTGGCGTTATACCACGATGAATCACATCTCTGTGATGCTTCGAAATTACCACACGTCAGAATATCGTTCAACCTTAATTGATTTGTTTTACGTTATTGAACGAACGTTATAATAGTTTATCGAAAAATATCCACTTCAATAAATGCTTCGTAGTTAAAAACAAAAAAATTTTGTATTGCCATTCAAAAGCACTGTAGTAATTTTATATTGAACAACAATAAGTGAGACATAAAAAATGAGAAATAGCAATTTCTGAAACAAAGGCTTCGCAAAGAAATAGTCTGTCGCTTATCATAATTTAAACTTGCGTGTGAATAAAACTGTTGCCGTGTGTATACACTACGCAAAGCGATAATGTAGAAAGCACTGTCCGTTGAATTATTAGAAGAAAGAAGCGTTTATGACCACGTGCGCATATGTGTCCACTATTAATTTTTAATCAAGCCCACAGATTAGTTTGTTATTAAGCGAAACCACCGCTGTACACCTGTCAAAATGTCCGGGTTGAGAAAATGGAATGGAAAACTGGCCACCTCTATAAATATGTCGGAGTTCTCCTTTTTTCATAGATCAAAATTTATTGAAAATGTACAGAATAATACCGAACCATTAATGAATATCGAATAATATTCAAAAATATATGGGTAAATTGAAATGCCTAACTAAAATACTGACGTCATAAATTAAAAAAAAAGGTAATTTTTAGTCCATAACTTTACAAAAATAATTAAGTATATAAATATATTCTTTATTGTAAAAATCGAATTTTAATTCACTAATAAATCTCATTAAGTGGCAAAGTAGACATTGTGCTTTCAAAAACAACATGATGTGACATTTAAATATAAATAAGGACCCGAATTTAGTAAATTATACGTTTTAGTGTACGGAAGTTCTGTACTTTCAAAAATCAACTATTACCACGAAACACACAAACATTATATACGTTGAAAAATCATCATAAACTGCGTAAATGCGTTTCCAGCTGACTAAGCAAATTCAGTAGCAGATAAACCATACGGGCGATTACTCGATTCGCAGTAAAATTTTGGTCACTCAGTTTCCGTCGAAATTTCCAATAACGCGCACGTTGGTATTAAAATTTAACAGTCCATAAATGTATTTATTATTTTCGTCATATAATATCTACAAAAGATTTTTATGTCTGATAAAGATTTTTTAAATAGTTGTACTAATACATCTACCTATCTAATTCAAATTTTTATGCGAATTACTCAATCTATAAATAAGATTAATCGAAAGTAACAACATAATTATAATTTACTTGTAATAAAAAAGCATCGTAATACGAAAGTATAAAGGTTTATATAGCACAATTATTATTTAAATCAATGCATTGATATGCGTGAATTTATACAATATGTTACAGGAGTATAACATCTAAATCAACGGAAAATCCAATAAAATTTCTCATCGGGTATCAATATAAAGAAAAGGATCTTTCACATCCTCGAGTAATAAGCAGATAGAGAGAGATAGATGATATGAAAAAGTAGGAGAATTACGTGGTGAGAGATCGCCTCTAATAATTGAGGTGGGAGAATAAAAAAAGGAAAGTCGGGCTTTCCACGCGAGGCGGAGACGAGCTTTTTGTGCGATACCTTTTTTATTGCCCGAGCTCTCGAGGAAGGATTTCCGTCGTCGTGGCGTGGATTGCCCCTGTGCCGGAATGGGCCTTCGTGTCGATAAGAAATCGCTGGAGGCGCACTCTTGGATAAGATTGCGCTTCAGAGCGCACGTTAGTCGTTACTTTTGTTGGTTATTTTGAATTGCAGGTGGATGTTTGCAATTCTGTATAAAACAAGATTGCCTGACTTTTTATTTTCATTATTTGTATTGTTGTATATTTATATTCATATTTTCATATTCTTTCGTTATAAGTCATTTTTCAAATTTTGCAACGAAACAAAAATAGTATTGATATTATGAGTGAGAGTTAACAAAAACAAGCATCAATTATCAAGTTAACAATACATCTACTATTGATTCTCATTTAGTTATAGGAATCGGTCGAAAAAGTCAATTTGAACAACAAACAGCGTAACATGAACTTTTACGATTTCCAGTTAATATTCCAAAAAGTAATTTATCGGACTGTTTCCATAAACTAGACCAGCAAAAGAAAGCTCAAACAAGCTGGTCTGCCGGGTATTTACGAAGTTAATTTAATTAATCACTTCCCTCTCTTGAGTTTTCCCTTCCTCATTCCATTGGGCTTTGAGCAAGAGAAAAGTGAAAAAGATAAATAAAAAATAAAAAAAAAGCTTTGCTATCGATGGGTACTTGAAAAGCTCAACTCGTTCGCCAGATCTCATCATGCTAAAATATTCACTGGATGTTTTGTTAATCCCCGAGAATTAGTGATTGTCAAATGCTTCTTGAAATCCAAATACATTGTGTTTTCTCCTTCCCACGTGAGCTTATTGCTTATTCGCATGTATAGATCAATAAGCAGCCAATGTTTCTAGGCGATAGCAACGCTATTGACGCTGAAATCTTCAACGGAGATATCAACATTAAGTATGTCATGTTACAGTGTAAGCTATGACACAACGTCAATGGTTTCTATTGGCAACTTGACAAAAAAAATTAAAACGTTTTTAAAATTTGTTTGATTTGCAGATTTTTTAAATGTTATATTTATATAAAGTAACTATTACTAAATAACTATTGATTTATACATTGTAAAGAACTAAACAATTACTCTCTTTATACTGTGTTTTTAAAGTTAACTATAACTCAATTTAATTTTAATAATAGAATTTAATAATAATAGTAATTTAATAGATAACCGATATTTTAAATCAAGTATTTAAATTTCTATGGAATTTAATTATTCTCGTTATAATTAACTCGAGACTCTCAGAAAATTCCCAGATTAGAAGTGTTTCACTACATATATTTTTAACTAAGTTGAGGCATTTCGATATGAATAAAAAAATACTTCGCGAAAAAAAGAAAAGAAATCTATCGAAAAATGTTCTTATTACACCCTCTATATCAGCCAAATATATTGAATAAAATACAATATAACCATTACCAAAAACCCACGAACGTTACATAGCATTTTAGCGCATATATGCAGACGTAATTATTCGGTTGCCTAGCGTAATTGGATCGAGAAGCGAGCGTGAATTTCACGAGTGTATATATACACAGAGAGTAGTCTCGTTCGCAAAGACGCGAAGAAGCATATTCGGCGATGTCTCATTAGCAATGTGGAAAATGCTTGCAATTCCTGCTAGTCTACGTGGGTAATAAGTAGAATATTATGCCTCTTTTTCTTTCGCTCTCTCTCTCACCCTCTTTTTTTTATTCGACAGGCAGCCCTCACTATTCATGAATTTTTCTACCAAGATACTATTGGATAAAAAAGTGAACGTAAGAGAGAGGGAGAGTGGTGGAGGGTGAGCGGAGGGGAAAGGAGAAGATCAGAGATCAGTGCTATCTTGATTTGTCTCCTCTTCCGGGTACTTCTGCGCGCGATCGCTAGCCAATTCCATGTGAACCCACTTTCCGTCTTTTGCTTCCCTTTTTTTTGTTCAAGGAAGAATGTATTGAATTGCACGATTTCTGTATTTGTTATATATGTTTGTAGAATATTCTTTCAAGAGAATGAGAATTATATAAAAAATAATACCACACAGGTAGCATCGCTAATAAATCGTTGTGTTTTTCAATTATATTGGACCTTGGTTAGGCTTATTAACTACAAGCTACATGAGTTTAAATTTATATTAATCAGTGATTGTTAATCTTCTCTATGCTTGAAAAAGTAAATATTTGTCAGACGCTGCAAGCTCTGTGAAAAGCATCTTCAAAGGCAGAATTCTAGAATCGGCGCATATAACTCGGAAATCGAAACAAATTCGTGTGGCTTTGGCTTGGCTTAGGTACACAAAACCTAGAATCATCACACCCTTGCGCACACGCGTTCGAATGGAAATATATAGCTTATGGAGATATATCAATTTTGGCACGTCACTTCTCTTTTTTCTTCTCGGTTCACTATTTTTCACTTTTCTTCATTTTGCTACTTTTTCGGACTTCCACATGCAGCTGTTGATTTTCCTGACTTTTCTAGGGTATTTTTTAGCCTCCAATCTTCCACATGTCTGTTATTAGAGCACTCTTGTCGAGAGTATGGCAATTTCCTGTTCACGATCGATTTTAACAGTGGCAAAAAACCTCATGTTATATCAGTTTCCTTTGGTTCGCGTAATTTTCTTATAGGGTTTCTATATTGTTATGAAAAGAATTTTCAAGCAATATATATTTTTTTATTTTTACACAAATAAAAAATAATAATTGTTAATAATCATAAATTTATTCATTTTTGTATGACAAAATAAAATCTTAATAAGATCCGGTACTTATTCATTAAATGAAACTCTTTCAAATTCACTAAATTACGCAATAATCATTCAGAGTATCTGTTTCGCTAGTAGATAAAAAGCAAGACGGCTAGAGTAAATACAAGCAATTGTAAGAATCTCTGAACATTTTCCACTTAATCCCTTAGTTCCCATTGTTTTCTCACACTGCTTTATTTCAAGTTTGAAAAGAATGACCGCCTTGGCAATTAAGCTGCCCCCTCGAGGACAGTAGCCAATATTTGGTCTCCCCCCCCCCCCTCTCTATCTCTGTGGGCCGATCCAATCGTTCGAGAGCACAATTGATTGCGCGTATACGAGAGAGAGAGAGAGAGAGAGAGAGAGAGAGAGAGAGAAGCCAAGCACTGACATTATTATAAATCACAATATTTCCTGTTGTTTCGGTTGTTGAACCGATGCATTTTCAAAATAACCATCGATTTCCGAATAACCACTTACATCAAATGACGTTCCACATTAGATTCATTTGATAACGAGCATATATTTAAGATGGAAGTTGACCATTGTATATTAATTAATATTCTTATTGTAAAAATCACGCTTTAGATATAATGTATGCTTAATGTATGCTGTTTTACTTCGTGTATATATAATATGGGTGAACATGAGATTGAAAATAGCCAAGCATTTGTTTGGTCACACATGTGATGGATGTAGCTTCTAAATACACATTTGTCTTCTTATTTTTGATAAATATCTCTGAAGATATTCACACAAAATATATTTCAAAATATATAGTTGGTAAGCGATAGAAAAATAACGCAAAGTTAAAATATTGGAAACTTACGAAATTGATGTACTACTTTTTACTAACGGTTTTTATCGAGGTAGTCAGAGCATTATTATTATTTGAGAATAGATTTGATTTTAATAATTATGTACTTGTATGAGTTACGTAATAATTGAGGGTACTCATATAACATTTAGAATCAAAATATCTTCATGCAAATTTCTTTGAATTAAAAAGTTTTTAGTTGAAACACTAAGAATTATAAATAATATGATTCAGTTTAATATCTTTCAATTAAAATTTTGATACAAAAGACGCTTTTACGATCAGTATGGAAATATCTGTTGATTAAATTTTAGAACTGCCTTGCTGAACTATCGTGATTAAATAATTCCTATTTGTTTTAGGTAAGGTCTAATGTAAGATTCTAATTGGCTGCAGTTCGAGGGCACACGTATCATTTATAAATGTCTAAATTCCGGTCATTCTATAGAAATACCCTAATTAATCAACAAAGAAAACAACTTGCTCGCTTAATTAAACAGCCACGTACACGTGTTATGTCCCATGGGCATTTTCGATTCTCTGAATACAACTAATCTTTCATCTCTCTTTCTCTCTCTCTCTCTCTCTCTCTCTCTCTCATCTCCCTCTTTCTCTCTATCTCTTTCTCTCCTTCACGTAGTATTAATTTATTGACGATAAAAACGCCAATGATCCTACCGAATAGTCTACCACCTATAATTCAGCAAATTCGATAAGCTGATTACCGTGCGCTGCTTGCTCGAGCAACGTGCACCTGCGCGCCTAATCGAGCGCCGAGTGAAATATTCACGATTGTTGATGGACTAATATTGCGAGATTTTCTTAATCCTGAGATTAGAGAAATTTTACTTGTTAAATAATTCATTACATCTACGTGGTTGACAATAATTGAATTTCTTCATTGTTAAAGGATTTCTTATGTTTTTGACGAAAAATACTTATAGCACAACGCAGATTATGTTCATTTATATTGACACTTAAAATTATATTTTAGTACAATAATTGTACATAAATTAATAATTCAATTAAAAAAAATTGTTAATTTAACGCAATTCAAATAATACATTAAGTGCACTGTGCTCTCGAACTATGTATAGATTACAAACAATCTATTATGAAAATTATTGATAATTCCAATATAATACAACAGCGATTAAACGGAGAAACGAAGTTGATAAGTTTAATTACAAGATAAACGTTCTAATGATACAGTCAATATTATTTCTAAGATATAAACGAAATATATTTTTTTCGTCCTTCAAAAAATGCCGCAATGATAAAGCCATTGGAATCACAATAGCTAAATTGAAATGCACGTGCCACACGTGACAAAGATAAACAATTTAGTGAAAGTTTTAAGAGCCGAAACAATGTTTTAACAACAATTCCAGATAAACGAATGACATTGCGGAAACTTTCCAATTAGGTTAGTCGAAACTGCTGCAAAGCTACTTGCGGCCTGGAGGAGCCAAGTACACACATATGCGACGCGTCGGAAGCATAGCGCTAGTAGAGTACTTCCCTTTAACGCTTTACTCGGAGGCAAAAGGAGCTTTATATATGAATAATAGAGAAATTACGTGATGAGTCGACGTGATGCTCGACTCTCTCTCTCTCTTTCTCTCTCACAAACACACACATACATACGGATGCGTGCATTGTTTCATACACTTCTTGTGGGCTTTAAGTGCAAATTGCGTCTCATAAATAAAGCGCTGTATTTATAAGCTTAGAAATCTTCCAGGGAAGAAAACTGAGTTATTCGTAATTAGGCCACTGATATACGAGCTGTTACATGGTAAAGGAAAGTATTTTTTATAAGTAGGTTTTATTGTGTTATTTTTTTAAATGTTTTTTCTATAATGTGATTGAGTTTTTGGAACTGCAAAGATCGATAGCCGTAGAAAATAATGTTGTATTACTTATGTTAAATTTGATTTACAAAAAAATGTCTTGATTAAGTATTTAAATTTATCCAAACTATGGATATAAAGGTGAAATGGATCGTAAAGAATGTTTAAATTACCAGTGAATTGAATAATGGTACATTTTATATGCGGTAGATTCGTAACGAAAGATATAGCATTTTCTATAAAATATTTTAGACGATACTTTTAAAGTCAAAATTAATTTTGAATTGATTATAATAGAAAGTTAAAGCTGTATAGCGGATTTGAAAAGTTGTGCAAAATTTGAATTCTTTAGTAGTGATAAGCGTGAGTCATGAGATGAAATTTAATAAAATATAGTTCTTTATTGTACGGAGAAAGAGAGAGGAGACGGGGGAGTTACAGAATAGTCGAGCAATTTATCAGACTTACTGCAGTTGGGTAATAAAGAGAGCTTACGATTGATATAATTTCCGGATTTACTACAAACTTATGCTCATGCATTACGCATAAAATCTATCTTTGGGTTGAAACAAATCCGAAGTCACGAAATACACCATTTCAAGCGACTAATTCTTTTCTCGACCTAAGTTGTTTTATAATATTCATCATTTTTTACTAAAATAAACGATTTTTATATATATGATATCAAATTACAATGAAATTATATTTTTCACTATCAGTTTTTAAAAATCAAACATTGTAAAAGTGATTAATGCATTAAAGACTTTTATAGTTTGGACTACTGTTAAGCTTTAATTAAATATTTATATAATACACTACATACCAAATTAATCAACGAATGCTTCTGTATATTCTATTGAATAAAGCGCATAGACGACAATTGAGAATTCCGCTGGAACCATTAGCGAAATAAAGGTACAATAGCACTCTCGAAATGTACCCCTTTCCAAGTGTACGACAGCTCTGCAATAAAAAAACACATACACACACGCGCGTGCGAAAAAAGGCGGTAAATTAAAGAGAGCGCGAGCGCATGCAGAGCTGAAGATGTGCACACAAAGACGTAAAATGGGTAAAACAAGTGCCGTGCCCGCACTCGTACGTTGGTGTATCATTGAGATGTGCGAAATATAAACGCAGGTAGAAAGCCTGTATTTGACTTACAAAAGACAGTGTCAGTGATAAAACACGAAAGCTCTCTCGAGAAAGTCGTACGCTGCACGTTTTAGCTCCTTTTGAATAGTATTAACGTCTCTCGGTAACGTTTAAATTCATTGGGACAAATGAATTAACTACCCCCCCCCCTACACGTGCGAGCACCTAATGGAAATTCCAACGAGCGACCGAGAAAAAATCAGTTTTGTTCGCTAGCTTAGAAATTTGCCTAGCGTATGTATAATGAAATGCACAAGGGTAATAACTCTTAGCATTTAAATCGAACATCAACCTTGGTAAAACCTGCTTAGCAGAAACAATTGTGAGAATTGAGCTTTCCTTTCTTACTTATTCTCCCCCTTGGGAAATGAAAAATATTTGAAGGAGAAAAACACAGAAAATTAGTATGCTTAGCGACGAAAATTAAATTGGCAGGGCGATGTGGATTTCGGGAAATGGAGACGATATCGTCACGAATAGCGATTGCTATGAACACTGAGTAAGGTAAAAATTTGAAGATCCAAGCAATTTCGAAAAACGCTGTTCTGTTCTATATGAATCGCGAAAAAAAATTCTTCACTTTTACGTAGGAAATAGATTTTACGACAGGCGAAGTTCGAAGTGAAGCGTGATATGTGTATTTTCTCAAAGTTAATATTCTTTCACATCAGCTGATTCTCGCGTTCTAGCAACATTTTCAACGCTATTTTACCGATACTTTCTTACGGTAAAAAATAAAACAGAATATTTCGCAATTGCAAACGGCAATTTTACGAATCAGTAATCAGTTTTTTACAATCGTAGTAAAGCTTGAATCGGCTTCATTCTCCTTTTATTCGCATTCTTTACTTATCTGTCTTTTTACCTTTATCCCCACGCTATTACTCCAACTGTTTTTCCTCTATACCCGCTTCAGCCTCCTTTTCTTTCTCCCCTTCTCTCTCTCTCTCTCTCTCTCTTTTCCTCTCTCTTCCAACTGCCATGAAATCAGCGAACGTAGGTCGATTTTCAGATAAATTAAGGTCGAACCGTCTGCTACTTTGGAATTAGAAGCGATCCGATCTTGCGGGAAATAGGGAACGAGAGAGACTCTGATTTCCAATGGGTCTCGATAGACCGAAGCTACAAATGGTATGATAATAACGTCGTTTAAAGCGACCGTTTGAGATTACGGGATTAATTAATTTGAAATTTAGGTCGTTATCTAATTAGATTAACAAATGGACTCCTCTTCAGTTCTAAGTATTTTATAGTCAGGTTTTATGTTGAATTACTTATTTGGACGTGCATTATTGTGAATTTGATTTTGTACTTACTAAAAGGATTTATTCACATAGATCATATTGTAAAAGGGAATGTACCGAATAAATGGCTGGATGAAATAAATTCGTGAAGTAGCTATAGCTTTGACACATAAATTGAAGATTAAATAATACATTCAACCTACTGAACGACCGTGTAATACCTAGTTTGCTATGCGATAAAAGGAACTTGAATACTGTCTGAAATTAAATTCTATCAGTTAACTTTTTTATTGTATTACAGTATATCCTACAACGCTTGTTACATTATACCAATCTATTTTCATTCGTTATCAGCAAGTTCAAATTACCCGTTTTAAATTATCGAAGTATCAAAAATTCGAAAGTTACAACACATATTTAAGTTATTAAAGATCTTCTTGTCAGTTTCTGAGCAGCAATTAAGGGTAAGCGAAAAAATTGATCTTTACAACAATATCAAAGTTCCAAAGTTCGACGGAAAATTTGAAAACTTGTCGAAAGAGCAGAAAGTTGGAAAAAAAGTCGAGTCGATTGTTCATCAATATGCCAAAGACACTGGACGGTAAAGAAATTCTAAGGAAGTATATATATAGACGCAATAGATCGAAAAGGCTTTGATTATATTCCTCTCTCCTAACCTTTGCTTTATTCCTTTTTTTCTCTCAGAAAACCTCTTCAATTTAAATATGCGTTGCTCTTATAGCCTCAAAAGGCGAAAATGGCTTTTTGGCATTATTATGTGTGTTTTTGTTTTTCTTTCTAGTATGTATGGGTAAGTCAGAAGAGGGTTCGATTTTTTTACGACTTTTATACGGCACTCTTCAAGATAGACGATAGTCTAACGTTCGATTCGATTAACTTTCTTTTTGCTTTACTATTCGATCTATAATATTTCGTGTTTTCTCGTTTGTTGCTGGATCGATATTTTTTCCTATTTGGAAGCAAGTAGAATATCTGTAGAATTATTACTTGTGAAAGTTGTATGTTATATATGTATGTGAGCATGAAGCTACGTATTACTTTTACAAAGATGATTAACTTAAAATTAATTTACGGATAAATATTATAATTATGATTTTCAAGTAAATACAGCTATAAAAGTTACAATTAAATGCAGATCATCACTAAGGGAAATTTGATCCCAAACGCAATCTCATTTTCTTCAAGCATACGAATATAGTTAAGTACATGCCATTAGCATAATGAATTGCAAGCTGCTCAGTAATTCAGCCGATCTATCAAGACATGGGACGCATATAGCTTGTAGCTCCTGAGACGACATAAGCAGAGTTAGTGATGATATTATGGTCACAGCTATTGAAGCGGACACTTGATGCTACACTCCTTCCCTCACCTCCTCACTCTCTCGCGCATGCAGCATTCTGAATGAGTGCTTGATGTTGATGGTTTGCGTGACAAGTTTGATGCTACTACAAACGATGATCTTCGAACCTATATGGCCTCTTGATTGAATTAGTCCAATTGAGGAACCCAACTTGAACTAACAATGTAATTTGAAAGTACATTGACGGGATTATTAATAGTTGGTAATTGAATGAGTTATGTCGCATATTGTTATTACGCTATTAAGTTTGTCAGATTGATTATGGAACGAATGATATTATCTTTTGCTTATATATCTTTACTAATAATTTTTTTCTCATCTATCAAAAATTATTATTTTTTGTAAAAAAATTATTTCTTCCGAAATATTGTATAACACTTGAAACATTCCATGTTGGAGAGCGAGAGACAAAAGAGAATTTTTTCTTCTCCTCCATCGCAATAAATAGCGTATCGTCGACGATCAGAAGGGAAAAATGCGAGGCAGTGTGTGTGTGTGTGTGTGTGTGTGTGTGTGTGTGTGTGTGTGTGTGTGTGAGAGAGAGAGCAGTACGTTATATTTTTTACATATACTAGCTCTTATTTTTAGAAGCGACATGAGCTCAATGATAAATAAACGCATTCTCTCATTATTATATTATTTCCATAAAGTTACGAGTTACCGTGCCGATTATTTTATCAGCAGCGTATTATCAAGTTTTCTTTGCTCTTTTGTGTGTATCACGAATATTTGGAATTGCGGAGATTGTTTCGTTCTGAATTTTAATGCTATTCTCGCTGTTTATATCTCGATAGTTATGCTTTAATTAACTTGGATAATACTGATTATTCCATGAATTGCAATTTCCGGGTATTATTGGGATTTATATAAGCTTTAAAATAACATAAACAATATTGAGAATCAGATATACTTTACTCACCTATTTCATTTGAAATTACCGTTTCCCTATAGTTATTTGTATAACGGCAATTGCGAATTCCTCGTACATTACGAGTATCCAATCATTGTCCCTGAAAAGTAAACACTTTTAAGCATAAACGATACATCTATCGTTGTTTACGATAAGACTTGCTAAGCTTGTTTATTTTATATTTGTATGAGAAAAGCTTTTGGCATTTCTACTATAAGTTACTAAATTATACATCGATTGCGATATAATTTTGTTTTCAACTAAAGGCGATAAAACTAGTAAGGTTATGAATCCTGTAATTGATTTGACATTAGAGTGTAATTGTGTGTGCTAATCTCAAAGTTACAAGGTAAATTTTGATACTAGAAAAGGTCTTTTTTCGAATACAATGTATCTCTTAGAGGTGAAGTTGAATTGATAATTGAAAAAGTTTTCAAAGGTTTTGTTCTTCCAATTCATTATAACTTGATAAACATGCAAAAACACCAATAGAAATCTACAAAAGTGTCCTTCAAACTACAACCACATCAAAACTCAGTTGATTTAGCGGCAAAACAATTCTCGCTGGGAAAAGTTTATATCTCGTTCCTCTTACGCGCGCGTGAGTACAATACGAAATAGCGAAAATTATAACGAGCCCGTAACTACATCAAACAGCTTTCCCTGTCTGTCTGGTTCTCTCTCTCTCTCTCTCTCTCTTTCTCTTTCTGTCCCTTTCGTTGGTTTTATAGCTAAAGATATGTCTATATATTTACTCGGTCGAGCTTAGCGTATCGAGAATGCGAGACCGATAAAATCTCAATTATATACAGTGCACGTGGCAAATAGCTACGTAAAACAGGATAATCTATTACGTACCATGCAAGAGAAAGCGACAGAGTGAGAGAGGGAATTTCGCATCAACTAATGGTGGCTATTACAGTTTCGCACACAAAACAATACGACGAACGCCGTTTACACGCGTGTGGCCTGATTTAATTTTGAACTCACCGTTTCGCTTTTCTCAACAATATTATTGATAAGTGCGGGATTTATTTGATCTAAAGATCGAAGATGTTTTCACTGTTGGAAATGCACAGAATGCTGGTAGCTTTATTAATAATATAGCTATTAAGCTCACATGGTTGTCTTAATTAATCGAGAAAAGATTATACAGCAGGGTTTCCCAACGGCTTTTTTTTATTATTAGCGTAGATTTTATTTGAAATTTGCCAGTAAATTGTAGTGTAACGCTTATTAAAATATTGACAATAACTCGCTGATCATTCATCGTAATTGATTTTACGAAACATATGTATATATAATCTGATTTCGATAATAATGAATATTTTCGTGTTTAGTGCATAAAGGGAAGTAAATTTTGTCACGTCTGGCTAAAATTAAATCATGTTCCTAGTTATAACTTGTATTGTATATTTTTTATTGACTAAACGTTCATTATCAGCAAGAATATAGTTTAAAACATCATTGAATCTTTTCCGTTGTATTTAATCTGAATAAACGGTCGATGGCAAATAATTTGATAGCCAAATCTTTATTCAAAATTCCCCTAGTGCAACTTTATCGTTTAAAAACAGTACACAAGTTACGAAAACCATGAAAATAAAAAAACTTGAAGTAGAAAATAGCGAGACAACGAAAGAACCGATTTCGATCAGACTCTAACGTTATATGTAGGGAATAAAAAAAAAAGAGGGCTGGGTGTCTGGATGGGATTAACTTTACGACTCGAGACAGTACACTGTAGCTTGGGAAAAAGAAGAACAATAAAAGAAAGTGATACCAAAGAGGGAGTTTAGTACCCCTCGGCCTGGAAAATACGTCGCACGCACACATACAAACACATGTCAAAGTGCACAGAGCGAGAGAGAGAGAGAGAGAGAGAGAGAGAGAGAGAGAGAAACGTGCGCCCGATCGGCTGCAGGCGCGCGTGTGTCAACGGGAAAACGTTTCCGGCTCCTTGATTAACGCTCTAGTACAAGCGATATGCTCGCCGACAGCGTTAGAGAAACTGTCGCTTTGCTTGCGACGTCGAAGATTAATGGACCATGTAGAAGCTGATTATTTTGATGTTGTGATAGCGATTTGGACTCAAAAATTGTTATTGGCGAAAATATATACCAAAAATGTTGGACAGTTCTTTTTCTTTTTCGTTTAGTGATGTAGCTTGCTTTTAGCTATGAGTATGAAACGCGGTTGACATATTACGACGTGTGAGTTTATGTAATGTCATAACATGAAATTTTATGTGACGTATTTTTGAAAGTCTTGCATTGGAATATAGTAGTCGTAAGTCTGTGCGAATCACCGTAAATTTTTTTATATGTAGACGAACAAACGTCATTATCGTGATTAAAACATTTCTATTGAACAATTTTATAGGGTATCTCAAATGCACACATATTAGCTAGCGATATTCTTTAAATATTACTTTTATTAATGATTTAAACATAAAAAAATCTTCCTTGCGAGTGACACCAGTACTAGCCATGTTGCTACGGAAATATTAAATCATTTAAGTGCTTTTTTCTGTTTCTATTATCGGTATGAGAAATACGTTTTGTCGGCAGATTAAATTTATATCAAATAATTTCCAAGAGACTCGCTCATCAAACTACCAAGATAAACAATCTGCTAGACACACAAAAAGAGCTATGACAATCTCAAGCGGCTTGTGGGGCAATTTGTCCAGGCTCAACTCGCAACGATGTCCAAATGGATCAAAGCATTGGCAGTATTAGCTTGTCCTTAAGCCATCGTACCATAATTGCTCATCGACGCTAATTAAGGATGAAGAGAGGCACATCGTCGTATAATTACAATGCTCAAACATATTCTCAGTCGAACACGAATTATTTGGAAATTACTGTATACTGCACGTCAATTATGATTGATGGCGGCATGAGACCTTATCTACATGGTTGCAACGTAGAAAAAGTCAAAACTAGTATGATTTTGCTATTTTAAAAAGTTGTTCTAACTCTTTTTACGATCATGAAACAATTATAGCCTTATAATAAAACTAATAATAAAGCCAAAACTATAAATTCATTATATACATAATTGATTTCGTGTGGATACAACATATAACTATACACCACACCTCTGCAAATTGAAGTGTCGCAGACGGGCTTTACAGACACTCGCCGCTGCTATCGCGAATCACAAGAAGCACGCGTACCTTATAGTGCACAACACATCTGGGGCAATCGCGCTTTAAGCTTCGCGGCGCACACGTGGTACTGGCGTTATGTGCATGCACGCCTGTCTTGTGGCGCAGCCCGTTTGCCTGCGTTTGATTCCGATTCCCTGGTGTGGCGGCTGCTCGTAAACCTAATAGCGGTGACAGTTTACGACTCTGTCGCTGATCTACTATGTCATTTTACAAATTGAATTTTTTCTATTAATTTTTGAAAATTAAGTATATTTATGGTTTTGAGATCATTTGCTTTTTTACATGATAAAGTGATACATTTTCGAAGAAGTTTTATAACTTGAAAAATTCTCCATGTCTTTGGTAAAATTAATATCACTAGTTTATTCATACGATGAAAATTAAATTACTTTAAACCTCGATAATTTTACGAATATTTTATATCAACAATGCACGCACCTTACGTTATCAGCTTATTAAAAATTGTTTACAAAATCTTGTCAGACTAAACTCATATTTGATCTAATTGGAATAGTGTAACGTCATAAGGGTACCCTTTTACTACATGTTCACCCATCATATTAACGTTATAGATTGCAAATAGTAATTCAGCATAATAAGCTGCATACATAGGTAACGTGTGTTGAACGTCAAAGTCATCAAGTGAAGTGCATGATTATAAATTTTGGAGCAGCTTCATCAATAGACAATAACTGGTGAGCCTATTTCGCAAGCAACAAATAGTCAGGGGCCAGTTGGAACAAACATCGCTGGCAACCATCATTATTAGTTACGTTATTGCTTGTTTCAACTGTCAGCACTGCGACAGCTGTGTAAACAGTGCTTGCGGTCTACAGTGACTGCCCGCGCTGCAGTCGTTCCAACAGCGATGATATTAATACATTACAGATGATTTGAATCAAACTGATAATATATGTTCGATTTGTTCGATTAGATTTTTTTTATGAATTACAACTATGTTCAATTGAATTATATAATATCATTTGAGAATAACTTATAGGATTTTTACTTTTTTTTGTAAGCGTACAAGTGTTTCCATCTAGTTTTATTTTGTCACATAGTTCACTCCGTTACTCAGTAACTGCCTGTTTGGTTAGCTCGTACTTTTGATCATGTTAATTCCACCTTCTCCCTTCACCCACGTCAAACAAGCATTGTGCAAACCGATCTTGTCAGCTGCCACTGTTTGTGTATAAAGTTCTTCTTTCTCTACTTTTTTATCAACCCATTTATTTAGTTGATGTGAAGTGTTACATGTTGCGTTCAAAGGGAATTTTAGAATGTTTAGTAAAACTATGCCAACGCGTGAAATTTTTCTGTGAATCTTGTTTGCGATGTACATATATTCATACATATTTACTTAAAAATGCCAACTGCACTGAGCTCGGTATATTTACATTTTGAAAAGTGCAAGATTGAAATATAAGATTATACTTAACGAAAAATGTATCTCTACGATATTCCATAACATATGTGCACATTTACGTGAAAGACGAATAAATTAAATTTAACGTTATCTCAAATATGCGTACATAGATTTCAATATCAAAGCTGAAAGTTAGACTTACAACAATATACATATTTAATTTCATTTAAGCGAGCCCTAACAGCGAGTTCCCAAACAACAAGTTTAAAGTTATACCTGCGGCTCGGAAGCTAGTTCTCTCTCTCTCTCTCTCTCTATTCCCCTTTCAATTTCTGCCCTCTTACTACGCTCGGTTTGCTATCCTCTGCACGTCGTCGAGAGAGAGAGAGAGAGAGAGAGAGAGGGGGAGAGAGAGAGTGAGAGAGAGAGAGAGAGAAAGGGGGAGAGAGAGAGAGAGAGAGAAAGAGAGAAGTAGAAACACCCCAGGGTTTCGCGCACGGAAATGTTTACGTAGATTAACCGAGCGCTATATCCTTTCGTGCACGCCCGTCCAGTTTACATCTTCGACATATATATTTACTACACAACGCGATCTTTTGATGAATTTCATCATGGTGCGCTTATCGATGTGTCAGTGAAACTTACATTATTCTCATTTTATTCAATTGTAACGCAGACATCGTTGTATTTTATTGATATTTGAATTATAAAAGTCTATGTGTTTTTCGTTAATAAACAACACATAGCTTTCCGTTTTCTATTTCGGCTTTTTTTTACATGCGTCAACGATATTTAGGTGAATTTCTTTGCGCGAATTTATTGTGGATTACACGAAGCATAAGCATCTTTGTTTGTAGACGTTATAAAAAATGCTGCATTACGGTGATGAAAAAAATGTTAATGTTAAGGCCACTGTACATGATTGTAAAATTCAATATTTTTATGCGCTATTTCCTCTGCGAAATTCTAGTAAAGAAAAATAAACTTTAATGTTTATAATTTTTTTACAGTTCATCTGCTTGTCAAAGGGTATAAAAAATATATTGTGAAAATCTAATATATTTTATAACCATAATATAAAACATAACTTATCGTAGCCTCGACGAACGCTAATTCTTTTATTAATTTAAAATATTCGAATTTTGGTAGTCTCTGATTTGGATACAAAGAAATAGAATTAATTACAGCGAGACATATGCATCGTCATAAATCATTCGCTGAGAAGAGAGAAAGAGAAAAATAGTGAGAAAAATGTTGCGAGCGAAATATATATATATAGAGAGAGAGAAAGAGAGAGAATTCCATTTAAATAAAGGCAAAATTACGGCGTTGAAGCTCTGCGAGTGACTGGGGCTTATTTGAAAATGGAGTGCCTCTTCGACTAATTACCTGCGGCTAAACGAATGTGCGAATTTGATACACTACCATCCGTATGAAGGGTGATGCACTTATGCTTCTTTACGCCTCTCGCGCGCTCTCTCTCTCTCTCTCTCTCTCTCTCGCTAGCTTTCGAGTAAATTGAACCGATGATTCTATACTGACTGCACCAGTGGTAACTAACTGTATCAACCTGGTTGTTGTTATTGTAGTAAGGTTCCAATATTTTTTAATGAATTTAAAATGAAATACAGCCTTTCTGGTTAGTGTCGATACGCACACATTTGTTGTGTACTCATAGATTTTTTCATTCAGTGGATTTTTGCGCTTTCCTGAAGATTATGTACTCATGTTTGTGATTGCTGAGTACCCTTGAAAACGGTTTTTATCCAATTTTTCCGTAAAACTCACAGGCTTTAAATTCCTACTCAATGTAGATTGGATGACTTTTGTGCAAAAATACACAAGATTTTCAGTGGTGGTAAAATTAAACTCCTTTTTCATGTATACAATGATCTTATGCATTTTTTCTTCAAATTCCCGAAAGCCACTAATTTCTGAGGTACAATTATTAAATAGCATTGCCTAATAATTTAAGTCGAATATTTATATCTCACAAATATTGGCCAGCACTTTTTTGAACAAACCACGCATGTATCCATATATTTATATTCTCCCAATATTCACTGCGCACACCCTGAATATGAAGTGTTACGCAGCTCGATGCGAGATGAGAAATGAGTAGAGGAAGAAAGAGAAAGAGAGAGAGAGAGAGAGAGAGAGAGCAAACACCACGCTTATATTGAACGAGTGAAATTAAACGTGGCAATATAAATCATACGCGTCATCGTACTGCCTCGTTGCTTGCACACAACATTTCGAGGATGAGTAAAAGCAAACTCAGTGTCTAACAATGCTGATATCAACATTTATCATCGGTATTATGAATTATGATTGTAGGTCGGTTGCAGCTAATAGTTGCACATAATCTGGGGATTACTATTTGTCAGTTTCAATTTTTCTCCTCGAAATAATTTATTTACAAATTAAGTGTGATTAGCAATGGAGTTCAATTTTTTACTTGTTGTTGATTGTTATTCAAAGAAAAAATATAAAGTCACTTGAATCTAACAATAATTATTTTTTATAATAAATACATTATTTTTACAACATGCCATGATGGTGCGTAATTTTGTAAGATAACATTCATAAAAATAAAAAATGTAAAAGTAGATATCTCATAATTCGTTATCGCAATTATTTTCATTTCTGTAAAGCTTATTTCACCCAAAAAAATTAAGGTGCAAATTTGTGCAGTCCAGTTACATTGATGTTTCTTATTCGAATAGCTAAGAAAGAGGCTTGGATACGGCCATTAAAAAACAAAATAAAAAGCAGATCGACTCCATTTTGGAATTTGAATATATTAGCGTAAGCATTCAGATATACATTAGCAAGTATTTCAAGTTAATTAATCCATCTATCAGCTATTCCAAGAGATTTATAGGGAGAAATATACGTAGAAGGGTTTTCAGTTAATTTAGCGGTATGACCACCGATGGACGTGAGCGAGTCCAAGATAATTGGAGAGAAACAAATTAGTGCGATCAGTGCTTGCGCGACTAATGAAAAATGTCTTGTATCGAGCTTTTTTTCTATTTTCTTCTCTCTGCATTGCTCTATGAATGCAAATCCATCTATTAACGAGGCGAAGGAGTAATGAGATTGAAGTGCTCTCTCTTCTCGCGGGGAAGGTAATTAATGTAGTTGCAAATTTCTATGAAGCGTGTTTCATCACTTTCGTAGTGAAAGTGGAAGGGTGAATTCTGCTCAAAGTAATGAGCGCCGCCCGACGTTACCCGGAGAATCAGCACGCTCTTTGATGCTGTTTCCTTTAATTATAAAGAAGAAATAAGGGTACGAGTAGTTATTGAGTTAGCTAACAACAATGTTGCCTTCGACGAATAGGAATTACACAACTGAGCGAATCGAGAATTTCTGGATATTTGCTCGCAAGATTAACTGAAGTAGTTTCTCCAATTGATTGTAAATATATTATATTATCGCCGAGTAGATTAGTAAAATTACGATTACAACGATAATTGTAATTTTCTTAAAACTTTTTCAACTTCCGGCTGCTAAAACATTTCATTCTCTAATTTGTTTTTGTATATTAGTAAGAGATAAAGCTACCGTATCTCGAAAAACTGCATCTTGTACGATTTAATTTATAAAATATCGTAATTAAAATTAGAACAAAAGATTGTTGAAAAGAAATATATATACATGAAAATAAAAAATGACAAATAAAGGTACCTCAAAGTCGAAAATTGGCGGAGTCGATTTCTCTTTTCGTTGAGAAGCTACGAGATGGGTTTTTAAAAAAAAGAAACCAACAAAACTATAGTGATTCATCATGGAGTTCACACGAATAAGCGATAAAAAGGACAGATAAGAAGAAAACTGGGTTAACGATAAAACATGCTTGTGGACAAGAGAGAGGAAAAGAGGGTATCGACGGATATTGCACGAAAAATCTCGATCACCCTCGTCTTTTTACGAAGCATTATTCATTTTAACGTGAGCTTTTAGTTATTATTCCGTGGAAGTTATTTTGCCTCAGCTTACAATAAAGTAGTATTTTTTACAATGCAGCTTTTTGTATACTATCACATTTTTTCCGTTGCTGAAATTTTATGTGAAGCTTTTGGGTATTTATCACCATCAAAAAGATATAAAAGGTGATTTTAAAAGCTTTAAACATTCCGGACTATTTTAGGATGTAATAAATAATTTTTCTGAAATTTTTATTTGACTAATCTCCAGTGAAAAAAAATACTTACAAAAAAAACAAGAATCGTATAGAAATAAAGATAATTTTTGCCTTTATAGGTACAGATATTTTAATTATGTATAGATGAATTTCCTACACGTGATTTAATTTTAAAATATCAAGCAACTTAAAGACAATTGAAATACATATCAACATTGCAGTAAACCTGACAATTATAATTAAATAACGATAAAAAAAATGTTTAAACAAAAATTCGAACCCATTTTTAAGCCTACGAATGATATCACGTGCTGGCAATAAATCTTTGGGCACTAGAGTTGCTCTAGCTCTTACGAGAGGCCACTCGCGCTTTTCTAGCTCGTCCTTCTTCTTTGTTAAGCTCTCTCTCTCGGCGATCTGGCGACGTCACAACGGGAATGGAAATTTATTTATGAGATGAAATGCTGGATCGTGTCGCGTGCATTATTAAACAAGGAGCCCACTGATGCAACTTGGCAACATGTACTTTTGTGAAAGTTTACTTGCTATGTACGACAATGTACTATTAAGTAGTTTATTTATTTTTACTTTATGTATAATAGAAGTTTTAAATTAATGAATTTTTCTAAAATAATCCTTTTTTCAAAAACTTGTTCGTACAAATTTAAACTATGTTTTAAAAACGTCTGGTGACACTAAAACATCAAATAAATTGTCAATGTTGACTTTTATATGTCAGTAAATTTTATTGTAAAATAATTTTAATTCTTCGAAATATTTTTCAAATTTCATCGTCCGAAATAACTATTAACTATTAATAATTTCTAATTGTGTGGTTTCGTAAATTTAACATCCCATTCTACTTCCAACTATTTTATACGCGCAATATTCATCAAAACATTTTCATCTACACCATACGCAAATGCGAAACAATTACAACGTATTCCCGTTCCCCCGCGAGCAATTTGTCTCTAATAAATAAACGATATCAACTCGATGTATATATCCAAAAACATAGCATCGTGCACCCGGATTTACAGTGAAAGATTATTTCTGATACGCGCGTACTATGCACCGGTTAATTTATTGGAAAGCATTATTCGCTTTCAAATAGAATGTAACTTGCCAAGGGCGAGGCGTACAAACTAGAGTAATACGCCGATCGGTTCTTGCTCGCGGCATACGGACAATAAATAATACTCGCACGCTGGTTTAATTGTTTTAATTGTTGCGACTTGATTTAGTTTAAAGAACAATAGTATTTTCTTTAATTTAAAAATTAGTATACCAAAAGAGAAAAATTATTCATAGTATCGTGATGAAAAATTAAAAAGTTGAAGTTTACATCCTCGCAACAGTTTTTCTTTCTCTCCCTCTCTCATTAAAGAGCATTTACAATTGAGATTAGCCGAGTTAAAGGCTTCTGTGCACATGTGCTCTTTGACTTCTTAGTTCGGTTAACACCGTGAGCAAGTCAATAAGAGATTACCAATGTAAATCAATTCTGTCAGTAGGTAACTTTCGGCCGTAACTTTGGCGCTAAATCTCCATAGAGCTGGTAAGGTCTCGTCTTTAGCTCTTTGTCCAACGGATAAACTGCAGGTTCACGAGTGTTTCACGTTTGTGTACTCATAGATTTGTTCTGTGCCTTACTTTCCAAGCGATAAATACTTCGAAATCTATTCGATAAATATATAGCTTACTTCAAGTTTAGAGTCTTTTTTCAATCCGACCCGAATTGGCAACCTTTTGCTGAGGCGAGTTGTATTTTACAGTACTGATAATACCGAATTTACGAGAAAACTTTGCGATGAATTTAGTATATACCATGATGCTTGCTTGTTTTGGAGAGAAAAGTTTCAGGCGCTTAATACATTTTAGAAGTATGAGTATAAGGAGAATATTGCTAATAGCAAGATAGGCTTGATATAACTGAAATATTCAAGATTTATTTCTAATTCGATTTATTTAATGCTATAAATACAATAGGAACGGAAGAATGATTCTCTTTGAAAGTCTTTCTTTCTCTATGATCAGCCACTTACTAACTCATGAGCGTCTCCTTGTATGCCCCTAGTCTTATTTAATGTTTTGACTACGGCTCTTAACTGTTGCCACTTTCTTATCGCATAAGTGTAAGGGAATGCCGTTTAGAGCTGTTCTCATAGAATATGATTCTCTTTCTCTTTCACGTGAGTAAGAAATAACATTGAATACTTTTTCAATGTTACATAGTAAAAATGTATGTAGTCCAGTATCCCTGCAAATAAATTTTCAAAAACAATTATTGTATGTAACTCGAAAGGTAAAAGAATCGGTACACAAAGAAAACAATCCCATGGTATTATCGTAAAAAGGAAGTATAAGTATTTCAATTTCATGAAATTTTTCAGCATAAAACAAATGTATCGTCTATGCGAGCCTTTCTTCTGAATGGAACAGGCGCGAGTAAAAGACTCTGTCAAGAATTACATCATTACCATTGACACGTTCCCATAATTTTGCGTAATAGCTTCTTGTTATTTCGCTGTAATTTATTTAAACGATGGAAATCAATACAACAATTTTGATTTGTTAACCAATTAAAAGAAACTATTTATTTTTTTATTTAAATAATACTAATAGTTCAATGTTTTATACGTTTAAATTAAATTATAAACGTACAACAACCAAATAGATAAATTAACGCAACCTATCGCTAAATTAAAAGGTTTGGTATATCCTTGACAAACCAATTGAACAACATGCAGTTACCGAAAATTGTCTGCTAATCAACTGTTATAACAATAAAAACAATCAATTATTCAAATTGAATCCACTAATTACAATGAACAAATTAATCAATGCAGCTGTCATGTTAAAAAGTGCATACCAATGCTGATATAAAGGACGTATAAGCTAACAATGGTTTAAAAATCACAGAAGCATGGTAAATAAAACGAAAATTGCACAATTGAAGGACCGCGTGAATCCGATTTCCAGTATTTACAGTTGGCGGAAACTTGAGCATATATACACATAATCGGAACAACCGATATATCCCGCGACCTCACTCGCAAGAGTCAACGTTGAAGCTCTGTTCATTCGTTAACTCGGGGCTCGTTCGCATTCGTTTGTGCGCCTGGTAAAAAAAAAAGTAAATGTATGGCTGAATTTTTCTTGAAACAAACGCTTTTTAATTAAATTGAAGAATTCCTTTGTGTTAAATTCAATTGTTCAAATCATTTATTTAAACTCTTTAATGTGAGCATTTTGCGTATAGTCGCAAAAGAATCATCGGTTTAACGATGATTTTCATAAATACAGTCTCTTCATTTTTATTGAATGACGGTTCATACTGCTATAATAATGACATATCATCCGACACAATTTATCTTCAATCATTATAAAATAGAAATATTTAGAAGTATGAGAAGCAAAAATAAACCTGTCATAATTCACATAGTGTTCCACTTCACATATAGGATACAATAGAGTCATTGTTAGGCAGAAGAGTAGAAAGCTCGCCATATCTCAACTACTCACATGCGATAGTTTCTAACAAGCTCTCGTTTCCAGTATAACAACTAACGAGTCGCTATTACTAAAAGCGTTCTAAAATCAAATAAATCGTTAGAAATACGATTTTTTTTGCTGACTGTAAAAGTTGATTAACAAAGAATCGAGTGGTTTTTTTTTCGTACCACAACGGCCTCGTCATTTCCTGGTAGGTTTTTTTTTTGCGGGAGGTCCGCTCACGTAATTGGGTCACCACGAAAAAGTGATCGGCGGTCAGTTGAGTAAAGCCTATCCCTTTGATTCACTCGTGGCGAAAACGGTGAACTATTGCTCGATGATTGAAACGTACCTTGTATTAAAATAGCTCTATATTGTAGGATTACTTTGTAGTTAAACACAGTATTTGAGTCGAAAATAATAAAAATAAAAAATTTGAGGACTGATAATACTGAAAGTATTATGCAACAAAAATATTCATAAGTATAATTTTGTTAAACCTGTATAAGACATAATTAATATAACAAATGTTAGAACCCATACGATGTATATCATATTACTATTATAATAAAAGAATAGATATTTAATTATTTCTCTACATATTTTTTCTATTATGTCAGCTGTGTATACCTCTGGATAGAAAATAATTCACAAAGTTACAGAATAAATGTGCTTTACTATAAAACCACGTATTAGGATAAACTAAAACGCATTGGACAACGTGTAAAAATTCTTGTTTATTACTCGTGTTTCCAATCATCGTTGCGTTCGTATCGCTTGTATTTCTTTATTCATGTGTATGCACTACGCATATAAATAAAATCCCAACCAAACAAAGAATTGGCCTTTTGAGCTGTCAACGACAAATCTAGCTACAATGTAGTATTTTTCCCTCGTTGCTATCCCTCCTAGTCAATATAGTCTGCCTATATAACAGCACACAGTGAAATATACAACCATGTGCATTTCTTCGGCTTTGTTAAATTAAAATATTGGCAGGGAATTCGGCAACGCTGTATGAAGAATGGATATGATATGCGTACTAAAAATAGATTAATAGAAGCAATAAAAACAAAAAAGTATCAAATATTTTAAATGATATGCATAGCATGTATAAAACTAGAATGAATATACCAATTGTAATAAACAAATTAAATTGAAATTTATTTTTACAACTATTTTAATTGAATGAATACATTAATTATCAGATTTATTCTTTGTGTATGGGAGTTTATTTTAATAATATAAATATTTTAATTTGTTTCTTTTAATTGAAAAAGTTCTGTACGTAGCCTTGGATTCAACGGAATAGTGGGTTTTACTTATGGATTTGAAACGAACGTATATCGATAGTAAAGTCTGCACGACCCATCATTTAACGAGTGAATTATTAATCCGAACAAAAAGTCGACGTCCGTGAATGCTTTGCAAAAGTTTTTCGAAAAAAGAGCCAAACGAAAGAGGATTTACGTTATATTCAATATGAACTGAATGAGTGGGGACTCGATAGATATTATAACGATTTTGAAAATCGCGACTGCGTAGGTGATATATTGTGTCGCAACAAAGATCAGAAAATATTGGAAACACTATTTGTTTTTCCTTTTTTTTTTTGTTTTTTTTTTATTTCGATCACGCTCTCGTTAGTTGGAGTGCTATTGAAAGAATAAAAAGTAAATACTCTGAAGCATAACTCGTATGCTATTTTCATGTTTCAACATTGAAAAATATTGTCACATTAACTTGTGCTTTTAAAGAAAATAAATGTATGTTTAATAAAAGAAAATATTGATTCTTTATTTAAGTTAAACTATGTAATGAATTTTTCTTATTACGGAAAATGTATGTAGAAAATAAGAGCTTGCGTATGGCTGCGGTTTTAATCTTGGTAGACTTAAAATTTATTCGCGTGCAACGTAGTTATCAGAATGTTGACTACAAAATATTATTTTCTACGAAATAGAGCACCAATAAGGTAAAAGATAAATCTAAAACATTTTTTAATAGTATACGGTATTTTTGAAACTGCAATGCCTTATGCGCCTTGACACATTTTATTAAAAAAACATTTTTATATTTGTTTTTAAATTATTAAGATTATAGTACTGACAATTTGGGACTATCCTTGAGTACTCAGATAAAAGCCTAACTTGCTTACGAACAAGCAAAGTTAAATAAATTTTACTCCAGCCAAAATCACTTATTCACTTGGCTTTTCTTTGTTCAGTAATAGTAACTTGATACAAGTTTATGTTCATTTCGGATGCAGACCGTTTTCATTTGCAGCGCGTATCTCCCTTTTCTCTGTTAGTTCGCCCATCTTCTATTTATTTCCAACTGTCCTCCCTGCTATGCATTCCATTTCCTTTCTCGTTCGGCCTCTTTTCCTTCCCTCCGGGCCAAGGTACTTTGTTTTCTATTCAGCTGGTGGTGCACACTGAAATACACGTGACGTTGCGAGATTTTCGCGCGATATTTGAAAATCTCCCTCGACGCTTAAGCTAAGTAAATTCCGTCCTCTTTTCGCTGTTCAAAGCGTTGTCCTTTACCTAAAATAGGATTATTTACCTACTTCGTTTGCTTATCGTTGCTTGTTAACTTAGAAAACAATGCTTCTTTTCTTCTGTGTAATGCTACAAAGTCGATCATAAAATTTGAAAAAATCAGGAAATTTGTTTAGCTACATACAGAAAAATTTATTTTATACCAACGATAAAAAATTCATTTATTCGATATTGGATATTAATAAATATATCTTTGGCTATTAAAACTCAGGTAATCTACGATATATAACTACGAAAGCACAATGAACTGATTGCTGATTGGCTCCGGAAACTATTTTTTTCTCTACAAATTCCCAGGCGCGAGAGACCGCAAACGAACGAAAGAATACAAAAAGTCGGAAACCAAGCGAAAAAAAGAAACAAAAAACTGAAACGTAACTAGACTTTCAAACAAAATTATACGTACACCCCAATACTGGCAGATATAGGAATACTGTGATAGCGCATTATAGAACAGGCTCGTATAACAATTTTATTTGTATACAATTTTGTACTATTTTTTTATTGAGCATTGCAGAATGTCACAAGAAGATCTCTTTTGCTTTTCGTCATGTAATTTGTATTACAAGTATTTCTTTGACATTAATATATATATTCAAGAAGAGGTAGAGTTTCCTTCAAAATAAAACTTTTTATAAACACAGTTCTTAACTTTGGAATTGCGCCGTTGATAATTACCAAGATAAATTTTAAGCGTATCCCGTAAGCGTACTCTAGACATTGCTACTTAAAATTGACCATTTTTGAAAATATGAAGATTAATAGCAATAACACCAAATATTCACCTTTAGCTTTGTTAATTATCATTGCAAAAGCTATCTTGATTGGAAATTGACATCTATCTACATTTTCCTATGTTTTCGTTATATCCACTAAAAATAAAATAATTTGAATTTTCGCAATTTTAGTTGCTTGAACTAATCAGAATCAGAATAATTATTTGCTTGAACTAATAAAAGTAAAAATATATTGCCTTTTCTTACCGAGATTCTCCTTTTTATAAGGAAATAATAAAACTTTCCATACATAACAAGTGATAACAAATGGTGACTGATTTTACGAAAAAAAATATTGCAAAGATAATCATTTATTATGCATTGGATATTTCACGTTTGAAAATCTCTTGAATAGAAAAACGGTCAAATGATTTCCCAACAGCAATACAAAAAATAATGAAATACACTTTTTACATACAAGCTCTCAACGCTCACGTGCCACATGCAATGGATATCCAAACTCTCAAAATCTAAAAAAAATTCACGCTACATGTACTTCAATAAATATAAAAACAACGCTTTCATATTTATACAAGCTCTTCTCAATATTCCAGCTTTTTTCGTCTGTCTCTTTCTCTCGTTCTCTCCTTCTCTCTCTCTCTCTCTCTCTCTCTTTTACGATACGAAAGCAAAAAAAAATATATTCGCACGGGTGAAAAATCAAAGTCTTTGGCGCATTTCAGAGATGCGTTCTCTCCTGCGTAGCCTCAGGACAATTTCGCGAATTCTCACAGGGAGCTTGGAAACTAAATTACACATTTCAAGGGACAGAGAGAGAGAGAGACTTGTGAAAACTTTTCCATTTTAAATAAGAATAAATTCAAATTCCACGTCGTGCACGCTGCTTATGGCGTGAGTAACAAGCTCCGCTATACGCGTGCGCGTCGCATAAAGAAACTCAGTAACTGCGGGTAAGAGAGGCTGTGACAATTTTAGATACTCAGGCAAGGATAATTCTTTGAATCAACTATCTTAATAATATTGGAGTATCTCTTATAAAATGGTATCCTCAGTTTAATGAGTCTGTAATTTTCTTTGACTTAATTTTTTTACGCGAATTTCTTCGTATTATATTTAATTATTAACTTGTTAACTTAATACTACTATTCATTAATATTTTTTATCTTTATGATAACAATCACAATACCAATAATAAAAATAATAAATAATGCCAACTATATACTCATTTCATAGACTTACTATGTAATAACTACATCAAAAATTGTTATTCTTAATTATTATCGAAAAGAACTCATGTGAATTTTCACAATATGGATGTTCTACATTTTAATATATTTATTTCTTCCATACATCAATAATTATTATTTATATTGGTGTCAAATGAATCAAGTTCATAATTCTTTCAATTTTAGATTTCTAAGATTATGATATATTAACTAAACGGTTGATCTGTATATCATATCAGTAATACTACGAATAATATATGATTTAAAAAAGCTGACTATGCAGAAAGTAACATTGTAATCCATAAAATTATGTAACCGCAAAGAATTATGTACATACAAATCCCAAATATCCGCAGCAAACTATTATAGAAGCGGTGAAGTTCGCAAGTATTCATACTATCACAGCTGTAGATTATTCAGAGGATGTGACTATTTATGAGTTGGAATTACTGTAAACATAGTTATGTATCAATTTACAACTTATCGACAGGAATATAAATTCTTTTACAAGTCCTATATTTTACGCAGACATTTATTCCGTTATGTATGATTTACTCTTCAATCAAATATGACTGTTGAATAATATTTGGATTAATGAATTGAATATTTATAAAATTATTAAAGTTATTCCTAGTTTTCATATAAAATTTTACTCTATAACTTATGTCATTTTCACATTTTCATCTGTTTTCGCTTCAAAACAGTTTTTTCACCATTCTTTTTCACAAGGATGTTGGTGTACTATCTTTTAATTTTTATCTGCGACATCATTAACGCAACACCACGTAACTAAAAGCACTAGCGTTAAAAAAATAATTCTGGTGTTATAGAGTAGCTTTACAACGCGCGTATAAGCTTACAAAGTTACTAGATCCCATCGTGCTACGTGAGCAGCTTCGAAACATATTACATGAGAGAGATGTAACAATAACAACTCAACCGATGTGGCCTGCTTTTCGGGAGGATTATTCCTTTCTCTATGTTGTTAAGGTTCTATAATATAGATTTTCTTAGTTTAGAATCACGAAACATTTTCTACGTGATTTTTAAATTTATTATGGACTTGTTCGTACTTGGAATCATTTATTCATATATTCATGCGATATTTTAGATTACATTATATTCAAAGTGCGTTGATGATTGATCCTTTCTTAATTGCACAAAAATAATTAATACTTCAATAAATCAATGTATAATGAAAATTTTGAATAATTAGCTATCTTTGATGAAAGAAGAACTTTTTTTTTTACTGAAATAGCTCTGTTATTATATCCATAGCTGAATTTATATTATTTATGTAATGCTTATCCGCGTCAACACCCTCATCTGACAAATTTAACGCGTCAATTAAAAATTAGCAATAATCGCGACACATACGTGTTCAAACAAAATCAAGCATCAGTACAATAATCGATAGACGGAAAATTCACGGATCGCATAACACGGCTAAACGCTTAATTACCCACGATAATCTAGGCAGCCTATCGCTGAGACCGAAACGTGCTCGCTCGGTCACAGATGCCTTATCAGGAGAAGAGGTAGCAGCAGCCGTGGTTTACTCGTCCTATCCTAAATCTCGCCGCTACAGCTGCGCTTTTCTCAACCATCCGTCCGTTCACCCGTCGGCCTCGTTGCACTTAATCGTTTCCACGATCCTTATCGTCGCCTCGGCACTTTGTAACGAGTTAGCGCGCTCGAATTTTCGCGCAAAACTTGTTACGATATATATACATATATACTCGTCATAGTTGATTGATAGACTGCTGTGCTGATAGCTAATGAGTTTTGGATACTCGAAGCTAAAATAAATACTCCTGATAAATAAGAATATTTATGACTGAAGAAACTTTTTATTGAGAAGGATTTCGTTTGCAATGTTATATATAATCATGAGCGTTTGATAGCATTTCTATTGAACACTTTCGATGGTTTGCAAGTTTTGATGCGTTAAGTACTTACGGGAAGTAAATTTAAAGCTTGCATATTCTAGCTGCGCTCACCTATAACGTAATAAAAACAAATTATTACTTTGCAAGTCAAAAATGTTATATTTTACAAATTTTTTTGACCTAAAAGTAAAAGAATGTAAAGATATTCCTATTCTATTACAAAGCACTAAATATATTAGTTTATCCTATCGCAAATTAATATTTTATTGTAGTACTTTACGAGAGCGTTATCAATGAAAGTAAACGATAAAACTGAAGAGAGCTTCCAACTGATAAGAGTCGTACGCGAAGCTTAAAAAAGGAAAAAAAAAACAGTCTTGAAAGTTCGGATTATTTGTTTTCACGAAGTCGCTATAAAATTTACTTTATGAAAGTTCTTAGTAAGTTATAGCTATGGCTATCTATGGCTTCCAAAGTACCACATTCGTCAAATTTTAAGAACAATCTCGTGAAAAAGTCACTTGAGTAAAAAGAATGACAGTATTTGTATTATTTTTTAAATAAGCATATCTGCCCATTAAATTCGACCACTTATATAACAATAGCGCGAGAATAAATAGTAATAGCATATTTCAAACCACATAATAACATCTATCTGTATCTGTATCTGTGTATTTAATATAGTTAATTGAATGAAACAGAGATAGACAGACAGATAAAAATGACAATCGTGAAAATTCATCGAAGTCGACATCTCCTATTACCACTATGCGATTCGAAATCAAGGAATAAAAGCTTTGAACGCACATGGCTGAACGAGTCACACTATTCAGAAATTCCAATAGACCGATATGCTGGTTCTTTTCTTTGCCGGAGGTCTCGTTAAGAATGCGACGAGTGAAACGAGTTCCCGGCCCAGCCGAATAAATGGCCCGCAAGCTGTCGCTCTCTTTCGCGTACACATTATTTTTCTTTCTTTTTTCCACCCTCTATACGTCTTCAAGTTGCACTCGCTCTCGCTCTTTTTCTTTTTTCAGATGGATGAGCACTCGTTGACGTGTGCTACTTCTGCTTTATATCCGCGATAAGCACTCATCTGATTTTGTCTTTGGGTTATTGTCTGCGCTTCGATACTGGAATTCTCTCTGCGATTATCACGTGCTAAAAAATGACTGTAGATTATACATTTCGGTGGAAAAATAATCGTAGGTTTATATATATATGTGCACTCTACAATGATATGACTTCACTGTTATTCGAGCATGGTTTATAGACTGGCTTCTATTGGAACTACACGGTTTCACAAAATTCTGGAATTGAGTAACTATTGGGACATGATTTTTTTAGGTTGAAAATAAGTCTAAATTCAGACAAAAACTATACATATGACGTATATCACTCCATTTTCAAAAGTTCAAAGGCGACAGTTTTAGTTTCTATTTCGGAAAGTTATTTAAAAAAAAACTATTTAATTGTAAGATGATAAAGAATTTTCATACGAAAAAACGTAGTCTGGGTAAAGAGTTTATTACATCTTATTTAATTAACCATCGTTAGTAGGATTTATTTAATCTTTGATATTTTTGTCGCCGTGAATTATCGATGGATTTAGACTAATTAATAGGAGAAGATGATCTAACCTTGCGTTCGTGAAAAAATATATTATTCTCAACAGTGATAAACGCACATCCGATAAAGTAAGAACATTTCACATTTCGAAAAATAAATTAAAAGTAATAGACGGAGATATATAAAAACCAATCGCTTGCCTTAGTTGGCTTAGTATAAGTGTACTGCAGTAGGTGCCTGGATAGGCATAACAAACTAGAAAACTTGGCGATGTAAATATAAGCCATTCTCGGAGCTTATCGGCTCTTGAGCGCGCGCGAAAAGTGCAGTGAGTTGCGCGTTTGAAACTCGTATAAATATATATATATATACATACATACATATATATACATACAAAAGGCGAGCGTATACAGAGCGATTACGAAGTTCAGTTAAAGTTTTTAAGCCTCCAGCCTGGGCTTTGGGAATCGCTCCTCCTTCGATAAAGGCTGCCACTTACAAATGCAAACAACGCGTACATGAACCCGTTAATATTAGAAGTAATCCTCATTAAGTAGGATCTATTTTCAACATTAATTATCGATCCTATTACTATTTGATCGAAACTTTTCGACGAAGCTGTGTTTCAATTGACAAATCTGCAATGGTAGCTATTTTCTTGTGATTATCTATCTTTTAAAAAAAAAATTATTTTCATATATGTTATATGATAAAGAACAGTGATACTCAGCACGGTTAAAAGTGCATTTATTTATGTTTAAATTTAATTATATAATACTTTTTTTTATAATCTTGTAGATATTCGAATCACAAAGACTGAGATAATAAAAGAATTAAAATTTTATAATTAAAATCTCTTCCGAAGTAAAGTATTTTCGACGATAAAATTATCAAAAACTTTCAACTGCAATTTATAAGTTTGACTACAGTTTATTTTCATTAGTATTATAAACTTTTGATATATTAAATTAAGCAAAGTGAAATCAATTTCAAAGTGTTGAACTAACTTCAAATCTGTTTGCACAGTAACTATAACTACTTCTGTTGTACTTAAAAATACAAACATTTCTAATAGAAATAATACAAAAAATTTAATTCACAAAATACTAGCTTTCAATCGAACGAGCACTTGCGATAAATAGAACTAGCTCGTTTGTCGGCATTCTATTTAATAAGATTCGAGCATTCCGTCACGAAGCTCATTAATGCAAACACTTGCTTGTTTACGAGGCGCGCGACTGACCAGAGTAGCTTTACGTTGCGTCAAGCTTTAAGAGAAAAAGAGAGAAAAAAGTTCGCCCGGTGGAAGCGGAATACAAAAAGAAGCGGACCAAGCGAGCGAACAGAAAGAAAACTTGAATATTCTTCGTCGACTTTCTGCGACGAGAGAGAAAGAGCGAGGCACTCGATTATGGTGGCGCCCTGGTGAATCTCAATCGCGTCGGATTTTAAAGCTCGCGACGACGTGTTTCGGAGAAGGGGATGTCGCACGGGGAATACAAAAGTGCACATTTTCCTCAGAGACACTAGTGCAAGAGGCTACATTTCGAAAGGTATTGCTTTCGATTTGTTTGAACTTGCGACTTTTATTATTTTTTTAAACAGTTTATTGTAGCATCTTTCACTACGGAGCTGAGTTGGTCATGATTATCTGAGAAAAAAAGACGATTATATATTAAACGTTGTTACTAAGGAAAATATTACATCTTTAAGACACTTTTCGTGACTCGAGTATGTATTTTTTTGCGAGTGAAGAAGAAATTCGTTCTTTATGTGCGCTTTCTCTTTTTCACGATTTATTTTCTGCAGATATTTTCGTAAAATATATTTCACTGGATATTTCGGCTATTACGACCAATGAGAATAGGATTGTTTCACAAGGTTTCTTTGAGAATCAGAAAAATAGCCACGTTAAACTACCATTATTTCGATAGATCGTAGTAATTCGAGACTTGCTGCTAAAATGAAACTCTTGTCACGTTCAGTCGTCTTTACGGAACGTTAAACTCGCTGTAAGTTACCGAATGGACTCAAACTATGTGAAAAAGAGCTACACCTTCATTTGGAATTTGACAAAAGACTGAAAACAAATAAAAAGTAGATCACGATGTTAGAATAAGGCATTACTATAGTGATTTTTTCATGTTTTTCGCATAATTTTTCATACTTAAGAAAATGTGGAAAACTTTATTCTTTAGTCTATGTGGTACAAAACTTTACTTGAATGTTTTAGTGAACTAAACAAAACTTATGTATTTCAATCTCAGGGGCGTCAGAGGCTTTCGGGTTAATATAAAAAAAAGGAGACCCTACTCTAACTTTTCAAATATCCAGCTGACGCGTGAGAAAGCGCAGTAAAGCTTGCGAGGTGGCAAAATTAAAAAGTTTAGCATTCGTACGTCGACCTCGTTTGCGAAAAACTAATAAACGAGCTAAAACACAGCTTACGTACTTCTTAACTTAAAACAACATCCATACATTTCTAAAAGGAATTTTATTTTTTTTCCAGACTTCCTAATTTTTTTCCAATTTAAAATTTATCGAGATATAAATTCAGAATAGCTATGTGCAAATGATTACTCTTCTTACTATCTTTGCAATTTCAAAAACTTGTATCCCATTGTGAGACTTGAAGTACATTCCAACAACTTTGACACTCGTGTCTTCAATTGCTCAGCCGTGGCATCAAGAGGATAATAATCTTAGTCGTGGAATCTACGGCAAAGGTGAGTTCTCAAGTAAAAGTGGACAAGGCAAGGAAGAGAGAAACAGAAAGAGAGAGAGAGAGAGAGAGGGGGGGGGGGAGGAGAAACAGTCGTCCTAACTGGAATGAAGTATATCGCCCGTGGGAAATCTTACAAGACGCCAGCACTTGTTTTGAACTTGGATACACCTCGAAACTTAAATCAACGCTATATTTTCTTCGCCCACTTCGCCAAGTGTTTGCCGCGAGTGTATAAAAATCAACTTTATCTTTGTTAGAAACTCAATGAAACAACTGATTTCTCATGTAAGTCAGTTTATTTGCCGTTGTCGAGTTAGTTCGATTTATTCCAAATGCTCATTTCATAATTATTTTTTACACTTTAAATCGAAAGAAACTATACTTTGATTTTCAAATGAAAACGAACTTTTTCTAAGTAAATAATTGAAAGTTTGAATAACGCAACTGATATATTCATTGTTCGATTATTTCTTTCGCCGATCTTTATCTGCTCTTAGAATATCAGGTATATTAGCATTTGAATTTCAATGAAAACAAAGGAAAACCAATTTGTTTACATCAAATTTATAGACCACTACGTCGTAGAGTATTAAAATGTACCCCTCTCGCTGTGGATATAGGAATTAACTTAATTTCGTACTGAAATCGTTATATAATTACTCATAGCATATAATACTGACAAAAATTAAGCATTAAAATCTAATTACCAGCGTTGCGGACCCTTTGAACTAAAAACCTTGCGCTTACGTGATACCGCAAACACATTCGTTGTCTTGAATAAATCCTTTTTGTAACTTCAAAGCATTTCTAACAATTTCGTGGTCAAAAAGCCACATTTCCCTGAATCGCCGTGTCTCATTGTTCGTTTCATAAGTGAAAGAATTAAAACCAAAGGACTGAAAGAGCTCACCGTTAAATTATTTAGCCATCAAAAGTGCTAAGCGAGCTAAGTACTAGTAGACAGATCAACGTTTACTCTTAAATGTATACATTTTTGTAATTTGACTTTTTTGTCTTTTGCTGTTAAGGTGAATAAATTATCGCCGGACTTATTTAGCTAAAATTAACGTGAGGATTGTTGAAAAATTCATATTAATTTATGTAATAATGGAAGTCAAAGTTTCAACAATATGGTTTGCGTGAGTTGGGAAATTCAAACGAAACTGCGCTTGTTTTGTTCAGAACTTTTTATATAGGTTAAATCACTCCTAAAAAATTCATACTAATGGTAAAAGTGTACTTGAAAAAACTGCTTTGTTTCAAGATACATAGGTTCAAATGTTTTCACTAAACTAAAACATTTGTAATAAGAAGTGAACAAGGCGAATGTAATTATTATATAATTCACGGAGGTGATCTTATTCATAAAATTTCTGTATATCGTTAAAATTATATATTGAAACTATATCGACTTATTTCATTCTACGAAAGCCTACATTAAAAGGCATATTCGTGCTTTTATTTCAACAGTGATAAACCATTTCAAGTATTATATCTATTTAAATCCAATAAGTGTATTTATTCATGTATCTAGATTTTTATACTGACTGATTTAATCGGCATATTAGATATTACCAACAATGCCGGTAGCTTAAAAAACAGTTATTAAATGCACTGAATAGACGGACAAATAGCTCGAACAGTGGATTAACTGTGTAAGCTCCAAAAATGTATAGTCAAACAGCAAACCGTGTTTTTAATCATTGTCCATATTAGCAGAATGACAGACATACCTGGCATACAATTAATCCTGCCAGAATAAATGCTAATTGATTCATTGGCAAAAACACGGCAATAGCATCAGGAGACGGAAAAATGGAGGGAGGATGAGATTGAGAGAAGCATGTCTCTAATTGGCTTTTCCATAGCGTAGTAACTAGTTAATATTCGACGAGTTCGACTCGTACGTACCCAAGCGCAAAATGAACTTAATCGGGCGCTATCCGTTTAACATCTATCGTCCTTTCAGCGCTCGGGAGTCAGCGAATTTTCGTGTTTCGTTGACGGTATGATGTATGGAAGATTCTATTAAATGAATAGAACAAGATGTGAAATAGTTTATTTGGAATTTCATCTGATTTTTTAAATGAATTTATAATCTAAATATCTTATGTATTTTTTTACTAGCTTAAGCTACCACAATTAATATTTCTAGTAGTACTGAATATTTGGTCAAAGTACAAAAGAATTACATCATTTTTTAGTTGCTTGTACATCTAACAAAAATCTTCATTTTTGTTAATTTTTGTATTCATCATCTGGTAATTTGTCGCACAGATATAAACGTATCTAACTATAATGAAATATTTCCACTTTATAGTACATTATTTAAGTTAAGATTTTATAAAAAACTTCGTTTTTCTTATATTATACTTTAATTAGTAAATTATTGTCGATGAAAATAACGTTTAGCTAGGAGAAAAATATCAAAATGATTGTACTTGATAATATTGTTATATTTACAATTAAAATATTTGCATATCGACTTAAATATGAGATAAAGGAAACCTAAACAAGTGAATAGCATGAATGATTTAAAGTGCATCGGCACAATTATACAGCAAGTGTAACAATATGACAGTTCTATAGAGTAAAATGAACCTGCTAAATTAGAGTATCAAGTTAGCATAAGCTTTTAGAAAGCTTTCAAGAGTTCATCCATTCGTGTTTCGAATATATAAATTTCAATTGAAGTAAATGCGATAATATGATCCAACGCCTTATTAAGGCATAATTATCATAATAAAGCGACGGACTTTTTATTGAAACGACGAACTTTTATTAAGCTTTTTTTGCCATCCCGCTTTATATTCCAGATCGTGCTACTCTTACCTAATCGTTTCTTTTTTTATAATAGCAAGTCCATTTTCCTCTCATCTTATTTTATTCGATTTCAGAACCCATTTTAATCGCTTCAATAATTGCTCTCAGACCAGAGCGAGTTAAGTAGTTCGAGTGCACTGAAAACTTTTCTCACGATTTGTTAATCGAGTTTCATGCCTCGTCTCACCTTTTTTCTACGCTTCTCGAACTCTCTATGTGGATTCATTCATTTTTTGCAAGAGAAAGCACTGCGTTACAAAAGAAATTTTCAAGGCGCAACAAGAAGTTAATGCGCTTTTGACTGGAAGAAATGTTTCAGTGCACATTATTTCGAGTATACTTTCATCGTTAAACAGCTCTGAATTTCATCATTTTCTATTTTATTTTACCTAGTCACTTTATACGCGTCCCCGACTTCTTTGTTCAGCTTGATGCTTGTTTCTTGTCTTCTAATTTAGTTTCCGAGATTTGAAGGCACTTTAGGAATTAACAAAAAGCAGAAATGCGTTTTATATTGCGCAATATTGTCAAAAAATTCTATTTAATCTTAGCTCGAATTTTGTTACAAGACATTTTTCTGTGAAAAATAATCTAATTTTATGAGTATCGTTGATGCATAAACAGTGACAATATTACAAATCTCGTTGCAAATAAAATCTGATTATATATTTTTAAACCTATTCAAAATGTCATATTATCTAGACATTTTTCGTCGATTTTTCACAAACATATTGTTTGCTCTAAATTTGAAAGCTAAAATGATTTATCCCCGATAAAACTGTCGAAAATCAAATGCAAAACATCAAAAGGAAAATTATTAAAAAAAACATTATTTTTTGTACCAAAGTGGTTCATGAAAGAGCTTTGCTGACACACGAATGCGAGCAGTGTTATCGATTTACGAGGACAACGAGTAGGATATGCTTTCGCTCGTAAATACAATGTGGCACCGATACATATCGGCTATAAATACGTATTTTATCCGCCAAGGGATTTGAAATGAAATACAGTCGTCAAGAGCCAGCTTGGCTCTCAGGGATTACCTGTAAAGAGATTTCTATCCAGCTCGAGCATATCCGTCCTTTGTCTCTTTTCTCAGCCTATCAGCGACCGTATTGTAAAATTTAATAAATTCATGATGCCCAGAGTTTATCAGATTAAATCCAGACTTCTGCTTCTGCATCGTGCTCATTAGAACATATATTATTTAATTTGATTCATTCATTGATGTGGATTAATTATTACTGAACTTCTGTAAATGTAATACATCTAGTAATTGGGCTTTCAAATAGTTTGAAACCAGAAAAAAGTTTCAAGATTAAATTAACCATTGTTAGACGATTCAAAGCTCTAAGAATTGTTCTCAAGTCTGATATTACTTGAAAAGATGTTTAATTTTCAACAGGTTAAGTCAAGTATTTTGTAATGTACGCTTATATTATTACGTTTCGTAATCATTTCCAATCAATTAGCTGATCCAGCATTTATTGACTATTAATGTTTACTCCATAAATGACTCTCGTATAACTCCTTGTATGCAATTCACACTTAGTCCATAAGACAAGCCACTAATTTTATGGTAGCTTTTGTAGGGCAAACTTTACGTTTTGGCATATTTTTTTATGGCGCTCTTTCTCTCTACTGAGGCAACTTCACACCTTAAAACTATGGCTATTGGCTTGAGACGCCCCTAGGTGTGGCAATAACTATAACAATAACTGTAGAGCACCCAATCGTTCTATTCTCTAACAGATCCAGCTTCTCTTATGTGTGCAAGCGATCGAAACTAAGTATTTTTCAAGACCGATTTCTAATCTCAAACTGATGATTGCCATTTGGCTATGATACTATGGCTGACCATATCCTCGGTTTTCTACTTGTGACGGGTTGCTTTGCGTTTGTGTGAGAACGTTTATTTTTTGTGCACAATGTGAACACTATTATCTTAAAATTTTAGTTTCAATAAATTCTGAATTTATAACTAGAATATTCAAGGTGATATTGTATAAGAAAATGATGCTTTTGCTCTTCTATTACGAAGAAGTGTATGTAATCTTTATGAATTATTCTTTTTCTAAAATCAAACTTGTGAAATATAATCTAAATTTAATGACAGAATAAACAAAGAACATTATTTTATGTAGCGGTATAGAATTGTGATATTTTATCCGTTTAATATCAAACAAGACACCTGATGTATAATGTAGTAAAAAAACTAAAGTAAAGAAACAAGTAGTAAAAAAACTAAACCTTTGGAATGAAAAGTTTGAAGGATCGTCTCTTGTATTAAGTGGCTCTTTTACAACACACTACTCAACTTATTAAGAAACTCAGTTACTCACTAACTGCGTTAGAATCATATAACTGCAAGTGATTCTTTATCCAACCATTAGCTGTGATTAAATCCAAAAATTAATGTAAATAAATACTTTTAGCAAGGTATACATTTTTATATTTCATTTGTATGGCCTATTTTTAACTCGTTTGTATTACATGAAAATATTTTAATCTTAAATTTTTTTTTAGTATCTGTAATTGAAAACTTAATTTTATTGCTATGTTTTACAAATTGAAGATAGATTTCAGATAATATATTAAAAATTACTTGAGTACTGTAATATACTTACGTAAACATTATTTCGCAGAGCGATAAAATATCTATTAAGATCGTTAAAATTTCATTAAATACCTTGCAAAAATTTCAATATTAATTGAATCATGTTATATACTTTTGCCGTATTCGTGTTTAAAATACTGTCTGAAGATTTTTTTATATTCCTCGTCACTGTTTCTATTGCATGAAACTACTCTACATTATACATCAGGTGTCTTGACTATTAAATCCTCGAGCAACCTTCCATTGTTTGCCGTCATCTCGTCGCTTTTGACTTCTTATTCTCTCTCACACATATACACAGCTGTATAGTCTCAAGTTCTCCTCGATCGTTACGTTCGCGTGACAAGTGCCACGAACTTTCGTTGTTAGCGTCTCCACGAATTAGAGACGCGCATGCGTCCTGGTCTGGTTGTTTTTTTCTAACTCGGGGGGTGTGAGTGAAAGTTTTTGACAGCCTTTATGGTTGACGTTAGTTCCTATCAAAGTTTTAATGGAGATGTGAAAAAGTCGGTTCATTGATTTGATTGCTATGATGTTTCAAAAGTATAACGATGGTAGTAGTTTGGAAGCCAGTCAACAGATATATCAAAGACGAATGATCTCATTGGGTGTGAAATGTAATTTTTTGACTTATAAATTTGATTTTCGTAAGATGGAAATCGACTGTAATGCTTATATGAGCTTGCTGACATTTCTATTAATATTTTTTTTAATTTTTAAATTTTTATTGACATATCGGGAATGTTACAAGTACGTAGGTATCGAAATTATTCATTTGATAGCTATACATCATTAATGATATAGTAATTTATTTTCCTTTATACCATTTTATCAACAATATTTCAATACTTTAATAATTATATTATTTTAATGTGAAAATATTAATTCAGTGCTCGAAGAAAGTGAAGATAGACGATCCATTTTCGTAAAATTTTAATGAAATATTATCTGTGTAGATACGAAAGGTCACTCAGCTAAAAATCTAAAAATGGTTTAATAGTTAATGTTACTGTCGAATTACTTTGTAAGAATTCAAAAATATAACGTAAGAGAAAGAGAGACAGAGAGAGTATTTTCCGGCACGCTGTTCGGTAACCCGGAAATGAAGTTTAAACACCGCAAGGAGAAACATATGCCCCGAGCATTTCTTAGAAAAACAAGAGGAGGATCTCAGAGATAGAGAGAGAGGGAAAAAAAGAGAAAGCTACAGAGAGAAAAAGTATACATATATTTCAAAAGGGTGGCGAGGGGAAAGAAACATGTCGGAACCGGTGCTTTTTTCCACATCATGGCATTTTTCCCCGTACTGTCCGCCATACTTTTCCAGAAAATTGACTTCTCTACAATTTTCGAGGCCAATTTCCTGGTTGTCGCTGATCTTCTTGTACTATAGAGCTGTGAGATCAGAGACAAGGGCGAAGCACGAAGAACCTGTTGTACAGGATGAAAACTTATCAAGGGTGGTGTGGACATCGTAAGAGTCGAATGATTTATTGTGCTTTCAGGCTAACTATTTTTTATCTCTTCGTTCTTCGAATGAAGATTCGAATTTATTCAAAATATCTTCCTGAGTACTTACTTTGTTTAATATTTATTGCAATGCTTCGATGTTCGTTTCTCACTTTAAGCATAATTTGTTGATTTATGATTTCTTTGATGACGTGATGTTAAAAGAAAAATTAAGAAAAAGTAAGTTTCTTTGAAATTAATTAATTTTCTTAAAAATTAAGAAAAAGTAAGTTTCTCAATAAAGTATTGAGTTCTAAAAATTAATAGGGATTTATTATTGTTTTTGAAAAATGTCTAAAAATCAGTAATATTTCATTTAAAATATCCTATTTTTTATATTTATGTACATAAGCAATCGAGATGATTATAACATGAGAAATTTTTTTTACATTGTATAGCCTAAAACTATATGTCTGCATTTGAAAAAAATGTCTAATGTTAAAAAAATCAGATATCACTGATGAATAAAATGATAATCAAACTCGTATTTCAAAAACAATTTTACCGCGGGAACATCGAAACTCGAAAAACAGCTCTGCCAAAACTTTTTATAATACCAAAACAGCAATAACTCGAGAATCCCACGAAAAAAGTAACAAAAAGCAGTCGACAAACAAACGAAAAGTAGAATAGCCTGTCGCCGTGTCAGTTTGCGGCCAAACTGTTTTTCCGTTAGGGACCTTTTTCTCTTCCATGCACAAAAGCATCGGTTAAGTATCGAACTGTTATGATCCGGCTTTGGCTTGGCTGACGTCCAAGGATCGGTGGTGGTGCGAACGGGTTGATAACTTGGCTGCTCCAACTCGACGGACACGCTGGACGTAGAGCGTTGGGATAGGCTAGATAAAGAGACCCCGTGGCCAGATAAACAAACAAAGCACACACTGGCTAATGGATTGTGTGGCTGAAGGACCTTGGCTGCCTATGAATACCGTGGTTCTCAAAAGTGTAGGAGTTATACTTATATTCTTTCGATTAATTATCAATAAATTATTGATGAATCCATTTTTCACTTAAATGATTTTAATATATATATATATATATATATGTACGTATATATCGAATTTATTTATTTGATGATTTTCGAAATATTAATTTACTCGTATATAATTTCAAGTTGACAGGAATTTACAGCAGTAGTCTTAGAAGTATCCGACCTAACAATGAAAGTCAAAACATTTGAGGAAAATATCTTTATTTCTCTATATAGTCTCCTTTTAGCTCGGTACACTTTCAAGCGGTGTTTGATATTTAAAGAATTAGCTTCATAGCTAACTAGATGTCGATAAATTCGACACCTTGTAGTCAGAATCGTCGAGCTCCTCAAAAAACGTATCAACAATAGACTCCACCTCTTCAACGTTGTCAAATCTTTTACCACCGAGCCATTTTTTAAGTTTGGAAATAGAAAATAATCTGAAGGAGTCAAATTGAGTAAACATGAGCCATTGTAATGACGAATGTGTGAACCGGTGTATTGTCTTAATAGAACAAAACTTTCTTTTTTACTAAGTTTTTCACTTTGTATAATACTCGCTTTTATCGTTTTTCCTTTCGGAACATGAGTGAAAATTGTCCTACGGGCATCCCAAAAAATCTGATACCATAACCTTATCTGCAGATGGAACTGTCTTCGACTCCTTACGAATAGGTTCCCTTCTTTCAATCCATTGTTTTGACTATTCCTTTTTCTCAGATGTAAAGTGATAGACCCACATTTCACTCATAATTATGAATTGACGTAAAAATATTGCTGTGAACCTTGGTTAAACAATCGACTGAAACATTCTCACAATGTTTTTTTTTTCATTGCGAGTAATCACAACACCCATTTCGTGCATAGCGTATTCATGTTCAAATTGTCAGTTGGCATACGATGTACAACCATTTTTTAAATGTCTACCGTGTCTGATAACTCACGCACTTTTAATCGACGGGCAACCAATATCATTTTGTACGTTTTTTCACCATTTTTGGTGTTGTCACTTCATCAAGTCAATCATTGCGATGTGCGTTTTTACTGTTCATACATTCTCATTTAAACTCTGGCACCCGATATTTTACTGTTATAAACGAACGAGTAGACATACCCAAAATGGAATTTAACTCCGCTATGATATCGGTTGCACTGAGACCTTTCAAATGAAAATATTATCTTATATACCGATGACCAATGTTTTCCATTTTTGCAAATTTTCTAAAATTGTTCACTATTGATGGCTGTCAAATAAATACTGAATAACGTAGCATCGCAAAACTTTGAACTTGAGCTTTATAAGGTTATAGTTGTTCTTTTCGTACAACAATCACTACCTATATATCAAGTCGCATATTCCTAGGACTACCCTTGTAAATCAGTACCTTCTTATAAAAAAGATCAAAAGATGAGAGAATAAGAAATGTGAAATTTCAAAGTTAAAAAGTTAAGCCGCTGGACGAAAATGTCGAATCAGCAAATATAAAAGTTCCATAAAAAGTGAAATAATAAAGGAGATAATACAAATAAATCCAAAGTATCTGAAGAATAAAATAAGAAATGCCAAAAAATATATAAATAGCGCGCTAGACTAAAACGTGTAAAACATCTATGTTCTAAAATGATAAAAAAAACATAAGTTATAAAATAAATAACCAAGTATGCTAGAGGATAGATTATAATATAATATACCACAAATGTATTAACATTCTACAGTGTTGTGATTTTCTTGCAATTGAAATAGATTTTAGTTGAGTCTACATGATGTATTCTTTTCTAAAGCAAAAATTGAAAAATAATACAGATTTATAGTAATACAAAATGATCGCCTTCATTGCTTTAGTTTTTGTATAAAAAACGACGTAGATGTCATAACAACGTTATTTATCTTTAAATCACACAAAAAAAATAAGTTTGCTAGTATAACGTGAAATTACAGATTGTCATTTGCTCTCCAACAGCGCCGAAATAAAAAAAAATCGAAAGAGTAAAAAAGCTTGGAAGCGATCTTAACCATCCAGCTGAAAGGATGATTTACAACACGCAACAAAAGCTGTAAAAGTTCGCGGAAAACACGCGCGCACGAAAGAGTACATTGTTCGTCGCGGCTTAATCGCGTTGACCGGGCAAAAATATGGGGTTCACCGGTTATAATTCGTCTTTGCTTGAGGTCTTTTTTCTTTCTCTCTCTCTCTCTTTCTCTCTTGTTTGGATATCGAGAGAAACCCCAGCCGCTTGTTATTTATGTTGTCACACGCTGATTTTCTTCTTTCAAATTTGTTTTTTTTTCTCTTTCGTTCGCTCATGGAAAATTGGGGTGTGGTCCCTCGACTGGGTAATGAATGTGCTCGACGAGCGCGTATCCAATCAACGCAATCGAAATTTTCCTCCAGCCGTTGGCCTATCCCGTCGAAAAAAATGTATTGGAAATCGGTTTATTGCTCGAGGATTATTAAATAAAAGCTCTATAGTTTTTTACGTTATTAAATTTGAATTAAGTTAAATCATTTCCTATGTTTACTTAAAATATAGAGAAGCAAGCAGTTTTAGATTTAATTATTTTAATAACTAAAAATGTAAAAAGCAAATTAATCCATAAATATAACTATGAATTATAACTATAAGAACGGATAGAAAAAAATGTACAAAAGAACAATGAAGATGTTGACTTCTACAGAACAAAGTTAAGTCAACCTATATTCTCAAACAAGGAAACAAGTATGTCGCAGATCAAAGGATTCTCATGCATCTGTGATACGTACGTCAAGCAAATCAGCCGTGCGCAAGAGGGGAAGAAAAAAAGAGCGAACCGCAGAAACGCCAGTGCACATAGAGTATTGCGCTCTTGGCTTTGATCCTTGGTAAAGTTGGCGCCTGGTTATATATATATACAGTTTGATAATTAAACCGTTTGCATCTCCCGTTCCTCCGCACAAAGTCTTGCACTCGTAAACACGCCTCTCGGACAACGTAAACGCATTGCCGGACTTGCCTCACGGGGATCTACGTTCTCTCTGTCTCTGTCTCTCTCTCTCTCTCTCTCTCTCTCTCTCTCTCTCTCTCGATTGCTTAGTTCACATATAAACATCTGTGTTTAGGACGATGCGTGGATATATATATATGTATGTACATTCGCCTAAGATTCGTGGGCACAGCTGACGTAATTGAGTGAATGTTTAGCTCGGATATGGCTTGCGCTTTGGCTAGAGGCGATGTATGCTGGGTAAATTGGTTGATACGCTAGTAAAAGTGGTACTTTGATATCGCTATTTTCCGGTTTATTGTTTTAGAGTTCGCTTGTGATACGAGAGCTGGAATTTTAATAGTACCTTTATGAAAAATGTTATATGCAGTATTACAACTACATCTATGGTACATTTGAGGAATTACTCGATGAAAATTGCTGAAGAATAATGAATAGTTATGCCAAAGTGTCATTAAAATGTGAATCGCGTAATTCTAAATCCGCAAATTAAATACGAACTTATATTAAATAAGCCAAACCATCAAAATAATAGTTAAACATTTGCCAACAAAATATAGCCGTGACAATAATCTATGGCGAGTGCAAAACAGTAGCTAGCAATATTCGCTTATATATATATACAGATTCAAAACCTCTTGGCAATCTCTTGTGTTCTCCCGAGCAACTTATAACGAGTGTCTCTATAGCGGACGATATGCCTTAACAAGCACACCATCGTACATACAAACGCAAAATTGTTTATTCGACTTATGTAGCTGTGGGTGATTTTGACGGGAATGTCAGTTTCAAGTTGTTGAATTGTGTACTAGTTATACAGCTTGCGCTTGTTTTTAGCAGTTAGATACAAATCGATAGAGGTGCTGGCGTCGAAGTTTTGGGAAAGTATGGGAACGTGATATGTTGCCTTGATGGTTTTGTACGCCATTTGTCTTGAGTTCGAGAGAAAGAGAAAACAGTCGACAAGTGAGTATAATTGGGAAGCTGGAGTGAGAGACGTTGTTATGCGATAGTTCATTATATCTCTTGTACGTGACTCGTTCGATTTCAATCAAGTCATTTGTCACGTTATACCTAACCAGAATCATGACAGCTTTACCTTTTGTAGCCAGAGAAGATTATCAATGAAATATTCTTTTTTTTTTATCTGTTTATTTTTCAGATTGTAATATCTGTATAATATTTCATGCAGTAAATTACTGCGAATAAAAATATTGACCTAGAATTCTAGAGAACTCGTTATTAAAATATTTAAAAGTATTATTAGATGTACACAAATAGGGCTAGATAGAATATCTACATTTTAATTTGCTTGGATTGAAATGAATAAACTGTTTTATATTTAAAGCTATATTTTATCCTTCAAAGTATCTTTCAAAATAAGAATGAAGGGAAAAAAACTCATTAAAAATTACTGAAGGTAACCTGTAAGCCGTAAAAGACGATCCATGTAATCCTGTCATAACAAAAGTTAATCGATAAGGCAACAAAATTAGATTTACCAACAAAAATAGAAAGCGATGAATAATATAAACATAAATAAAATCTCATTTCTTTTTCCCATGGGTCTTTAATATGTAAATCAGAGCACAGCTCATCCTTGCGCATCAATTACCTCGTATCTGGCTGCAGGCCACCGCGCGCCCGAAATTTCTTCCTTACTCACACGTATATGTCGAGCGACTAAAACACAAAGGGATTTGAAAGAGAAAACAAGTGAATATTCCCCTCTTTCTCGTAAGAAAAACCTTGTTGAACTTACATTATGGTCAAATCACATTATATTTTAATATGATTTTGGTCTTTCTAAGGGGCGACAAAGGTTCTTTATCTATTTATATTTTATACGGAAAACGTATTGATACAACTGAATACGAACTTTTTAATAGCATTTTTCGAATACATTAGTATCAAATATTACAGCAATTTTTAGTGGTATACATAATCACGTCGTCTTTATTCCTTTGAATAATTTTATTAATTAGTCCCGTTAATCTTAAAGTTCATCTACCAAGTGAAGTGAAGAGAGAGTCAGAGTCAGTGCAATGAGTAATTTATGTATAATTTAATTAATTGATTTATTCAGAATAATAAGCATGTTCAGTCTTGCTATATATTATGCCAATTTGACTGAGGTATAGAAAAATTACTCAAATGCAGGGGAAAGCCAGAGTCAAGGATACGAATCTTAATTACATAAATCAATCTACATTTGAATATCGTATTTAAATCTAATGAAAAATGGCCTTACAATACTATTTTTCAAGGTGACATAGTTGATTGAGATATTATTAAGAGCCCTCTTACGAACTTACGGATACCTAGTTCCTGTAGCTATAGGATGGGGAAGGGCATCACACAATGAAACCACAAAAGGTGAGCTCGACGTTTCGATAATAGAGACAGCTCTTGCAGCCTCATAGACGATGGGTATAGGGATCGCGTACTGGATGCTCCTCCGAAAAGTTTTTTCCGGATGAGCAGGACAATTCCAACTACATTCGCCGTAGATTGAGGTTGATTCCAATTCACTGATATGGATAATGAACAAACACTTTATGTTGACTACAATTCAATTTAGCGGATTACAACCTGTCAGACGCACTTCTCGCAACAAACTAGGTTCCTTTCTCTCCTTCGACCATTCTCTTAGTTTTTGTTTTTGAACTGTTAACCCAAAGATCCTCTTCCTACTCCCTTATTGCTAAGAGAGGGAGAGAGACGTGCTCATTTTGATCGAAGGGCCTCTGTCGTAGTGGTAAGTTTAGAAATGCGACAGCTAACCAGCACATGTTGAGGTTTTCGCTAGATTTACGAATGTCATGAGGCATGCCCAACATGTGTTGGGTTTTCTCCAAGTTTGGGTGAGCGCTTGCTGAGACATATACCAGCAAGCTCCCTAAACGATCATGTCAGAGGGAAATGTCTTGTAACGTGAACAAACGTGAAAGGTAATCTCTATGGACTTGTTTCGGTGATTCAGTTTTTATGTGGAAAAGTGAATTGATACTAATACGTACATAGAATATATGTATATAAATTATATTAATTAATTTATTCAATTAATTGATCCAAAAATAGTATATACAGAAATTTTATTCATTTTATAATGTTCTAACATCTGTTTTTCAAAACAATAGCAATTGAATTCGTTTTTGTTTCACATTACGTGAATCTTCTCTATAATTTTATTCGCAAAATTATCAAAAACTCCATACAACATTAAAAACTGATATCCTATACTGCACAAAATATAAATTCTATCTCGAGAGATTTCCCATCTCCATTACCAATCAACCATCGTCGTATTACACTCGTCTCAAACGCTGCATGCGTATAAAAGCTCGCACGCGTAATATAAAAAAGTAGGTCGCCTATACTTATACTTGGAAAAAACTGGAAAAGTCTCAAGCACTCGCTCGAAGGGATGAGGAGGAAGAAAAAGTAAAAGAAGAAAGTCTGCGTAATCCTAAATGGAAAAATTCATGCGAATGGTCCAGGTGGTTCTATTTACTTTTATACGATAAGAGAGTGAGAGTAAAAATAAAGAGGAACAGCGGAAGGCCACTCATGTTAATGCCGGAGGCATCAAGTCTCGTAATCCCTAACGAGCACAGAAAGTCACCACCACGAAAAAAAGAAACGCCATGTAACAAGTTACATTTTTTAGGCCTATCGGTGCTCTCTAATCTACTCTTTGTTTTCTTTACTGTTATTTACATCCAAAAAAAGGGTATTTTTATTTAATTTGTGGAAATTTAAACGTTACGGGAGGTATTAATCAAAGGTTCATAGATAGTTACTGCTTGAAAGTTTGTTAATTACATTTCGTAGAGCCGATTTGTAAGTATAAGTTATTTTAAGATATATAACGTAAACTTTGCTAATGGAGCAAAGATTCTTGTCGTTTGAATTGTGCGAGATTTGTAATTTACCAACGTAACTTCAAATATGAAATGGCAGGAAATGTATTCGATGTTATTTGTTATTCTCGTATTTGTTATTCTCGTCATCTCTCTTGATTTTATTTATAGACTGATTTACGTACAAAAGAAAACTTAGTCATACGTTAAAAATGTCCATATTTTTCTTATTGTGCACTGTTTGCGTACAAAATTTACAAAAAAAGAAGTAAATACGAAATAGCAGAAAATAATGCCTTTCCCGCTATTTCAAAAAAGGGAAAAGCGTGTTGTTAAACGTACAAGTCGCGTCCTTTTTCTTAATTCAATTTGCAAAACATCTTGAGAAATATGAAGTTTGATTATTGAGCAGACAAATTTATAATATTGCTAGAAGCCATAAAAACATTAAATTTTATGAATACCAACTATATTTTACCTTTTTTCGTTGTTGCAAAGACATCAATGCTCTGCCCTTGTAGTTAACATTTTATCTATAGAAACGTAATTCCACAGACTATGTAGCTTCTGAGTTAATTCAATTTTCCATTATATTCCGTACACAAACTTACTTTTGTGATTATGATAAAGCATTTATTTCGTTTCTTTATTAAATGTTTGGAATACATCAGTTTTTACTTTAAAATGTTTTCTTACCTTATGTTACTTCTAAAATTATATTTTTTTAACGTTGTTTTAATAAATCAGTCCTATCTCATTATACTGATTATCATAATTTGCATTCAAATTGACGAAAAGAAAAGCAATCTATCATAATAATTTTCAGGGAATTATTAAAGACTAATGGAAATTCACTATTTAAACATCTTCTTTTGTGACAATATTTCCTGTAAAAGTAGTTAGCAGAAAATGCTTTTTAGAGAAAACACTCGAGAGCACATAGCTCTATAAAAACAAACGGGCGATCGTAAAGTTGCCGGTCGAGAGGGATACCAGGCGGTTCCAAAAGCGCACTTTTTCCATCAGCGATTTCTGGCCCCCAAATTACAACACGCAAATATGTCCGAGCACTCGCCCTGAACAGTAAAAACGTTTTTAATGGCTGCGATTTTGTTGTGCATTAGCGCCATATGTTAGAGAGGATTTACCCTCTCTTTCTCCCGAGATTATCGAAAATTTCGCGTGAAATGACAGATCATTTAATTTTATTTTGAATTCGGGACATTTTGACGTCGTGTATATGTACTTTTTATGATGATGCAATTCGTTATTATATGATAATGCAGTTGAATTATCGGATATATTATCTTGAATATTGTTGTATATAAAAGCAAGCTGATGTGAAAGCGTAATTCAACTGGAAAGCTTTATGAAATGAAGAGTTAAAATAATATTTCTACGTAAAATAATTGTCCGATAAACCGCAATAATTTTATACGATACATCATCTTTCCTCCATGGACGTAAATCCAAAACCACCATGTTGAACTGGAATATATCGTGAGCCAAAAATGGTATAATGCAGACAATTATGTTTTGCTAGATGGTTTGCATAAACCTTGATTTTTGTTGCATAAACCTTGATTTTTGTCGGTGAGTGGTTTACTTAGCTTTGGAATTTCGCCAGATCGCATAACTAAACAGTTTAGAAACAGGGCCGTTCACATGTTTACGTTGAAACTTGAAACTTGTGCTTTGTTATCATATAATAGATATTCCAACTTGTACGTAAAGCATCATTCGATGCCGTTACGAATAAAGTACTTTTTATTTAAATTGTAAATGGAAACCAGAAAGTGTGATAATCGTGGCAAACGCGGTGAAAACTTTTATGCTTAATGCGTCGTGGCAAGTCGCACTTTTTCTAAAAAAAAAAAACAAAAAGACCATATCGTAAAAATGCCGCCAGCACTTGGAAACTTAACAATGGCAAAAACTTCCGAAAAAATGAAGAAAAATAGAATAATAGTCACCTCTAATGACATGATATCGAGGGAAATAATTTGAGCGTGGACAATGCCAAAGTAGTAGAATCCTACGCGCTGCGAATACTGGAAACTATTAGATCGATACGTGTATCCACCTAACCAAACGTCGACTTTTACGTAAAAGAGAGCCTGACTCGTCTCACCAAAGTTTTTTCTTGCAATTTTTCTTTCACGCAGATGCCTGAGAACTTGTTCAAGTAGGCTGCATATTGGGAAACGTCATTTCAATCAGCGATAAAACATTTTTTACGGAAAAATATCTTTTTCCAATTAATTTATTTGAATTTAAATGTTGTACTTTCGCCGAGTGTGATGAATGCTCGAGAACGTTGCTAGTAGTGCTCTGCTAGACGCGAATATCTTAGACGAGTTTCGACGCTGTCGTGTTTTTCACCGATTTTGCAGATGTAACTTATTTACGTAAAAAGGAGTTATTCCATTAGTTATCGAGTGACTCTCGGGGGTTGTCGGCTTTCTGTATGGTAGCTTATTAGATATATTACTTTTTCTCTTACTTTATGAATACGTTAAAATGTAGTTGATCAACTTTTATAATTTATGAGTAGCTCATTTATAATTAAAAGAAACTCTTTTGTAATTGAAAGATCAATCCAACAACAATTTGTTCGTCTTCAATTACTCTTTGAATCGATATCGATATATTTTCTAACATTTTCATATTATGTTATTTAAATTATAAGTGAAAAAAAGACATGCATTTTTTTAAATAAAACTATTTATCTATATTCTACACGTGGACAAACGTAAAGCTAATAAAGTTGAATAAAATTATCAGCACACTGAAAGGCAACGCGCCGAAGATAGAAAAGTTACAGTAGTATGTGCGAGCATCGCTTCGACCTGACATTAATATCGTATCGAGCCGCGGGGCAAGCAGAGATTGCCGAACTTTTGAATTTTTTAAAACTTCTCGTGCTAAGCGATCGCGACGCGCATCGAGTATCTGCCAGCGGGATTCAAAATCTCGATGACAGGTCCGCGGTCGATAACTTCTCATGGTTCGCTCTTTGTTTCTACCCTTTCTATCCACGCACTTCGCGACTAATTAACCATTTCTATTTGATTGGCGATTCTATCTCTCTTTTATACCACCGAGTGGATTAAATAAAGCACAAGAGTAGCTATTTAACTGAAGTTATCATTATTCAAGTACACAATGGTCGTTGAAAATCCATTCTTGTTATAATTTCATTGACATGATACTGTGAATAGCATTGTGAAAGTTAGAGATCAAAAGCCTTGAAATGCATTTACTGCCTACAAAATTATCATTATGCTGCATCGTCGGAATCAAATGGAAAGCAAATTAAAAGATGCCTTTTTGATTTAAGAATACTTCGCTGCCTGACCAAGCAACGTAATTATGATAGTTCCTTCAAGTTGTTGCAAAATAAAAAGTATTGAACATTTTTTTTTATCTTATGAAATGTAAGATTTTTTCGTAGTTTTTCAAAGGAGTTGCGGATGATAAGTAGCTTGGCATTATATTTTGTTTGCATGACCTGCTTGTGAAAAAGATTCGTTGTTATGTCTGTAACAAGGTTTTCTCGCTCGATCTAATTATGCAAGTTTTCGTTTGTTCTTCGAGTACTTCTACTAGTTCAATTTTAAAATGTTCAGCCTGAAAATTGTCCTATACTCTAACTCTACCGTGATATCAGCATTTATTTTTCTTAAATTACTTATTAAACGCAAGAGTAAATCATTTTTCTTAAATTTTATAAATTTAAGAAAAATGAGAAATTGACATTCAAAGTAATTTTTTTACAGTGACTCAACTTAAGGAAGAAATTTACAAAATGAATTGTTCATACATGCACAATAAAAGAATGAAAGATACAACATTTTTTAAACAAAATTATATTAATTTTATAACAATAACATTGTAATTGCTGTAATATACTACTATAAAACATCATCTCGAAAAAATATTTATTATGAACTAATGTATTTGATACACGCCTCCTCATTATGCGTAATAGGCAGTGATGCATAAAAATAACAAGATTAGAATTTAACGGACAATTTCCAAACAATAAATTATCAAAATAAATCCCATTAAAAAAAATCAACGAGCCATTGATAAAATAAAAAATTAATCAATTTTCGCAAAGTATAGCATCATTGGTGCAATCGCAAATACACGTGAGTAAGAGAAAGAGAAAAGAAGAAGCCAAAGTATAGCTTATAAAGTAGCCTTCTCGAGTAATATACGGCTGAGGTAGTGTAAAAAATGATGCGACGTAAAATAAAAAGTGTTTGAGACAAGAACGGGCAAGAAATGCACGTGATAAATCCAACAGGAGGGAACAGTATATGTAGCAATAGCCCCTGTAGCGTGTTCACCCCCTTGCAGTTCGCAAATATATCGACTTCGGTTAATTTCGTGACGCGCAGCACGATCGGCAAGAATTGCTTCTACTCGCAAGAGTAAAAAGTGTGACTTATTAAGACGCTGTATGTACTGTAATGTCTTGCCAGCAAAAGAACATTTTTCGAGATTGGCTTACATAGCTTTTTTTATTTTTGAATCTGTTACAATGTTTTATACTAGACATGAATATAAAAATCTTTACACGCAATATTGATAATAAAACACACCACAGTCTAGTGATTTTTTTATTGGAGATCTATATTTTTTTAATTACAAAATACTTTAAACTTACTCATGGATCGACGTTTATTGAGAGTAATTTATTTTGCATCCGGTTATAACGACGCTTACAAAAGTCTCCGCAACAAATTAAATTGAATTTATTGATATAACAGTGCCATTAATTCCATAGTCCCACATAATTATATATAATTCTCATATAGTTTTCAAGGTGTTCTAAATTGTTATCATAACAAGTTTCAAAGTTATTTTGCTTCTTTATCTGAAATTCTACTTGGCACTTTCAAAATCAAGACTAAAGTTATCTCATTATATTTCAATGGCATTCAATTTACGAATAGTACACATACTGAATCTCAAAACAAGAGAAAATAATTTACGTTTTAGACACGTACGGAATAAGGTAGTAAAGTATAAAATTGATAATTGGTTCCTTCATGGTTCAATTAAAAAGGTAACTGTAAACATTATCCTAGTGTCTTTTACACAGAAAAAGTTTACAAAATACATGGTCGTAATGTAGGTTTTTAAGACATAATGCAGACCGTACACGAATATCTTAATTGGCGCACTTACTAAACCTGCTGCAATATACCAAGAAAACTGACAAAGCTTGTATTCTGTTTCAGTTGAGAAGCTCGGTAAATAAAGTAAGTCAGGATGTAATTCTGTTTTCCTCAGAGAGCTTGAATTATACAGGAGGTTTTATCTCTACTGCGTGTGTTTGTGCACCCTGCATGTTTTGTTTGTTAGAATGCCACGCTGCCAAGAAGAAAATTTATGTACGACAAAAATGCCATGACTTTCTATAGTAATTATACACATGGAAAGTATGACAGTAGAATATAATTTAATTATTCTTAATAGTCTTTATTAGGCTTCTTTTAAATTTCAAGTAAAAACCGTATCTGCTAACAAATGAAAAACTATACATTTTGCAGGGCATTTATTCGTTTAATAATTTAATATAAATAAAATTATTTCCATAGAGCTAAGTTCAGATGTTCAACCATGCTGCATCTATACAAATGTCGCCCACAGCAAATATACAGGAACGCAGAATTACTGAGAACATTCGAATGTGACCAGTACAAATAGTTTTCCATGTATATCAATATAACTGTGGTATGCTCTTCCAGTTATTTGTCTATTTTCATTAGGTCGTCCGAAAGCTCTATTTGATAAAGTAATTATAGTTTACATCAGTCAATCAGGCCAAAGTGTAGACTAAGTCAAATTCACGAATCCTAGTGAGAGGAGTGTAGGATTGACCGGAGAATTTGATTAAGTAGACGTTTGGGCTACTTCGTAGATTTGTATCAAAGAGAATTACTGTTCTAGACCGAGGTTCAACAAATATTGATTTACTATGTTGGGCATTCTGATTATTTGAGCATCAAGTTACTTATTCATTAATTTTCCTTAATCAACGAATGCGAAGAAATAAAAAATATGTTAATGATCATTTACAGAATTTTTTAGATATTCAATGCGATAGTATTTATTAGTATCTCGGCGGTAATTATAACTGTAGTACGATTAAATTAAACAAAATTGAATAAAAGTCGTCTATAAAATACTCCATAATTCGTACTTTTTATATGCATTAACTGAATTGGAATTATTCTATTTAATATGAATGATTGAAGATGAATAATTCTATTTAATGCTCCATTTATATAAAATATCACGCCATTATTTTAATTGAAAATCTACGTAAGGATATCTTAAATTCACCATTACTTTATAGCTTTGTTAAATACTGTAAGAGACACTTTTACGAAAAGCAAAATGTTATATTCTTTTAATAAAATAAAATAAATGTTTGATAAAAATTCTACTATTTACGATCCAAAAAAATATTCAAATTTGTTTAATAGCTTCTGGTGGTGTATTTATTAATAAAAAAAATAAAAAGAATGACGAAGAGTAAAGACCTATTGATAAAAAGTTATGATCGTCACAAAATAGTAATAAATGTCAAATAGCGAGCCTTGAAAAGATGTAACTTTGGTATAAACAAATGTAATATAAAGCAAACAAGCAATTTATTATTATAACAAAAGATAAAGTTGTATTAGTAGAGCAGTAGTATACACGATTCTGTACGTTATTTTTAATCATTTTTATTGTTATGAAACTTGTATACCTTATAAAGCCAATATGTTCAGAGCACTCAGCGTTCATTGACAGTTCTAATAGTATGAAACATTTTAACGTATTTGTGAATATATAGTTATACGTATGAATAATATTTGAAACTTTTCTGCAATAGCTTCAATTTTCCATTGTTTGAAAAATTGTTTCTCAACGTGTAAAATTTCTTTTCTCTACATAGTCGACCATTGAAATGCGACCACGAAACAATTACCCCGATGATTCGCAACAAGAAGCTATAAATTACACGCAAGCCTCTAATGAGATTTTTATCGGATTATCGGCCAAACTTCCGGGAAAATACCACACTGGGTAATTTCATGAAGAAAAAAAGAAGAAAAAAATCGCCGATCCGTCGCTCGCAGAGACGAACGTGTTGAAGTCCTATATTCGTGTATATATACAATTCAGTGCAAACGCTTCACAATTCACTATAAATTTTGATGATCGACTGGTCCCCTGAATCTTTTGAATTGTCGGCGTCTGTTAAATCGGGCTTTTTAATCTACGTAGAGATTTATTGCTTTATTTTAAAAGCTCGCGCAACGTCGCGATTTATTTCCGTTATAATTAATAACAAACATTTTCCATGATGTATATGTTTTTTCATAAATATTTTTTATGTATATGAGTTAGAAATACAATTTCAGGTAAAATTTCGGTTTTATTAATTCCGCAAATATGCCAGGAAATATTAAATTGCCTGTTTGATATCGTTCGTGTATTTCAATATCATAAATATTTATCGTTGATTTTTTAAATAAAATCTCCCATAAATAAAAATATAAGTTGATTATAAAAAAAGCACATTTTACTTACACTATTAAATATTTAGTTGAGGACGTGTCCATCAGAAATGTAATCACTATAAATATGAATATTTTTTCATTATATTACTCACTACAAATATTGTAATAGATTTAACGTTTCGAAATGCAAAAAAAAGAATCGTTAATTACAAATATAACAAGAGCGTGAACAATTTTCAGCAAGGTTTTCCAAGTATTTTGGACATATCTTTTTAGCCATGTAATCAAAAATCCTCATCAACATTGAAAATGACGTACGTGAAGCTGTAAAAAATAAAGAAGAGTTCTTAACGACGTGCTTATAAAAAAGTTGACGAGCCTTACTACAGTAAGCCTGGCTAGTAGTGATAATTAAAGAGCCTCATAGTAACTATATCCCTGAGCCATCCGAGTCTTCAAAGGACCAAAGCCGAGCAAACTAGTAAACGCGATGGCAGATAGCTATGGCATGCGCACAGCCTCTCGACTTTTGAATTCGCACGGCTTACAGTTACGTTCGCGCGTTTGATCTATACTCTAAGCGTTAATCACGCATACGCCAACCCCCCTAGATTATTGGGCATAGGTGAGATTAACGTGATGGAAAGGTTACCTACGTTTGATAGATGCCCTTTTTTCAGTTTTGTCATATGGATTAGATATTCATATTACAGCAACTTCAATTAGTATATGTTTTGAGAATTTTAGGATTAATTTTGATTGAGCTCTTGAAAAGTTTTTAACAAATCATTTCTACGACAACAATTTTATGAAACGCACCCATAAATATACGCAAACAAAAACGTTTACCAATAATTATTCATCAATATTAAAAGTTGTGCAATTCAAACATTCATTATGAAATTAAAGCTTTATTAAATTATTTTGAAGCCACTTCGTCGGCTCTCTGCTTTGCAAAGTTGTAAATTATTGTTAGGTCAATAAACTGTAATTTATTTTCATTAATTGAATTTTATGAAAATTATACAGTAATTTTATATTGATTTCCATCTTCGATTATAACGTGATTGTATTGAAATCGTATATAATTAAAACGCAAATAGAATGTTCAAAAATGATGTATTATAAAAATAATTCGCAATCATCAATAAATGATAAATAATTCAAAAAAATCCTTTTGTTTTGGATATTTGAAGGCCCTCTTCTCCCTCTCCCTCTCTTTCTCTCTTCCTACTCCCTTAGTGATATAGATCTATAATTTATGGGATACCATCGAATGAATGGCAAAAATAATATTCGCAGCTTTTAAAAAAGTGCAACAAAGAAAAGTCGACAAGCAGTAGTACTCCATCACGTATTTGTATTTCGAAAATCTCGTCAATGTACGTGACTGAAGCGAAATATCGGCAAAACATATCCTGCCGATATGTATACGTACAGACAATGACGAGACGAACGGGTATTAAGCAAATGCGACTGTTGGATAGCTATAAATTCGACAATCGCCCCATTGTTCAATCGTGGAATAAACGCGGTGTCGATGCTTTATAAAAAATTCAACGGAAGCTCTTTCGGCAATGATCGACGGATGAAGCCTGGGCTTGTGGTAAATAATCTACCGAGGCTGAAAAATTGATCGGTGAAAGATTTAAAAGATGAATGATTGCGCGTGTACTGTTAATTGTTTAATTCATGACCTTGTCAGCGATGGCTTTCATTCGTGCATTTTATTATTGATTATGTATTACGAGTCTTTATTATTTTTGTTAGATATTTGAGTTATTACAAAAAATAGCACACTTAGTGCTGGCAAAGAGTACAATATTAAACTATTGAATAAATCTAAACTTTTCCTCGAAAATTAATTTTCGAATACCCACTAAATTCGGAATGATTTTCGCACACGATTGATTACATTAGCTCATTGCTTATTCAGCAAGATTATTGCATAGTATGCATATATTATTTGATACGGGTTATAAACGTATTATCATGCCCAAGTAATGAGGCTATAGGTCTATGTTTATTATATATTATGCCCTGGTAATGCAACCAAGCTAGACAATTTCATTATGTACATTATCAGGGAAATACGTACAATTAATTTAGTCTTAAGAATATCAAAATCCAATTTACGTTAAACTGTGGATAATGTTACTCTCGAAATTCGATTCTAATTGAACTTGTACTAAATGTAATACAACGCCTAAGACTTCGTATATAAAATACATACAAACTTCAGTCATATGCGTAGATATTTGTTCAAATTTAGCATGTTAGTCCATGAATACTCAGAAATATATGAAAACTAATAATAAAGTGACTTGATCATATTTATATTTAAAAAAATGAGAGTCACGAGTGTAAATACCATTTTATAATAAGGTAATTAAATTCGCAAGTACAAGCAATTAAACTAAATCGTTCTATGATTGATTTAAACATTTCTTTATATGAGAATGAATATTTATTATTTTTATTTTACGTTCGCTATATTATTTAATCAAGAAAGAAGTAAGAAGGTAGTGAAAATAATCTATACAAAAGATATAAATATAAATATTTTTAAGGCATTAATGGTAAATTAACATAAGAGATTTAATATACAAATATTAAAATAACTACAGTTCACGCTATCAATCAATAATAAATGAACTTTCCCTCACCTCAATTGTCAAAAGACGACAAAAAAAAAGAGAAAGCTACATCCGCTCGATTTCACAACTCTCTCTTCACACTCAAGCTATTCTCATAAGTGCAAACAGTTGCCTTGGTCACGTCCCGAATCGAAAGCTCTCGCTCCCTCTCGCTGGGCAATTTATACGAGCGTTTTACTGCGGCAGGCTGGCGGGCATCGCACTTGCCGGCGATCGCGGTGCCCTGATTGCTCAGTCCCGAGGAATTGGCTAGTAGTATTAACTCGAGGAGTTTGGATTTTCGACACACGACCCCTCGTCGAATTTCATTTGGCTTTTGATTGACCCTTCTCCCTTTTTTTCTTTGTATTGCAATGTCGACCTTTCTCTAGGTTACATTTTCGATTACAATTTTTTCCTTTCAAAATATATATCCACAATAGTTTTAAATGAATATAAAGCCACTTATTAGTTCTCTTTTAAATCACATGAGAGCTTTCTCCATTTTTTCTTTAATTATGCAGTCACATTTTTTCTTATCACAATTTATTGTCTTCTCACAATACCTACGGTCAGTATTGCAAGTGACAAACATTCAAATATAAATGTTGATATTTTTTCATTCAAAGTTAGTTAACTCAAGCAGAAATGTCACGCGGCGCGAATTTGATATGGGTAGGTTCTCGATGTGTATACGCGCCGAGGATCGGGCGGTGACTGAGCGCCACTCTCTTTCTCTCTCACCTCATCCTTCGAGTCAAGAGATTCACTAGCGTTGCCTCGGCGCACCAAGCATTGCGCAGCCGGCAAAACTGTGTCGCATGCTATTCGTCTTCTCCCCAGTGGTAAATGCGATTTCGCGGTTTGCTGTTTTCTATAAACTTGTCGGAATCATAATCATCTTTCAACATTTGAAATATTTACCGGTCTAAAGGTCAGCGTATATTTTTATACAGAATATAACTCTGTAAAGCAATGAAAAACCGGCTTCACTCATCCGTTACTTTGCTCTTCTACTGTCAATTTGTTTTTTCTCAGAAAGAAATATTTTTTAGTATTGTCAATTTGACAAATCTTCTAAAATTATAAACTTTCCGGTTACATTTTTCTATCTGGAATAAAATATCTGTATTGCTTTATTCCTTTCTCCTAGTCGTTCTCAATTTTAATTTTTTTTCATCTACCTTGTATGTAAATTTACTCTATTCCTTACTGTAATTGTAGTAGTTTATTTTTATCCCAAATCGTAATTAAAAAATTATAACATTTAGTGCAAAATTTTTTGTTACCTTTTAAAGGATTGGTTTATATGTTAAGGTTTGTATTATTAAGGAAAAGGATAAGTTAATATAAATAAGTTTTAATCGTTTTATTTCGTGTAAAATATTTATTCTATTAAATAAACTAGTAAAAGTAAGCAAAACAATTGTCATCGGAACATTTTCTGTCTCTCAGTTATCCTATAAATATTCACTTCTTTGCCAAGTAAAATATCCCTGACAAGCGCATTATATCTTCATCCGGGCAAACCGGGCGTTGCATCTCCATGCATACACGAGGGTCTCGTGTCTGTTGCAAAGTCCGTGCCACGCCTATCACCCATCGCAGGCGACTCTTGCTATTGCATCTTCTCTCAGAAAAGTTGTCGTACCGTTGCTTGACTTTAATTACTTTTTACGTGCCATCTACTTGGTTTTTCTTTGCTATCTTTATTACTCTACATTCGTTTATTCTTCCGTGGGTTGTGCTGGATTACTGAATGGCGTATAGAAAAATTTTTGTTACTCTATAAAAAGAGAAAAAAGGATCTACTTAAGTTGTTTGTATTAGTTTATGAAAAAGGTATGGTAGTAATATTCATTTTTTAATATAAAAAAATACCTTAAAATTTATATAATTTTTATAACATTAACACTTCTCTAGTAAGTCAGCTTTGTTTGAAGAAAGGGATACTGTACTACTTGAATTTTTGATACAGATTTACATGGATTACGAAAAATATTTTGAAAATTAATAAAAAAAACAGCACGATATTGTTAAAATATCATTCGTAATTCTTTTTTAAAAATCTGCATAATGGTTACTTTAAAATCACGTCTTTTTCTATCAAATTTGTTTTTTGTGAATCCTTCTATCGAAAAGTTATATGTAAATGTAAATAAAAATTCATAAAAACATATATTTAAAAAATGAACGTATCACAATGTCGTACAATTACTTATTGGATCAAAATGTAAACAAGCGTCGATAATTTAGTTCGGCTAAACATTGAAGCGCTTGGCCGTCGGAGTTATCGGCTTAGCGCAGGGGCTCGCAAAGAATTCGATGGTTCTCTCCACGAAAAGGGCGACCGAAATCCCCGGCTCTGGTATTCCGGGCATTTTCAATTTCCTTACTCCCTCCCCATCCTACACTTTGGGATTGCTCTCTCTTTTCAAGCCTCCGCTTCGACTTTTGCATTTTCTCTCTCACTCTTTCTTATCGTCAGCCGATGGAGAACCTCTTGCTTACGTGCTGCTATTTTTTAATCGTTTTTCTTTTTATTAGAGTTTTCAAGTCCCGTTTTGGTATTTGCTTGATTCGCGTACAGTTTTGTGAACTATTGAACCAGTAACTAGTGCATGTTTGAAATTATTGAGCTTTTCACAAATCTTGGGCAAAATATAGAGCTGAAAACACTGAATCGATACATTGGTATTTTATACTCAACGATCAGGTCAAAATTCTTTGCTATAAACTCCGTATTATTCTGATATGAATATTAGTGTTCAGTACATATTTAGAATAAAAGTCTTATAACTCAATTTTTAAATTATTATTTCAACATTTAATCATCTAAAATAATGCATTTTTGTTATATAAGAGGCAATTTAATTTATAAAATCTCAATTACGTTATAATAACTATCATTCATTTATAAACTCCTTTCTGAATGTTAAAATTACATCTTATCAATTTATGTTCGGAAAGTCGTTAATACTAAAAACAAAATTAGCTGTTTTGTATTCAAGGACAGAATAATTTGCTGTTGTTTCCATATATAGCGGGTTTGAAAAATAAATTTATAAAAAACAAAAAAAGCTTCTTCATACGATCGACTGGGTTAATTAATTAGACTATTCGATGATGAATGAGCGTAATAATATTTATGCTTTGATGATAACAGTCCCAGCAATTATTTAACAGTAATTTCTCGTCAAGTATTGCAACTGTATATTTCCGTTATGCACATTCCACATGCAAGCAGCTCCCCCCAGCAGCAAACTTTTGCGTGCGTGTCAAGATGCAGGAATCCGCGAAACGACGTGTAATACTGGCGTGGGCGTGATAAGAGAGGGAGAGAGAGGATTGGGAAGGGAAATGTGGAACGCGCTGAAAACAATGAGCAATTAATGCGAGCTATTTGCCACCCGGACATTTCTACCTCTAGAGTACTATACTGGTCCTTCTTCTTCCTCGGAAAGTTCACGACAAAGGGGACAATGCGCTCTGCTTCCAACGTCGCGAGCCGAAGAAAGAGAACAGAAGAAACGGAGCAATCCGATAAGGCCTTCATGGAGTAACGCAGATTGCGGCGGCGTATTTCAAATTTCACTAGCTCTCTCTCTCTCTCTCTCTCTCTCTCTTTCTCTCTCTCCCTTGCTTGCACGGTTCCTTTAATTATAAAAGTCCTTGCGTTATCCGAATCTTCTCTCTTTCTCTGACTCCTTGTTCAAAGTTCAATATCAAAGAGCTTTGTCCGCTCTTTTTCGAACTTTAAAGACTGATTCTGTGGGTAAAGACTTCGTAATTCTTTGATTAATATTATACTGTTTTATTTGGTCGGTGAATCAATGTTGAAATCAAAGTAAGATGATGCAAATACGACAGTATCCGAGTAAATTAAATGAATCAGCTTTCAACAAATTTATCAACACGTTTAATTTCATGGATAAAGCATGAAAATTATTCGAATAAACTATTTTTATTTATTTTAAGAATTTCAGAATGCAATAGCAGTAATATTTTATTTGTATAAAGTAGATCTTTTTGTGTTAACTAGTCTTTTTGTGAAATAATGATTGATAGCAAAAAATACATTAATTTATGAAAAGCTTATATTATTTAAAATTAGAAAATATCTCAAAATGTCTTATTAGGTTAAATTTCGTAACTTTCAAATTTCCGATATATTTTAGTTGTAAGAAATCACGTGTTGTGAAAAAAAACAAGATCTATGGAATATACATTTTTATTTAACTATATTCATTATACCGTACATAATCTACATCACGTTAGCATACAGCGAAGTATAATAAATAATAATATAGCACGACTTTCTCTTTCCAATTTAATTCATACTTAACATCCATGTAATCAAATCTAAAATAAAATAAAATGTTTGTTAACCTTCACAGTTATCTCGTCTATCTGCTATATATCTTATTTTCTTTTGTATTATAATAAAATTCTACATCAATTATAATTGTAATAAAAATTTAATTTTTAAATAAATTATAAGTACAGACATTTTATTCAATGATATTATGTATTGAAAAGAAAATATTATTCTTGAAAAGACTTCAATAACCAAAATTATTATCTTTTTATAAAAACAAAGTTAATAAATTGGATTAAATTATTCTTTTCAGTTAAACTAACGCTTAAAAAAATTGGCTTAAATTTTTTTTCAAATGTGTAAGTTATTTTACACATTTGTAATATACCACTAGACTTGGTGATCAAGAAAATGCAGATAATTTCTAATGAAATATAAATGAAGATCATCTTTTCTTCATTTCGATGTCTTTAAAAATAAGTATACGGCCAATGTGTTAGTACTCCTTATTTAAATTTACCTTAGTCATGGAAAAATAAGTTTTAGTACAAAATCGTCCAATGTTAAAATATGTACACATATAATTTATCTCCTTCTTCAATCACTATCTACTTCGAAGAGAAAGACGCGGGCTCTGTGTTTCGATATGCTATTTGCAAAAAGGTCAGCTTATTTACAAAGAGATACATGTAAATTTTGGCACTTTATCGTACTTCTATTTCGTACGGAACATTTTAAATACACTCTTTCAAATATTAAAATGTAGGCGTGGATGATTATATCATTTCAAAATATACACGAAATAAAGCTTCGTGATTTCTTTATCTATGTTTAAGCTCGGTACATCGCATTTTATATGAAGGTACATTTAAGTATAACTTCATTTAGCAACATTTAAAACGTTCCAAGAACACTTGTTTTGCAATATTTTATTTTTCTTGCAACTTAAATTTTTTCTTAGTGACCAAAGTGTCAATATACAATGAAAAAAAAATTATAAAGACATTATTTTAAGATGGAGAGAAGCAAATAAAAAGTTTTACCTGGCTATAAAAAATACAACAAATTACACAATTTTTTATCTATTATTAAAAAACAATTATCTGCGGTGAATGTATTCAAGTTTATAATTGTTGCAATCATATAAATTTTATGTTACATTTTATCTCACATTTTTTCAAATACTTTTATAAGGATAATTTTTTCCATCCATATGTTTGCATTAATTGGTAACATTTTTAACAATGTTCTTTATTCAAAACATGACAGGCATAGTTGGAATACTAATACTATTAAATATGTGATTACTTCTTCATTTTATTTAACTGTGAGTACTCGGAGTGGCAAAGTATGTTACGTACATTAAATTGAAAAAAAAGAAAGTCATAATCGAACTCTGTGAGACATCACAGATATATTTTACGCATATAATCTTTCAGACTCATACAAATGTACTAATTAATAAACTAGCACATAATTTATGTACATAAATCCATTGAAAAATGTATCAAATTTGAAAATTTAAGGAAATTGAAGTGCCTATGCTGAACTGGATTTCCTTGATGATATTAACAAAACGATTATCTATACTCTTTAAATTACAAAGAAATTGTGCAAAAATATTTTTAAACAGATTTTGTGTGCTTTATTATTTTACGTATTTTTCCAAATGAATTCGCAATTAGATCGAATTATCTATAATAGCCCCATCAACTTCTAAATGCAAACGGTTATTATCGAAAACAATAAGCACCATTTTCATAGCTTCGCTTCGTCACTAGAAGTATATTATCATTTCAATTCTCAACGCCACAATAATTCTGAGACAGCCATCAGTGAACAACAATATAAAGATTCACGAGTCAAAGTGATTGCCTCATCGCGTCGATGAATGATAATCCCTCCGTGCCATCTGAAGAGTTGATCTTCGATCACGAAGTGCTCGACGTCGCCGTTGACGAAAATCATCCTGTTGTTGTTGTTGTTGATTCTGCTCCTTCTGGCGCAACAACGGCTTTCTCAAACGTGTCGGCGTGCCAAGTGCGATAATCTTCCTCTTGGCTTCCTCAAAGTCAATACCAAAGTCCATCCCTGGACTGGGTTTCTTCAGTCCCTATCAAACCTACAATTGGATATGGATTATTAAAACATCAAATATCGACAAAATTTTTATCAAAAATAACATTTTTTATAATCTTTATCGTACACGAGGCCAGACAATATTACAAACCTTCCAAAGCAGAAGATGATTGGTCGAGTCCTCGCGACCAGCCTGTAACTCGGCCGATGCTTGAGGTCCGCGAAAGTCCTCGTAACCATCGCCACCGGAAATGACAAGTAATCGTCCACGCTCAACACCATTACTACCACCATTGACATTACTTTGTTGAGCTCCTAATGATTTACTACCTTTTAATGAGTAACGATTGGTCTTCGGTCGTGGCTCGCTTTTTGGTGGACTAGCGATTTCCACGCACGTGAGGAAACGTACATGACCCGTGTGACCATGTGGTATACCTGTGAAATTATTAGTGTAACTATATTGATCTGGAAATTATAAAATCTAAAATTATATTTCTCTTTTGTTGTCTATAAAACAATAAGAATTCGTCAAGAGTCTATATCAACAATAGTCTGTATCTATATTCATATATCTATACCAGTAACAATAGGAGATTGCGACATTCTCTGAGTGGAGGGTTTGATGTGTGGTATGGGCACTGTAAGAAGAACGCCTGCACTGGTGCCAATCCAAAGGAGCTCGTTACATGCCAATAGTGCGGTGACCCTCAAACACGCGGCCTTGTGCTGTCGAATTATGTCATCGCAATCTGCAACGAGAGGAATGTTATCGTTAAAATAAATTTCAAGCAATGTTATAAAAAATAACAGAAAATATTTGACGTAACATTACGTTTTTTATAAGTAACAGAAGGGAAATATTATTTAGAAAATTTGGAAAATATAAATAAATATTAAATTTCTTAATATCCATAGCTAATATTTTTTTAACAAAATTGATCGAGCGTGAGCTTTAACAATTAACATTTCACTAAGATCGAATCTCACTGTTGATAGCTCGAACAATGCTGAACTCAGAGTCAATACTTACTGGCAAGCATGTTGGTGACTGCAGGGGCGATATTGACGTCAGCAAGGCACTCATAGCTACTGGCATGGAAAAGCTTGAGAACGGCGCTGTTATGAAGAGATATCCAGACTCCTAAACCACCTGAGCTTGCCATACACGAGATCGGTCGGTTATTGTCGCTGCTTACGTTGAAAGTATGCTCGATTTCGAGTGAGTATGGATTCAGAATTTTCACGCTGTTGTGACTGGCACACCAGAGTTTACCCGATACCGGCAACATCTTTGTTACGGGTGAAGCAACTGTGCCGACTGATAAAGTCGTTGGATCTGATGTATTCCAACCACCAACTAAAATTATTTAGTTGGCATGTGATTATCGTTGGATTCATTAATTTTAAAGAAACGTGAAATACAAAATTTGAAAGTATATTGCTATCGTGATAATGTATTCATCAATTTATGATGAAATATCTTAGGTAATAATAATAATACTTACGACTGTCTCGTAAGTAAACAGTGATATCGCCATTCGCTAATGATACAAATACTTTATTGTCTAGATATCTGAAAAAAAGTTGACGAAAATTAAAATCATCTTTGTTTTAGCCTTCTACTATTTCAATGCATTTTACACGAAGCATTCGTCATTTAAATAACTTAAAAATATCGCGCACTCGTTAAACATTAATTTACATTAATGCTAAGTAGCTTTATTCTCAATTTGTTCTTAAAATAAACTAACGATTATCCGAAGAAATATTTGAAATATAAATCTGCATCGCAAAATAAAGAATGAATGAAAGTCACTCACATAATACAATGAACGCTGCTTCCATGTTGCAGCTTGACCTTATTTCTCTTGATTCGGATATTGTCGGTGCAATTATAGACATGCACACAACCGTCCGCAGTACCAAGCCACATGGTCGGCTGGTTAAAGTCCTCGTCCAATGCACCACTTTCAAGACTCGAGGCATCGCCACCGACCAGCGAGGCGTTTACCGAGTCGGCACATGGAATGTCGTCCGAGTCTGAGTCGTCTGAACTCGAGCTGAAATTTTTTTATTTTCATATCTAAATTTTCTTACAATTATTACCTAGATAGGATCTCTTGATTTGTAAATTGCCGATTTAGATCGTTAACTATCACTTGAATATTTTCACCCATACAAGAATTAGTTAATGATATAATAATGAAATGGAAGTATTATTTAAGTTAACATAATTTCATATCTCTCAAGTTATCAGACTATTGCATTTTTTATATAAATATTATGTAAGCAAATGAAAATTAGTAATATTTACTATGTTGGTATTAGATATGCAAACACTATTAGTTGGTTTTTCCTTGTACTATAGATTTGTTGTTAAGACCATATATATTAATCACTCCTAATAGAACTTCATTACTAAGTACCTGTCAAGTTGAATATTCCCACTACTTGTATCTGTACTTTGAGTCGAAACACCGACACCAGTTTTATTATTAACAAAGACATTGTTAATTGGTGCACAGCAATTTGACCTATTGAAAGTGTAATATTGGTAAAAAAGTCAATATGGGACTCAGTTCATTTCTTACGCTAATTATTTAATACTTTAGAAAAGAAAGTCTACATTTTAAAAAGCACGTGTGCATTTAAAAAAAGTATATATTCAATAAAAGGTCAGATATATGATTTTCAAGCGCATCGTTAAGCAAATCAATAAATATTTCAAATACTCACACAGATGTGGAAGCAGGAATGCCAGCAACGCATAGAATCCTAGCGTTACAAACGCCGTTGCAAGAGGTGACCTGCGGTGGCTCAGGACTCAAGCTTAGTACACATACTTGTCCGACGTAGCCGTCGCTATTGCACACCCAAACGTCACGAGCTACTTGACCATTAGCCAACGTTGGTGCAGCGCACGTGAACTGCAAACCTGCCCTAGTTTTACGAATCGGCAATGGGCCTACGAATTCCGGTACTGGCCTCCGGTCAGTTGAAGACACTATAAAGAAAATGTTTGTCGATCATAATGAATATTATCGATATAAAATCGAAGGATAAGAGACATTTGATCGTTTGTACAGTTTGTTCGATTTATGTTAAAATTGTTGATTTTGGGACTATAAATAAATCACTAAGTCAAGAATATGTTAAACTTTTGAATAAATTTGTTCAATACTACTATAAAAATCTGAGAGCGACATGAAAAAATGAAATAACGTTACTTTAATTAAAAATGATTTATCTACTACCCTTTTATAAAAATGGTTGATATAAAATTCTCTGTTGTAAGTGACTGATTTTTGTCATAACCAAATTCGTAAAAATTACATAGAAAAAAATACTGGGTGGCTATAATGAATGACGTACTTTGATTCCTAGAATTTACTTTTCTGTTTGCAGAATTATAAATTTGATAATTATAATATGCTATCAAAAATATACAGCCGAGAAATTACTTTTGTGTAACTACATTTGTTTGAAATAGCTTGAATTGAATTTCTTTAATTAACAAAAGAAATTGAAACGTAAAAGCTAAAGTGAATAATATATTTGAATTAAAACGTTTTAATTGGAATTTTTTTCAAGCTCACCGCCTCAGCTTAATACAGTGCTCGACAGAAGTAAAAATGTGTAAGAGTCGAGTATGAAAAGCTCTTTATATAAAGATTTAAATTAAAAGTTCGGAGAAAGAAAAGCATTCGAAAAAAGCTTACCTAATTTTTGTTTGGCTTCGTTGAAACTTTCCTCCCAGCTTGCACGCTTATCTGGCTTTGTAAACATTACTGATATATTCTCCATACCGGCTCTGAAATTATTAAATTTTCACGAGTGTATATCTTGATATCCAATAATTTTCAACGTGTATACTACCGGGGCTTAAATAACAGTTAACTACATCTAAATTTATGCAATTCTCATGTATTTGCGTGTATCTACACGTGCATACCACGAACAATGCTCAACTCCAAATACTTTGAAATAGTAACTTTATTAAAAAATTACTATCATTAATAATTTAGTTTGTTCATTACTTCAAATTATTTAAATATATTTTACCACAACTGATAATAAAGGTTCTTTTCAAAAGTTGTACAAATTCAGATTTTTTAACAACCACGTATTCTATTATTCTATTAATGAAGTTTTGAAACATGCTTTCTTATAAAATAAACGTATATTTTTCAATTCGATCGAGAGATGTTCAATTAAGTCAACAGTAGAATTAAACCTACTGTGTATTGAGAGTAAGCTCAAGACAAGCTAGTTGCGAGTGCGCGGCATTACGTTCTGCCAGTTGCTTTTGCGTCTGGTTAAGCATGTCCTTGATGAGATCCTCGAGCTGCTGTTTCGGCCCATGCAATGTAACCGTAAGCTCCTGCAACTGCGCCAAAGTTGCGCAGTCTTCTCGTAAATAGTCGACTTCGCGTGCCATCCTCCTCAAATTTTCATCTTTGGCTGTAAATGATTTTGTCGTGATTTTATTATTTTCATTTACTTATAATCAGTAGTATAGGTTGCTTGTCAGGTCAGACATAGATAAATTGAAGTGTACATTTACTGAGTTACCTTTTACAACTTCCAAATCATCTAATGGAATTCTCATAAGCATTTTGTATTTGTTCGCTTCCAATAGAGCAACCAAACTGTTTGGGCAAGAGCTTCTGGCCATGGAAATATAAACAAAATTAAGACATTCGTACAGTCATCATTATTGGTAAAAAATATCAAAAACATTCGAACAAGAATGCTGAAAATGTTTTTTTTCTTGATATTTCCGTGAATTGCAGTTTGAGTTAACTCGCAAAAGAAGCGATAAAAAAGTGTGTACTTACGTGGAGGGTTTTCTAATGGTGCCGCTTCGTCGTTTGATACTGGTGATAACGAGAAGATCCGAGAAGAGGAAGAGACCTCGTTCCTTCCGCGTGCCTTGGTTTGAAGCTATGCTTACGAGATCATGTCGGATAAACGCCCTAAAGTGAAAATGAGTTGCTCTTTAGATATACTCATCTACACCTCATTTATATTTTCGATTGAAAGAGTTTTTCATCTTTACGTAACAAAATATTTGTTATTTAATCTATAATTTATACAAAATATTACTATTTTGTTAATATTACCAACATTTGAGAATATCTACAATATATATTTACCCGTATATTTACAAATATCAATAAAAAAATGTATTCTTCTTCATTAGATTTGCGATTTATTTACGTTCGGTAGATTATTGAATGAATACTCCAGCCTTTACTTTTATTGGTTTCTATAAAAACCCATTTAAGTATAATAATTCAAGTAAAGAAAGAAGCAAGTATTATAGTTTGTGCGCAATGGTCAATATCATTTACCTATCATTAGCGACGATCCCCGCAAGACCCTCGACTAGTGACTGCACTTCTTTGAGGGTAGTTTGCTGTTGCTCCCACTCGAGTGATTCGCGTTCGGCACAATTGATCTTGACGACGAGCTCGTGAACTGCCTTAAACGCCCCGGACAGTAATTCTTTATCTGGATGCGACGGGTCAGTGTGTTTGAGTAAACGTTGAATCAGCAACTCGTACCTTGGTATCTTTTGCACTGGCTTTATCAGCAATTGGTCCAGACCGAGTTTACCTTTGTGTTCGCGCTCCATAGTCTATAGGTCAGAGTTTTTGCTTTAATCCGAGACCACAGTTTTCAAGGATTTCAGAGACCAGAATATCTCGTGTTTACATGGGATCAACGCAAATATACGACTAGTGTTATAAAGGTGACACAGTAATTTACTCGAGATCATTCTTTTTTCGAGATTTTTTTAATACATTGAGCACAAATAAAGAGTCGGATTTTTTCTGAAATAGGTAAGTATGGATAAGATAAAATTTCCTTCTCAAGGGAGTGAAAATAGAATCGGTTGGTGACACACCCTATTTTAGAAAAAAACATTATCGGTTTAATAATCTATTGATTGAAGGACTTGAGGATGAGAAAGTCTTTGCCTTCGCAAGTCCTTCAAATATACGTCATTTTTGTTGAACTAAAATGAATTCATGTAATAACATGGAAATCAAAGGATCGAAAAAGAGAGAAATGATGCACAAAACGACGTAAGCCCATGATATAAGATACTTGCCTCGAGGAAACGGGCAAAAGCCGGTTTGGTCTGACATGTTGTCTTGATGGAATTTTTCGCGGATTTCCAATTGTCGAGGAAAAGTGTGTAGGTCTCGAGCACATCTGGCTTTGTGAACTGCAACGGAAAGGGCAAATAACATCGTGAAAGCTTACTACGTTAAAAGCTTCTACAAAGTAATTGAGCAAAGAGAGATTGCGTTTTAATTTAATGAACAAATAACAAAAAAACCAAGTCGTGCGTACCACTTCAAGGAAAACGTCACCGATCGTTTGCTGTACTTCCCAAGTTTCCAGGCGCTTGCGCAATTCCTCCAGAAATACTTCATGATGACTGAGAATCGCGGGCACCTGCGAAAAGAAATGCTTCCTGTTTATTATTGCGAGCTTTTATTAACGACTAGGTTGTACCATATTCTACTGATTCACAAGTTTTCTTTGTTTCAAAGACGGTTATAAGCTTCATTATTATTCAATCAACGCAAAAGTTTTTTATTGTTCATACGCTTTGAGGATTTATTTTTAGACAACGATGGTTACAAGCTTTTATAAAAGACTCATATTGCGTTTTTTTTTTCAAGCACTGATTATTGTTGTATTTTAAGGACACGTAGATCGAAGTTTTCTTGTGACAACATAGCTCTTGACTATATAAAATACACTTAAGTATAAGAAACTTTACACGTATGACCAGAACGTAAAAATAACTATTAAAAATTAAAACCATTTTCGAATGTCATTTATTTAAAAAACTGAGGAAAGAAAAGAAATGTGATTCTAATTTAGTTAGTCAATTTTATAAGCAATATCAAACATACAGCGTGTATGTTCCCATATTCCCATGTGATTCATCGAATCAAATTGAAGGTACCCTATGTATTTAAAAGAATAATTCTTTCTACATTCACGGTGTATAAAAACTAAATGACTTAAATAAATCTAATAACTGTATTAACCACTAATACAGTTTTTATATATTACTATATAAAGTCTTAAAAAGTACAAGCTCTTATAAAAACGACTAAAATATAATACCTGATAGAATATCTCATCGACGATGCTAGCGTCAACGAGGTGTGCATTCTCGGGGCTCTTGAGGGTTTGCAAATATTTCTGAAACAAGCAAATCAGATGTAAAAAAAAATTTGATTGTAAAAGAGTTGTCTCGCGGGCTATTAATTCCTAATCTGCGAATCTGGTTAAATTATTGGTTGCGCGTTGGCACCGTGCCGATGTCAATTTATTTTCATCACAGCGGCATTCTACCACTGGAAAAAGAAACACGCTCTCAAGGCTTTATTTGCTAATTCCAGGGAGGGGATTCCTCTCTCTCTCTCTCTCTCTCACTCTCTCACTCTCACTCTCTCACTCTCTCTCTCTCTTTATCTTCTCTCTTGCTTACTCTCATATTTTTTCTTATCCTTGGGATTATTTTCGATTATTTTAAGAAACGATACACAGACGTTTCAACTTGCGTTGATAGATTTTTTTTTCGTAACACAAATTTGAACTGTTTATTACTTGTAATAATGTCTACACTTTTTGGGATAATAGTGCCAGCTATAAATTATATAAATATGTCGTACTAGTTATAAAATAGTTTAGTATTAGTTAGAGTTATGTGTTTGTTTGATTAAACAAAAAACGTAATCGACCGTGAAATCAATTTAATTGTGTGCGAAAATAGAAAATACTACCTATTTCATTTACATTATTTTTTTGTTTACGTAAGTTTTCTCTCATTTTTCAACAGACTTTTAATAACTTGAAATCTCATTATTCAATCACAATACCGTATGATTAAAAAATATCTTCCTATCAATGTTATTTATGAATAATAACTATCTATGAAATAATAGAAATGTTTGCACAGAACAAAGGTAAGGAGTGTCCAAATATTTACATAAATATTTACCTCCGACATTTTTAATAACTCTAACTGGGAGATGCAAACTAGCGCATGACGTATCACGAAAAACGTGGGACCACAATCAACTGCTTTATTAATGTTCGAAGCATCGTGTGTACATAAAAGCTCGATGACGAATTCGTCACTTTCTGTTCTTTGTCGGATGCGTATCTTTAGGAGAGGAAAGAATTTGGCGCCGAATAATTCATTTGGTGAATGAACTACGACAACGTAAATAATTGCATACAAACTATCGAATTAATGCGTGTCAACTTTGTTATCGTTGTTTCACACAAGGAACTTTCATTTGCACAGGAAATCACAAAATAGTATTATATATATATATATATATATGTATGCACTTGTGAAGCTTCGCGGAGTGAATATTGATTTAACATTTTCGTGTGTGTACAATTAAATGAGACATATAATTTTAGCGATTAAATGTATGCTGTGAACTATTTCTCTATTCAAATAGGTTAGACTTGCAAATTTGTATAAATTCAAAAGTGCAGTGGTAGCAATTCAATTTGGTATACAGGATTGGGAATGTAGGTATGGTAGTTATTTAAAAGCTCTTTTTCAAACGTAATAACACTTGAAATAAAAATTGATTGCCAAACTTTTCTCTCGTTCTTGCCAGTTATTGATTTACAAAACTTCAGGCAGCATCAAAAATTTTATCGCGCTAGCGAAAACTTTTCAGGCCAAAGGGATTTTAAACGGTTAAATATTGAATTTCCTTAATACACTTCCAGCTGTGAAACTTATAATTTATCGATTCTCTTGTACCCAGAATAGAAAGTGTTACGATTTAAACTAATGTCTGGGAAACGCTTATGAAACATTCTTCATTTGAATCACTTATACAAAGTAATAAAATTTCACCGACGTATATTAAATAACTATGATATTCTCAACAACAAAAATAGGCTATCGTATGCAGTAGTACAATTGTGCATTCGGCTAAATGACCTCCATACTACATAGTGCTTATGTATACACATCATATGCGACCTGATCGTACACATCCGTGACGCCCTTACGTATTATGCATACCGCATACGGCCATGCAAATTTCTCATATATTGATTTTCCCTGATAATGTATTCTCTCGGTGAGATCGCTTTTTTTAATATCTCGTGAAGGTTACCGAACCGAATTACTAAGTTTTCCGTTTACGTAAAGTTCGCTTAGTAACCAAAAGAAAAGTATATACTTTAATGAAGAAACTTTACTTTTTTATTCCAAAGTGATGATTAAAAATAGAGTCAATCTAACTTTACCTTGGCAGTTACGAATAACAGCAACAATGGAAGAGGAAACTTTAGTAAAACGCAAACAGCAAAACTATGTTGCGTGCTACCGGCGAGGACAAAGTGTTTTCCGAAGTCGCAATTCGGTCCAGTTTCCTTGTACGAAGTGAGAGAAAACTTTTCATCGAGGTTGTGGCCGTCATACTAAAAATTTTCCACGTACTGAGCTTACATTAGATTAAGCTTTCTCTCGTTCCCTCTCCTTCTCTTGAAGCTGTACGTTATTTAACTACATGTTTTTATTTCCCTCCGATCTTGGACTTTTTTTTGCCTTGAGTCTTGTTACAATATGCTAAGAAAGCCTATCCTTCCTTTCCTCGAGTTCTCATTTTACATACATCATAATCCATAACTATAAACGTTCTATTACTTAAAATTAAATTACTTTTACAGTCGATCTTTTTTCGATGTTTGTACTTTAAAACACACAAAATTGACTCCCTTCATAGTAGGGCTTAAACGAAGAATTTATATAAAATTTTTATTATTACTACTCATCGAGTATTATCGAGTAATACAAATGTTAATGTAACGGCAACTAAATAAACTTTAAATCCATAATGTCATTTGAACGCCGTGTCAATATAGCGACTCAGTTGAGCGGAATTATTGGGTTGTGTTATACCACAGCGAACAGCTAGTAAATAAGCCGCTAAAATTTCGTTTACCATGGAAATTTCTCGCACTTCCGAGATTTAAAATTTTCATGAAAGTGCTGATCTAATACGCAATAAGTTAAGCTCAAAATAAATACGTTATTATTTACCACACCATATTATCGTTATTTTATTCTTTGTTACATATTTACGAGAGTTTTTATTTCGTTTTTGGTATTTATTCACGAGTACTTAAACGTTTGATATTCAGTCGTAATGTGTTGTATAGTGTAGTATAGTGTTACATATGGAAGGTATAGAAATATTGACATTTCAATTAGTCTAAGGCATTTGAGATACGACAGTATTTGGAATTCAATTTACACTATTGATACTTTAGTAATCATAGCGATGGCTCTCTAAACTTAATAAATTAAGAACTTTTTTATAGAAACGATGGATTGTAAAAACGAACTAAGACGTCGAGTGAGTGAGAATAACCCTTTGATAAAATTCTTAATTACTACAAACAAGCATGAAACGATCTAATATTTTCACGGCAAGATACATAAAAACTCAACTCTCGTAAAACTTATTTGCATTTTTTTCATACAATACTATATAAAAAATGCACTTTTTCTAGGTAAGAAGACTGTATTTACTTGGAAACATTATTTAATCGTCACTTCGAAAAGTCAATTTATTAATCAGCTTGTGAAATTGTACTACATTTTATTTTATTGTAAAAAATGAAATAGTTACTTTGAATATCATTTTTACGTTAACAATAAGTTACCTGTACACATTATATTATATGATGTTTTTTAGAAAAATAAATGTAAAATACTCACATTGACTAATGTTTCCAAGGCCTCAACGTAGGAACGTTCGGTGTCGTATAGCTCTACAACAACGTGGGTACGCGTGTCCTGTAAGCAAAATTACAATTCTTATTAACAATGCATTCGTTACATTAATTAAACGAAAAAATACACCTAAGTAAATATCAAGTCCACAGTAAGGAATATCGTAGAATAATATTCACATTCTTTCTACTCATTGACTATTCAAAAAAGTTATTTCAAGCAATAGATCACAGGCAACTGATTTAAAATAAATTTATCAGAAACATACTTGTATGCATAGTGTAAAAATGTTATATACAACATCGGATGATTCAATTCATTATTTAAGCAATTAAAATCGGACCTATATTACTGTTTAATTGTTTCAACAGAAATTTATTTCCAATTGACATATTTATGTATAATAATATGTAACAGAAGTAATTCAATTGAACCAACATTCACATCTTATTGCTTTATCAGGAATGCATTCTAGCTATATCGAAATTCGTAGAATGAACAGTGATGATTGTGATGTGATTATCTCTTTGTTATGAGTATGCGTGGAAGCAATTGAAATAGAATTTATTTAGACGAAAATCTCGTGATATTTTTCTTCGGACTATTCTCCATAATAATCCTTTATCGAGGTAGTCACGCTGATTGATATGGACTTAGAGAGCTAAGCGTAAATGCGAGAATAATGACGTTGCGAAACGTATCGTTGCCGTTGTCGTTGCCGCCGTCACGTAACGTAACGCACGGAAAGCAAAGCGCAAAACGATTACGCATGCGATCGCGATTAACGAGCTGATGGCCTCCACACGGCGCGCCAAGCGATAGGAGGATGAGGAGGGTCTTTCACGAGGCACACGTACCATACGAATAAGCAGTAGCACGCTGGGCTGTGGACGCCTGCGAAAAACGTGAGTTATCCACGTGCTGCTGGACACTGATGGAGAGGGGAGGATACTCGCGTGCACGACTTATTCTTTGCTTTTCTTTATCCACGTGCTGTTGTACATTGATGAGGGGGGGAGGGGGATAACACTCGCGTGCACGACTTACTCTTTACTTTTCGCCAAGGCAAGGTGACATTGAACAATAACCCAAGTGCGTTTCAGTCAATGGTCAAGTTAGTTCCCAAATTGATTTTTGTATTCATTTTGTTGATACGCACTAGAGAGATTTGATAAAAAAAACTATTAGACGCGCGCAAAGAAACTCTTTCGTAAGATGGAGCATTCAACATTAATATTTTGAATCGCGAGAATATGAATGTGTGTGTGTGTAAAAGAAAAAAGGAATCAGTGCAATCTTCTTATACTATAACCATTTGCAAAGATTTACAAACAATGTTACATTCCTTAATTTATTTCCCAGGTAACAAACTTATGTAATCACATTTATCAAGTAAGAAAAATAATAACTTAAATCGAAGAATAAATACGTGCAAAAATAAATCGTTTTTAAAGTGGGTACGTTAAACGAATAGTGAAATATTGTACATATAAGAACATCAAGTGAAGTACTAGTGTATTTTTCTAAACAAGCCACAATTCGACAAGATGAATTTACCCACCGAGTCCTTTGTCGACTGTCTGCCATCCTCGCTATCAACGGATAGCTGGCTGAAGAGTCGAGGCTCAACGCTCATCATCTTTGGAAGGATAATCATTGATTTCACTCCTTTCATGCACTCCGTTTAAAATCGGACTATACTTCACTCACTACTTCGTCTTTACCACAGTTTATTTTTTTTGTTTTTTAACTTTTTTTCACCTGCAGCCGGACATTGCTATTCAACTGCAGTAGTATAGTATACTATCGACTGACTACATCTGTCTTAGCACGATATCGTCGCTCATCTAAGTTTATAAAATTTAGGACACGTGAATTCACACGTCGTTATAGAGATCCAAAATTCGAGTAAAGCTTTAGCCTAGTTTCTTTGGAACACTAGCGTGTGAATTGATTAACTTCACGTTTTATTATTGGCTCTCGTTTACCAAAAATGATGTTTAGTCTGCAAAATTTTTGGTATGCACAATAAAGTAATGTTTCGTTTGTTTATTTATGGACTACATTGTATCTGTTTCATATTGTGATTTGCATCAACTGAATTAATGTAAATTTTGAAAAAAAATATATAAATGTTGTGGCCTGACTACACGTATTTTTCTCTACTTAAACCGAATTTTCATACGCTTTTTTATAAGTTGTTTAGAAATTAAAATAAGTAGTAATATAATATGGAAAATAACAGTAAATTTTGTGCTTTCATCCGATCAGTATTGTAACACACTTTGATGTGTATTCTCTATTTTATAACCGATCAGGTTACTTGTTATTAACAAACAAAAAACAAACACAACACTTCCTAATGTGATTTCTCTTGGTTTAGTCCTACTGCCGAGACGCGTCAACCTTCATTAAGTCACCCCCATGAAAGGCACCAACCAACTGGCGCGACCCTCGGTTGCAATTTTGTAATATAAAAGTTTCGCGCCCGCGGCACGCGGAAGAGCTTGAGCGCCTGCGCATCACCTTGCTTCGTGTATCTCCTATCCAAGTTCGAGTCAAGGACGACTGGAGGAAGAGAGAAAGAAAAATTGAAGTTTTTTTGCATTTCAACATTTTAAAGAAAAGAAAGTGATGATTTTGTGGTCGAAGTACGTTTTGGCATTGGGTAAGATGTTAACAAGAAAGTTTTTTAATTCGGATTTTTGACAGACGAGGTCGTGTGACTTATATTGGTTCGCGTAAAAAATAGTTTTATGAAGTTGATTCAAAAAGTGAAAATATTTTTGAAGGACACTTTATTGTTATCTTTACTCATTGCGAACACATTAATGCCGGTTATAGTTTGCGGAAATTAATTCACTCTTTCAATATTCGCTTGTTTCTATATTTTAATATCGGTATTTGCTTAAAGAGTATTTTGCGTTTTAATATGAATCTAAAGAATTCTTGGTATAATATATATATAATTTAAGGTTGAATTTTAAAAATATAGTAAACTAATTTTCAATAGTATTTCAATACAATTAAGAAGCCGAATGTCACGATTCGAAACTTTTATTAGGTTTCTGTTTTCAATGCAAAACGTAGCCTTCAAAAATATTATAGAAAAGTTATATTTCGTTTTTTTATCCATCGGATAAATTCAAATACTCGAAACACATTTGCGATACACGCATACGTATTTTCCGCGAATTTCTGATAAAATAGCTTTCCGTGAAACTGCTAGACAATAATTACGCCTTCCTATAATAAAAAATCACTGTGCAATGTACGCGGCTTTGAACAAAACTGCCTGTGAAAGCAATTCAATTTTAGCCTTATGACTAAGATTCACTTTCTCCCCCGCCTATAGACTTTGTCCTCATTCCAACGGAAATCACGTCCTTCAACGTATATGAACTATCCAAATTCAACAAGCATTTTTTATAGAGTTGTTGTTGATGTTTTTTCTCTGTTTAATTGATTAAACAAAACTGTCTTAGTCATTGGTTGAGAGTATCTTTAAGCTTGACTATTGAACATTTGATAGCACTTGAGGTTTTGTGACAGTTTGGATAAATAAATATTATTAATTAAAAATTGTTTATTGATAGATGCATCGTTTGTATAGGCGACGTTAACTGATTTAAATTACTTATCACTACTTATTAAATTCGAAAAATATTGATTCATCAAAATTTTTTTTTCATTTTTGTATCAAGTTCCAATTAAGTTTCCATAAATTTCAATGTCTTTGTTTGTCAATAATTTTTTTTAATCAACATTATTTATATTGGAAAACTGTTTATGAATTCGTAGAAATTCATAATTGAATGAAATATCACTTATATTCCAGGAAAAAGTATTTCATTTATAATTTTATGTTCAACCTGTATTGAACAATTTACAGGAAAATGTGGGTACAATCCCTTTTATATATCCTTTTCAATATCGTTACTAAATTAATCTAAAATATTTCGTAAAATTATTTATCAAAGCGTTCATTATGCTAGATATTTCAATTCAAAAGTCGTTAGATATCTAGCACGTGATTTTCTCGAAATAATTTAATTACCAGTGGAAGCTAAAGGAGTTAAAAGTGAAATTACTGTGACGCTTTACCGATAAAATAGTACAGCGAAATTTTATTGTCTAGCAGGAACATTTGAAAGCAATACAAAGATCAATTTCTGCGAGGAAATTTCTCGCAATAAAAACGAAATTAAGGGCTTGTAAAACGTTTACGATAGTATAACTATACATTGTTTCTCTTATGTACGAGCTATTGGAACAAAGTCATCGTGCGCACGTAAAGTCTCGGCCCTCTTAGCAACAACCTGTTAGAATCATTCCCGAAATAACTATCGCAATGCATCAGCCTCATTTTCTGCTTTATTTATACGTAATTATATTTTCCTTTTTTTTTAATGTTAATCAAATTTATTTCGCCTTTGATTCATTCACACTAATTATTTTACTTAAAATCTAATCTAGCAAAAATAACTCTTTAATTATTCGTTTTGCAGATTTTTACTAACTACTTTATAAATCTTCCAGTATATAATTTTGAACGGCAAACAATTAAGGAACGTTTCCATTCCGTTTTTCTTAACTACCACACATTTCTATTTATCACTCTTAAACAAATAATCCACATTTCAGTCATTTCGATACATTATCAAAGTTGGATAATCAATTCAAGTGACATTCATTAAAAATTCAAAGCGGAATCAAATTCGCCTTGTTAAGTTTACTCCACTAAATATCTATAAATACATATATTTTCGGAAGCTAATTAAAAAGTCTATTATTCGATAAAAAACCGATAAAAATCACGGATAGAAAAAGATACTAGTCGATGCACGTATTATCCCTTCATCCTTTTTTCCGGTAGCCTTGAAGGCGACTTAGGGAGTAAGGTTCTCAAGGCTGTATGTCTTTTGTTGTGCGCACTTATAAACGTCTCCTCTCATTATCGAAGGTTCCGTAGTTCGATTGATCTATATGTATTCGTAATCTCTTGTTTTCTTTTTTACGTTCAAGTCGAGCGGTTAATTAATGTGTTGCTCTAATTATGCAGATGTTTTTCATTCTAGAATTAATAGCTAAAAATTTTAGTTTGATTTTACCACGTGCGATGAAGAGAAGAGTGTATATACATGGAATATCCGAAAAAAGTATTGTCCTCAATTAAAAACATGTGTATTTAACTAATTTAGCTGGGCGAAATTTAACAACTCGTTCTAAATTATTCTGAGGGCGATAATACACAATAATCATTTCTGTAGAATTCAATAAAATACTCATTACAAATAGTATACCATTATAACCATTATATCATTTCTTATGTCTTGATTTTGATGCAGATGAACGTTATCATTTCAATATCTATAGTCACATCAGTTTCAAGAATGTTTTAATGTTGTTCGATGTAAATTTACGTATAATCGCTGTATTATGTTCCGTAAAAATAAAAGAGAAATTATCCGTGTAGTCTCTGTTGAGTACTTCCCTTATAATATACGATAGATCAATATCGTAAATGACGTCATAAATATAAAGAACTTAGAGTGAATAAAATTAAACAATAATTATTTTCGTATACTAATGTTATTAAAGATCTGTTGAGATTTAATTATCTAAATTAATAAAATCGTTTATAAACAATCATTTATATATTAGATTACTCATTCAACGAACAAAAAATTTATGACGATGAGCAATGAGAAAATTATTCATTATACAACAAAAAATGGTTTTCTAATAATAAGATAAATTAAAAGATTTGCAGATTATAAATGCTTTGGACGTTTAGTAAACAAATATACTTCTTGCTAAGATATGGTTATTTCACTATTATTGGAACTAATCTGATCACATTAGAATTATTACTGAAGAACGCAAACTTCGTTGAAAAAGTAAAAGTAGACCGGACAAAATTCAAGAAACTAATTACTTAGTATTTTAACTTACGGATGTAATTGAAAAGTTACTTCAAATCAATAAAATCTCAAAGTCAAAGCAATTATCTATCCCTCGCTCCTGAAATTTTATGCCCGGCATTATTATAGTCTTGAATCTCAAAAATTTGTTCAAATTACCTACATCGCGTAATAATCTAAAAATAAAAAAGGAGATGTCTACCTTGCAATTTCCGATAATGCACCACACGACAAAAAAAGAAGCAAGCGTGTAACGACACTTGCAATGTTTTGCGAGCTTATACGCACAAGCACTTATCGTGCCTATCACAGACAATTGCCCGTACCAGACTGAGGCGCCGGCAGTAGTCGTCGCGTGCGCCTCTGTATCCCAGCGGCGCTCGCTCTTCATCGATTCCCCCCTGCGCGCGCGCGTGCCTCATCTGACCCCCGGGACATCGGCGCGCAATTTAACGCCAGATCCTTGTGCAAACCTATTACATCAAAAAGGGATATTTCCTTTTTTATTTTCGTTCACGAACGATAGGTGATAGAGTGGTTCGTGGGAACTGAACTTTGTAATTCCAGGTATAGGGCTTGTTTTAATTTGATGTGCTTTTAAGAAATACTACATTACTTTCGAGAATCCTATATTACTTCTGGAATATTTGTGTTGGGTTACGCTTGATAATTTTACTGGAACTCACGTGGAATATCAAATGGAAAGAAAAGGAATATCACGCAGCGATGAATAGTGACATTTACGTTTAATTCGTACTTCCTTCACTTGCAAATATCAGAAAAATGTATAAAATACATAGTTCACAAGTAAACAATAACTAAAATTGTTATAACCGATATTTTAACAATAGTTTTTGTGCTGTATGTACAAGTTTTATTTACCAAACTAATTATCAAGTATTAGTTCTACTTCAGTACAGCGGAAAAACGCCACCACTTGAACTATAAGTCTCCTGAAAGTATTACAACTACGACATCGCCGACATTGTCCTACGTAAATAAAATAAAGCTGATTTGCATTGAAAATATATATTTTTAATAAGGTGTACTTGATGTTATTCAGTTGATAATAATATAGTTTTATTTAGTAAGTTAACATGAATTTTTGATTACCCAAGAATATATATATACGTAAAGTATTAGAAAGTATGTACGTTCATTGACAATAAGTTAGATATAATCATAAAACAATTCTGGAAAAACAGAAAAAAGAAAAACGTTTGATACGTCAGGTGCGTGCTATCGTAACAAGCGGCTAAAACAATATCAAACTTCTCGAGCACTTCTTTGCAGTGTCTGTTAATGATGATTTAATGGAGAGATCCTTGAGGAAAAAATGTGGATCGCTAATGGGTTTATTCGTGGCGTTTTCTTTTGATGACTTTCTATTTCTTTTCAGGATGGAAAAATCACGACAAATAAAAAAGGGAAAAGGTTTCAGATTGCGAAGAGGTGGTAAAATTTTTTCTTTGAGAAAAATGTTTTGAAAATAACCACTTACAAATGGATAGAGTAGTTACTGTGTATTATGATTACTGGAAACTTTACTTTTGTTTTTCTAATCATTAGTGGAGTTTCAAGCAAGAACTGTGCCATAAATTAAGAATCACTTAAGACATTTATGTTAAATGGGGTACCAATAGGTGTAATGGGGTTTACTTTAGTTTACATTGATATAATTAAAAGTTTCATTTGAGAGCATCTAAATTTCATTCTTCAAAATTAATGAGCACATAAAACTACATGATTGAAGTAATAAGAGCTTTTCTGATCAGTACGACCTATCATGTGATATTGTTTGCGACGATCTCATTAAATTTGTTCAAGGAAACCCGAGTCTTTTAATTAAAATGGAAAAATAACCAGCTATAGAAGAAGAGAAGCAATAACGAGTGATTAACGGATAAAGGTCATGACTGCAATTAAGCTTCGCAAGATTTTTCCCCCTTTATATTCAATAACCTCGTAGATTTTTCAAAATAAAAAATGTATAAATCCAATTAAATTGGATTATACAATCAGAAAACTCTTTGCAGAGAATATAAAATTCCGACAAGTTCTCTAACAAAAATTTATGGAAAAGGTATAGACGTAAAAGTGATTTAATAACGAATGAAGAAATTACTAGTATGAGAGACATCTACGAATGTATATATATAAAGATAGTGAAAAAAAGGCCACAAGAACTGCGAAGGGAAGAAGAGGATGAACGTATCGATTTCATGTAGCGAGGTTTGCGGGGGTGTCGGAGAAAAACAAAATAACTTATAGGACCATATTGTTGGAGTGGGGAAACTTTGACAAAAGTTATTGTTTATCACAGGGGTGGTAAATACTTTCTTCGTAAGGGTTAAAAATCGGGATTCCATTTGTGACGTAGCGGTAGTCTTACACAGAGTTTTGTTTAACGTAATTGTGAAAGAGAAAGAGAATTATATTTGATAAGAGAAGCTCTAAACGACATGCCCTTGTAATTGAGCGATAAGAAAGTGGTCGACACGAAAGTGGCGACTACGAGAACCAAGAGTCGTAGTCAAAACATATAAACAAACTTGCAGCTTACAAGGGAAGGCTCAAGAGTTAGTTAGTTACCAGCCTTAGAGGAAGCAAGAAGTTAAAAGAAAATCATTCCTGCTATCCCATTGCATTCTGAACATTGAATTAATCGATATAGAATAAACTTAAATATTTCAGTAATATCACTGGTGTTTCGTTATTAGTATTTTTCTTCTTTACAATAATCTCCTTACATAATGACGGTTTTTATTTTGTATGTCATTATTAAATTATCTACAAGGTATGCTATGTCCACAAATATTTGGGCCATTTATTGATGCAGTCTCTCAAATGCGATAAAGAGTTTTTGACCTTGGTGTAGATAAATTGAAACTAGTGATGGTATGTTTAAAAATCATTCTCTAAAATTTTTATATCAGCAATAGACAAAGTTTTCAGAAGTAGTAATGAATTAGTGGTTTGTAAATGTGTGTTAACCATATTCTAGATATGAAGGCGTATATGATTTCCATGTTTACACTAATATACTCGTGTTCTGTAAGAGAAAGTATACGGGCGTTTCTTGGTATTAATATATTTTATTGGCATTTATATAAAAAACTTGAACAAATTTATATTTTTGTCTTTTCTATTCTTTTCCACCTAGAAAAAATAAATTAAACAAATTATTGAATTTAGATGAATTACAATCATATTTAAAAGAGAAATTTAAAGTCATGTTCGATGGAAGTGACACCAACTAGCGATCCTTTATGATTTAGCGATAAGGGAGTGGCGACGGTCAAGGGTATTATATTATATATATATATATATATATATAATTGTTACCACATTATGAAATAAAGAAGTATATTTTTTAAATATAGTAAAAAAATTAAATGCTTGCATAAAAACAATGTATCATTATGTAGTATCAGTATATATAATTTTTCTTATACTAAACCTCTGTCATGAAAACTAAATATTAAAATTTGGTCAATTCAAGTTGTTGATTTTCAAGCTATAGGTGTCATATGTAGGCGTTGTTATCGAGAAACCTGTAATAAAATATGGACTAAAGCCCAAATTAAAACGCATTTTAAAATTACAATACTATTATTTCTCACTCAATGAATCCAGAAATTCCACAAAAAGACGTATACGGATCTAGTAATACAAATACCAGATCATTTATTTAAGTGCAATTTACAGAAAGAACGTATTAATTTGGTAGAAACGAGCGAGATGAAAATCGCTAGCATATCGAAAAAAAGACACTAACACGCAAAAGAAAAAATAAAGATATATATGAAAGAGATAGAGAAACGTCGCAAATGAGTTGTTATGACGTCGACATCACGACGTACAGTGACGTCGTCGACCTCTCGTTCCAAACGGCGCAGCACGTGACCATTAGGTGTCTGCGATCTCTTTATATTTCGTTCTCTCTGTCGCATATCGAAGATATAAGCTTCTCTTCCATTATTCTTGTATTTCGGTGCTTCTCTCTCTCTCTCTCTCTCTCTCTCGCCCTCTCACTTTCTCTCTTTCACTCTGACGTCACTACGCCTCTTATCGCTGGCCTTAATTGGTTGTCGAAAACGATTCGTTGCTTTTTAATGGGAAAGTCATTGAAGAAGCTATTATTCAGGTAAACTCCCGCATCGAGATCGATGAGTGAGAATGTAATGAAAAAGAGCTTAAGTTAAAATGAGATTTATACTGAAGAAGAAAGAAGTATATTTATGAGTGACCAAACTAATCGTTTTTTACTTTTCACTAAAATTACATGAACGGCAATTGAAACATTTCAAAACTAATCTTTTTATTTCAATTTTACATTTTCTGGGAAAATTTATTTGAAAACGATCAATTCCATTTTTCCGCAAAATATAGCAAATTTCCTTAAAAAATTTCTTATATATTTATTATTCATTTTTACAAACAAAAAGTGTACATCCCTTAGCTATTTGAATGAATCTTTCGTTAGCAGGGTAGATTATTATTTCCAACAGTTCTTATATTTTTCATAACTATTGTAGTGAGATGTCAAAAGATAATGATTTCGAGAAATAACAATGAGATCCAAAAAAATACTCATCCAATGCTAGAATGTGTGTAGAACTACAATGCACACCCATTAAAAAATTCTTCTAAATTATCAAGTTATATATTGGAAAAGACGTAATTCACGTGCAACATAAATTTCTTTCGATACGTTCGCACTGTTTATGTATACCTCTCCTATATCGTATGGACGAGTTATGCTCAAATAGGACTATTTTTAAAATGAAAGATTATATAGCTCAAGAAATTCACGCTACGGCCTACTATTTTAAATGAGACGTGCAACTTTCAGAAGTATATTGTTGCCACGATCTTCTTTTCTTACTAATTATTATAATGAATAAGAGGCGCAAATGCCATGACAAGTTGAAATTACAACACTGCTTCAGATATTTGGAGACAAGCAAGTAAGAGAGAGAGAGAGAGAGAGAGAGAGAGAGAGAGAGAGAGAGAGAGAGAGAGAATTCACATCTTCGGTGAAAAAGCGAAAAAGAATTTAATGCAATTTTTTTCTTAAATTTATCTTAGATAGTCGAGTTAAACTATAATTAAAGTATATTTACAAGTTAACATTAAACTTTGCCAAAAGTTGAAAAAAACTCTTGAAAGTTAGAAAAAGATAGTTACATCATCCACAACAATTTCAATCATCAATTGTCAGACGAATATTTACATTAAAAATGCTGTTACCTACATAATACGTCCCAAAAATAAATTACACTTACCCGAAAGAAGTTTAGTAAGCGATTCGTAAGATAGATGATCTATTGATATAAAAGTTAAGCGATAATATATGAGCACAGAAACAAAACGGTACGCTGGAAAAGTCGACTCTGCACTAAGGGTAAAAACTGTAATTTTTACGCTTATCTATAAATATGCTATATCGACTATTAGAACTTTCTTGCAATATGTTAAGTAATCGAGTTTTACAGATTATTACTTACGAAATATAAACATGGGTGCCAATATAAATAATTTATTATTAGTGGAATACTAAAAATCATAGGCTGGGAATTTCCATACATTGTCAATAGTCATGACGTATTAAACTCTTCCATGAATACTACATAGAAGGATCCTAATCCAAAATACATATCAATAAGGAAACTCGATTTCTCAGCATTGTTTTTGTTCTTTTGCCTATTACACATAAAGTTGCGGAAGTTTGAAAAAACTTGTGTATGAATTAAATTACGTAAGAACCGAGTCTGAAATTTGTGATTATTTTTACATTAGTTTTTTTATTTATTCCCGGTTTACTCCATCCTGAATCTCTATTATACATTTACTTTTCTTTTTCACACTTTTGCTTTCGTCACTTTTTATCCTCTCTCTTTCTCTTTTGCAAACACGCTCCTTACTTTTCATTCAGTGAGCGATCTCTCTCTTTCTCTCCCGCAAGCTCAACGCTCTATTTCTGTTTGTTTTTCTTTCGCACTGCGCATAACTGTGTCGTGCGCGTGTATCTGTGCTACTATTACTTGTGGAATCTTAGAGGGTGTAGTAAACCAAGTGACCTTCACGCTAGCTCATCTAACCATGGAATTGTTTCTAAATTTTTTACTTTTATACGTAAAAGCCTCTTATTCAATACAACTCACTAGTACTCAGTATTTGTTTTTTTTTCATGGCCAGAGATATCTAACTAATAAATGAATATTTGCATATACTTATGTTTTCCATTATTCATCTAAAACAATGTTTTTTTTTGCTCGTATTAGTTGAAAAAGCTAACAGAGCGAAATAATGAACATTTATATTTTCAGTATATTGTGGAAGACTATGTACGCTTCGAGGGTATTTTTACAATGAGACAGACGAGAAACTCAATTTCAAGCTGTCACAGAGAGCGGCACATTGAAAATCAACGTAAAATGAATGCCGGGTGCAATAATACGATTGTTCGTACGCCACCTTGACACGCTCTCTGTTGAAGCTCAACATCTGTCGCTTTTCCCGTCACCCCTCCTCCTGCCTCACAAAATTTTCATCAACTTTCTGGGATAATGTACGCGTGAGCTTACGTCGAGTTTTCCATCGATTTATCGAGTTAAACTTCTTTTTATACCGTTGGGTGTGTTTATTATTACAGTCGCGTTGAAATACTATCGTCATTTCGCCAATATTAGAAATATTTATTGTTTTGTATATGATTGATTAGAAATATTTCATATCTATCATCATTAAAAATATATTTTTCAAGTTTTAAAACTATTTCAAATGAATACCTGAAAACAATTAAAATTACTTGATAAAAATTTCAAACAACAATTAAAACAGTTTGTGAACGATATTAAGCAATGTATAAAAAATATTCATTATAGCTAAACGAGTCATTGTATTTTGTTCATTTGCGTTCTCGTCAGCTATACCTTGTTGGCTATATAAATGGCCAGGTGGTAAAACTGTTTCAATTTTTGATAAACAAAGTGCAAACGCGAATTTCTGGTTAGGTAGTGCTTGATACTACTTTGTAAATTTTCTCACGATCCGCCGGAATTTTCGTAAATGAAGCTGAGTGAACGTGATTGCAAATAAGCATTTTCGTATTTTTAGGCTCGAAGTTAGCTTACCTCTTTGAAATGTTATGAAAATCGTTCATTTCCTACTAAAAGATAATTTTTTGATTCTTGAAGATTTTTAATTGATTGCTGTCTTATTCCCCATTTAAGTTAAAAAAAAGATAGCAAATGTTTAAAAAATGCAATAAAATGTATTACAGTTAAAATATGCAGAGAATATTAGAAGTTCATCAATATCAAGAAGCCTTTATAAAAAGAATTTGTAAAATGCTCAAAATATTTTATCACCTACCACGATATGTGAGAATAAGTTTATCTTACTATTCGATATGGAAAGTTTCATTAATTACAAACGATTCATATCTATCCATTAAATTACAAATATTTTTTATTTAATGTTTCAAAAAACAGCTTCTCGTCGATCGACCATTAAGCTTTTTATTTTAATGACTGTTTGTCATTTGTTGTTTTCTCGAAACTTAATAATGAAAATATTTTTGCCAAGAAAGAAAAGTATAGCAGTGCGTGCGTGAGTTGCAAGGTCAGGTATTCGTATATGTTTATTGCCCGCGTCACGACGTTGACGAAGGAGATGAAGAAAGAAGCGTGTGCGCATGGCAGGTTCCTTTCATTCATGATTTTCAGCCCAAGTTCAATGTAAATGACATCACTCACCCAAAAATATGACTATGAAAAAGACGAGGTCAGTGGTTCAAACGATACTGTTGAAATGTGTCAAATAATTGACAAGAATATCAATGGGTTTATATTAAATTGTTAAAAAATTTATAATTTTCTATTTGCATGATTAGAATATATGTAAACATCCGTAACAGATAAACTTTTATTAGTCGAAAGATCATATCTCTAATTATACTCATGAACCTGCACGATATGCATGTTTGCTTTTAAATCAAATCCACAATCGCAATCCATCTAATCATCTAGTCAAAAGGCAATCAATAGTATTATAGCGATTGCGAGTGGAGCATTACGAAATGTTTGTCAATATCCGATATTAACGCCGACGTATTTGCCAACTACAAACACAAATTGACTGACAATTACTGAAATTGTTAATCTATTATTAATTACCTTAAATTTATTCCAAAATAAATAAAAAGTATTATTTCAAATATTACTTTATGTATTTAGTTATTTTCTGGTATAGGAATATCCACAAAGTAACACTTGAAGCATATTGCAAGCTATGCATTGTATAAAATGAGCATCAACTACAGCGCATTGGAGCCGTTGAATAACAACGAATGGCCATCGCCGAGGTTGTACCCACAATACCTTCGACAGACGCGTAATTGTTCCCAGTGAATCGCATCAGCATGAGGCTTGCATTTTACCCGCTCTTGCGAACAACAATGTTAGTAGGTCGGAGGATTGTTATTCTTAAGCTCGTCTATAAATAATTGAACGTTAGCCTGCTGATATAGGAAGCTTTTCACATGTTCGTCTTTATGTGAACATGCTTGAGATTAAATAAGAACAAATTATACAGAGAAAATTGAATAAATGACATATTTTATTTGGATTCTACTGAAAGAAATCTAGAGGAACATATACCGAATATATGCAAAGTATGAGACTGATGCCACTTGCCAAGGTTTCTTGAAAATTATAACCGAATATTATTAGATTATACTTGCTGACGGCAAGTACACTTCTGTGTACGAAAGCTTCCTGCTATGAGTCAAACTCTTATGCAATCTCTTTTTGACTTGGAAGTATTTAAAAAATCTAAAAGTAAACATAACACTTATAATTGTAACTGTGAATGTAAATAACATTTTTTTCTTATTGTAATCAAAGTGTTTTCTACGACAAACATAAGCTTTCTCGTACAATCTAATTATTAATTGACTACAGCTCGTTCTGAGGTAACTGCAACTATGGAAACTAATTGGATAATCTATCAAGCTCGCCATACGATTACTGGCACATATAAATCGTTTCTATAGGCATTTTTTTTTATTTTCCCAAGAAAGGAATTAAAACATGTTTGATGGACCTATGGATCATATACCATTTACGTAACACACATGCATCAAAATCAACATGACATTTTTAATATTATGTAAAACCTTTCTGGAGCAAAGTATGCGCTATAAATCACCGTTGAAGAAAAAATTACAAAACACGTGAACAAATGTATTAAAGATTGCAATACAAATCACGGAATTGTTTGATAAACATTGCATACCCACAAGGAACGCAATCTACAATGAACTTAAAAAATGGACCTAAATTAAAAAAAAGACACTCACATCATGATGAGCCGGTGCACAAGCTACTCTTTCGGATGAACCCATCAACAATTCAGCAAGCAATTCAGGACTCGGCCCAGGCAAACCCTCGAGTTTGCTTGGGCTCGACGTAGTACGATGATGTGTGGGTGGTGTTTCGGTGCTACTGGTGTTACTACCACCTGCATTAAATGACAGGTTAGCCGAGACTTTACGTCGCTGGCGTAAACCCACGTCGTCTAGGTCGGCAGCTCGCGACTGTTGTTTTGCCATCTCAGCCTCCAGCATTTGACCATACGGACCGCGTAACGGACGTTTACTGTACCTTTTTGAAATGGCAAACATGCAATTTTATGTACTTCGGGCTTTGTATTTTCATTAAAAGCTTTGGCAATTTCAGCATTAACGCCGACAAATAATTTAAAATTATCATTTTGACTCTTGAACTAGTTGATTTATAGGTTATTCATAATTTTTAAAAAACAGCTTGCCAAAAATTGAGTTATTACAGATACCAAGATTAAATATTAATAAGAATAATACAAGATAAAAAATACTACGCGTCGCTTGTGTGAGGCTTTAAATAATCAAAGCTTACCGTGAAAGAACCATATATACTGAAATATACTCTTGATTTTTATAACATTTAGATAGTTAATAAGAGAATTAAAATGGAAAATGTACAAAGAAGAACAAAATTATACGTGGCATGTGTAAACGACATGAAGAACCCCTAACAAGTGTTTACACTATTAGCATGAAAGATCGTATTAAATTGACTTTTTTGCATTTTATAAAAAGAACATTATAAAATAGATGAAAAAACATACATATAAAGCTACACGTAGCTTGTGCAAAACTATAAGAGCATGTTTGTACAATGCTTGATTAGAAATGCTATGATGAGTAAACTTTTTACGATATCCTGTAAATTTTTTTATATTTTGTATGCGTACTAGAAGTATGGAAAAGTGTTTTTTTTAATGTAAGCAGCTATATATAATATCTTTCAAATAAGATCTTTTTATATACATACTACGTTATTTTAGAAAAGAAAAGACTTATACATTGATTTCCCTTTCATGTGGATCTCTTTACAAAAGTTCACGCAAGCTCAAAAGAAAAATTATTCGAGAAGTAACCCCACGAACAAAGGAACGCTTAGTTTGACAATTATGAATCCCGATCAACCGTAAAAATCAAAGTTACGCGAAACAAAAAAGGAATTGATAAGTTCTTACCTTCTAGGTGTATGTCCTTCACAATCAGACAGGTCACTTGGAGTAGCGGATGGTGGTGGCTCGTCTCGTTCTTCACTACTTTGTCCACTAAGCTTTAACCTTGCGACCGCAAGTTCAGCCGAGTCGACAGCTGGTTCGGGCCATTGAGTTATGTAGACACCCTTACGCCTCTTACTTGTATCACCGCGGTAGCGTCGTAATTTTCCACCCGGCGACACTGGTTGCACTGACTCGCTTGTCGCCGTAGTAGCGGTACTTGCTTCGCTCGGTGCTTCACTTGCTTCGCTCGCTTGGCTCAAACGTAGATTCGCTAAGTTTTGAAGGTCATCGTCAGGGATTGTGTCTTCTTGAGGTGGTGTTATTATTACCTCATGAGGCTCGATACGACTTTCTGGAATGATTGAAAATGGTTGATTGTAAGCGGAAGTTTGAATAAAGCATGTAATTGAAAAAGTTGCTATTTTCATTTTATAGGGTTTATCAAAATCGTTTTCCTTAAAATTCAGTTTCTACTGCTTTATTAGACATTTATTAAAGGTGACTAATTGAAATTGTTTTTTTTTTACTTCGATTTTTCAATGTAAATAAAATTCCAACAATTCAATTTATAATTACTGCCTAAACATTTAAATTGATATAAAAATTCGATTCAGATCTGGCTACTCGCAGCTGACGATGTTTACAGCAGTGAAGCAACGAACATTCCGTCTTTAATGTTTCCAAAGAAATGACTTTATCGATGAACACAGGGATCGCCTGATGCGTGACATTACGTGTGTAAATCGTATTTTTAACATTCTAAACTGAGGAGGTGGATATCAATTTAGATCAACGATGATTAATTTTCAAATGCTTACTCATCCATGGAATGTTCATTTGCTTAGCGCGAAACTTTAACGAATCAGCATGTTTTCATCCATCTTTAAATTTCTTCTACTGCAGCTAGTTTAAATCTTACTATTTTTAAATATAAACAAGGTATTCTTTCAAGAGCATTGATAAAATTTGCTATAAGAAAAACAGCAATACAATCTGCAAATAAGATTAAGTAATGAATTTCACAAAAGTAAAACAGTTAATTGAAATAAACGAAAAAAGATAAAAACATTGAGACTTTTTATTTGCTTTTTTTTTATCACTGTATTTTGATTGAATTCATAAAAAATAAATTAAATAATTTTATACATTTGATCTCAAATCGATTATTTTGAATCAACAAAAATATTATCTCCAAAACGATTAAAATAAAAGTGCGTTTTGAACATGTCCTGGTATAGCGCCTGCTAGGAACATCATCAGAAAAAAAATAACAATCATTATATAATACGATGAAAGTGTGTGCGCGTGTTGGAAAACAAATCGCAAATCAAAAAATGATTATCAATCGTGATTCTTATCCTCTCCTTATAAGTCGATCGTTCCCACGGGCAGCGCATCGTGGTTCAAACAAACAACGACACGCACGCACGCTAACCAACGCACGCAATGACGCGCGTACGAATCTGAGAAAAAGACGCACACAGCACACAGCGTCGCATCACCCACGTGTGACCGAAAATAGAGGAGATGCTATCTTTTGTGCCTACCGAAAATAGAAAGGAAGGAAGATGCTTCCGAGAGAGCGCATGAACGAGTGCATTGTGCGGACCGGAAATGCCGATCTCGCAGGCTGCACCCGCACACCTCATTTTCACGTGATTGATTTTGATACGATGATCACTTTGCGGGTGAAGGTAAATAATGATAATTCATTCGTTAGTGGAGAGAATGCTGTAGTTTTAGAAAACAATGTTTATACGATTTATGGAATATATTGTTTTATTCATTTTTCAATAGTTTATTGAGAGAATTATGTCATAGAAAACTATTTTGTATAGCAGCCATTCAGCTTTGCAGTCACGGTAAGATTTTAATCTGTATGATTTTAGAGGTTCGTCAATAAAAATTGCTTGTATGGGAAAAATTAAATTACCTGACACGGAACGTGTATCCATTAGTAAATGGAATTCTTTCTTGGTCACTCAAAGTTGTGTTAATTACCAAAACTTTTAAAAAATTGAATTATTTTTCGCAAGAGCTCACAAAAAAATTATTAATTTGAAGTTTGACCTTCAATTTTTCAAGGCTTAAAAAATTTTTCTTTTTTAGTTTCAGTGTTGATACAAGTTCAAATTTTTAAAATCTTACGTAAGAAATATATAAGAATAAGTACCAATGTTGGTTTTTTACTAACAGAATATCAGTTACATAATCATCTCGTTTGTTTGCGACGGATTTTTTAAGTTGTGCTTTGTGTAGGATAAGTATATTTTTTCAAAAGTAAATGTAGAATTTGATGAATATAATAAGCCGAAACGATAAAGTACATCGCAAAAAATTCATTTTCATGAGCAAATAGATTTGAAATATATTGTAAAATGAATGTATCGTAAGCGTGTGTCACTAGTTAATAATCATACGAAGTAATTAATAATGGACAATGAAACTACAATGCAAATCAAATATCTATGGAAAAGTAATTCTCGTTTTATTATCGATATAAATTTGAACTTTCCAAGATATATTCATTCATCTTATTAAAACTTTAAGCGACTAGATAAATAAAGGTGCTTTTCGAAACTATACTACAAATAGCTCGCGAAGTGCCAAATTAAGCTAGATGAGGATGCATAGGGCCGTGAGCGCGTCAAGTAAGTAAATAATTCACGTTCGTTTAAGTGCATCCAGTTCAAGGAGTTCACAAGAGGAAGTAATCTCATTTTTTGTTATCGAATGGCAAAGTTTTTAAGATTTATAATAATTAAATTTTATATTACATATATGGTTAAATTTGTGTAATATGTCTTTACTTTTGCCGTAGTCTAATTTGAGATTTTGCGAAATAAATTGGACTTTCAAAAACAGTATGAACTACTATAAAGTCGTCGAAAAAAAGCTCAAATAATAACAATTCATATCGATAGCTTACGTACCTTTTTGCAAGTTTTCCTTAACATCTTCGATGGGCATCTCGTGCTCGACTACAGTGACATTAACCATTGCTGGACAATCAGTCACCTCCTCACTGGTAGGATTATGGATTGGTTCCGGACTTGCAATCGCACTCGATGTAGCCAAACTATCCGAGCCATCGCTGCAAGGTCGGAAGATTTCGGTTGGTGCTATTGGTGGATTGTTATTGATAAGGCCTTCTGCTGAAGAGCCAACAGCACTGTCTGCTAAACTAGGTGGACTGGGTGTCGGTGAGTCTTCGACTCGACGGACACGAGGCAACGTGTTAGCGCGTACTTCCGACGCCGCGTACGCTGCTCGTCTTGCATTCGCAATCGACGACGCTCGAGTGCCGACGTTGCCTACGAAATCGAATGATCCGGATTATATATTCCATTCTTGCATATTCATAGATGAGTTTACTGGCTTTATTTAGTACAGAGGGACTGTAGTGTGGGATCGAATTTTTGCGTTGGCCGGTTTATTCCCACTTTATAGCGGTTTGATGCAGATAATTTAATTATCATAAATGAGCTTTTTTAAATTATAAGCGTTCACAAAATAGTATTTATTGTTAATATTCAACCATGCGCGAAGATTACGCGCAAAAGTATTTTGGGTAGGACTTGAAAAAATAGCAATAGAAGTGAGCAAAAAATAGTAATAATGAAATTGTACTAAAAATAGATCGTTAAAAATTATTAGGCTATATTTGATAAATGTACGCAAATGAAGTTACAGCGGATTTATGATAAGCAATTATTGAAAATTTTAATGGAAATAGAAGCGAATGGAATAATATACATTTAATATCCATCCCGCTAATAAATATTAAAAAATGTTCACACGTATTCTAATTTGATCTATTTAAACGTAAAAATGTGTCATAAACTATGTTGTACTATCAATATCATTCGGTAAGTGCAGAATCGAGGTTTTTATTCTAAGCAATACTTATAAGTACTTGGCTCGAAGCGACCGCTCATTTCGGCTTATTTCGGGTACTTATGCGCGAGCAATAGCAGCAATAGCATCGCGAATTACTTGCTTTACGCGCTTTTACCGGCGGGTAGCGGAACTTTGGCAAGCTGCTTTAATTTTCGCGAAAAACTGAACTAGCGCAAGCTCACGTCTACATAAACGCGCGAGATATTACCGTGTCGGATTCCGTCATCGAGCTCAAGATTTAATGCACTTCCCTATACTGCGTTTATTTTTGAGTTTTTGATTTTCCAAGTGAGAAAGTTTCTCAATCTGTAGATCAACTTTACACGTTCATAAGTACAAACTTATTCTAAATACGAATATTTATTGATATTATATGATTTGAAATTGTAGAAATAATTAGAAATATCATTTTACGGGATTTTAATGTTACGTACCAGTAGATGATTTCATGTTTGTTATATTTCATTCATTTCAGAGTTTCAATGTATACAACATTAATTTGTATTATAGTAGTGGAATACTGCCAAAATAAGCTCGAATGAGATTTATTTCAAACTATAAATTCTTTCGCTTTCCTTTCAATGTAAAAAGTGATTTATCGATGTATGCTATCTCTATCAGTTATCAGTTAGTATCTCCGAATAATACCAATCTCTTAATCTAGCATATATTCCATTCAAAATATTCTGTACTCACCATAATTGTAATCAGCCTGTCCAAATGATGCACTCCTGCAAGGCTGCCCACTTCTCTGTCCAGGATAAAGTGACGATATTCTGGGCTCCATAAGACCCGACAACGCATCTCTTGCTTCATTCTCGCACAAATTCACGCTTTCACACCTATTTAATTTTGTCTCGACGGCACTTTTATTACTCGAATCATCCACCATTGAGTCACTCAGTTGTCTGTAATGAGGATTTTTGACACCACTCGCGTTTTTATCAACAACAGAGGCAGTAGCAGCACCGCTGTTACTAATCACCGGTTCATAGTACTCATCACTTAGACTTTCGCTACGAAGCAATTGTCGTGGACGTGATGATGATGGTGGTGGCGGTGTAGGTGGTGGTGTTGGAGCAACTACGATTGGCACGCGTGGATTATGAATACCCTCGCTAAAGGTGTAGCTACGACAGGAGACTCGGCAATCGTTTTGATTGTTTAGTGACTGGAAAATAAGCGTATAAAATAGTTTTACGTTAATTTCTACGTTAATACAAAAGATGGTATTGTTCATAAAGTCGAAATAAATTAACCGTGAAAATAAACATTTTCAAAAAATATTCTTTTTTTGCCTTATTGAAACTTTGCGACATTTTCATACAACAATTACACTCTAACGTAAAGATACAAAAAATAAATTATAAGTATCACTGGCTTGCAAGAAACAGCTAAGCAAATTCGGCCGACTTGTCTATCACAGTAACAGGTTACGCCATACATTTTCTAATTTCGCCGAAGTAGAGAGAACAGACGCAAATACATATACGGGCGCGCTTGAAATCATAATAAACTGGATAGCACGCAGGCGGGTGTTGAATTATTTGAATGGCACGCGAAAAGGTGTCGTCCAAGGCCATCGCGCAAGCGATAAATAAACAGAAATTGTTTTCTAATCGAACGAAGGGGGGTTGGTATGCCATTCACATAAACGAACTATGTGTTTGTTACCGAATTCTGTTTATAATTGCGCAACTAGCTGTGTAATACGGGGCCCGTAAGATGAATGAGCTTGCGAATAATAGAATATTTTTAACGAGATTAATTGGAGCTTTTGCACGGTTTTGTGATTGTTTTTTCAATTGCGCAAAATATAATCTTTATTTGTGCAGAGATGAGGTCGGACGTTTGGTGAGAAAGTTTCGAGGATTTGGTAATGTGTTTGGAGTGGATTTTTTACGTTCAGAGACTTAGAAAGTCATATTTTCATATTATATGCGAAAACAAACAAATAAATTGACAAATGATACAGTAGATTGACTTCCTGCGTCAAGCCTTGAGATCAAAGGATCAATCATTATATTTAGATCCATTAACAATAAAACAAACAATCGTCGGTTCAGAATTGTCAAGGTCTCAATAAATACAGAAATTAATATCTATAATCGCGAAAAATATAAATGGAATATGCATATGAGCATTCCAATAAAACGTTTAGTCGATATCCCCAATGAACAAAGAAACTTAATAAGAAATATTAAAGAAAAACATAAAATGGAAAAAATTAGTTGATTCCTTGAATTGCTCAATCGAAATTTAAGACATGAAATAATTTTATAGTACCTTACGTAAGGTAATAGAGTTACAAATTGTGGTAACTTTGATTTTTAGAGTAACTTAAAAATAAAAAAAAACATGTCCTATTCCAATATACCTCAAAATCGTTAAGCTAATGAGCAGTGATATTGACAGATTGAACATAATATATTTCAATTGAATAAAAACTCACGTCCGACTGTTGCAGAGCGAAGTTGCGTCTTTCGTCAACTGGCGGTGGAGAAGAAGTGTGGGCGCGAGATGGCCGCCTTGGTGGCGGCACTGGAGCCGGGCCCTTGAGCTTTTCTGTAAGCTCGCGCAGCCGTTCGGCCTTGTCGCTGGTGCGCGAGCTTGCAGATTTTTTGCCGCCGCTACCGCCGCCACCGCTCCATCGGAATCTTTGTAATCGGTCCACCGCTGTCACTGCTGGTTCCTGTTTTATACATAATTTACGTTATTAATCTGGGTATTATTGACAAAACATTTTTCCCGCGAAGTATTGGTAATTAAGAATAAAGAGTTGTGCTTTTTTATGTTGAACTTGTTGACATTTCTTCCGTGAAAGCTTTTTGAGAATGGCCGTTAGATATTTCAAGGTTGGATACCTTGGAAAGCTCGTAAATTTGAGAGCGAAGTGACAGCTATCAAGGCGTATCTCTAAAATTAGTAATTTAAGGTGAGTACTCCTTGCAAATGTTATATATTTCTTAAAATTGCAATTTATAAAACAGATTGAATCAATAACAATTGAATTAATGAAACGCATTCATGTATGTTATCCGATAACAACAATTTTTTGAAACCACACTATTATTGCGTAAAATTGAGTGTATAAATTTAATGAATAGACTTTGTTAATTGTAAAAAGTTGTGCTATATCGATAAAATCCTCAATTGATGGAACATTCGTTTTTTCTGCAAATGAATGTTATTCATATAATGAGGAGTGACTAAGGTATTAGTTGGACAAAAATGTCTCAAATACTTGAAATCATTACAATTTTATTTACATCTTATTCATAAAAGAGTATGATTAGGCTGGAAACAAACCCAATTCAAATTATCCATTAACACAACTACAAAATAATTTTACAGTTTGGATTAAATTTTTTATAAATTTGAATGAACTTTTTCCGGTATAATTCACTGTTTTTTTAAAGTAAACTAGCCATATTTTTGAAAGTTCTACAGAAACTGATACCACTTTTGTCAGAATAAATTTCACGTGCACTACTCGCGAACTTTCCCTAATTACAATATTTTCGGCACTTGCACAAAGGCAAATCGTGTCGGGACATTGACTCAAGCGTTTGGTAGACGCTTGAAAAATCGTCGAAAAATTCTCTCAAACGAGCAAACACACATGACACATAGCGTCGGTTTTTTTCCTTCCTAAGGATGACAGTAAAAATAAACACAACTCTTTCTCTTCTTGGAATATATTATTAAAATTAAATAATAAATATGTCGTAGGAAAGATCGTTTAAAGGAGAAACACTAAAAACTCTTACAAATAAGTTAGTGACAAACTCCATGGGCAGCGGTTGCCACGGTCGCTTAACACATATACGTATAAAATACGACTGTTGATTTTTTTTTATATCTTGATACCTGTAGACGGAGACTTTTGCTCCAGAACGGCTGTTTAAGCAGCAACGGTTGCTGCCGAGTAACTGGCTGGTACTGGTGCTGTTGCTGGTGTTGCGACTCGGCTGTCGGCCAACAGACCCGGCTATTATTAGTTGGTTGCTGCGAGTTTGGCGCAGCACGAGCGCCGCTACTGCTGGTCCAGGAAGGCGACGGTATCCGCGAGTTACCGCCACCACCGCCAGTCAAAGGTAATAGACGAGCTCGAGCACCAATGCAACAACATTCGCCCGCCAGACTTGGCTTTGCGCAGTGTGATCGGTTGTCGCTCGACAGGCGTTGATCTACCTCGTGCGATACGCGGGTACGTCGACGTTCCAGCAATTCTTCTCGGGAATTTGCTGGTGGCAGACTGTCCTGTAAGGATAAGAAAACAGTCGTTTATGAATTAAGTGATTTTAATTTTATTTTCATTTAGATTCAGAGGGTAAAACTGTCCGTTTGTCTCTCTAATTAATCACGAAAACATCAATCATAATACATTTTGGAACCATAAAATAGGTTTTTTATAAAAATATATTCTCTTTATTACTATTTTCTATGACTTTATTGTATTATAATATAAACTAAATTTATAATATCAATATGAAAAATGACTCAATATTATTTAGAATCTAATCTATTAATTGCTAATTACTGCAATTGTACGAAAATTACTTTATTGTTTAATTATTTTTTAACTAAATAATAGGTAATTATATTTATTTTTACGTCAAAAGCAGAAAAATTACGCTAGTTACAAATTGTATACAAGACAGTCGCAGACGAAACCAACTATGTTATATTATTATAACTTACTAAATAGGGTATTGTGACTTTAAAGATTCAAATAAACATTATGCATGTTTTAGTAACATGCCCAGTTTAGCTATTCGACATTCTTTAATTTGAATTTTGTAAAAAAAATCGACGTCTAAATACTGAAACATGAAGCTACTATCAATCTTGGGTATCAGCATTTTTTTTACTAAAACTACTGTAGCCATAATTGATAATCCAAATGTGGTACGTTAAACGATAATTATAGTTACTATAAATGTTATCGATAATTGATGAGAGCTCTTATGAAAAATATCACATTTTAGTTTATTTATATAGAAAAAATATATATTCCAATTCTCCTTAAAATATCCCCTACTTATTTTTAAAAATTTTTTTCAGTTAAAAATATGATTTGATATAAACTATGATCCCAGCTTTGCGATTTCTTGTATTATTTCAGTTGAAGTTGACAAATTTTACGGTATTCTACGTAAATGAAAAGTATCTGGCTTCAGGTGATTTCAATTTAAAATTGATCGAGGTAAACGAGACTTATAGCCGATTAGATTTAAGTTTTAAAGCACTCGAAGATTTGCCATACAATACAATAGTAAGTTTGAAACCCTAAATGAGCGTAAAGGATATTAGCGAATATAAAATAATAGGATATATAAATGTGTACTAGTTCAAAACAATAATTTACCGCTCAAAAACACCAGATGGACCTGAGGAAAAACTAGCAGTGTATAAGTCACATATTTGTGATGTAAACGACAAGTATCGCAAGTATTTACCGACCATATTTATTACGATAACAGAAGCAGGAAATTGTGTGCAAAAGGTTGATTAGATTATTTTACATATACGTCACTATCGTTTAAATATGATCAAACTACGTCCATTGTTCGGGTAAGAATTTAAACACATTCTGAAAACTTTAACAAACTTTTTTCCAGGGAACACATTCATCGCACGATGCAGGAATATTTGAATTTTATGATTTACAGCCAAAAGAAATAGTGGAATATTATTATTTTCGAAGTGACAATTTTTTAAAAATTTCTGGCACAATTCTGATACATTCCCAAGCTATAACGGTACCACTGAAAAAATTAAAAAAATAAATGAGGCATGTTTCATCAGTATTTAATATAAAACGTCGCATTTATCTTCATATTTAAAGTACTTTATTAATAGGATACTTAAAGCATTTTACAGATAGACGCCAATTATGAAATAGAACGTAATTTTATCGCACATCATATGAAAATCTAATAATGAGATATTATCTGTTACTTAGTCGTTATATGAAATATCGACAACAAGGCGTTTTGAAAATAAAAAAATTTATGCTACATATTAAATAATTCTGATATACTGTACTATATTTTAAATTTTAAGTTAAAATATCCTATCGTGTGAGCTAGTAAAATTTGTCAACAATCTCATCGTGCTATTAAATTAACTCATAAAAAACATTTCAAGTTTTGCACACATACAATTTTTAAACTAAAGAAATTATTTCCATCAGCCGCGAGTAAAATCAGAAAGCATTCGTCAAAACTAATCTCTCGGCAAACATCACTAGCAGCTTCTACCGTTTATCAAGCGTCGCTTAAAGAAAAAATAAAAAAAGTCTCTTGAAGGGGGAAGCAAACGGAGAAAGCCAAGGAAGAGAATCGCGCGCGTACACCCACGAATAGAATCCGCGCCAAGAGAGAAAAGAGAGGCTGCATTGGCAATAGGAGTGGAGGGTAAGGTGACGCCGAGTCTTCTCACGAACTCGTTCCAGATAAACTCCTCTCTCTCTCTCTCTCTCTCTCTCGTTCTCTCTCTCTCTCTCGTTCTCTCTTTCGTATGTTGCTCTGAAATGGATCTCCGCGCAGCATACCGCACCGTAGAAAACACACCGACGCCGTCAGCTCTCTGTACATATAAACTCGTTTCTCGTAACGTATACATGTATCCCAGGTATAGAAAGACAGGTATACTTGAATACATTAAAGAGAGCAAAACTGAAAGCACCGAATCGTACCTAAAAACAATTCGATAGACCTTACTTGATTTGCGATTGTCATTTAATGTCATTCTGATTACTTTGCAATTGACAAGCATCGTGGGAGAAAGTTTCACAAGTGTTTTAAGATACAGTTCATTTTAATATTCAAAGTTATTGGTCTATCTTGATCATTTTCTCATCAGCTATTAATTCAATCCTAAAGATAATTTTTTGAATCCTTCCTTCTTACTATGCTTTGAAAAATTAAATTAATTTAATTCTTTGTGAAAATTACTTTTTATACCATAAAAAACTATTATATCATGCTGAAATATATATTTTTACAATCGTTGTAATAATAAATAACAAAAATTTATATTTGTAAACGAAATCGAATAATTTTTTCACTGCTAACTTTCAGATTAAAAATAAAATATACCAGTTCCAGTGATTTAAAATAAATTAAAGTTTTCTATCAATAACATGAACAACTTCAATTTCATATAACTTCATTTGCATTTACGTAAAGTCTTCTACGGAAACGCCAGTACGCGATGGCACGTTTGAACCGGCGTAAATTACAATGAAATTATATTTACCGCGAAGAAAAATACACCGTCAAAATAAGACAAGAATCACCAAGACACTGAATGTATTGAGATAAAGAAAATGCAGGAAAGAGGAAGAAGTCATATCAAGGTGAAAGTGAGCTGTCAAATTATACAGAATAATAAAGTTACGTGTGGGCGTGCGAATCTGAAATATAAAACAATGAACCGTTTTATCGTTACGTTAAAAATCAAAAACGTCATCTCAAATTTGCAAGGCATAAAATTGTAATCACTGCTATTTGATACTTTTGTATGCTACGCAAAACCTGATATTACAATTTTTGCTGAATCAGACAAAAAAAGTGATAAAGCATTATTCGCGAGACGATTCCTCTTGTTATTAATTTACTAGCATTAGTGATTCACACATTTACTCTTTAAAATAGCTTGATTTGTTCAGACGAGATAAAAAAAAGAGAAGTATTTGATAAAGTGAAGACGCAACATGGTCACGTCATAAGGATGAATTTCGGCGATAAGACTCAATCACTTATCTCCCGCAGGCTGTGAAAGTGATTCTTGATTATCAGGGTTGGATGCAACATTTTTAGGCTTCAAGCTAAAATGTTTGCAACTTTCTCGGCGAGTCTATCGGAATCAGGAATAATATTTAATTTATTTGCGAAGCACTGGATGAAATAATCACCGAAAACTAGGGATATTCAAAAAAAGGTATTTCCCAGACTTGTTTTGATCGAAATTCCATAGGAAATCTTTTATTCATTTCAATAAACCTATCAAACAATACAAAATTAATCTAATATCTTACCTGTGATAGCCGTAGACCATATCTGGTGCCACCGAGGAGGACATAATTGGCACCAGAACCAATGGTTACAGGTCTGGCGGCACCGCCGAGCCAAGCCCCGTAACCCTGATCTGACGTCGGTGTTCTTTCCTCGCCTCCGTCTCTTGCGGCTCGGGGCATCCTTCATCCTTCCCTAATGGCGCTGCAATTGAAAGTCAGTGTTATACGTGATTATGGGTTTAATACGTTTTTCAGTATAAGTCATTGGTTTATTTCCACTATACGTCGACTATACGTAATAAATACTATTGCATAAAAAACATGTTCTAACAGTATTATACACAAATTTCGTAGTATCCAGTCGATATATTACGTACTCTTCGGATGACCAATCAATTGAAATCTCTCGTAATTCCGATCAAATATTTTCGATTTCTCGTAATCAATGGGAAATTCCCTTTCACCGTAAATTAAATAAGTGGAAATTAAATCGTATATAATTGATTAGTACTGTTGGTATAGGAGTTGTCATTGATTCCGCGTTTGTAATACTTTCTAAGTGAATCAATTTTAAATTAATTTTACGCGCGCGAAAATTAGTCAGCGCTCTCATTTTTTATATAAACAGGTCAAGGGAATGGCTTTGCTGACACTTTTATTCATTGCTCTATAGTGTTTATTGAGCTTCTGGTATAAAAGGATTATTGGCGTTTTACTTTTAAAACGAATGCTATATTTAAAGATATTTGTTTGTTTCTTATTCGTTATATTTTATTTGTACATAAATATACAAAAGTAACTGAATTTCTTTGAATATCAATATTATTTTACTGAAACAAATAAAGGACAGTTTCTTTCATGATAAATAATCATGTCACACGAAATATATTTAAGAGTTAATTAATGCAGAGCAAAAAATACATCACAAATTACTTTAATAACGCGAATGATGCGTTAAACTTATGGAATTTTATCTCGGGGAACATGTTATTAAGACATTAATAAATGCATTCTGAGTTACAAAACAACATGAAATATAAACTTTTGCTCACAAAGATTTTCGAACTTGTATAATTGGCCTTTAAACCAGTCATCTCAGACTATAAACTTTTTTTACAACTGCTGAACCAAATATGTACTTCCGGCGTTTAGCTCCACGAATTTATTTACACGCCCTTGACAGTCAAATTTCCACTGCATTTATGTTAATTAAGAGATATTATTGTTTTGTATCGTCCTATCATTCGAATAACTGCCATTGCATTGTTAAGTGTAGCAGTAAGTTATGTGATGTTTATGGGATAAGAAGAAAACTGACGAGTGAGCATATAGATCTTGAGAGGTTAACTCCGGATTGACCTTGCACAGACTGTAATTTATCGTGCTCGTAAAACACGTGTTGAATAAATGGATGCAGAGAGGATTGTTTAACATACGTGTGGTTTATTAAACACAGGATTACATCAAATACAAACAACTTTAGCTCTTACAAATGAGCGTCTTTCACGAAGTCTATACCACGAGTGAAAGTCTCGTTATACAGTGTCTATTTATACTCGTATTATGTGTTTACTGTTTACACGCATTCTCATCTTTACCCATTCAATAATATAATATGATTTTACATACATATTCTAACAGTACGGAACTCTGATCATGTTAGTTTAAGATTACTGATTGAAATTTAGCAATGCTCAGAGTTGTAAATTGCATTGAAGGAAACTCAATTATATCTGGGGCAACTGTTACTGTGCGAGAGTGCACTTACTTTGGTTTTCAGAACAACTTGTGCATGACGGCGAGGCTGTTTTTTATCTCATTTGGCCATATTTATTTTGTGGAAGGTGAGTGGACGAGGTTTAAATAGTATGACATGTATATTAATTGGCCGGAGAGCTGAATAACTAATTACCCTGGAAATTAATTTTTGTATCCAAGTATGGATGTCTGTTCAATTTTGTTGAAAAATAACAGTAGTAAATATAAATAATCTCGTAATGGGTGAGTTGTTTTAAATTGAGAAAAGTAGTAGCCGTGGTCACGAGACGTTAATGCAGTTCAATGTTACATTCACAACGGTGACTCTGATTTGCGAAATCAGACTTGAATCTCTCGAGAAAACTACACTTACTCTGGGAATTTTCAGAGTCGTTAGTGTTTTACGACATTAATTAACACTAGTAAATTGTAATTTGAGTCGTGAGTTTCTCACTTCTGACTCGTGTTGCTCGTTTTTTATTTATAAACTAAAACAAAGATCGATAGATGATGTTTAGAAAATTACAATAAAAATGACAAACTTGTAATATTAATGTAAACGTCGTACAAGCAAATAAGAAGTTTTAAATTTAGAACCCTTCCGGCACAAGTAGTATGCACATTTGAAAATTCAAATATTTTAGCAGTGAGAAAGTTCAAAGAATAATTTTCCAAAATATTCCATAGACTACTTGAACTTGAATTCTCAACAAAAATAAAAAGTTGAACTCTTGCTCATGAGCTTGCTGTTGAGGGGTCATAGACGAATCTCCACGAACGAATTACGCTTGTTGCGTTCTTTGCACTCGCTGTTTTTGTCATCGTAAACGTCGTCGGATGATCGATCGCTCATGCACGCAAAGGGATCTTTTTCATCGTCTCGTAAGATTCTCGTTTTATTTTTGATTTTTGAAGAAAACTTTATAAATATTATATATAAAATTTTCAGATAATTTGATAATAACGTACTTTATAATCTATTTCAAAACTTATGTTCTTAGAATTGTTTTTTCAAGTCCTTCGAACTATATCCTTGATTTAGTATTATGTATTTTTCATTAGTATTTCACAAGAGCGTTACGTTAAAATCTTATGTATTTTGATTTAAAACATTATGTAGTTTCCTAAAATATTATACTCGTTATACCACTCTAAAAACAAAAAGCTCTCACAACTTGCAAAATTTTACGCAAACAATCTTCAATACACCAACTGTTTTGACACCTTTCATAAACACTTATTACGCAAATAATCGCGGTTCGACTAAAGAAAATACACCTGAACTCGCACACTCGTGAGCAAAAAAAGTCGTGCTTTTGCGTTATCAACAGCAGCAAACACGAAGTTAAATCTATGAATTCACGCGCTTGAAAAGGTTCACACTTGTGGGTGCACGTGGTTGCCACTGCGAGAGATTGACAATTTTGCACGTAGTCAGAAATACAATCTCGGTCGTAGTAATATAGTGTTTCGAGTGCACAGTAGCGGAAAGCGTTTTCTCACTTGCTCAATTTCCCCTTTGATGTCTGCGTAAATTCTTCGTTCTATATTGAATAAAAAAGATATAGATGCGCAGTTTACAAAGATATGTGACATCTATTAGTTGATCGTAGGGTACTCGTTAATTGCGTACATGTGACAGTTAGCGAAATAAAACAAAAGAAAAGTCGGTTCTTTATTTAAAATGTCTCGAACTGCTTGATGCGGCACACACACGCTCATGCACGCACATATATACACACGTATTAATTCTACGAAGCTTTTATATTTATATCGCATGCTATTCATTTCTACCAACACTCAAAGCAGCTGTTTCTTTTTTTCATTTTTCACGAATTCTAAGCTGTCTAATCTTGCTATCTTTGAGTTTCTACTATTTTTTTAGGCTTTATGTTTGAAGAGTCGCCCTTACTATAAATAGAATTTTGTCATGGTCTAAAATATGCAATGGATTTATGAATTTCATAATACCAGCTATTCTGCACGGTTGTATAACTGCATATGTTAGCTTATTTATTTCAACAGTGCACCAATTTTTTCAATAAAAAATTGAAGATATATTTTTGTATCCCAAATGTGTAGATAAGATCTAAAATCGTTTCTATGAATACATTTATCAAGAGGAACGATCATAATTTTAAAAAGTCATATAACGATTACTGTCAATATAGCACCCAATTTGTATTCTACTAAGGAGTACTATTAATTGCGTAATCACTATGAAAGAAAGAATGTATGCTTCTGCTACAATTTCAGAAGTTCGTAGATTAATAATATGCACACAAAGTAAAGTAGTCTTATCAAATCAAAAGATTCGGAATACATGCTATCCCCAAATAAATTAGTCATCAAAATAAAAGTCACTGTCCTCACGTGTATATCTCAATATTATCGAGCGCTGTGGAGAACCCTGCTATATTCGTATACCTTCGAAAATATTTGCATATCACTATGAGAACTCGATAATCCGTCGCTTATATACGTATATACACGACACAAGTAAAACGTTAATGCCTTGAGCCAATTGACTCGATCGAGACGAATGGCTTTTTACCGCGAACGGATATATACGTCTCTTCAGCAACGTGTGCGTGCGTGCGCGTTCACCAAAACGCAAAGCCGAGCACTGACTGACAGCCATGCTTAAGCGTGAAACTCAACCGAGGACTGGTGCCAAGAACAAAGCTATAGCTGGGCAGTTCCAAAAAATCAAGAGTGAAATAGAAATAGAAAGAACAATGGAACGGACAATAGAGAATAATAAAAGATATAAATGAAAAAATATAAATGAATGCTTGAAGGGGGATAGGTGAAAGTAAGAAGAAGATATATAATATTTGTCTGATTTTTAAAGATAGACGCAAGGTACACGCACACATAGGAATATTAGACGACACACAAAAGATGCTAATCTCGCTTCTAGACTGTTCTTTTGCTACAGTACGCATTGCGAAGTAATGGGTCTATTTGTCGTAGTTTTAATGAAAACATGCGTGTATAATGTATTTTTATTTACAGCTTGCCATTATTTTTGATACCATAATTTGTTAAAAGAACATACAATATTCTATATAGCGCAAAACTTTTCAAGATCACGCGCGTGCTCGAGAAAACGGGAGTAAAATACACATCGGCTGCGAGTAATTGCCGAGAGAAAGAGGCAACATATATGCGCTTTGCCCCATGCGATGTGTATTTATATACATTGTCAAGATTAGAAACGTGGTCGACGAGCTGTGTATTTTGTCGTTCGATACCCGAGGCTACGCGCATACATACACGTTGTTGTCTTTAAAATGTTAAATTGGCGCTCGTTTATTACACTCTTAAAACCTTATGGTTACTGCTCAGTAAATTTTCATATTTTTCATGCTTAGGAGAGTGTGTACTATTTTATGCAGGTTATTTCGAGAGAAAGAGAGAGAGAGAGAGAGATGTATTTTTTTAAGTACGCTAGAGGATTATACTGTGTTGAGTCATTAGTTGTGCAATTTGATGGTATACATAATGAAGATTTTTAATCAATTCCCTCGTTATAAACCAAAATATTAAATATCTATTTTTATATAATACATTTTTAAATCAATATACTATTGAAGTGCTCATATGGGGAATATTCATTTATTTCGACTAATTATTTCGAATTTTTATGAATAAATAGTATTTTCCTATTTGCATCTTCATTAAATCTAACTGATTGGAAAAGTATCGATTTTACAATATAATATAGATACTTCATAGAAAATGCAAACTCTTTCTATATTATTCCAATACACCTAATAACGTAATTTACCTTCACATAGCAAAGTCAATGCAGCAAAACAGCTAATAGGACATGATAATTAAATCAAATAATTTTGCGTGAAGAGCACCTGAGGAATGCCATTGTCGTAAATCGTAAATAAAGAATGTACGAATATGTGTAGCCTCGACTGCCAACAAAACGGAAACACGAATATCATCGAGTATCAAATATTGCCCAGCGGCCATGCGACGGAATTTTGCTGAATCGTCAAAATATAAGTTGCACGTGTGTGCAATGTATAGCGCTTTATCCTAAAGACCATGACATGTTATATATGCGCAGATTTCAAAATCAACCGTCATCCGTTGTCATATATTGACGTTTCAATACACGTTGAAATACGGAAGAGAGAAAGAGAGAGAGAGAGAGAGAGAAAGGAAGGGAAGCTGGCAACGAAAGATTGAATTTTAACCGAGAATATTGACATTTGCATAGCTGAGCTCTAAAGTGCCAAACTTGTCTCAGCTAGTTATTATATATATATTTACTTATTTTAATCATCTTGGAAATTCACGCGTTTAATTATGAAACGTGAATTATCTTCTCCGAACGTAGTTGTAGTTTAGGATTATGTTTCAACAAAATAAAATTATTGATACGACAAGTATATAATGAAAAGAAGAATTAAAGAATCATCTACAGTTCCATAGCAAGTAAAAATAGTACAAGTAACGAAATTGAGTTAACAAACGTATAAAGCTTTTTTTTCGGCAATTTTTACAATGTACTCAATGATATAGTAAATCTACGAAAATCAAAAAATTCAATTTTCATTCAATTTTAAAACACGACAAGCTAATCCTAGTAATCTTGTGAACATCCGTTCAATAGGGACGGCCGCGAAATGACGTTTGAATGGAAAAAAGGGAATACAGCTGAAAATCGTCAAAGTAACGTTCACGTGCTGTAAAGGCAATTAACGGTAAAGCAATTTCCCTGGCGTAGTTCGCGAGATAGAGCACACTGTGAAAGCTTTTAAATAAGCCACCCTTTGCTCTAATCCACATTGACGAGCGCACAAGCTCGGTGAGATTGGAATTGATGTTGGCAGTGTGGGAATGCAACTTTCTGATACCCAAATAAAAAAATGTGTATACTGTAGTCTTTGACTTTTAAAAATAGATTCTTATCTTGCAACTGTTTTTTTCCTTTTATAAACTTGCAATCAGATTTCTACGTGTACATCTAAGAAGAAACGTTGAAATAAATGGACGTTGCTATCGCGAAAATGCGTCTCAGAGCTACTAATTTAGAGCTCAGTAATTAAAATGTGTTTCTTGTCATCAAAAAAATAATTATTCTGCTTTTAATTCAATTGAACAAAAAGTTTATAGATTGTGTATCGCAATGTCAAATCGCTACAGTATTGATATTTTAAAAATACATCAAGTCACAAGTATAAGCTTTAATCTATTAAACTCAAAGGCGTAATACTTTTGATTAAAGAAACCAATTGAGCTTACTATGTATACGCTATATAGATGCACAACCATTTATTTATATTTTCTCATCTGCCCCTTGCTATATTTGTATATCTATCATGTATGCATAGTGCAGTATCATGCACACGTTCATTTCTCATCGGCGCTTGCGGTAAAAGTGTGACACAGCTGTCAGAGACTAATCGCGAATGTAATGCATACTAGCATTAATGCTAGGTATTAATCTTGTCTATATCGTAATAATTTCAAACTTTGATCATTAATATTGACTTTTAACATCAATTTTGCACAAAGATAACTTGAATAGCATTAAACAAAAATAAGTTTTCATAAATTTCACAAAAGATTCTCCATAGAATACAGTGAAAATCTGTTTTCTCACAGCGCATCCTTCTACATTTCACTCTCATTATTTGATATAATAAGCTCCAATTTATGTTTACTTTGCTTACTTACAATCATAAAATTGTTTACTTTAGGCTAATCAGACTATGATAGCGGAATTTCAGTTAAAAAGAGAGGTAAAAGTACGTCTACCGACGAATACCAAAAAATATATCAAAATGAATGAAAAAGGAAGGCGATTACGATTGTTTGCAGGTAACATAATCAAGAAAGCGCGTCATCATCGGTTGGAATATGTATATATATGCGTCCCATTAAATTCGATTCACGCGAACGTGTGTCCTGAAAAATAGAACTGCGCGTTCCGGTTCGAGAGAGCGCAGTTATACATCGGCGTCTTCGGCCCACTTACGCGCGCTGTCACCCGGAAGAAAGCACGACCACGAGTTACAGCAGCAGCCACGGGATGCAATACTAATTTCATTCCGAGTACTCCTCCTTTTAGGCTGTGCGTTCAACTGGTTGCTCAAATTTTGACGGATTTGACGTGTACTCAATATAAACGAATGGTAACACCAAAGATGACTGATATTAATGAATAGACACAGAGTGTAGATTTTTCAAACCATAATACTATGGACTGGGTTATAATACTACGGGATTCATTCTACGTGATCAGGTTAGCAATTATGCCGTAACTGTAATTATTAATTTTGAGGAACAATCCTCTACTATTAACCACAAGTTTACAATTACAATTAGTTTTTATAGATTTATCGCACTAGTCTCTTTCCGATTAACCACCTTCTATAAGTCCTTTTCTTTCAGAAAATAAGAACTTCCAATCGACTGCATATTCCAGTAAAGCTTTTGTATAAGTCTCAATTTGTGTATACTTGAATCTTTTATATCCACAAAGAGAATATTAGCAAATGAAATAATTTCAGAGTAATTCTCTTTATTAATTTTTTATTCGTTCGCATGAAAAAAACTGCTATGAATTATACTTTCTTGAATACGCAAATAATAATTAATAATAAAGGAATTTCTATTGGGGAGCATGTCGCATAAGTCGCTGCTGTGCATCTTGAGACGCCAAGATCTACAATAGTGATAAGTGATGCTTTGTGGCGCCGCGCGCGATTTCTCCTCGCACAGATGCAGATGATGCACAATCATTTTTCAATCATGCGCGCCTCAGCTAACAACGGTCTGGTATCAATATTTTTTTCCGCAACATTTTCAATTGATCGCATTCGTTACAGTATATTCAAGTTTCGAGAATATTGAAGTATACATTCACTATGTATCTTAAAAAATTCAAATTTTTTTCAATTGTATTACCTATTACTATTTGTGAATCAAAAATAACCAAAATTATGTAGTTTGATTGAATTAATCCATATTAATGTTTAAGTATGACTTAATATGACTGAACAAAATTATATTACAAAGAAGTCGAGCGAGACTCGCTTAATTTATTGTGAAGAAATATCAATATCCATAAACATAAAGTGTTCTGTAATTTCGAATGTATGCCATATATGTATGCGTGAATTCGTTATGCTATGTATCTTCAATTTCTGCGACATATGCACATTTTTTGGCACTCGACTTTTTTCACTTTTTCGAGACAATCGATAATTTTGTTTAGTTTATAAGTGTAATTATACATCAGTAATTCACTATTATCACACGATAATTGGAATTCTCGTTTTGTAAAATATAGTTTATTTTTAACAATAATTTTCATGCCACCGTCGAGAATTACATTTACAAAAAAATATTAAAATAAACACATAGTACTCACAGTCAGTGTCACTAAAATGCGGGCTTCATAAATGCAATCAGCAATACAGTCATTTTTCAACCTTGACAACAGTATGTTCTTTTGACATCCTTAATCGTTTCAGCACAAAATTTCATCAATACAAAAACATACGTACTAAAAAATTACTTGCTACCGTTTGCTTACTAATAAAATTTACTTATTACTTAACAGTAGAAACTAGTAAAGTAGACGCAAGTCAAAAACCAAATGCTCGTCAATCGTTATCGACCAGCACTGATGCACACTCACGCACAACACCTCTCAGATACATATCCTGGTACACACAATGATAACCAAGCGTCACGAAACTAACACGGTACCAACACCAATAATCTCCATTCACGAAAAAAAAAATTGTCGAGCGTCTCTGTATCGATGAAACAAAAAGAGTCACATCAACGCGGGCGCGAATAATATAATCTCTACCAAGTGGAAAAACGAGAATGTGCAGTGGCTGCTGCTGCTGCTGCTGCGTCAGCGCCGCCTGCCTGGGACTTAAGGCCGTGCGGTCAGCCCCGGCACTGACGACGGCCACCGACCACAACTATACGCCGCAAAATGAGCGTTCTCGTCGCTTGTGAGAAAGAAAGAGAGGGAGTGAAAGGATTGGAGAAAAAAATAGCCGCTGCATGCGGGAGTGTGTATCTATATAGATATATATATGTACATACTATATGGAAACACTATGTATATAGTATGTTATACAATGATGCATTACTACTGAAGAAATTTAACTTTTGGGAGAACAAATCGGTAGATAAACGATAAAGAAAAGTTATGCTATAGTAAGGATGGAAAGGGTTAAGAACCGAGAGGTCACATGAGTAAGCAAATAAGATGAAATAGACTGGAGCGTGCAATGAAATCGGAGCAGAAGAATATATAGGAAGAACGTGTGAGAAAGATATCACGCTAGTGGTTTTAGAATACGGAGAATAAAAATGTTGTGTGATTAACATTTTATACAGTGTTGAGTGGAGATATAGTGAACGTTAAAAACAATGTTTGGTAGGTATCAATCTACAAAATAAATAATGTAATATTTATAAATCTATTATGTAAGGTATTTTAAATAATTGTAATCATAGTTTATTCAATATTTATTAAATTATGAAAATATAAATTGTCGAATATGTTACATTATTCATCGGTATATTAAATATATGCATTGACTCTTTTTTAAATTAAAGAAAATAATAACAAAATTATAGAGTGACCTGTGATATATTCAAGAATAAGATAAATACAAAATATTGCAGCAGATGTTTGCTAAAATTTTTCGAAAAATTGAAAATAGTTTTACTATATCTTTGAAAAGCCCGCGTATAGCGGAATATCTGATATTAGCGCTACACGTGCCATTTAAGGGAACCGAAAACGCGCACCATCAATGATCGTGCTACGGAGAGACGCCAAGCCTTGGTAACGCCCTAACTTCATAACAAGTCGCTCCCGTTACTTACGCTGTCTGCATGCGTTCCGTCACTTATAATCGATTTTACTTTTTTTCTTGTTTTAAAAATACAGAAGTATTAATTCTGTGAAAATGAAGCTGCCTGAATCGTGTTGGTCTCCATTCATATGGACAAATAATGTTCGATCTGCTACTAGAGTAATTGCATTTTACACATTTGTAAGTACCGCTTTGAGTACTAGTAACCTTAAATTAGTCATGATTTTGCTTATATATTACAGAATTTATGATTTCATTTTCTTCAAATCATTCGTATTATGAATGTATTATATTTATTCCTTCTATATATTTCAGACTCTTAGTCTTGTATTAATTACTCTAATTGTATATCAAATGAGAGGTGGCGACTCCACCCAACTATACAATCCACTATTCGAAGCCGATGTCAGATACTGTAAGTATTTATATGCTTACCTTTAATCTTTATTTTAAATATAGTTTAAATATTAAATTAGTAAAATCTTAATAAAATTAATAGTCCAAATCTACATACAGGTAGACTCGGCATAAAGCGCACGCTTAAAAACTATCCACACGTCATATTTAAAGTTCTACTTTTACGCAATAGTATCGTAATGTACTATTAATCTAAGAAAATAATTATAAAAATGATGTTATAGTCTTTTCAAAATTATATTTTGGCATTATTTTTTACTGTTTCTATGATTCCAATTGTATAGTGGGTAAAAAATGTATAATAGTAAAAAAAGGTCCCTAGTTATATAATAAATTATTATAAAGTGTATTTTCAATAATTAAAAAATAGATAAAAATATTATTATTAATTGATATCTGTATGTCAATGATTGTTTATTAGAATATTCTATATTAGAATAATTTTATAATTTTTTATTAAGTAAAAATCGCAGTAAATCGATAAAATCAGATTCGATAAAATAGAAAGATACTATCATCGACATTATAATTCGTAAGGTAAAAGATTGATATTTTTAACATTTTATTTAGCTTTGCAAGTAGTTGGTTCATTCTTCATATACTATTTCATCCAATTGATGATTTGCGCCGGTTTCATGATATACGGACTCAGTCGGAATGTCCGAGGATGGTTACTGCCATGGCTGGTTACGTGGTTCATAATATGCTTGTTCCAATTCATATTTGGATTGTGGCTCGTTTATGGTTATTACATTTACGTAAGTGTCTTTTCATATTAATTCTAAATAAAGGTAAAACAATGTTTATGTATATATTTGACATCTAGCGTTTCGAAGTTCTAATTCAAAAATATCGCCGTTAAATGAGATTTAATAGTGTTTTCACACATCATAGATGAACGGAAACAAAAACTGTAATTGCTACCTTTATGTTGTCATATGTTGTCATGTAAATGTCTCGTTTTATTGTTAATCAAATTTAATTTGATATAGATACATAATATTTTGCAAATTTGTTATTATAATTGACTATTGTTTGCAGCTGGAAGCAACGTTAGCAGCACTAATGAATTGGCTCTGGATGGGGTATAACGTAAGTACACACGTTAAAAAAATAATAAAGTAATTAATATCGATCCACAATATCGATAAGTAACTTATAAATATCATTTCTAATTTTTTTTCAGATATATTGTTTACTTGTCGTTTATTCAGCATACAAAGAATTGGTGAAACTGCAATCACCAAATATAGAACTGCTATGGCCCTAATATTTCTTAACGTTTTTTGTTATTTAAATGTTATAGTGACAAACCCTTGATTAACATTCAAATCAAATTAGTTTTATAATAATGAGAGGAATAAATATGACACTAGCTATATGTTTTTACTAGATTGAAAAAAGTAAGCACATTTCAATATAAAAAACTAATCGATTTGTCATTTTAAAAATTTGAAATATTTGCATAAGTTTTATTCGGAAGTAATCAAGCATTGTTACAGGTCAATTTATTTTGTACAATTATAAAATAGTGAATGTGTATTTCAGTTGATGAAAAGTACACATTAAAGTGTAAAAGTTGCCGCCCATTATCTTCCGTCCTATGTAAAGACTGATATAAAAATAAGATATTTTGTAGAATCAACAAAATAATGTTTAATGGATGACGATAACCGCTTCTATGCTGATAAGAAATTTGTATTCATAATTTTATACTTGCGTTACCAAAATAGACAAAATTTAATACAATTTATATGAAAAATAAAAAGTTGCAATATATTATTACGTATTCAAATTATTATTTTAGATTTTCAAGATATAATTCAGTTTAAACTGTCAATAATATGAATATATTTTTTACATTCTATTTGAATATTAAACTCAAAATAAGCTCAATATAATTGATGTATCAGTAAATAAAAATAATAACACATGTCATTGTGGAGCGGTAACAAATCTATATGAAGAATTAAATATGTTTAAATTCTTCATGTGTATTTATAAATCTGAAAATAAATTTTATAAATTTATCGATAGAAATATGGAGCCCAGAACAATGAAATAAAAAAAAAATTTTTTAAATAAGAAAAAAAACAAAAAAACTTGAAATGTTATCTTCTGCTCCATTTATCAAATTAAAGAAATGCCTGATTAATTTAAAATCCTCATTTTACATATAAATACTGGTATCATAACGTTGATATCGTTATCAAATCTTTGCAAGAACTCTTTTGAAGCAAAAAAATATGATTTACAATTTATATAAAATTCAATTTCCAGTTTTTTATACACTACTTATCTTATTTGGAAGATTTTATTTAAGTTCTATGTCTCATCGTCTTTTTTAGGCTACCTGCATTTTTACCAAGGATATTAAAACTATATTCTTCTGTGATTATTATCAAAAGCAGACAAAAATTCATAATCGGCATTGTACATATGTATACAAGATATAATAATTGTACTTTAAATGCTATATAAATTACGGGTTTTTACCGAGGGAAGATAACTATTTCAGTACCTATATACTACTCATAGATGGCACACGAATGAACAAGATATACCTTTTATATATTTGAAAAATGATATACTTTGAAACAATTGTGTTCGAAGGATTAGTAGGTATAACAAAGTTACTACTACGTAGATAATTAAAAATTCAAGTCTAAATGTATTGTAATTATCTAAAGCATACATAATTAATAGGTTTAATTTATCCCAAACAAATGATAATGACGTGTGCTGTCATTATCAATTGATTAAAATCCTATTCAATTATTGAAATCTATTAACGAAATAAAGCAGCTAAAAAACATAATATGCAAACTCTAGGTCTACAATGAAATCGGAAAACAGCCTATGAGCCTTGTCAAAGAATTATATTATTTTCAAGAACTTAATAGTCCTATCGAAATGTATTAATACCAGTTTTTATAATACATAACTTGTTGTTTTGTAAAAAATTAAAATATTTATTAATTAAACAAAAAAAATGTTAATAAAAAGTACTTGAGAAACTTAGAATTGAAGAGGGAATGAATCGGTACCGTAAGATACATTAAAATCTCTGCGATCTCTAGCTGCAATAAGAAGGGCAGGTAGTATATTCTATGGGAGCACCTTGATAATCAACGGACACTGAAGAGGATTGCAGCTGCATTTACGCACAACACTACCGTGATAAACACTTGATATACCATTCATATATACGTAAGATAAAAATTATGAATGCAACGTTTCTTCGGTTTCGTTTTGACAGATTTATGGAAGTATTTTAAGATATCTATATTATTAATTGCTTTCTTTCGTTCTATTATTTATCATCAAATAATTTTTATAAATTTTTATAAATTTTTATAAATTTTTATAAATTTTTTTAATTTAGCTAAAAGTTTTACTTAATCAACAGAAAATTGAAAATCACTCGATATTCCTTGCGATTGTTTTTAGAAGAAAATGATTATTGATAGAATATTCCATTGTTATTAAACTACCATATAGTTTAGCATCCAAAATTAATATGAACCATAATAGTGGAAATAAAGAGACTACGCTATCGTATACACTTCAGTCAAGCATTTTGTTGGCTGATCACACATTACTGCATAACAATATAAAAATATCACGAACCAAATGACATACTTTTGTGGAATTTCACCCTATTAAAAAATCGTACTTTTATCATGTCTAGTTGTTCTACTTTTTACATTTTCAAACGATACCTGATTTTGCATTAAACATATTCGTTGTTAAGCTTGTACTGTATACAAGATAAGACGGATAACATTCAACGGTAAATTGAACTTTTAGCTTGATTAATCTCATGCAATTAAACGCAGTTTATCGAAGTTATCGAAAGTTTTTCTCCCTTGTTTTAACGATTTCATTTCTATGATAATCCACATCTATAAACTATGATAACGGAAAAAAGATTTAATGACGAATTAACTATAATTTACGAGTAGGTTCAAATATGTAATTGAATGCCGCAGTGAGCAATATTTTAGTCATGGTAGGTTACGAGAAATCGAGACATATCATAAAAGATAAAAACAATGAGAAGCGCACGTTTTCAGGATCTCATCTATTTAAAATTCGTGGTGGATGGGAACAGGTTCGCGGAGCTACAGGTTCGCTAAAATCGCCAGTTCGATGAAGTGAGAAAGGTAATACGTTTTATTCCTAGCGAGATCTTGAGCGGCATAGTTGGAAGGCGAGCTGAGATAATCCATTTCGAGAAGGTAACGTAAAAATACATTTTTTCTATGCAAACTGCGTTAATTTTAGTACCCTTCTGTCATAGATATTTTGTTAAGTTCGACTTACAGATGTAATATATGAAATAGTATCCTCCTTTTTGTAGTTTTTGGCATGCTATTATTTTTCCATGTCTTAGTGTCACTTCCAAAAAAATAAAATTACACAATACCTATGTCTATACGTATACCTTCAGTTCAATTATGTCAAAACGAGTATTAAATGAAATAATTATTCTTAAATTTTGATATAAGTATTACTTTGGGATATACGTGCTTTATAAAAGTAATGTAATCAACCAACAACCTTTTTTTTCGAGGTTTCTCCGTACTCGGGTTTTTAAACTTGTTCGACAGTGATAAACTTCTATTTCTGTCAATTACATTAGGATAAACCAATACAATAAAGTAACGAATCGCGAATCGCCACAAACCTGCGAATTTTATAAATAATTAATTAATGCTTCCATAGCACTTGTTATAAAATTTGAAAGTACTTCACCTTCAAATATATTTTTTTAAATTAATTATTATTAATTGTACTGAAAATAAAGTTCATAGTCCTATTGCTTAAAAGGAATCTGATTTCAATACTGTGGAATCGTTTTCCTCAAATGTTTTTTTGTAAAATACCATCAGATCTGAATAACATTATAATACCGGAATAACCCAAACGCAATCGCTAATTTTATCTTTAGTATATTTATATTTTTGTATACTGGTATACTCTTATTCATTATCTATATACTAGGCTTCATTTTATTGTACAATATAATATTTTCAGATAACGGTGGAATTGCTTGCAGCCACATTCTCATTTGGACGCAAATTAGAAACGTTTTTTTCTGCGCGAAAAACGTGCAACCGGAAACACAATACACTTGGGCACAATATATACATTTGCTATATATTTTTGAGGATATATTTGCAAATATTATATATCTTACCTGACAGAGATACGATGATCATCAAAATAAGCATGACAAAAATATTAATTTTTGTATATTTATTTTCAGTCATAGATGCTGTCGAGGTACATTAGTTATGTAGTTAAGTAAATGATGTATAATTTATTCATATTACACAGCAAAAATCTTTTATTTGTTTTATTTCGGATCCATACGTGTGATTTACATCAAATCAACTTACGTTTACAAAGCTTGAAGATCATCTACGGAACCAAACAAACATATGGAATGAGAATGCACTTCAAATAATGGATAATTTAAAAAATTTTGAAATTACAGTTCGTCATGCACATCTAGAAATGTATGACGTTGAAAACTCTATACGAAACTCATTATTCAAAAACGAGTCTGTTATTGCTCTAAAGGTAATAGTTATCAATTGTCCTTAGGAATAATTTCCTATAAGTTTATTCTACAGTAAAATTGTTGAATTTTATTAATTATAATATTAAAGGAAACACTAAAAAAACTTAATCAAGATGGAAAAGACATAACAGAATGTTATCTGTTGTTAAATGACAAGCTTTTTGAATTGTCTTCTCGACTAGACAAACAAATATATCAAAAAGTGAAAAATTATGCAACTGCCCTTCAAATTGATATCCCTCTAATAAAAAAGGTAACGAAGTTTTATATGATATTTTATATCAAATAATTATTATTAATATCAAAAAATAATACTGTATTATTAATAATTCAGAGGTTATCAACAATTATAAAAAATATTCAGTCAAACTCAGAAGATAATATAAAGTTGTGCAAAACTAAATTTCCAAGTTGTTATGTTCCTAGTTATTATGTGATGAGCACGGTATTGACATTGGAGACTTTTACTATTTACAAAAATGAATTTAATCATTTAAAACAGCAAGCTGACGAAATGTTGACTAACGCTGAACTATTTGGTGAATTGAAGTACACAGTTATAAAACCGACCGAAGAGTGTTATCGACGAAAATAATTGATTTACTGTACTAATATTAATGACTATGTATATGTCATAAAATCATATCATTTTATGCAATATAATCATATACGATAATTCGGTAATAACGGTTCAAAGTTATTGTAAAAACGTAAACCATTTCATTCTATCTGCAATGTAGAAGATAATACAAAAATAAATATGATAATTAGGATTCTGTTGAAAGGTTTTTCATACGAGTAGTATATGAGTAGTATTTTTTAGCACGAAATTAATAAACAAGTGGCAAAGGTATGATTTGGAGATATAACGAGCTGAAAAAATTGATTTTCATAACCACAAATTAAACCATATTCATGTGATAATATAAAAATCCCGCATTGTTTATTTAAATACTACAAAGTAAACTAAGGAATAACTTCATAATTCTATTATGCAGCAGGAAATTTTGTCAATATCTTTTTTTATAAAATAGTTTTGACGCTCATAAATTTGGTCGTGAAATATTATTACTGCTGAATGTTTTTACCAATTTAATCTTTATCATATTCTCACATTTTCGCTAGTAGGCACGAAAAAGGCTTTTGTTAGCACGATAGTCGTGAATAGTGTCTTTCAGCCAATAAAACTATAAGGAAATTTTTAATCAATGATAGAGATGAAGCTATAAATGAGAGATTCATTGGTCGATAGCCTTGCAGTAGCGCACACCTATTGCACTCGGACGTAATATTACGCTTTCCGTATATTAAAAAAAAATTCTTTGTTCAGATTGTTTATTTCATTTGGTAACATGACAATTTTAAAAAAACATATAAGAATAGTATTGATCTACATATTTTTATCTTCTGTTATAAATGCTGAGAAGGTATATTGATGGTTTAAATTTTACATAAATTATTGATTCTTATTATTCATCATATGAATACATGAGCTCTATTTTTTTTACTTCGGTCGATATCATTTACTTAGGATCAATTTACGTTTGACAACCTTGAAGATCAGCTACAGTATCATACAAGAACAGCAAGAGATATTGCCAGCATGCTAGTGGATAAAATAAAAAACTTTGAAATTGAATTTCGCGATGCAGAAATGGAAATGTATGATAACGAAAAAACTATAAGCACCCGTTTCTTTATGCAACATTCAGTAACTTCTTTAAAGGTAATAATTTATCCTTAAATAAGATTTTGTGGAAATACGATACAAGATAAAATGTTAAGTTTTATTGATTATAATATTACAGAAAATGCTTAAAATCTCTAATAAAGAGGGCAATGATGTAACTGAATGTTATTTGTTGTTAAATGAGAAGCTTTCTAAATTATCTACTGAAGTGCATAATAAAATATATAAAGAATTAAGAAACTATGTTACTACTCTTCACATTATTATCCCTGATATGAAAAAGGTATAAAATATTTACATGACATTTCTATTAAAGTTGTTATAAATACATTACATTAGATATTTTTCAGCGGATAACAAAGATATTAGAAAATATTACGTTTGAGTCAGCAGAGAATATCCAGCTTTGCAAAACAAATTTTCCAAAATGTTATGTGCCCAGTTATTATGTGATGAATACGGTAATTATATTACATAATTTTGGTATTTTCGAAGTGAAATTTGGTGATTTAATAAAAGAAGCTAACTTGAAGTTGACACAAGATATATTATTCGTTAATTTAAACTCGGAAGTTATAATGCCAGTCAAAAAATGCTATAAACAAAAAACCGCTACCTGCTGATTATTAAACTTGAATCTACCAGTATTATACGTTATATATGTAATATGTAGAGTTATATATTTTATAAAATCAAAAATTAAAAAAATAAAGTTATAAATTAACGGCAAACAGAATTTTTTTTTATCCGTCTTTAAAATATAATTTAGAATTAGAAGCAAATAATCGTTATTTTCAAAATGTTAAAAATAAATAGTTGACTTTATTGCGGTTTTAACTACAGTGAAGATTCATTACCCAGCAAAGTCATGATAGCAACAAATTATGATAAAAAATGTGACAACTTGTTAATAATTTCAAGAGATAATAATAGCAAATTCTGATTCTCATCTATTGCCTGTAATGACACATTTTACAACCTGGACAAATGTAATTCATAGCAACGAACGTACGTAAAAGACGAAAAGTTGTCAGAAAAGAAGAATCCGATGAAGGACGGTGTGAATGAAGAGTGAAGACGCGACGATGCCAACGAACTTTCGCCGCGATGTAAGGGGGGGGGGGGGCGGAAACGTCAGACTGCACATAAATAAGTATGCACGCTTGCAAAACGACGAGCTTCCGTCGCCGCCACCACAGTTGGTAAGCAAGCCCTTGGCTCTTTCAAGATACATACTAAGTCTCTTTTCACGAAGGCTGTCAACGAGCGACCACACAAATAAATGTACTACGATGAATTGATCTACGAATTTCATGTTTGTTGGTTTTGGAAACACTCAATTAGCGATACATTTTGAGTGTCTACTGTACACACTCTTTCTGAATATTCTCTTTGAGTCATTAAGGTAATTTAACATTGATAATCGTTAATTTAACCAAAATGTGTCACACTAATATGGTCTTTTTACTTCACGAGAGAATAAATGCATACATCTCAAGTATACAATGCAGCTTCAATATTATTTTTTTCCTCGCTACATTCGGAAAAGAACACTGAAAAAAACGACAAATACATGCTGATGGCTTTTTTGCGAATTCTATGGGGAAAACATACACGAGTCACTGGGAAACCTTGACTTTGCCCGCGTATTGCACACATATCTGTTGCACCAGTGCCTATCTATGTCATTACCCTGCGATTTTCAATCTGGTGAATATACAAAGGCAGAGAAGAATTATCACAAATAATGCAATCTGTTTGTCTCATCGGTATGCGAATAAATTTGTCATAGTTTGAATTCGGGTCCTTTTTAAGGAACAAGTTAATCGTGTGAAGAGGTCTATTGAGCAAAATGTCCCTCAAAACACTACGAATCTAGAACCTCGTTCGCAACCCACTCTACTTATTAACGCTGGCGTGGTACTTGAGCGTATCGTCGGCGTGGCTCCATGTATTTTAGCTTTAAAGAACTGAGTTCCTGGAGGCTAGTAGTCCCACGAGAATCACAAGGGTTCCATATTTTGCGAATACCAGAGACGAAAAAAGGAAGTTTTCGAACCAACTTCTTAACCGAGTGGTTGGCGAGATGGAGCGAGCGAGGTAAAATGCGCTGGTTGGTGTGGCCAAAAAAGTTTACATAGTCTTTAATTCCGAGGAAGGGCGTTCAAAAAATGTTACGAAAATTAGAGAGAGAGGACGGCTGGAGACTGAGTTCCATGGAAAGAGAAATGAGTCCGTCAGTTTAGTTTTTCTATTGCAAATAAAAATACGGCTTTCTTCAATTCTCTTAAGGAGCTTTCTTATGCCAGTATTTTATTGGGTAATTTATAGAATTGTTAAAAAATATATATTACGATTGTGACTAAATATAAATATAGTTCTGTACTGTGTTTTAAAATAAATAATGGTCTTATAATATATATATATATATATATATAATGAAATGGTTGTTAAATTTTTTACACTCAATCTCACCCATTACAAGTATAAAGTGCAAATTGTACTCGCATGTTCGCGGCTAATATCAACGCACATTCGAAAAAGGGATCTGATTTACGAGAGCGCGTGCGTGTTTATAAATCAACGTGAACTGATGCTTTTATTATTCAAAATTTTTTATTTTGTTTCCTTCAATCCCACGCGCGAGTCATTAAAATTATATGCCACAAGTGCCTTCGATACTTCGAATTTGCCTTCCTTTTTCTGGTTCTCGACTGTATGTATACCCATTGTGTATACGTGCCACCTATTGCTATAAAATAACGCTATTAGAATGGTTAAAAAATCAATCGAACCTTGTCATGCAAAGCAAGCGATTAATTACACAAAGAATTTACAACGGTATGACATGTGGTATCGTTTGCTAATCATTGTTAATGCATTGCAAGGCGGTGTACGCTGCACGATTAATCAATCCTTTCGTTACCGTTGCTAACGCATGTTTCGTAACATCTTTTTTCTACTTACAGCTTAATAAAAATAAATTCATTTGAATATCATACATAATATTTCTCAAAATAAACTACCAAATAAAGCGAATAGATTCTAACAAGTCATCAATAATTAACTATTGCGATAATAATGGACCATAGCTTCATATTGCTCGTAAAAAGGTAAACTATAATAAAACCTCACCGTTTCTCGATACCAATGCATATAAATATATAATCGTCAATGCCTCGTTATTTATGGCTGATTTTCGTTGCCTTAACCATCAAGATTGGACATTTTACGAGTATCATCAAACTGATGAATAATTCGTATATTCCTCGCTTGAGCTTCGTAAATAACAAGTATTAGGTGATAACAATCATCTCTCATAAAACATCCGTATTTATAACTTAATATGCGACGTATTTTTGTAAATGACATTATATTTCACGCGAGATTTTTTTTCGTCATGGATAAAATACATCTCGCAAGAAAGAGAAAGAGAAAGAAAGAGAGCCCACGCTGTGTGTGATTTACATTCGCCACGACACAAAACAGTTGTTGACATTGTACCCCCTATTCGGAGATCTCGTATCTTTCGCTTTGCACTTCCTGCTGGGGCTGACTGCGTTGACGACGATGCAAAATGAAAGCTGAATGATACTTCACGTGTAGATGATTCATGTTGCATTGAAGGCAAAGACATTTGTTTAATGTAATGAGAGTATGCAAACTTTGAAATTTACAATAGACTAACGGTATATATGTATACAATATAAAAAGTATCATTATTCATGGTACAATGTCAATAAAAAAATGTTATGTAAAAAAAGTTACATTTTCAATTAGATATTCATTTTCAATCGTCATACAAATAAAAACATTAGAATGAATCCCATATGTCGAATGTTAACATAACGAAACTGTCCGTTTCTAATGCTTTGTGAAAAGAAACTTGGCGTAACTAGTCATTACAGTAATCATCCCTAAACAAACTATAATATGGCATCAAAACATCACGAAGCTGCAGCGTTAAGTGTAATGTGTGCGCGTGAGAAAATTCAGGAGGATCACACGCGCAGCTTCGATATAATAGACGGTAAAGGCTAATTTCATTATTGGTCGTATAAAACACAGATGTCAAAAAGCGTTCAGTGTTTGTGTCGCCTTTGGCGTCAATTGAACGAATTATTTTGTCAAGCGATTCGCACGATATTATCAGCGACGTGGTAAACATAGCTCGTAGTAGATTGGTTAGAATGCCTGGATGTACGCGAGCGCGCGCACTTGTGTGTGTTGCTATATGTGTTGTAAATAAATTGGCAGTTATGAAAGTATGGATGTCAAGTAGTTGACATCTATTACGTATGACGCTTGAGCTAGAAATTGAGACGTTTCCTATTCGTTATATGGTTTTATAATAGTTTGTTTTTAATTGCTGTGCATTTAATGTATGAATACTCAAGCTGTACTGTAACTTGATATGAGATCAACAAATTTAATTAAACAAAAATATAATAAAAATACGTAAGTGTATTTCCGTGAACGATTGTTTCTCAACAATGCCCATTTAAGAAACCAAAACAAATCAAGCAAAAATAATCATACTTGACACTTGGTATGTATACCAACGAAGTGATTTCCGCTTCGAGATTAGTAGTGTTGCACTACGTAGTATATATGTATCAAGTACAAGCATGACTAAATGATGGTTATTACTATTTTGACGATGGATCAGCTCTCTCTCTCTCTTATTCTCTCCTTCGATCTTGTTTTCACTAAACGCCAGTGTGTAGTCTTTCCGTCACACAGACTTGTCAATTATATCGCTTAAAATTACAACTCAGAATCGTGGACATGCGCGATTGACATTTTAATTGTTTCGATTAAAAAACATATGTCGGCATGTAAATGTAATTTTTATAAAATCTTTTCATTTTTAAAGTAATTGAAATATCGACTAGTGTGTTTTTGTTTTTCACTTTCGATATATTTATATAAAGTTTGCAAAATCTAAAGAAAGCCCATTCGCTTTATTTTACCATATTCTTCTGTTGGCCTTGCACACTAATACACAATCATTCGTATGCCTAGATACTAAAAGGGAGAATTATATATACTATTCGCATACACGCGAGAGAAAGAGAGAGAGAGGTAAAAGAAAGAGAGGGAGACAGCCTGTAAATTCGTCGTTTCGCGAGTGAAAGCGTGCGCACAGTTATGTGCGTGTTGAGTAAAACCCGAACGTGATTCGTTTGTACGATTGACGATGATTTAAGCCGACATTTTTACATAATAAAACTCTCATTCTCAACTATATATATATATGATATACATACGAGACTGTTTTAGTCTGCTATTGTCGCTCCTTTACCGTACTAAAGACAATGGGGCAGAATGTCAAACTTGACAAAATTCAACTTATCGCAATCTCAGTTACTGTACTGTTTTTTGTTAAAAAAAAGCTTGATATTTTTAGTATATAATCGTTAATTTATCTCGTTATGCCTACCTATATATTCACCATATCATGACAACTCCATTGTGTATTTACTTGTCCGACAAATTGCCAATCGTACATCCTCCCAATTACTATCTAATTTTCATACTTGACTTACACGAATCGTTTACTCTCCTGTCTTCACTTATGCGACTGATTGCATTCTCCTTTTCTCTCCCTTTCTTTCTCTGGCACCGTTTGACGTTTCAATGCTGGACCACCGCCGTGATCGGGAGAAAGTTTATGCTTCCGTGAGCGACTTACTAATCAAGCGAAATTGATAATGCTCGAAATTTACTGCTGATTCCATTTGATGGACATATTACATTGTTAAATGGCTTTTGCAAGGTAAAGGAGATTGTTTTTCTGTTGAATTGATGCTAATTAAAATTCGGTTTAATAAGTGATATTCTGTTCATGGATTTAATAAGGTATTAGGTCATATTCCACGTTATAATACAATAATGATAAATTTATCTTATGTACACAGTAAGGATGATTCTTTTTTCAAATAATTATTAAACTAATTATTATGTTTTGCTCATTTTTCTGTTAAATGTTGAATCTGTGTTACTAAACTGTATGACATAAATTAATTACGAAACACTACATATACCGTTATTCTTAATATCAAGTAGCTGATTGTATAGTTTATTGTCAAAAATACCCTGAGAATTATTATGGTAATGCATCACTCACCAACTGAAATGAAGCCATCGAATAATTCAAGAACATAAACCCGAAGTATAATTCGATTAATCGCTCGCGTAAATTTCCAATTCCATTCACTTTGTGAAGAGACGCAATTCCATATGAGAAACAGCAGCACCATCACCATAACAGATATGATCTCACGCTCTCTTCCTACGCTTAATTAACACTATAATAGGGAGGGGGCACGCACATGTATCAAGTATAATAACTCATTCGCGGTAACGTTGATAGTCGAGTGATTAAAAAGGAAGCACAATTGTCCCGGAACTTTTTTAACGAATTTATATTTTGCATAAATCATAATTAAAACGAAAAACGCTGAGCATCTGCTGCCGAATAAAAATGTATCAAGTGTATCGTCCGTTATTTTTTGCGGTACGATCACTTATATTTTGCATTTAATTTCTTCCTTTTTGTGTTTCAATATACTTTGATCGATGACTTTGAAGTGTATTCGCTTGATGTCACTTCAATCTCAGCTCACGTATTGCTCGGCGATATTATGGATTATACGGTTAGTTTCATTTTACGCTCTTACGATCGAAGTGAGATGTCATCTATTTTACGAGTAAGAGATTGAATAGAACTTGATACTTTCTTTTCCGTGGGTTGTATATTTCAATCAAAAATTTCATTTTAAATTAAAATTACAATAATACTTTAATGATTTCTGAAAATAAGTCTTTTTCTTAAAATTAGTATCAACTTTATATTTGCAATATTATTGTTTTTATTTCTTCTTTAGAATATCAAACTATTAGAATATACAAATATAAACTCACAAAAGGAATGTGCTTCGTCCAAAAGTGCTCACGGTAATATCATTGAACTTGTCATAATAACTTTTAATTCATCCGTATAAAAACTTTAATTAAGTTTTATTCGAAATGAATTTCATATACAGAAAACATACATACTCGTCGGCCTCATAAACAATACCGCCAGTCTTGTATTAATCTTGATCATCGAACAAGGCTATAAAAAAAACGGAATTCAAGCCGTAAAGCATACAAATGCTTATGTGACGCTGAGCGCGGACAAGTGGATCATTTTTTTATCTTTAGTCGCTTTACCAACTGGCGAAAAGTGAATAACTTCCAATCGCACGGCATGAGGTACACGCGATCTGCCGAACGATCATAATAAATGAAAGGGAAAAAAGAATCCAACCGTTCAGTAGGAAGAACAAACTTTATGTCTTATACAGTTCAAAGAAAGAAATGGCGGCTTTCTTGATCATTGATTCGTTTTATTTTCAATTTCACGTGATAATTGATTTATGATTTTAACTTCATGAAGATACATTAAAATTATTATAACAATTTTCATATAAAGTACCTACAATTCATATTAATATTCTTAGTGCTTTTCAAAATCTTTCAAATGGCTAAAAAAATACATTTATCAATCTTGAACGTATTCTTAAATTTCCCACAGCTACTGACTCAATCGAGTACACAGTAGCTCATAAAATGCCAGTAGGCCATATCACTTACCGTTTCACTCGTACAATCGTACAAAAGTGTTTCAGGAATGTCTATTGTATCCACTATATCAGATAAAAAAACGATTTCTCGATTTATTCTTTATCCCAATGAAGCAATCGAATCAATCAATCGTCACTGTTAGAAAAAAAGAACGAAATGACTTTCTCGCGGTGTGCGTTAGAGGAAGAATCACGCCTCTCGTTATAACAACTGTAAACAGAATGGTATTGTCACAGGCCTCGCGTGTGGGCGTGTGATACGTGTTGCATTGTAGAAAACTAGAACACGCAGTTAATCACGGTTGCTGAATCGAAATTACAAGAGGCAAAAATAATTCTGTCTATATTCAGTGGATGCTTTATACGAAATAAAAAATCATTATATTGAAATGCATGAGTTGCCACTGACGTAGGTTTCTGTATGTCGTAGTTTTCATTGTACTTTCCGTGCAAACAAAAGCTTTTAAAATATGGTTACAAGCCAAAATACACATAGTTCAATGAACTCATTTTGAAAACCCGTTAAATGCGAGTTTGTAGCTTTGCTGTTTTTATGGCTTTTCCGTTTCCGTAAAGTCTGCTTTGTCGCCGATCACCGAAAATAGAAGTCAGTCAATGTAGAATGTATATCACTAGAATCAGTAAATTCTATTATATATAGTTTCATAGATTTATGTAATCGTTGGCCTACTTTGATAAGTGTGTATTCATCACGAATTGTTCAGTTATTATTTTTAACTTGAAATTATATTCTCTTTATAACTTTAGACTTTTAGTGAAATACAAACGAAAGTCTACCAAAGAAATTATCGTGAAAGGACATAAAAAGAATTATTATAAGTAAGACACCTAATTAAAATGGACAGTACATATGAAAGTCGCAGTATAATTCTTAAGTGAACAACAAATTGTTCTCCGTCAGCACTATATCATTCCTCGCATTCGTTACAATAACCCATAAATACGTTATTATTCATTGTTGCGTATAAATTCACAGCATCGTTCTTTTTTTATTCAAAGAGCAGTGCGCAATTGAAAGTCACATACGCGCGCGCATTCGACCAGCTGGACTCTCGCTTTTCTGTCTCAACCCCATTGAAAATAACATGCGCGGTGAACGGTGCAGTTTCCGTTGGCCGAGTGACTCTAACATGTGCAAACGACTAACGACTGAGGGCGTCGCTTTTGTGTACGGCATTGTTTGTTAATGCAACTTATCCCCCCCCCCCCCTTATTACTACGGATGTACCGAGTTTTTCAAAAACGATGAATGGAGCTCGATGTAACTTTGCTCTATATACTGTGGATGCTTGCTAAATGCTGGCTAGATGTCAAAACCAATCTTTGAATAGAAAACAGAATAATGAAGATGGTATGCGTTTGTTTTAAAATTTTCTCTCTAATTGCTTCGACATCAAGAATTTCAATAGCCAGAATAAATAACTAAACAAGACAAATTTTCTCATCCATTTCTCTTAAGGATCATTAAGAATCTTTAGAGTTTTAGACTTGATTTTCATCGTGTACTTATTTCTTGTAAAATGGATAATTTGCATTGTTTTTTGAGACTGCCTCAATTTTAGAACATCCACCGTTAAGAGCAAGGTATATTCACATATATACTGAGGATTGTAAATCAATTTTGAGGCATAACCACAGTCTGTTTTGAATCTGCCAACAGAATTGGTACAAAAGTTCAATCTTTACAAAGATAAGAACAATAAAGTGAACATAAAATAGGAAAAAAGCATGTCAACAAATCCGTGAAAATAATTTTTTTAAATTTCTGCAATAAATCCATTCCAACAAAAATCAACAAATAAGTCGTATCCATGCTGCTCCATATATAAATCTCTTTAATTTTCGACATGATTCAAGAGCTAAAAAATCTGGAAGAAAATCGTCGTTTTATTTGACAGTACGAATCAACTCCATAAATTGCTTTAGCCAAGAGCGCCATATAAACTCCGGTCCGGCTTTAATTTTGTCGCGCATTAACTTGGACTCGCGCGTAATCAATTTCTTCGTGAACGGGCTCACTATTTTCCCGCTAACGCAGCTACGTCGCGAATTTATGCACCATCGGAACTCTATCGCCGAGTTTCACGCTCGAAATGTCGCACCCCGCCGAGATCATAGCCAACGACTGTATTTACGTCGTTTCTTACTTGCAATCGCTATATATGTACATTTCCTGGTGTAGTTAGTAAAAGAATTACTCGTCTATTCCGGGTGATCTTCAAGGAACATGATGGTTTATAGGTTTTAATACATTTTTAAATGTGCGTCGTAGAAATAAAGTTTGTTTCTTCTTTTTTAATCTTTCAAATGTATGTAAGAAACGCGATGTCGAGTTTCGCCCATAATACACGCGAAAAGCAAGTTCTTACGGGATTATTCCAATCTTCGACAAACCTACTTTCGACGGGACTGCTTTAGTAACTTATTTTATGTTGCAAAAACTGTTTAACAGAGTATATAAATATTAACAAATTAATCCGATTGAAGTGCAATGATAGTATTGAAAGTAAGAATATCTGTCGCGATAGCTTTATTAAAACCTGATGAAAAACATAAATAAAAGAATAATTATATCATCTCTTCCGAGATGCATGCAATTTACTTTTTACGTACGCGGAAATTTTTATGGAATAAATATTCTCTAAATGTAGCAAATGTTAATATATTCGCATTTGCAAAGTATCTCCAACTCGATTACACTTGATTATCAATGCTTCAGATCTTGATATTGCCAGTTACACTTCAAGATATGACTTGTTGTTTGAATTAAGTTTATTTAGAAATTATACGCCACTCGCCACAGATTGTTATTAAATTAGCAGCGCGCGCGTACTTCGAATACACAATTTTTCTTCAGGTTTCGAGTGATTATATAAGTAATTAAATAACACCAGATTGATACCATCAACAAAACAATTCGTTAGTATCGATCGATTTTATTTGTTAGACTGAAGAAAAATAACACGATGAAGTATCCAGTTTCCTTATATGAAAATTAGGCTGATAATAATATTCACCGATAAATTTTCTGATAACGCAGTCGATCTCTTTGTTTATTGACAAAAAAATTTCAAACAGATATTGGGAGAAAAGTAATGTCAATGCATACGCACATTGCTTCAATGACTCGTCCGCACATTGACACTATGAGCGTGTGATTTTCTTTAGTGACGTTTTTTCGCGCGTTCTAATGGTGAAAGTCGTACGTGTGCGTTTTTTTTCTTTTCTTGTTTGTCTACGTGTTTCTCGCGAATTCTCACGTCAAGAATGAAAATCGTTTTCGTGATTTCTCGCTTTTATGGCTCTCTAGTTACACTTTGTCTCGGCGCTTGGCAGTTATGGTCGAGAAAGTTGAAAGGAGCCGAAGGTTGACGCGCGCGAAAATCTTTGGTGACTTTTCATGGCATCACTCCCGGTTTTATCGACTTTGTAACGCGATATTTGGCGAACCCATAACTATATTTTACTAATAAAAAATGTTCGTTTCTTTTATTTATGATGAACGTGCGCTATTAAAACTAACATTGTACGATGTTGTTCAATGTCCAGCTGTTCCCCGTGTACGTAATCGCGATTAGCTATAAACGGGTGAGCAATTAAGGAAGTAACATAGTTACGAGTTTTTACTAGTTTCAAAAATTTGCTGGAAAACTTATTATACTACACGTTGGCTGGGTAATTTTCCAAAACTACTTTTGCATATCTACGATTATTTTACGTGTACTGTTTAATTCAATCATATGTATTTATTATACTTTTCCTTCAGTATCTGAAATCCTCAGAACTACGATTGATGATTGTGTAACGAAAAATAATTTGCAATATGTATGAGTTGTGATTTTTAAATAGTGATATGTATAATTTTTACGTACAAGTTGATTATGACTATGGTATACGATAAATATCATTTTCTACCGAAGAGACTTTGACAATGCAAACAAAAATGTATCAATTTATTGTCACATGTACGATCGATCGAAATTGAATAAAAGCATCATACACTCGTATAAGTAGTATAAAGATGTGCGAGTACATATTTGCATAATAAAATCGTCATGCATAGCGATGCTCTGAGAGATGATGATTCATTGAGATATCAGCTTGAGTTGAGGCCATCAGACTTGTTTCCATCGCAAATAGAACTTGTCTATGAGATCGTCGATGATCCAACTATTCATAAAGCCACGGATTGAATTAACACCGAGAGAAAATAATGTTTAGCTTCTCAAATTAACGAAATCGTGGATCGAGGTATTTTCAGTTTGGAGAAATTGGGTGTCAAGTGATGCAATTCTCATGAAACGACGAAACAACAAAATGCAATTCGCTTGCGACCGTCACTCCCTCCACGACCCAATTACTTGTTTTTCTTTACTTTCTCTCTCTCTCTCCCTACCTTTTTATCCATTGCCTCAGTAGTTGCATAACAAACAGCTGATCCTCGTGGTTGGGAGTCGATGAGCTGGGATAGAATATTTGTTTTCTAAACAGTTTTAGAAACGTAATATTTTGATGGGGTATTGATAATAGAACCATTTATAATGGAAATATATTTGGCATCGTAAACTATACGACTAATATTAATCGAAGATTAAAAGCATCACAACGTGATTACAGGTATAATCAAAACAGACCATAACGACTCTATTTAACACGCTTGTATTTTAAAATTTATTAATGTTATCTGTCCTAAAAAAAAGGAAGTACGTCTACAAAATAAAAGTATACAAATTGCAGGAACGTATTGCTCTGCGTCATTGGCTCTTGTCGGCATCGTCATTATCCTACACGTTACACACACGCGGATACAAAAAGAACTTTAAGACAAACAAAGAAGAAAAGTCAAGTGCACTTTGAGATGTGGGTGGACATTTGACTATTTCCACCATACATATTTAATGGACTCGCGTGGGAATATTATTTGCGGAGTAGATGAGAATGCTTTAAAAAATGGTGTGAAGTGACGGTATATTTACAAAGTAATTATACATTTTATGAAACAAAATATCTGAAGTTAATGTAAATATCAATTAAATTCTTATTTTCTTGAATGTAATATTACAAAAATGCAATTAGATATAAACCGTGCTAGTTTTATTCATAATACGTTGTCGACAGCAAGATAATATAAAAGTTCGTCATTAAGTATCAAATACCGTAAACGTAATGTTATAGTAGACGCACATCGCTTTGTGCATCAGTCTTATTAAATATCATTATCTCAAAAATTTACGGAAAAAGATAATGCCGTATTAATTGCTTGTCAGCTTTAACATTTTAATAGCTATTCACTGGTACTCCCGCGAAAAATCACCAACGATAATTATTAGCGCCTCTCTCTCCTTCATAAAGCTATAACGCTTGATCGTCAGTAACACAGTATGGCATAGTCACATAGAAAGGCTTTAGTCTTTTCCGCGACCTCATTTTATATAAAACTGTCGCTCAATTGCTTAGATAACAAGCAACGATTACGCCAATAACAATTCATATGCTGTCCCTAGCTCTCAATGTGTTCCAGCTTGATCGTTGAACTCAGCGCACGATATGTTTAAAGCAAGTGCACGAATGGAATGCACTCATGGATTTCGCACTACGTGAGCGAGGAGCAGCTTCCGGTCTTACCATCCGTGCATATGTTTGTACTTGCAGGATGCTCCTTATGGTAATGTGACCTTTTTGAAGAATGGACTTTAAATGATGTATTTACTGGTTAGTTTGTACTGTGTGACAAAGATAGATTATTTTTAGCTTTAGGAACTTTTTAAAGTTGAAAATATGTTGAATTTATTACCAATAAAATATTATTAGCAATTAAAAACCAGTAATTAGTGATTTTACCAAATTAGTATTATACTTTCCAGTTAGATATAATATTTCAAATCTAAATATGGTTAAAAAATGATTAAATCCTTACTTTGGCACAACTATGTGTATCATATAGAAAGGTTACATTTTTTGCAAATACAGCACCTAGCTTACTATTTAATAGAGAGTGTGGCTCTCGTACCATAATAGAAAAAGTGAGTGTCGTTATTGTCAATACCTATAAGGCTGTAAGGTATTTTTTGTAAAATAAAATTTTACCTGTGACAACCAAACAAAGGAAATAATTTACCAATTGATGACGTTACAATGAGAAATTTACGACCATTAAATAAGTTATTGAAATCATGATTTTATCTATACATATTGTTTTTTCGCCAATTCAATTGACTATTTATTCGTCTGGATCACGATCATTGTGATAATAAATTCGATTGTCTATAGAGTCGGTAACCAAACTGCTATATATATAATAGAATAGCGTGGGATTTATTTTGCATACTACTATGTCCTACCACTGTTAATAGAGTTGATGAAATGATTGAGGAAATCTCTCGTACACTTATCGTACTCATACAAATCATACAAAGTAACAAACGAGGATTCTGGCAATTAAGTTGTATGATACAAATGATACAAGTTAAACGCATCATCTATATGATGCGTGTGCATAAAAAATTGTGTTATATCCACATTTTCATACCATAAAATTGAGATTGTCAATAACTGTCGCTATAACATTAAATACTTGGCTACTTTATTTAGTAAAGATGTACGGCGATCGTTTGTAACAACAATAAATCGATTGCACCGAAAAGACGAATGAAAGCAGTCACTGTCCGCCCAAACATTTTCTCTCTTTCTGGTTACAGGGTATACGATACGACAGGAAACGTGGAGCTCAAACGAACCGCAGGTTGTCACCACAAAACTATCAATCTTATCGATAAAATCAATGGTATCAATTGCTTGTAAACGGTTTTACGATCAGCCTCGTTAGAGCACCAAAGACTTTGCTTATTTATCAAAGCGTCTTGGAGAAACGGCCTTTTTAATTTGCATACTATGGCGCATTTGAAATATATTATACGAAGCGATGTTCTAAAACAAAAAATTAGAGATGTATTGTTTTATGATAATAGCGTATATTGTTTTATAACAGCGGCTAAAGAGCTATAACTTTGACGATGCACAAAGTAAATTACTCATTACTTGAATCTAGCAAGTAATAAATTATTCCATTATCAACGAAATAGCTAATTAAAAAGATCATTTTTTTACTGAAATATATCTTATAAAAATACATATTCTTTACAATATTATTCAAAAGGAAATAAGTAAAAAAATTTTACGCTAATGGAAAATTACCGCAGAACATACGCTAAATGTCGTTTAAAAAACGTCGTTCTCTAGGTAAATAAGGCAATGACACGCAGTCTAATCGTTCACACGTCTTACATAAAGAAATTTTTCCTCTCATTCTCTATCTCCCTCTATTTCTCTTCCACTCCCTCTAAGAGTATGTACACTCTTACGCATTTGAAAATTACAGACGGTTATGAATTCGCGCATTGCGCACCTCAAGTGTGTGTTCGGCAGTAATCGACACGGGAGAATTGCAGAACGCAATTTTCACACCTTTCGCGCCATTCCTTTGCGAGATCTCATTTCAAAAGATCACGGGCAATTGACACTCGTAGTGTAGATAACGATCGAAAAGCTACATTTATCCGATTACAAAACTACCACAGTCTCTAAATTAGCGTTTACTTTCAACGTGGGTTGTGCGTTCCACGTTTCACGTGATTTACGAGTCAACGTCAAGTAAACATTCTGTTGCTAGCAATTGTGATTGAAACATTTCAATAAATCTACTCCAACCACTTAATATATTTTTAATGCAGCGATGGTCGTCTCTTTTTAGTACTGTATTTACGTAAAATATCTAAATATGCATGTACAAAAAACACTAAGAAAAACAAGTGAAAATTCGTAGAATTCAGATAAATTAAAATAACGATAAAATTTCCTTTCAAGCTTTTTCTAAAGAAAAACAAGAAAAAAAACGCCCACATCCGCGAAAATAATTTCGTAATCCAAGCCCAACACAAAGCACTGGGGGGGATCTAATAACCATATGGCTTCCTCAGTATGAATAATAGATCAACTAAGCGAGCACTAGAAAGTTGTGCGCATTTACACGTTCATTTGATACGAAAATATGGACGCTTCGTCGTGCTCCACGCCGACGAGCTACACCTACGTAATACAGTGGACCATCAATAGCAACAGGAGCACGTACATATCACTTTGGAGAGTCTACATACATGTGGGTCGGAAATCGCAACAGTGAGTTATAACATCGCACTACGAAAATCTGGAAATCACGTGTGTAACGTTCTTTATAAATAAGTGCCGTTGCCAAGATGTATACATACGATATCACCTGGTTGGAAGGTAAGACAGTGATTTTGATAATTCTTGAGATGCGTAAGACAATGTCGTTTGAAGACAAATATACGGTTTTGTAAAATTTCTTATGGAATCAGGTTTGGTAACAAGATTCCCTCGCATACTCTTACATGAGAACATATACTCCCATAGTTTTTTATTCGTCAGTTGTAAATCTCTTGTGGGAAATGAAAATGTTGACTTTCACCACAATTCATCAAAATGTATTGACACCTAGGACCACAGAAAAGTTTTTTTATTGTAAGTCAATATCATCAATGAATTTTTGTCAATTATGCAAACCAAGCCAAGTATCGAAGAAATTTTTATGTAGTCACACTCGTAATGGACTATATTGAATTACATGTGGTTGAACTTGTACAAGGCGGTTTAAAATCAGCGAAATATTATTTATCTGCCATTAACTACGGTGTGTTATTCAGTGAGCTGATCTTACCACAGTTGTGCTAAAAAAATAAAATGAATGCTCGGTGAAAAATACAACTATTAAGCGCTCATGAAATCAATATATCTGCAATGACTTTTGTATGATAAAGAAATTTTTTCAATATCTACAGCTAAAATTGACAGAGGAAATATATTTTTTATATTTTGAATAGACTTACTGAAGAATAAAAAGTCAAACAATAAATTGAATTCTCCGAATGAATTAAGTGCATGGGATACTCAGTTACGTGACTACGTGGTAGTTTTATGACAACCAGCCGAGATCATAATTGGAAAAATCTCTTACATCCTCCACCGAGACAACCTGCGATTCTCCGTATGACCATTACTCACGGCACTGGCCCATTAATTCCACGGATAATTGGCTAATCGGTAACGGCTCATCGCGCTCGCTACATTTGTATCGTTAACTCGACGGCGAATGTTAAAATAATTTTCGCTGTACACGCTGTCCTATTTTTCTGTGAGTTCTTACTACTGATTGTAATGATTCAAGTTAAGTGTGCAATAAAAAATGATTGGTATCATCGTAGTTTCGTTTGTTTTTTAATAATCTCATTTGTAAATATTACTGAAAAAAAAACTTGAATTTCATGGTAGCGTGTTATTTGTTTCGGTCTTTTATCTTACTTGAACGTCTAATCATATATAACTACTCAAATTTAATTGATCCAACACACATTCAGTTCTAGAACAATAATTTGACAAGTTTTCATTCGAATTGATGGATATGGTATGCACTAGCCCTGAAATTCAGCATTCACTGTAAAAATAATCAATGTAAATTTTCCTAAAATTGTTGTATATGATTGTTTTGCTCATTGTTGGCTTAAGTAATTCATTTGCATAGATACACTACTCGTAAATACACTTTCTTTGAATTTCCTTTTTCAGCCGCTCCTTTTTACTGCAAATGCTTTTGAATGACAGAAAGTTGTAACGACTAAACAGAACTTCTTCTATGTGGCCTGTTTTTTTATATTCAGCTTGTACTGTATTGTGCTGCTATCCTCATAAATATTTCTAGAAAATTATATTTATGACCTTGTCTTTGAAAACTTTTGAAGCACACGTTTCATAGTTTTATGAGGAAACAGAATATTATCAAAAAATAGGAAATTAGATTATTCGCAGACTAGCTTTATATTCTATTACATTTTCTTTTACAACTTGAATCAGAACTGTAATTAGTACTGCTACTGTAATTGATACTTTGTTCTGCATAAATTAAAAGCTTATTTCGAAACAACATATTGCCTTCTAATTTTGCAATTAGTTTTATTTCTTCGTAATAAATCATATTGCAAAGCGTAACTGAACACACTCACAATTAATTCCAAGCATACAGTTACAAATCCCATTTTTGTCGAACATAATAGAGCAAAAGAATCGCGCGTGAAGGCTTTATAAATGTCCTGGTAGAGCAAGTCAACTTCCTTAAGAAAAAGAGCCTCTAGGTGATAAGACGTAGACACGGGCAAATACGAGTGGGAGGGCATGTGTCGATTACGGAAACGAACTAACTACCAAACAGAAGATTATGTGGATGTTATTTATATTATAAAAATGTTTTTTATTGACAAGCCTTCGGTAATTCTATTTAACGATTTTCTCTTAATATTTTCCTAATATGACAAGTTTTTCACCGATCGACGACAACAATCGAAATTTTTGTCGTGATAAATTTTATTGACGATTTATTTTGCAAAATAAAACTTAATTAATAGTTTTATAATTCGTAACACTTATTTCGTCATACAATCAAGTAAATCAATCTTGATGCACATTTGAAAAAATATACACATTTAAAAACACTCCACCGTTAGAAACGCATTCCATGGCCTCACCATTTCGGTCATTTATAAAAAATAGTTTTTTTACGTCAAGACCATATGGCAATATATGCAAAATGCGCGAGTGACAACAATAACAATGAGAACGCAAACCAAGAGGAACAATGTAAGCATGTTGCGTGACGCAGTAGGGCGTAGTATATGCGTGCGGAAAATATGAGAGATCGTAAGTTATTATAGTGTCCCTACGCACTTTGTCAACTTCTGCGTATATGTATAATGTCTGAGTCAGTAAACTCATTGAGAATGTAATTATATCGTTATTTGAATGCATTTTTTCAGATAATAACAGGATGTGCAACATTTTTCGATTCTCTGAACGTGAAGTTTTTTTAACAAATCTACAAGCAATTTTAAATTTGTTAAATGTTTAAGAATATTACAATTAACATTAGCTTCATTTTATCATAGAATTTAATTTTTAGCTATTCTTTACCATAGCAAATAGAACTATATAGTAATATGAATAGCGACAAACAAAAATATGAATACAGAATTATTCGTTTCAAATACAGTTCATGGAAGAAAATCATCGAATAAAACTGTCTTTGTAGAATTAATTTTCAGCGACATAAATTGAAATCAATGAATTCAAAAATATCGTAACTTAAAGATTTTTTTCAACAGTAATAAAGAGTTTAAATTGATGTCAAAAGTGTAGTAAATAAAACAGAATACAGTCGTAATTTCAAATTGAACCTGCTCAACTTAGCTACGAATTCAATTAATGAACAACCATCTATTTATTGATACGACAATTCGTATCTGCATACATGAATACATTTCGAATAAGTCTCTTCAATAAAAAAATTTCCATTTCTTAATAACTCATAAAGAGTTAATACCTTGACACTCTTGTTTTTCGTTTCAAGTGCAACCGTGTGTGCTCTCATTGCCAAAGGGGCAAGCATGAATGTGTGGCATGAATGAAGTGCGTCAATAACGGATTTTTTCTTGTCTTTTCACGCCTCTGGAGGTTCTAGTAGGTCTAATGAAAATTCGAAGATCTTGCCTTATGAAAAGCTTCGTTGTCCTTGCCGATCTACGGATATGTACGCTTCTAAATTTCTTTGATTTGCGTGCAGCATTGATAGAATACAAAATTTACCGTTACAAGTGTGTTGATGAATATATTTTAACACATAATAATTGGAATATTTATTTTTAATAATATTTAGTTACTCTTATGTAGACGTTGTAATTCTTATTACGATATATTTATCTGAATAATAAAAATAAGTTGAACGGAATAATGCAATTCACGTTAATTTCAACAATAATTGTTTACTTGTAGTTTTTATCATTTTCAAACAGAAAAAAGAGAGTATAATATGTAGACAAGCTGCATTTCCCTAGATAATTTATGCAATGAAATGTCTATAAAACGATCATCACTATACAATACCCACTTCATTATCTCACCTCAGTCATTGGTTTTAACTACACCTATAACTCGCATCGACGATAATAGAAATAATACTGGGGCTTTCAAAGCCTCGTTTGTCATTTTTAGGCCGAAACAAGCTAAGCATCGGGCGCTCGAAAATCGACGTCAGCCAAGCAACAACCCGCAATCGAGTGCGACGTTAACGTCCGCGTTAAATCACGCAGCGAGGCCACGCACGATGCTACTTTTGCACCACACGGAGTCAAGAGGTGATATCTTCCCTTAGTTCTCCTGATTTACGAACTCCAGCATGTTTATTAAACGTGAGCGTTGAGCTCGTCACTGAGAACTGCGTACATAAAGTTTTTTATTACTAGGGCGTGTAGTTATATTCAATAATTAGAAAAGTATCCTTATGTTATTGATGAAAATGTTAGACATAATTATATCTATAAATAGAAGTAAAATTTTGTTAGTATATAAAAGATAAATTCTAAATACTTAAATCATTTAGATAAAATACTGATAATTGTATATACTTTACGAATTTGGATGTTACAATTTGCACAAACCTTATTCCAGGTTGCATAATTCGTCGACAATAGCCTAAGTCACGCCGTTTTGTCACTTTGAGGACATATAAGTTTCATGCACCATAGATAAATTTTAGGAGAATCTTTTAAAACATAGGCGAATTATGAATAATCGGCTATCTGGCACCATATATCATTTAGTTTTAAAGTACCCACTAGTAACATTCATCTATCTGAGTATGTAGATTTTACAGCTGAAGAATGCGAATCGACGCGTTTGTAAGTAGCTCCATGGTAAGAAGTATTCGGTTCCCGCTCACTCTGATTTTAGAAGATGTACTGCTCTTTGCAACAAATAAAAGTTGCGTGCATTTTAGTGGGGCAACGATGGGACGTGAAAGATACTGATAATAAATAACTTGTGAACGAGTGTGTATTTTCTTTGTGCATTTTATTTTGGTACTGAGAGGGTATTTAAGTAATGGTAAGCAATTTTTTATTTCAGATTCAGTAAAATATTGTCTTTTTAATATGTTCAATACATTCAGTAAGGTATTTCATTAAAAAAAATTAAGATCATAGTGGACAAACGAATCTTTATTTATAATTATTTCATATATATATTTCATCCTTTGGTGAGACTTTGTTAAAAGAAAATCGTTTTCGATATAAAAAATCATGTGAATGTTCAAAATGTATAGTTTTCTTTATTATAAACGAATTTGATAGCTCATGTCGTTTTGGTTGTTTTCATTAAGCATTCGCCTACTTTTTTCTTCTCGATTTATATCATACAAACAAACGAAGTAGCTTCGGGTTTTCTATACGCCTTTCAAGCAAACGAAGGTCAAGTAATATTTCTAGAGATAAATCTTACGTCGAAAATAGACGAACCCGATGGACTAGCTTCTGAAGACCTATAAATCTCAGCTTAAAATATAACACTTACGCATAAGGTATAATTTTTGTTCTCTCTGTGTTACTACGACATGGTGATCTTGTAGTTTTTCTTCTATGTTTTGTAATAAGACTTGTTTTTATTTAATTCTCACTGACGAATCATGTTTAAAACAGACTTAAATTTTATGTCTGTAAACGCTGATTCTTATTCAGTTCATAATAACATAATAATTACAATTGATTCATAATGTAATAATTAAAATATGTAGCTTAGATAATAGTAAAAGATCTCATGATAAAATGATTAGAAGATTGCGCAATTCAATTTCTCTAGAAGTATATACTCATTCTCTTTAAGCATTAAATTTCCAAATGGATAAGATAAAAATGAATTAAGAGTGATGGATAGCTCATTTCTACAAGACACAATGGCAGATGATCGATCAAAAATGACTCTATCCTTCGAAGACGAAAAACCACAACATTTACTGGCCACTCGAAGAGAGGTTCGTAAGGAAAAAAACAGGTTTCCGAGGAAGGGTTCTGAGTACACCGTTTGAATAAGGAAAGTATGCGGGGACCTTCTCATCTCTTGTACGTTTCCAGAATTTGCACAAAAGCATGTTTCTATTATGCTAATTTATCGCAACTTGTCTGTTCCTTTTGACGTTATCTGTTTAGATTTCCATCAGATACTTTTTAGGAAAACTCGTGAAAAATTAATAGACTCATGTTACTATTGTTGTGTGTCGTATTTAAATGTGACTAAAATGATATTCTTCCGTTATTATAAGTAAAACTTAAAAGAAAAAATTAACATGTATAACAATTTGTATAATTTTTTTTATAAATAGACATTGCTCTTTATAACAATTTCAGTATGTACATACTGGATTAACACAGTGTACGGAACACATACGTAGATATTTACGACGTTCCCCTTATTTTCAAAGTTTACCTCGGCTCTAATCCACCACGTAAAACTTAAGAAAAGCGCACCGTCAAACACAGATTAATACTTATGAAAAGTGCATGATACATAATCTCGTTTCTACAAATATTGTAGCAGTTGGTACAGTATGAATTAACACTCAAGATCGCGTGAACTTCAGCGAGGTCGATCCTTCTTTTTCAGATTCCGTGTCGGCTCATTAATCCAGAAAGCAAACACAAATTAATGACGCAGAATTCTATCGAAGGTAACGTCTTCTGATTTATATACCGGCAGTATAAAGTCATATTACGGTTAAAGTCATTGAATAATAATGATGAATTTTGCGTAAAATTACTCTCATATTTCACTTTTTTGCTTTCTCCATCGGTGGACAAATTTACGTGGGACACGTACTTGTAAAATGTATCATTAACATATTCGTTACAAATTGGTCGATCGGCTCATTCAATTTGGCCTCACCCATAATTCACGGAAACTAGTCTTTCACCAGTGCACAATAAGAACAAAAAAGTCATGTACTAAAAACGAGGTATCATCGAATACGACGTTATGAGAGAAAACAACAACGAAGAAAACGGTATAATCTCAAAGTGACAGATCGAGTTAAGCTTGTTGGATATTTTTTTAAAGACATATCTCTGAATTTATTAAATGTGGCCCTCTTGATCAGACATTGAGAAGACTTGGTTGATCGTGCTTATATTGCTGGGATTCCAAAGTGTTTTGCTGAGTATGCTAATTTGGTGAAATCCGAACGTATACATTTTTAATAACGAATGAATACTTTTGATTATATATGGATAGCTGTTACTGATTTAATGACGTATTAATAGAGATTTACGGATGAAAATACAGTACAATAGTTATCCTACTTGTACAAATAAACAAAAATGTATTGCGAATAATTGAGAAGTTGTATTACACAATAGTTTTCTTGAAGTGTATTACGAATAAATTTGAGAAGTAACACACTAGTTTTCTTGAAATGTAATACCTTATTGTAAGATATTTTACATAATTTGGCACAGACTGCATAAGAAAAATATGGTGTAAGCAGCAGCAATAATACTAGAAAAAAGAAAAATAATAAACCGTTCGTTGCACATCTTACAATCATACATACATATGCGTAGTCGATGGATTTTCTTTTTTCTATTATGACACCTAATCAAACAGACGTCGGACAACGGACAAGCATCATCTTCGTTTTCCATCTCTCCCATGCAATATGATGAAAGAACTATAAGAAAAACCGACTGTATAACCCTATCTGTATAGTATAGAAACTGGGTTACGAGTTCCTCCTATAAAGCCATAATGCGTTAAAGAAAGGCATTCCCGCGGTGGCGTATACGTATACATACACACACACACACACACACACACTTGCTAGGCACTTTTTACGTGCGTAATTCTCTAATGTTTTTCTTTTACTTTCCATATGCGCGCGCGGGGTTGGGTGTGGTGTATATGTCGTGGACGCACGACCTATTTCTAGTCTTCGCAGGAATGCACACCGTGCACGCGCTTTGCAGCTATAATACTGTTAATAGCGTTTGCACACGCCGCGGGAAATTACTTTAAGGTTTATCGCCTTTGTCACTTTGACTTTGCATTTATTGCGCAGTGCGGTTGTTCTTTTTTATTTTTGCGCTGTGAGAGCATGGTAATTGACATTAGAATTGACGGTAATGAGTTTCGATATAATAACTTGTAGCATTTTTTTACCGATGGCAGTGTTAAGGAAACTATAACTAAGATACCATTTGTCAGTTAACATTTTGAACAGAATTAACATTTGAATGGGAAAAAATTAGGTAAACTATTCAATTAGAAATCAACGTATCTTCAAAATTAAATTTGCAATAACTTTGCAGTAAACGGAAAAAGTTTGATACATTAGGGCAAATAACACATATTTAAAATTGCAACAAATATTTCTATTAAAAACAATTGTTTACCGTTTACTCACAAAACGCACAGTAATATAGCATATTTTTTTCATATATAATGGTTCTTTGCGTCATAACCGACAATAATATCAATTTGCTCATCGCATACGCCGTCGCCAGACACTTGAGTATTATTCTAAGTCCTGTTTTCACACGCTAGCTTACGTAATCGTACCACATGTGCCTGTCTAATCACACACCCGTGGAGAGAGTAAGACAAACACAAATTATAGCAGGAGGAGAAAAGATAGAACAGTGCATACACAATGCTCACCGGCTTCAAAGTGGAAGAAAAAAAATTAATTTATGAAATTCTATAACGATAGGAGTAAGTTTTCTCTCCAAGTGCGATCTCAACGCAAGATGAGCGATCTGCGCGCCTTATTTTTTTGTGTACTCTGATAGACCGACGCTGATAAAGCTTAATACGTGCAGCAACGAGCCTCGGTATATGACGCTTGATTGCTCTACATGGTGCCAAGATCAGGTAGCTGACTGCATATTCTTGCGAACTTTGACGTTTAGTGAATTTTGTAATTGAAAGTATCACGTTACGCAGGCTTTTTTTGTCGGTTCGTCGTCAGTGAATTTTTGCAAAGTGAATGTATAAAATGGTACTTGGTAAAACTGACATTATATTTAAAATTCAACTAGATCACTGTAAGAAGCATTAATTGCAGCTGCGATTATATTAATCAACGTATACTATTATCTTTATAGCACTATGCAAATTATTAATCATTGTACACATTTTTATCTGAAAATATATAGAAAAATTTCATGATAAGATCTCATAGTGAACGCATGTAGTAAAATACTCATCCATTGTATAGAACCAAACATAAAAGAAATTAATTTAACGATGATTTTGAAGGTAGAGGACATGTGTTAAATTGCGTAACCTTGTATTGGAAAACGTGTATAATTGACAAACCTCGATAATTGAACTGCTTCTTACCAACTACCAAGACATCTCATTGAACAGTACTTGTTAATGAAGATGCATAGCAAACACGTGAGCATCGCGAGCGAAGAATCAATTAAACTCACACCCGTTTAAAGGTCAGTGACAAAGAGAATTTCAAGATATAGATAATCAAGGTTGCGACCTCACGTTAAGCCAATATATACGTGAGACATGTCGATGAGAGTGCACGCGGTTACCTATATGTGCTCGCGGTTGTAATCGTGTTACGTAAACGTACGGATTCTTATGCACAACGTGCTGTTTGTTTAGCAAATCGTTTTATTTGCTTCGGGATTATCGCTACGTTCCTCTTTACTTTCCGTGCGTTTATTTTTTTTTACAAAAAATTCTTTATCTATGCTTTACAAATTGGTGCAGAAAATGTTTTAATATTTCCAATAGTTTTGCCGCTTTAAAATCTTCAAAAACTCTGTAACATATAATCGATAAAAGTAACATATTATAGTACAATTTAATAGTGCAGGTAATATTTAATAAAATAATGAATCTAATTATAAATATATGATTGTAGAGCAATGTAAAATAATTCTTCAGAAAAATATTTGTACGTGTTGAATTTTTTGAGTGTATCTTGCTGTAGCACACTGGAAATACGAGAAAACAATTATGATGACGATAATAACAGTTATTATTATGCCACGAATGAAGAAACAAATACGAATTATTTTCAGATAAATAACGAAGAACACGAATAAAATAACAGTAAAAAACATTACAAAGTATAATCAGGTAAAAATAAAAACACACATACACACGTATAAGTGGAGAAAAAAAATTTTTTGCCGGCAGCTATGCACATTCATTAACATTCGCGATGTTGTCAGCGATGCAGCAAGCCGTTTTTACCGATTGCATTAACGAGTTTCCATGAATGCAACAGTACCGCGAGTCTTCGCTATCATGCGCATTATTTTGGAAACGCTTGCATTTTATACCGTTACAGCTGCTTGCATACAGTTGAATTGTCTCGTTTGCGCCTTTATTATTATTTTTTTTATTAATAGCGTTAGACGAGATGATATGTGAGAACGGATAACAATGAATGCCGCAGTCTTTCGTGAATGGCTAATAATGGATTGCCCTCGCTTCGACCGTTATGCAACTCGAGTGCCGCCTGAAAATTTCAGAGATATATTTTTTTTCTTGAAGAGGGTGAAAGAAAATGCTGCGTTATTTGTAGTCTGTGGACTTAAAATAAAAGTGAAACCGAAGAAGGATTCTTTTCTTGAGGTTTTCATAACTCGATCCTACAAAAACTGACCAATGCATGTAGTTTTTATCTATTATTTTGATATTTGCCTATTATTTGTTCCTCATTTTCATGTACCTATTGAAAGATCTATTGAATATTAAATTCTCTATATACTTTAAAAATTATAACCATTTTACTTTTATTTGAAATTCAAGGTCAAGAAATTGGAAGAGCTAATAGTTAGCAAGTTTTAGACAATTAGACGATTGGAATGCATATATTTACTTCACGACTGCTTTTTCTAAGTTTATTTCAAAAAGTTTTTTTCAGAATTGACTGGAATTTAACGCCTGTCGACTAGAATTTAACAATCTCCGGTTTAAATGACTTATCCATGTCGCAACTTTAATATACCTAAAACAATACATTATATAAAAATTCCTTCTGGTGCAATATGTTTTTGATTGTACATTTCTGTGACAATTTGTTTTTTTAAATAATTAACTCAAATTTGATTTACAACTTTTCTAACATTTCAATGATGGCGTGAAAATTTATTTTAGACAACGTACTTTGCAAGAATCTAAATTTTGACACTTTATAATTTACTGCAAAATATTATTAGGTAAAGTATCTTAAAGTCAAAATCGCACCCCTATCATCACTGATCACTATATAAAAATCCCTCGCAAAGGTAAACAGACAAGTAAGAAAGAATGAATATAATTTCCAAGAAGATGCACATATGCGAAAAAAGAGCGCTTGATAAAAAAAATCTTGGGCTAAGGTGCTCCTTTTTCTCACTTTCTCCCTTGGTTCCTTTCTCTTTCATTCTTTTTTACGCGATTTTAATGTTCCTTTTACGAGGCAGCAATGGCAGGAGACCCCATGCAGTGAACTGCAGTGAATTTTCGGCGTCGCTCACGCTTTGTCTAAAGTGCAGAAGATTAAAAAGTGCCGAGTTGACGCGGGTTATATTTTTTTGTTTTGTCCCTTCGCTGCATGTACTAATATAAAACCTGATTTTTATAAAAATGCACGGACTTCTTTGGAAAGAGGATTAAATTCGAGGGAATACCCACGATACTGACGGTTTTTTAAGCGTTCCGTGTTAATGAACTGATTAAAGAATGCCCTCTTGCGAGATTTTCGATAAAGTGAATTGGTTTTTAACTCTTACTTGGGGAAAAAAATTATTAAATTTGGTTCACAAAGTATTTCTAAAGATTTCAACGATAATTACCTGCTTGCTTATATACACGAGTCTGTTATACAAAAATTTGAGCGTTAAAATGTTGCAAAATAATTATAACTATGCATAATTAATAATAATACTAAATATGAAAATAATATTATTCACGGGCCTTTGTTGAAGTATTTTTTAAATTTCAAAACTTCAAGTGCACATATAATTTTTTCTATACTAACTGATTAAATATTAATTTATACCTCAAAAACTTGCTGTGCCAAAACCATGTACTTTAAATATTCTTTTCATAGGATAATGTTTTACTCTACATAATGATCTGGTTATGACTACAGTGTTACCAAACAATTGTCCTCGTACGAAAGTCAGTCGCTTGGTCAATGATATTTTAAGCACGTAGAAAAGCCAACGATCGTTTCGAGTATAAAAGAGGCCTCATGCATCATTGGGAGTATCAGTTCGCTTTCACAGCTCAAGAACAGTCCTTCTGTCTTTAGCAAGCTCAACAACCAATAGATTCAACATGAAATTCTTCTTTGTAAGTATTTATCTACGTATTAGAAGAAAAAACTTGATTGAGTTTACCAGAATGACACAATGTTGTAGTATAATAGTTAGATATAAATGTATACGTAAAATGAATTCTCTGAATAATACATTAATAATGTAAATGTGCATGTCTTTAGGGAATCGTTCTTGTCGCCCTCGTGGCCCTCGTTAGCGCAGAAGAGGCATTGAAGGAAATTAAACCAGAAGCGGTACCTGTAAATGAAGCCGAATCAGAAGCAAATATCCGCAACAGACGAGGTCTCCTCTACAGCGCTTACACAGCTCCCGTTGTTGCTGCTCCTGTTGCCGCTGCTCCGATCGCCGCTGCTCCAGTTGCCTATGCTACTCCCGTAGCTTACTCCTACAGTGCTTCAGTACCATACCCTTACGCGGGTTACCGTGCTTATGCGTCCTATGCCCCTGCTGTCTACCTGTAAAATAGACGTTTAAAAATGCAAAACTTTGTGAATTTATGTACATATGGAATAATGTTGAAATTGTGATTTGAATAAATTAAGTTGTTTATCCTGATAGTTATTGTATTTCTTTATTATGGCAATAAAATCTCTTATAGATTTGTATATTAATAGATAGTTATAAAGGTAATTATATTTATTTTGTTTTGGAAGTGCAAATATGAATGTTCTTCAACTTTTAATAAGCCAAGAAAAAACTAGTACAAAGTACTTATAATATTTTTTATTATATTATAGTTAAACAAAATTTTTATAATGGAAATGTAATATCAATACTAATATAGAGATGTATCTGATATATCTCTTCTCCACTAAATTTGAGTATCGACTCGAAAATTTCTCCCAAAATAGACAAAAAAAAATAAAAAGGCAAATAAACTATTTCATAATATTATATCACTTGATTAGATCTAAAATAAATGCATCAAATTCAATCATAAACATTAGAACAATTCGAAGTAAAAAAATACAGCAAATAAATTGGTAGTTTTTAAACATCTCTTATTGCATACTCGCTCTAAATAATTATTGATTTGATAGGTAAACCTAATTATTAGTTGTCCGTCTATCTACATTCATTTGCAAGGAATTCAAAAAACTTGGAATTGATAAAGCGAATAGAACTTCTACACAAATTTGTGACAAGAATACACACATACATTCACATACGCTTAGACATCAAGAGAAAATTTTATATTAAATCGATATTTTGGTTGCTATTTTTGAAAATTTTTCTCTGAATTTTTTCATTTATTTTTGTTCTAATTGAACCTTTAATAATCGAGGTTATTCTATATTAGGTATCTTATGTAAATGAATCAAACAAAACAAGATTGATCAAATCTAAATTGACCTTAAAATAACCTTGAATATAAAATGATGACATTCATAAAATAATATCTCTTTCGATATACGTGCGTCAAAATATATAAAAACAAAAAAATAATGATAGACGCTATGCAAATTCTATTTTAATTTATATTTAAATAGAGTATACAATCTAACAATGAAAATACAAAAAATATGAAAACAATACTTTTATTTCTCTATACTGTCTCCCTTTAGCTCCATGTATTTTTCCTAGCGATGTTCGATAGCTTCGAAATCTTGTTTATAGTGAGAATCATTGAGCTCACCAAAGTAGGCATCAACGGCAGATTCCACCTTTTGGCAAACTTTTTTCCACCGAGACATTTTTTCAAATTTGAAAATAGAAAATAATCTAAACAGGTGAAATTTAGTTAATAGGGTACGTAAAGACACATTCGAAGTTTGATTCCTTGTTTTAGGCCATCGCAATAATGAACGCGTGAACCAGTCCATTGTCTTGATGAAACAAAACTTTCTTTTTCGCTAAATGCAGTTATTTTTTCTATATTTTCTTACTTAAACGCTGCAATAAATTTGCATAGTATTCGCCGTTAATCATTTTTCTTTGTGGAGGATAAACAAATGAAAACTATCCCATGTACGTTCTCAAAAACTGGCGCCATGACATTGCTTGCAAATTGAACTATTTTTTTATGGAGCCAATTCAGCTATTTCAGTCCATTGTTTTAACTATTCCTTCGTTTTAGGTATAAGGGGATGAATATCCTTACATCGCTTTTTCTGTCCCATTGTAAGTAATCGCAGTCCCCATCTTGCTCACAACTTTTTCATTTTAAATATTTAGTGTATATGATGTACAGCACTTGCTTAAATGCATATCAACCCTGCTAGCTCCTGCAATTTTCAAATGAAAGTTATATAACGATCACTAATTTTTTCTATTTTAATAAATTCACAAAAAGCGTTCACTATTAAAAATGATACATTCTATGATAGTCGTTATTTTCAAACGACAATACGCCAGGTCGGGTATTTATGGGATGTCCCTCGTTGATCGCAGTCATTTATAATTTGTAATCATCTTTTTCTTGTATATTCAAAATAAATCAGTAACATTAACCAATAATTTGTACATCATAACGTTTTAAACGTATTGTAAACAACAATCAGAGAATGATATTGAACACTACTTGAGTTATTCATCATTATTATTAATTTTTTTGATTTAGGGTAAAATTGAACACTGCGCTAGCGAGGGCCACGAGGGCAAGAAGAACGATTCCCTAATGACATGCACATTTACATTATTAATGCATGTCCCTTTCTGCCTAGTAGACGATTTTTAAGGATGCCGTTAAAGGAATAATTTAGACATAACATTAATTTTTGTGCTTCTAAAGCAAAATTAAAGAGATCGTCTATAAAGAAATACTTCGTTTAATTAACAAATATATATACTCTTAGAAACAAAAATACACAATAACTATCAGGATAAACAACTTAATTTATTCAAATCACAATTTCAACATTATTCCATATGTACATAAATTCACAAAGTTTTGCATTTTTAAACGTCTATTTTACAGGTAGACAGCAGGGGCATAGGACGCATAAGCACGGTAACCCGCGTAAGGGTATGGTACTGAAGCACTGTAGGAGTAAGCTACGGGAGTAGCATAGGCAACTGGAGCAGCGGCGATCGGAGCAGCGGCAACAGGAGCAGCAACAACGGGAGCTGTGTAAGCGCTGTAGAGGAGACCTCGTCTGTTGCGGATATTTGCTTCTGATTCGGCTTCATTTACAGGTACCGCTTCTGGTTTAATTTCCTTCAATGCCTCTTCTGCGCTAACGAGGGCCACGAGGGCGACAAGAACGATTCCCTAAAGACATGCACATTTACATTATTAATGTATTATTCAGAGAATTCATTTTACGTATACATTTATATCTAACTATTATACTACAACATTGTGTCATTCTGGTAAACTCAATCAAGTTTTTTCTTCTAATACGTAGATAAATACTTACAAAGAAGAATTTCATGTTGAATCTATTGGTTGTTGAGCTTGCTAAAGACAGAAGGACTGTTCTTGAGCTGTGAAAGCGAACTGATACTCCCAATGATGCATGAGGCCTCTTTTATACTCGAAACGATCGTTGGCTTTTCTACGTGCTTGTATTATCATTGATCGCGCGACTGACATTCGCTGGAGGACAACGTTATTTGGTAACGCAGTTTCTACAAATTTTGAATTTCGCGCCAAACGTAAATTATATAAACTTATTTCGTAAAGCATGAATCTCTTAAAAAAATATTAAAGGGAAATGACAATATAATTATGTTTAAATAGTGACAAAATTGCTGTTGCAAAATAAAAAAAAATAGTATATATTTAACTAAGTGATTATTTGATGTAATATTATTTATGAAAATTTAAGGCAGTGTAAAAAGTTTGGTGCTATTTTATAATTCATGTTTTCAAATACTATACAGTTCCATAAAGACAATTCTAATGAGAATAAACTTAGCTAAAGTTTTTTTGAACTCACCGTGGCTTAACCTTCACATCGATATTTTATCAAGGTCTAACATATATATTATTTGTGCGGAAATTAAACTCAACTAATGTCTACTTGATAAAAAAATAGAAAGCTCATTATTATTTACTAACTAAATTTTAAAGCGATCTACAATGCATTGTATGTGTCATATATACTATGCCTATCTTGCATCTAGAAATTACTTTTCGGAGTATTATAGGGCGATTTTGACTATTAATCAAATGATAATTATTCCAGAAATCAATTAATTAAAAGTTTATGTTATTAGCCTGATATTATAACTAACTAAATGTATTACATTTTATAATGTTGCGTATATAAAGTACTAACAATTAGTGTTCTTATGTCTGCAATATTACCACAGATGGCCTTGCACGATCGTCGATCACATACCCAATGGTAATGCAAGCACGTAGAGAAGCTGTCCATCGTATTGAGTATAAAAGAGGCTACAAACATCGTTGCGACTATCATTCTGCTTTCACAGCCCAACAATAGTTATCCTAGCTCAAACAGCTCAACGACCAAATATCCAACATGAAATATTTCTTTGTAAGTGTTTTTTAAATTTATGGTTAAATGTATAATGATAATTCGTTATTTTTTCATAAGTGGATATTCTTAATCAGTATTTACGTGATTTATGGTATCATATTCTTTGGAATATTTTGGTTTCGTTAATTTTATCTAAAGACGTGCCATATAGACCAATAAAAAATTGTATTTTTATCTAAAAATATGCTAATTCTAAAAAATAATTTTTAGGGAATCTTCCTTGTAGCTCTTATAGCCCTAGCCAGTGCAGAAGAAGCAAAGAGAGAGCTTAACCCGGAAAACGCTATATCAGTAAATGAAGCAACATTAGAAACAAATGTCCGCAACAGGCGAGGCCTGTTTTACGGCGCTTACACTGCTCCCGTTGTGGCTGCTCCTGTTGCCGCTGCTCCAGTTGCCTACGCTACTCCTCTAGCTTACTCTTACAGCGCTTCTGTGCGTTACCCGTATGCGGGATATAGTGCCTATTCTCCCTATGTTCCTGCAGTTTATTTGTAAAATAAAATAAAATTGTTTCCTTAGACAATTCAAAGTGTAAATAAATTGATGTACATGTATTTAAATGTTGGCATTGCGATTTATTTAGATATAATTCAATAAAATAGTTGCAAATAATTTAAATCTTTGTATCTCTTCTGCCATCCTAAATATACATAGCTAGTATAATGTTTTATCGTTAATAAGAAAGCAAATAATAATTTTGATAATATTTGGATTTGAATTTAAAATACATTTTTAAAATTCATAATATAGATCATAAACTTATAGTGCGGAAATGTAGGCAAAATCAAAATGTCAAATCATATTTGCTGCTTAGTTTGTTTTCTTTTAAAAATTCACTGTCGAAATGTAAGAGATAAATGAAACTTCTTAAGATACTTCAAAGCTCTTATATACTTTAGAATTTTTTATATTACAAACGATAATGTTAAGATAATTACGTATAAAATGATTATGATAAGCATTTAAAAATCATCATCAAATCATATTTGTGATTTTAAGTTTGATGATATGAAAAAAATACAATCCTTATAGATTATTAAGTATAAACAAAAATAAAATACATACCAACCAGCAACGAGTGAGAAGAAACATATTCTACTCGTTTTTGCACTAATGATTATATTTATAAAATTATATTATAACCCCCTACACTTACGCCTATAGATTATTGTACTTAAAGCTATCTTACAGGACTTATATTTCATATTAATCTACCAACCCTACTTCTGACTATTGAACGAGTAATAAATATGTGGGCATCTAATTTCATGTTGATATATTCATGTAAATGGTTTCAATGTGACATGTAGCAAATAACGTCTACCAATTACAAATATTAGCTATGATTAGCTATTTGTAGAAGGGGGAGAGGTGTCATCATCAACAAACGTACAAAAATTTAATATTTAAATTAAGGAAAAATAAAGATTTTTTTATTAGAAGAGAAGAATCCGAAGCTATTATACCATTGAAAAAACTGTATGTAATTATCAACAAATTTTCAATAACTCGGAGTAAAAATTTTTCTGATAAAACTTAAAATTTTTCTAAATGTTTTTATTATATTTGTATCATAGAACGTCAATGGACTTATATCTTCAATACTTTTGAATCTTAGACAACCCATTACAGAATAGAGACTATATAGATAGATGTAAACGAATGACTTGGGAATATATACACATATACTTACAAAATAAACAACTAAATTATCTTCTTTTGAATCACTTGTCTGGACAATCAAGAATTCGTATTCAAGGTTTCAAATGTTTTTGTCTGGGTACACATATAAAACACTTCCGTATCGTGAAAAAAACCTATTTGAATAGACGAAAAAATAATCAGATCGAAAAGTTCGTTCAGTAAAATTTAAATCGATTATATATATATGAGAAATAACGTAAGCGTCTAACTCTGTCCTAGACTACGATCAATGTCAAGGTATCGATCAAAACATCGAACGACGTAGATGCCAAGTTATCGTAAAAAAAGGTTCTTACAATGTGAGATACGTAACGTCTCCTGCATAACATTGAGTAAGGTTTCGCCCATTTCTGGCTGACATCCAAGGCCTTGAATACGATCACGTACAGGAGACGATCGGTTTTACCCAATCCCCCACATACTCGTCCTAGTCTTACCAAACAACCGTCCTCGCACGAACGTCAGTCGTGTGGTCAATGATAATAAACACTTGTAAAGAGCAACCGATCGTTTTCGAGTATAAAAGAGGCTACGAGCACTGTCCAAAGCATCATTCAGCTCTCACAGCTCAACAGTTATTCTTCTAGCTTCAGTGAAGTTAAATCAGTTAATTAATTCAACATGAAATTCTTCTTTGTGAGTACATTTAGTATACATTTTAGATATTAATATTTTGCTATTTCAGAAAAATTATCGAACCATATAATAATACGATATTAATTTGGTTTGGATTTGAAAGTGTTCTCTTCTAATTAACTATCTTGGATATTATTTCATAATGAATGTAGTGTGCTTTTAAAGAAAAACATGTTAGATATAATTATTATTAACTATTTCAATCCTTATTTTCCTTATAATACGATAGCTTGTTTATTTTTTAGATGTTAACTATATAATATGAGAATTTAGTACAGTTAACACTAATGGGCAAAGTTTTCTAAATAATAGATTATGTAATTGTAGTTTTCTTAATGTTATAAATATAAGATGCAATATAGCCTGATGCATTCAGAATACTAAATAAGTATTATTAAATCTGCAAATACAACTTTTCTAAATGATTTTATCAAGATTGACTCTTACATCGATTAAAATTAATTTCTTCATTGATAGAAGGTTGTAACAGATTATTTTTACTCTTTTTATTGAAAAGTATCAATAAACCATAAGCAATAAACGATTCTAGAAGTAATCACTTAATAAATTATGTTGAATTATCGAGAGTTCTATTACTTCCAGTTCTCAATTTTTTAAAACAGAACCTAATCAAATAGTTTTTATACAAACTAATTTAAAAAAAAAGTTTTCTAGATTTATTTGTTTTTACAACTTCATGTTGATAAACGGTAAAAAGTAAATATTTTTAAAGGGTAAAATCGAATTGAATGACTGTTTTTTTTTATAGGGAATCCTCCTTGTCGCCATTGTGGCCCTTGTCAGTGCAGAAGAGGCAAAGAGGGAACTAAACCCAGAGAACGCGGTACCAGTAAATGAGGCTGAGGCAGCAACAAGTGGTCGCAACAAGCGTGGTTTCGTTTACAGCGCCTACACTGCTCCCGTTGCCGCCGCTGCTGTTCCAGTTGCTGCCACCTATGCTGCTGCTCCTGTCGCCTACGCAGGAGTACCATACGCTTACTCACCTTACAGTGCTTATGCTCCCTACTACTCTGGCGTCCCCGCTGTGTATTACTAAAACGCGGATATGCTGATGGATTCCTGTATATATATATATATATAATTAGCCGTTTAACTCGTACAGTGTTTTTCTAAAATACAATGCAATAAAAATTGTTGGTTAACCACAAAAATGTATCACTTTTTTTTATAAAAACTTTTTTCGCTTTATTTCGTAAGTATGGATTCCTTTGAAATAATAATAGTATTTAAACATTTTTTTTATACTTTTGGAAATCAAAAAGTAGATTTACGAAATTTCTCATGAATTCTGGATGCATGAAATGATCCCAAAATTACATAAATTTGAATTGTTGACATTCATTATTTAGTTTTAAATCACGTCGCTTAATTAGAGACGTATAAACTCAACAATTCATCATGTATATGAACGGTACATGTAAAATGTTTCAAAACCATCCAAAGCGGATCGATAAATAGCAATTTCCACGAGACGTTTCCTTGAAGAACGGATGTGAAAAAACAGAAGTGATCGATGACGACTTCCGGTAAAGAGAATCCCTCTGCAGTCTCATCTTGCACGCACGGACACTGAATTACGAGTTTCGCTCATTAAAAGCCTCTCTCCTGCGCAACTGCGCGACAGGGCTTATCATCAACGCGAGCGACTGATGGCTTTCTGCGGAGCCATTGTTTACTAGTTTCTTGTGCCGGGTGCTTACAAAAAGAAGGCGCGATAATGAAAGCACAGAGCGCGGATGCTGCAGCGACGTAGCAGCAGCGGCGATATAAACTCTGATTTACGAGGCCCCTATACACATCCGCTTGCTCGCCACTTATACGCGTATATACTGATCCTATGCCGCTCTTATTTTCGCACTCTTGTTGCTACTTTTCATCTTTTCTTCGCACTTGTTGTTTTTCTTCAAGTCGTCGGTACAATAGTTTAAATTAATGAGTATGTGCGTTCAAACGATTTGAACTCATTGATGGAAATATATTTTACATTAGAGTTCAACTGAAAACTGAAAAAAGGAAATGTTCCATTCAACGATGTTTTAATTCACATTCTAGTGACTCAAAATACTTTAAAAGGCTCGGGGAATATTCCCGGGAAAATGTAAATCAGTACAACCGAATCGCGTGCTTATAATGCTATAAATTCCATAAAAATTCTCAATGCAACAAGCAGAATTAGAATGGATATTGAGTTCATATTGAAATTCCGTTGTACGTTATATATATGCGAGTACGAACACTTACACGTATGTCTTACTGCGGATTTTTTATAAACATTCAACTTTTTCATTACAATGCTTGCCAAATAAGTTTGCGCAGCGATCAGAGGTCAAAAGCCACGGTTTTCCTCTCTGTTCACTAAATATGGTGTAATTGAGATGAATGGAACGATCGTCACACGCAGGCGCAAGATTAAGTAATACTCTCCTTTCATGGTTATTTGCGGAAAAATATTTTAATTTTTTATTGCTTTCAGTGAAAATAATTTAAAAATTTACGGAGTTACTAGCCTAATAATATTGTGCAAAAGTTTATTTTTGAGTGATGCATTTGGACGGTAATTGCTAAGATATTTTAAGTTGCTTTTTCAATGTTATACTTCATATTGTTGTTGTTGTTGTTGTTCATTTTTTGTTTTGTTTCTGATGTTATAACCTCGCACGCTCTCAGCTTAATGGAGTATAAATATTCTATTTATGTACTAGTATCTTGAAGTATATTTAATTTAAATCCTGGTTATTATGTATGATGATTGGACAAAATTTTAAGTATGCAAGATTTATACGCGTAGATAGTATTTAATTATTAATTTTTGTGGTTTATTAGGCAAAAAACTGTTTGCAAGCTTGAGTATTATCAATCATTTGTCGTATGTAAACCATGACACGAAACATGTTATCCTATATAAAAAAATTGATGACCTGGAAAGTGACGGCAGTTTATTTGTAATCTGATTGGTTGAAAGAGACACGTGTAATACTGATGTGTTAGATATGCATGTGCATTGTATGTCAACAAGCTTTACCTCAAAATAATATTTTGAATTATAATTCTATTTTTTCGTGAAAAATGACAAATTAAGTAGAAAAATGTAGTTATCAAATATAGCTTTCTATAGCTTTGATTTACTCAAAAACTCATGCAGGCCTAGAGAAACGCACAAAAAAGTGGTTTATGAACACAAACAATCCGACAAAGTATGCATATTCTTAAAAAATACAAAACTGAGCACGCATACATGCGTAAGGATACATGCTTATTTTGTTGCTTTGGCCATATACTTATCGATAAATAAAATATAAAAGAAAACGTCTCTCAATTACACGTTGGCTATCGAATGTCCGATTCAGTTATTATAATGTGCACGAATTAATCGTAGGCGATGTCCCGATGTGCGATCCTTTTTTTACATGTTGTCTATATAGTATACTCCTTTTTCGCCAGCCGTAGGTGGTATGTACATATACGAACAGGTTGCTTTCCGCGACGGTATAATTTATCGAAACACACATCGCACGCGCAGACCAATCGTAATAAATAGCCGAGACTGTGCGCTATCTTCGGATTTGTCATCCTTACAGATTAAGCGGATAGCCGAGCGACGACAGCTCTACCACTGACAATTTATTCGATAAAACGCTTGTGCAAAAGAGGGAGAAGGAGAGAGAGAGAGAGAGAGAGAGCGCGCACGAGAGAGCTGTACCACTTCATTAGCATGAACAATTGGGTGGAGAAATCACCCGGTACATATCTATCATAAACGGTATAACGAGTGTCAAGGATTTTTTCGTTTTCTGTCTGTGTGTTTATTTTCAACATACATTGTGAGTAATTATCTACAAGGCCTGCCAGACAATTTAATAAGGAATTCGTATGAAAATTTTAGTCACTCTCAACGATATAATCTTTACAAACGTGTGAATCATAATATATGAGTATGCTCCTTACCAACAAAATATTGTTTAATTTTTTCGCGTAGCATCAACTTTCAATGCGATAACCTTTCATATAAATTCCCATCAAATCTATAAAACATGACCTCAACGCTATCGCGTATATAGAATAAACTAGCGGGTGCAATGATTCTTGCCTAATAAAAAGAAAGTACGTAACTATATGTACAACTAATGCGCTATCCAACGAGGAGTATCGTGTGATTCTTCTGTCGTCGATGTTTTCACGCGTAAAAGCATCGTCGCGACCATTAAATCGAGCTGCGGTAGCGCAGCTGTCGCAATTATCATTGCAGCAATAAAACGCGTTCACTCGCTTGCCTCGCGAGATGTAACAGATGTCTGAAAAGTTCTTGCACGAGCGCTTTCTATTAGACGTTGTATGAAATAAATATTTTTTTCAATTTCTCGCGCATAGAGTACATAGATCACATCGTTCCTTTATTTCTGTCGATTAGATCATCAAGGGAGAGAAATAAAAGCTCTTGAGGCTTATATTCAAGTACTTTTTTTCGACTTCGCGCTTAATGAGCATCATATGATGATAGTAGCTTCGTTATTGAACTTTTATGTTGTGAACGAAGTACAAAATCGTGTGAGGTTTATGGAAAAGAAAAACAAGTTTATTGCGATAAATTTTATTTCATCGCAGGCGTAGGTCGAAACATTGACGATTGTTTGCATAGTTTGAAATAATCAATTTACAAAAGTTTAATCGTTTCAGATACCTCCACTTTATTATTGTAGTATTAATAATAATGTATTCCACATTCACATGGAATGCCATATCTGCAGCACCTGATCTAAAAATATCCCTAAATAAATTTTCTCCAAATATCCTGTCGATCATCATCTCCTATGCAAACTCTCCTCAGGGTAATTTTAGACGCATGCATGCTCGCATCAATTTTGGAAGACCTTGAACGTTCTCCATCCTAAGTAAGCATTAACGCAGAGAGAGAGAGAGAGAGAGAGAGAGAGAGAGAAAGAGAGAGAGAACTCGACCTTTCTCAAAGCGAGATCTTGACTCATCGCAACTTGTGCAGTCGTTGTCCTGTCATGCATAAAAGTTCCTGATGCTCGCATATCCTGAAGTACCCGTCGACGTTGTTGCGGCCGTATAAGTGTCAGAGCTAATTTACTCGGAAAAAAAGAGAAGCTTTCTCGCCGAAAAATATATATCGCACTTGTGGTAATTTTCGGCTGGCAAGCCTCATCAACGCCAATTATTTCGGTCTGTGAGCGTATATAATACATTGTCTTTTATGTTTGATTTTCTTGTAAGATTATTAATCTTCTGATATACGAAGGCATTTCTTGTTTTGGTCGTGAAAAATCAAGGTATAAATTATTTGTATATAATAAAAGCACAATTACTTAAAATTAATGAGGGTAATGAAAATGATTAAACAAAGTAAAATATTTTATAACAATGAAAAAGCCACCATATTAAATTATCAAATGAGTCAATAAATCAAGGAACTACACTGTCAATAACATAGTGGTCAATAACAACAATAACAACACACTACGCCTAGTCCAATAAAAAAGTTAAGGACTTTCCATCAATAATATATTCCACCTCAGTGTTTGTTTTCGATCTAGGGATACAAACTGTGTGTTTACTGGGTTGTTATTTGCATGCGTATAGACGACAATGCGAGTAAGCGTGGTGGTTTATCTATGCGAGTGAGAAAGAAAAAGCAGGAGAGAATTGGCGATGGTGATTCGCAATTAATAATTGGTGTCGGCGCTCGGTTGTCCTGACACAAGACATTACCAAACCTAATGTGCGGTAGTGCTGTGATGTCACGTCATGAGCAATATTTTTTTATTTGGCTTCGTAATATACATATACGTATGAATGTATAAATAGATTCCGCGTGAAGTATCAGTCTTGCTGGCTGGATTACGTCTGACGTTACAATGTCTTTTATTTATTGTTAAATAAATAAAATTATTTGAACTTGAAAAGTTAAACTTCTATACTGCTGATGTAGAAAAAGCATGATGATGACGAGCTACATGCGACTTGAATTACGGAAAATTTACGCGCATGCTATATTCATTGAAAAAGAGTGCGAAAGCCTTTCAATGGTCACGTGTATGCGAAATGTCATACGATTTTCGAGAATTTCAAGAGTGACGACAGACGCGAAGACTTGAAAGTGTCGCTGGCCACGTTTGAATGGGTTCAGATATGCGGAAGCTAATACGTCGAGTTATAGAAATACTTACTTAGGCTAATCTTTGTTTGCACAGAATCTTGAAAGGTGACGCTTGCGGGGGCTGCGTGTTACGTACTGACAATTTAGGAGTTCATGAAATTATTTGCTACTGTAGGAATTCCATTTATTCACGAATTTACTTATACGTTGCGTAACAATGTTCAATGACAATATATTTTTTCATGTAGGACAATTTATAGTATACTTATATAAACCTCTTTTAATAGTAACTGGCGTAAGCTTACTATTTTCGTAACGCTATTAACTACATTTCTAAACGCCATTTATAAAATTTAACTAAGGATAATTATCCAACAAGGTAACTAAATCTCCAGCCTAGCACAACATTTATTTTTAAAATAAAAACAATCTCATACGCAGCGCAAGTGCAACAAACTTCTTTGCACAAAACCAGCCGACTTTCCAAGCTGTATCGTTTCAACTGTAACATCTCATTACCACCCGCATAGCGTGGTCTATTTCTCACGACCTCTCTCTCTCTCTCTCTCTCTCTCTCTCTCTCTCTCTCTCTCGTTTACCCGTCAAATTGAACTATTTCCTCTCCCCAAAGGATAACATACTCGTACACACATGCATACCTTTTATCATCGCGTATGTTAAGTAAAAAGCATCATCTCTGGCATTAGCATATTTCAAAAGCCAAGTCAAGCCGGAGGGCGTTTGCCATACAGGCATCCTTCCGATATCGTAAGGCGCGTGCAAAGCATGCATCGGCTATATGTGACTCTCCTTGCTAGTTTATGGACATGCGGAAGTCATGCGGAAGACCTATCCTGTACACCTATTGATTTCTGATTTGATTGCATGATCACTTGCTTAGTTTATGGATAACCTACTTGCTTTTTATCTAATATTCACCAGAATTGTATTTTATTTGATTTATATGTAAATAACACTTTTTGTGACACGCTTTAAAAAATAAAGGATGCTGACGAAGATACTGTTTTAGACATTGTATATAGAATATTTCCAACTAATATTTTTAAGATTTCAGAACTACTGAAACTTTCGTGAACCGCTATTGAAAAAAATCATAAACATCCAGTGTTATACATGTGAGCCAACAGCTGAGTAGCCGCTTCTCGAGAAAAGAATTGCGTAGGTGAGAGAGGAACACGAGAATCGTAGCTGCCGCCCCCATCATTTCAGATCTACAAAGATGAAGACAGAAAATGAAAAAGATACGCAAAAAGGATATGTAAAAAAGAAATATATTTACAAATATTTAAAAGAAAAGAGAGATACATTTAGATAGGCGAACACAGAGCCAGAGCAGTAAACATTGTCAAGAATGAGTGCACTGCTGATTTTTTTTCTCTCTGCATATTTAAGAAGATGGAATTCTGGTTTACGCATGCTGAAAGCAGAAGGCTATAAAAATGCACTGTTGTAAAAATGAATGGTTTCTGGTAAATCATTGGTATCATTTATTTAAGTTTCACTTTTTTTACGTGAGCTAAAGTATTCGGCTTAAAGTCCTTGAGGTTTCAAAAGAATTCTTATGAAATTTTTATAAATTTTATGTTTATAAAATTATATAAAAATAATTTTATTAACAAAAGTTTATATTTGTTACCAAATTTTGTGTAATATCTCAAAAAATTATTTTTATGATAATCAATAATCACTTTTTCGAATTAAAATAAGTACTTGTTTTGGAGGAAACTGCATAAATGTATTTAGAATCCTCAGGCATAATGTTATTATCAAAAAAGAAGTTACTCCTTTTACAATTACGTTACGCCCATCGCTCAAAAATCTCTTGAAAGAGGAAAAAAACGTAGTTGACGTTATCATTGAGTTCTCACCCACGTTAAATTGGCGGCAACGGCAGCTAAAGAGAACCTCACGCACATATAATATACACACGCACACAGCTGAGCAAAGCAGACACAGCTGCAGCAACATAGCGGGCAGAGCCAGCCGCCGCTGGTTGAAGTGCGAGCGTTCGCCTCTCCTCAGTACAGGCTCGACCGCCGAGCACGTCGGACGTGCGGTAATATTATGCATATATAACATCTGTTATACATCCGAGTATATCTGATTTTTATCTGAAGAAAACAAAGAAAAAGAATATAACAACGATTCGGTGTGTGCGTGTTTTTCTTCTTGTTGACAGCTAAGACATATATATATATATATATATATATATATATATATATATATATATATATATTTATATATTTATTTATTTATACATAACATATATATATATATGTATATATAGATATATATATATATATATATGTTAGTAAAATATGTCGGCTAGTGAAGTGTGATGTGATTCTCGTATTCTAAGAGACGAGAAAAGTGTAGTGTATAAGAGTCGTTGTTTGCAGTGTATAAGAACACGTGGTGCTACGGCAACGACGTGGAATCTTATCTCTTCGCGAGCGAGCTTCGAGGTAAGAATTTATCTGATTATTTAATTCATACGATGTATCGCTTTCGTTACGTAATTTATTTGTTAGGTGTTGTTTCGCTTTTTTATTTTTATTTTATTTTTTCTACCACTGAATATTAAAGCTATGATTGATGCGGCAAATTTGAATTAAAAAAACAAATTGAAATTCCATCTAGAATCGTATAGTGTATGATTGTACAAGATGTTCTATGTTTTAGAGTGTAGAAAACTGTTAATTGGTAAAACATTTCCACCTGTTGATCTTTAACGCAATCGTGACGCAAGCACTATCATATTTCTTTTCGATATTTTAACCAATGACCGTAATTTTTGATTAAATTTCCTTTTTAATGCTTTTAATATATGAATATTCAGTGCACAGAGCCTACATGACAAAAATTGTCGAACGTTGTAAGAGTCAAACGTATATAACACAACATAAGAATTCGGGCATAAAAGTTTTTGTATAAACTACCAAAAAATTGAAATATTCATGATAAACGTACAAAGGCATATTGTTCTATAAGTGATAGTGTGATCTACGTACTTTGTGAGTCATCAAACAATAAGGCGCCCGCGATTTCGTCCTCTCTCTCCCTCACTCCATTGAAGCCTTTATCGCCATTAATAAATATGTTTCCGCGAGAGAAGCTCATGCGTGCGCGTAAAGCGAAAAATCTAACTCGTTGGCAGTTGAGTTCGTTGACTCGTTGTTTACGATTGTTTTATACGTTATATATAGAATTCTAAATATCCCACGACAATGAGATAGCGATCTTTGGCAAGTATGTTTTCGAAATGTACCATAGATTTTTCTTTGCGGTTTGTAGATAAACATTGGAAAATATGGCTAATTATATTTTCAAAATAGTTCAATTAAATCATGCATAAATAAATATGACTTGGAATTATATGGTTTATTGTGTAATCATTCAACGCGTACTTTATCGCTTAGTATAGTGCAATACTACTAAAACTGTCAGATCCAATTCGTTTGATTTTTGGATTATTACAAAAAGCTTTATCTGCTTAGACTTTACATATGCGCTGGTATTAGTTTGGTGTGTTTATTGTTCTAGATTCAATGAAGCCAAGATAACTTCTTTATTATATTAAAACGGTTTTTTTTCTTATCTATTGCGAAATAAAATTAACATATTCTACAGTAAATTTTACATACAGATAAGTCAAATTAATTTTGAAAATAAATTATTCTGGTGAATTTAACTTTGTAGTTGACGTATGGTGAGAAGCCGTTATGAGCACAACGGAATAGAAACGTGAGCTCTTATGTTAAGATAATAAATTTCACGAGTTATAAGGTTACCATGACTGATTCAAATTCGTAAAAACATCCACGTAATCATATTGAACATTAAAAAATATGCAAATAAATTTGTTGCTCGTTCTTCAATCATACAATACAATTTCATGTTGTTATGACTACCTATCTTCTGATACTTCAATTTACGCAATAAGTACTGTCATTGATCAATAATGTTTTCCATTATTAGTATTTCATAATAAAGTTTAAAATAATTTTACCATCCACGTCCTTATCAAAAAATAAACAACTCGTCACATGTTCTCAACTGATTGAAATTACAAAGTTCTGCTTTAAGCAGTTCTGTTAAATAAAAGCAAACGCGTGGTGAATCGCCATTCTGCTTTTCTTATCAGTCTACTCCCATTTAGACTATCCAGTATGTGTATCAGCAACTGGACGGCTGGGTGCTGATATAGAAATAAAATTTTGTTCGTCGCTACATAGAAAGTGACATCAGGGGAATATCCCGTCGATAATATCTCGAGATGTTTACAATATTCGCTTTTTTCATTCCTTTGAATTTTTCGATATCTTTGCATGCTCAACGATCATTTCAGTTACATTTTGTGCTAGAAAACTTTTTTACAACCGCCTCGTACGTTTAGGAATGATGCAGACGTTATTATTTCCCGTGAGTCTAAGTTTTTTAGATATAAAATTGGGCTTATCGCTCGATTGAATGGGCCGATTGTTTGTAAAATAAAATTAAATGCATTCTTTTTTCATACAAGTCAAAAGAAGTTGATATTATCGTTAAAACGTTACATTCTTGATTGGACACAGAAATATTGTTTCAAAAATTTCAATATGAACAATCTAACTAATGAAATATTCATGCATATTTTAAAATCAATATATTCTCGAACGCGCAAATATCCAATTGAACTGATAATTTATTGCGTTCAACAATGTCATGTTATGATTTTTTTGCCAATTTTAACCAGCTATGAACAACAGTGAGTCATTTTTGCGGTAAATTGTACATGATACGAATGGCATTTACACGTGGTCTAAATATAATTAATTAGTGATTAATGATACGAGAACTGTCGTGTACAAAATATTAGCAAAATTTTTTTCCATAGTACTGACATGAAAACTATATAAAAATGTAATTCTGTCAGAAATAATAATATAAATTGCATGCTATCGCTCAATTTATTTTCATTTATCCAAAGTCAGTTCGGAGAACTATTCTTTAATTAATTGCTCATGCATGATTTTTATTTGTGCAGATGTGTCATTTTACCGCTTGGAATCGTTTCCTTTCAAGTGCATTTGATCTCGCTGCATCTAACTGAAAATTTTTTTTTATAAATGAAGTTATTTTCTTATATAGTATCTGTTGATAAACAAAATAATTCAGCACCAACGTAAAACACTTTGCGAGCGGCGTTCGAAGCTTATGGTGGGTCCACGACTAAATCCTACAGAAATCTAGATGTCTGTACCTAAGCCTGTATTGTGTGGACCTACCATCTGTACAGATTTCATAGTGTACACAGATATCTGTACGGACTAAAATCTGTATCGTGCGGATGTACCAATACTCCGATTTTTTGTTTATACGACTAAGTTGCAAAAACTAAATCCTATAGAAATCTAGAAGTCTTAGTTCCTAAGTCTGTATCATGTAGACCCACCATTACTTAAGTAGTTTTCCTTAAAAAAAAATTTTGACTACGTTACCCGACTATTAGAAATAGATAAAACAAAAAATACAGAAAACTTGAAGAAAAAAGAGCAACACCCACACCTCGAAGACATTTGGTTCAACGTTAGCGACCAGATGTTTTATGACTTGATTAGTGTGGCCGAACACTTCTCTGAAAAAGACCGGACGAGAGACTGGTTGGGTCTCCGTGGGCAATAAAAGTTTTGCCGGATCCACATTGACTCGAGAAAACACAGTGCATAGACGACTGTTTTAAAAAATTCTTGCGTTCTCGTGCATATATGTATATAATATATGTATATAATATACAGGTAAACATTATAATACACTCGAATTAATCAATTGCGTTTAATCAATCAATTAAATCGACTATTATCTGGTCAGTCTTCAATTTTGAATTTTTTTGATATTGTACGTTATTGTTGAGAGTTATGAACATTTTCTCGTAATGTGAGTTTTTTATTAACGCGAAAAGGGAGATATAATAAATCTCAAAGTTTAAAAAAATATTTGGTCGATGAGTTTTATAATGAGTGTGATTTTCAAGATATTTTTTATTTATTTTGAACATCGCTAAAGTATTCCATGAATTTTGGAAAGAAAAAGAAACATTTTCTCATGTAATTTTTTTTTTAACTCGATGTTTTTCTTTCCCGATTAATGACAAATGACTTTCCTAATACATTGACCAATATGAAATATTTGTGAAGTTTCATAAAATAGCACATACTGTATGTTTACATTTTTCATCACTAAATTAAAGTTTTTAATTAGTTGCTTATTGACATGTGGCGAATTAAAAATTCTAATTCAACCTATTTGTTGGCAAAATAGTGTCATTCAAACCTGTCAGCCAATAAAATGGAAATTAGAAAATCAATTGCAAGCTTGAAATCACGTAAATCACTGGTATTGATCAAAAGCTTCATCGTGGTGAAACGCTTAGTTGACATATAAAAGACATTTCTCCAATTTGATTGACACTTGATTGATCCGTCCCTTGAAGAAAATGATCTTGCGAGGTATAATATATTATTTTTCCTTTTAGGAAAAAGCAGCTCTTTTTCTAAAGAATCTCCGCAAGAGATAACACATAGCAGGGAAATCGTCAGACTTTCTTTCGACTGCGATAAATGGAGGCTTCCGTTTTCTCTAAATGCAGCCGGTTGACCGACATCTCTTCTTGCGGTTTTTTCACACATGTATGACTCGCGGTTTATTAATTTGTACCGGGAGTCCGCGAAATCCCATCAATAAGTTGCTAATTTCGAATTTGTTTTCATTTACCTTGTCTCATGGCTAAGATGCGCGATAACTTTCTTTGCCCATTTGTTTAAATCTACATTTCTAATTATGCGCGATGTAAAAAATGTTTTAAGTTATCAGCTTGTTTAAAAACAATTCTTATCTACGTAAAAGAATAAAATTTATTACTTACATAAGATTCGTGCAGCTTTATACCTTTTTATTTCAACGCACCGTATTCGTTTTCAAAATATACCCCCAAAGTAACGAACATTTGTTCCAGCGAAACTACTCAGCAAGCTCTTATTATAAGCAACTCATTAACTAAACAAATTCTGCCGCTGTAAAGCAAATAAGTGCGGATGTCACGCATCTTGATAGAAATAAAAAAGTACGTTGGCAAGGCTCATAGTCGGAACGTTGTATGTTGGCACTGGCCTCGTCCCATCTGGAAGCTCACGCGGCGGAAAGCAATTACACACGGGAAATTTCGGCGGAAAACTTACTCTCAACCGATTCGCTTCGGCTAGTATACAACGCACGTGGCAAGCATGTGGCTTCATTTACACCTATATAACACACTTTTCTATATTTTCTTCTTTTGTTTTTTAATTATCCATCAATCATCGGGTATCAGGCTTTGTTAATGTTGGCACAGTTTGCTCATTATGCAGTAGAATAAATCAACGTAGTTAAACTATCGCGTCAAGTATACGCTTTTATTATATTGATAAATCATATATTTCATTGAACTATCGGTGCAAGACAAAGAGAGAAAGAGAAAAAGAGAGAGAGAGGGAGAGAGAGAGAGAGAGGGAGAGAAAGAGAGAGAGAGAGACAGACAGAGTCAGACAGTAAGAGAAAAAAATATTCGATTTGAATGCATGCTGTTTAATTTCGTCACGAGGCTGTAAATATTGTTTATAGGCCGAACAACTTTTAGAGGACATGTACGTGTCATGAGTGGAATAATTTTTCATGACGCGGAGTTATTATTTACATGTGACGTCGTCTGTTTTTTAAAAACATTATTCCGCTCGCGTGCGTTGTTCATAAATGATACCACTGTTAAGTTTATGGTTTTACAAATAAAAACACCAATACTATATTTGTAATAAATATATTTGTTGAAACGACATAATGTGCATTAATTATCAAATTGAATGGCATTATTTTCTTATGTATGTTTACATATTTTTCTATTGACTAGCTAATATTTTTTACAGTTAATATTTGTTTGTATTTTAAAGCCATCAGTACACCTTCAATGTTGTTCAAAGAGTTTTATTAAGATTCGATAAAAGTGATGTAATTAACTGGATCAAACACTTACGCTCTAAAATTTTTGTCGACGCTCCTTTACCATAAAGTACTTCAATCATAAACTTAATTAAAGATCGCTTGATCATGCTTAAAAAGAAACCATATTTTAATCAAGTGACAAGGAGTTTAACAACACTCCGGAACAATTGAAACAAAAAATAATATATCAACTTACACTGTAGGCTGGAGATACAGAGAATCCAACTCCTTTATCTTCCGCATTGATGTGCCACATAAAGTCGTCTAAAAAATGTAGAACTTCCTCGTACATGCTTCGAACTTTGTAGTTTGCTCGGCATCTCGAGAACGAAGCAATAAGTTTCTCCTTGCCAGCTGCAGAATTCTATAAGATAGCCTTTACCTCTCTTTCTTTTTCCTTATAATTTTTGCATGTACTCTGGGAAATGTTTTTCTTAGTAATACACGCGACCCCGAACTCGATAATACACTTTTTTGTCGATTAGCCTTGCGATATACTCATGTGAAACTTATTAATGAAATGGTATTGCAAGAATTCATGATGTTAAAGGGTCAAGTTGATACTGCGTGCTCAAGTTATTTTTAAACTTGTTTGTATGGGCTGGAGAGCTTCGAGGATGTTATTCGTAAACGTTAAAAGATGCTTGATAACAATATTCATAACATTGAATTTATTCTAACTTATCTAATCGATGCATTAGATAACTCTACAAATTAATTACTATCTAAAGTCTAAAAGTTTACCTCGCGTATAAAAAGTCTCAGAACATCTACTGTTTAAAAAACATTTGGATGTTTTTCATGGTCAAGGTATCAAATTAAAACATCTAAAAAACAATCTTCTGCATTCTGTAGAATAATCAAGTGTCTAAAAACTTCTTTGACCAAGAATCAATGACAAATTAAAATTTCCACGTCATCGACATCCAAGTCTGAATCTGAAAAACTCGCCCGACAATATTTCTAAACAATCGATCAGTCTCTCATCTCTTCATTTCCTGGTCAGTCGCAACACAATCCACCCCCGCCTCCTCTAATTTGCTTGGATCGCATCATCTCAGGAACGCGGCTGCTGCGTCTGATTTATGAGGCAACGTAAAATCATCATGTAAAACTGCGAGAGGTGCGGCGGTAGTAGCTTCTAGGCATTGGCTTCCTATTTCTCGTCTTCTCTACTGCAGCGGCATGTTAGACAAAGAGAAAGAAAGAAAGAAACGTTCGTTGTACCTTAACGCAATTCTAACCTGTGCATGTGTGAAGGCTGTCTTGCGGTCGAATAGTTTTGTCGCGTGGAGCGAGAGAGATTCTTTGGGGATAAGAACCTTGCTATGTATATGAAACATATTTCAAATATATGCTGGTGCTATGAATGGTCATATCCTTCTTATATGAATGATACTGTTGGATTTATTTAAATATTCAATGTTTAACGATTATTCGTAAAATAATTAATTGTATCAGTACCAATCGAATTCAAGAAAATATATTTTGGTGAAAATTAGACTTAAAAACCGTAGTCAAAGTATAGAAACTCTTTGAAAAATAAAAAATTACAGTGAAAAAACTTGTAAGCATTCGTTAGAAAAGTCTAAGTTGACAGTAAACGTTAATGAGCATAAATATTAAAGAGTGTAAATTGCCGTAGTCAGTTACAGGTGTGCAATATATTAGATTTAAAAACTCATAGCAACAAACATCTATTGCGTTTTATTTCAAAATTCAAACATCATAAAAGCTAGTTCAACAAGCAATATAGATGCAAATCGTATTCTAAGACAAAAATATGATGTGTTGTTGAGAACTTTCGAGACGGTACGTTAGACGATTTCCTCGGAATTTGCATAACAACTTTGGAAGGCACTTAAGTGTTGCACTTTTCAAACGATTCTTTAGACAATTCCATCTCTAATTTTTTTGTTCTAATGCGCTATAGCGAGGAAAAAAAACAAGATCTTCGCAGGAAACTGAGCGATTTATTACAATTCGCTTGGTGAATAACTCTGAAAAATTATAGCAAATGTCACGACAGATATTTGTCGATAGAATTAAATTGGTAGATCACAGATGTCATAGTTAGCAGGAAAAGCTTATAAATTTATCCAATTTTGCACTAATAGAAAAAAATATCCATTATATTGTACTATTGAAATAGACACCGACTTATTAAACGTAGGACGAAAAAAACACCACACAACGTATACGTCTGTTGCGCAATTCCTTTTTCCACATATCGCCTAAGTGCCCATTAGTGTTAATGTTTTTTTCGCGAGTGATTAAAACAATGAGTAAACGCACTTTGATTCGAAAGCCTGTGTGATACTGATAGAAACTGCGCAGAAATGTTGTTAATCGATTGTTAATTATACATGCTGAAGCTTCAATTACAATTTCAATCTCACTGGGTATGCAAACAGCTATAAATATCGATGGTTATTAAATTTGTTTACCTTCTTTGAAGTGTTAGTCACTTAACATAACAGGAATACTTCCAATATAATTAATTTTGATAACTTCATTTAAAGCAAAAATATTTTTTTTTTTCCACAGGGTTTTTATTTGTTTTGCAATTTCTGATTTTTATTTTTACTTACACAATTTTAATTTAAACAGCGTACATAACTTATTATCAAAATCACATTAATTAATAATATTTCATGGAAGGGTACTCGTTAGCGTTATATTAAGCGTTATTTTTCTATCGGCTTTAGTAAAAGATAATGTATTAGTATTTCTTTAGGTATGTTTGTAATAAGTGTTTGCATCAGCTAGATAGTTTATCACTAGAAAAAACTTATGCAATGTCTAATGATCCATGATCCTAATCAACATAGTGTTCATTAGCAAATTGACAACATGTAAATATACTTCGACAATTAAAGCTAATTATATCTCGGCATTAGAAAAAAAATCATCTTCGATACTAATCGGATAAATCGCCACGTTTCACACTCTTTCTCTCTCGTCGAGAGAAAGACAATCGGCAGCATTAATCTCTTTGGTGAACTGCAGTACATACACATACGCACACATCAGGCAATACATCACGGCCGTCGTTTTCCTTCTCTCCCTTTCTCTCTCGCTTGCGCGGACGATAATAATTGTACTTTGCATTACAAATCGACGCGGTGGAATTGTTTATGTCGACGAGAGAAGCTGCCGCTGTTACTGTCACCGTGGTGCCGATTATCTGTCTTCTTCGCCGGCATTTGCCGGAGAGAGAGAAAGAGCGAGCGATGCCTTTTTCCTCCACAACATTTTCCATGCTCTTTTATGTATTTTACAGACGATATATCTTCGTCTTGGTCTAGTTTTAGTACGATTGTAGGGTAATTTCTTGTGCTCTCTGCGTTGTTCGATTCATTTTGCGGATGTCTTTGATTTATTTAATAACGTTGTTCATTAACCTCCGATTTTCCGTTTATATATTATTTTCTAATCATTGCCAAGGCATAATTAAGTTAATTACTGCTCTAATCAAGACACTTGTTTTTTTATGCTATATCTTGACTAATAGCATAGTTGAAGCTCTACTATTTAGTTTTGATGAGTGGTTCAACAACTGTAATACATTTTCGAATGCATGAATAAGGCATGAGCAGTTCGAAAACTTATATATCACGCGAAAGAAATAGGAAAGAGTCATAAACGCCAGCGTTATTTACTTCAAAACTTCTTTATTGAAAACAATCAAATATTTATATTACTACACCATACCGATACTGGTAATCAGCTACAAAATAGTTCATATCAGTACTTCTCCACCTACTCCTTTCACACCATATCTGAGACAATAAACGAGTACCCAGCATGTCGTGCATCTTCACCCGAACCGCAATCATCGACGTAACGCCATCACTCACGTTTTTCTTCCTTTGAATTGCCTCGAGAGAGGCCAAATCACGAGTTGTGTGTAATCGTATAAATCGAGGTGGCGATCGGTTTATCGCTTTCTCTCTCTCTCTCTCTCTCTCTCTCTCTCTCTCTCTGTCTTTCTCACATACATACATACACATATACACACGCATACATGAATACACATAAACACATACACAGAGCAACAATGGCAGAGCAGAGCACAACGACGTCGAAGACGGGTAACGGATGTTGTAATAGTTGGCCGGGGCTACCGCTATGACGCTTTCGCGCGTTGTGAAACTCACTCTTACCATTTCTCCGGGGCTGTTCGCCTTGATCAAAGTGTATTATACGTACACGACGTTGTCAGATTACTGGAAAAATCTATGAGTTTTCTTTATTTTTATGTCTTAATCGATAACGATTTCTTTAAAGGTACTAATTCATTTTAGTATTCACGTTTTTTATATATAAGCTTCTTTTAACACATAATCCAGCACGATATTATAAAATCGGTTGAAATATGTTGATCAATTTAATTTTTATGAGTTTATTTTGGTGATTTTTGATACCCCAGTTCATACGATTACTCAACGTTTATACATAAATGTCAATCAATTAACGCTTTTTCCCGACACATCTACTAATAAAATATAAATGCATCTAAAAAAATAATTCAAAATACTCACGTAATGTATCAAAAGAAAGGGTCAAAAACAATGAACTACATCATCATGGAGAAACTTCTGAATGAAATTCTCCGATTGAACAAGCAGAGTCCGCCCGTCATTTATTCTTAACCTTCGCTCGGACACTGATAATACACCGATCATCAGTATACATTTACATTAATTTCTTGGTCTACCAAGAGCTGTCTCTCCTTTCGTTCGTGAAAAAAAAACTTCCATTGTTCGAATGGTCGGACCTCTTGTACGCTAAACATTTCTATTCAACCCTCTGTGGAAATAAAAAATACGGAAAAGAAGGAGAGACACAGCGATGGTACAGTCATTCGTGGATTCTCCCCGTGTAAATTCATGCTGCCACGTAGAAGATTCTCTTCTTTTGTTGCTGTCTTTGTCAGTGAGGACACCCTGTGCCAAGTCTTCTTTCTCTGTCGTTCTCTCTCTCTCTCTCTCTCTCTCTTTCTCTCTTTAGCTGAGACATTTTTATCTGCATACAGACATATCCTCCTCTGACCTGAATTAGCATATCCACTAATCTTTGTACTGCGAAAGAGTGACATATTTGCTTAGTAACAACGGAAGTCGGAAAAGCGAAAGTACTATTTGTAAAGTTAATACTGATGTTAGATGATATTTTTTTCGCTCGTTCATGTGTGTACGCACATTTGTATAACGTGGATAAGTTATTTACTAGCGAGACTATTTTAAATACAGTATAAAGCAAACGTAGAAAGCATACGCGACTAACTCAAACATTACATATCTGTGCCCAAAATCGCTATCCAACATACGTTCTTTATAACGCGCTCAACGCCATCTAATATTTACAGATAGCTATTCTTATATACCACTCATATATACGGCATACACGTATAAACAGTATACGTTCAAAGCTAAAAATAATTCTCACTAAAAAATTCATTGCCCCCAACGTCTCATAAAAATTACTTCAATACAATTTAAAAAAATCTAATTGTTTGTCTTTCGTCGTGCTTTGTTTACATTGCCATTACCTTAGCAAGCTACCCGCGCGCATTTCGAAAATGGGAAGCTAGCCACGCGGTGAATCACCACGGGACAATAACTCGCGTGAGAAGATTGTTGCACATATACAATCTGCTTTACTCTAGAACAAAATATGGAGCTCGCGACCTATTAAATTTCAACGGCATACATATATATATATATATATATATATATATTTACTATCAATTGTTTCCCATTGTAACGAGCACCGTTGACTATGTGAACTTGTAGTTCCGCTTGTCTCATTAAATGTATCAGCTATTATCATGGTACTGTGTCACACGAAAAAATGATAGAGAGAGAGAGAGAGAGAGAGAGAGAAAGAAGTACACACACACACACACACACACAAACATAGAAAGAGAAAAGAGAGGAAGGTAGTACGCTAATTTGAAGCGTATTTTTGTAGCAGGTGCTGATTACATACGTGTAGAGGCGCTATATGACTATTTTTACGATAGAAGCTTAGTGAAATATTTTTAGAAACGACCGAGAGATTCGGTTGGCAAAAGTATAGTTTCTCATCGAACACTTGAGCTACTATTTACAATTAGAGCGTGTAATTGAGCAATGACAAAATATTATTTTCAATTTTAACAGTCACCCATCCATTATTAAGTCATAATGATAAAATAATAAATATATATTGAATATAATTAAGTGAGATTCTTAATAATAATTATATTCATTGTAGATCTGATTATTTCGCAATTACGTATTTATGCAAGTATCTATAAAAGAACTTTTGATTAATCGAAACCATTAACCATTAACCCATTGGAACTTAAACTTGATTCATACATTGTAAAAGATTATTATAACAATAAAGATACATTCGTTACAAAGGTGTTTATAAAACATAGTTTCAAAAATCATCTTGGAATAGGAGAAAAACGAGAACAGTGACTTCTAACAAGACAACTGAACATCATCAAAAGCAAACTCGTCATTGCGTTGAGGTGTCAGTTTCAGCCAGCACGGCGCAGCTGTGAACGCCATCCAAACAACCGTGAGCTTATTCTCGTGTATAATATACTTGGCTTGTCGATATAGGCGCGATACGCAAAGGAGAATATATACATAGACACTATAGAGTACAAACTAATGCCAATTAGACGAAATCCCGAGGACAGGCGGCGCTTACCGGTAACGACCCCTGCATATATATGCTATACAACACAAATGGTGTAGCGCAAAACCTGTTCTTCACTCAACACGCTACGGAAATTCTCTCTCTCTCTCTCTCTCTCTCTCTATCTCTTTGCGCACGCGTGTGTATATGTGTTTGAGAGGATCGTGCATAGAGGATGGTGATGCAAGTGGAACGAGCTGCTGCTGTTATGTCGCCGAGCGACGATATCTTGTATATTAGGCGCTTTATGACGGAGATCGGTAGTGCCGATGATTACTTCAGGAGATTGTGATTATTTCTTGCAAAATTTTCCTTTTTTTGGCGTAGACTAAATAATGTTCCTCGAATCAATTAAAAGTTTCCTAGTCTTCTTGTTTGAGCTGTTTGAAAAGCACTTTGCCTGATCAATAAGCTCGCGATGAGTTTGCACTATGAGAAAGTGAAAATTACGCGTCATGCATTATTGTTACGGTAAAAGTGATCCAATTGTTTAATAGTAGCGACCAATAACAGCGAGATATTTCGTATTTTGAGTTGGCACTTGTGTGCTAATTGCATCGTGACATTGATTGTATTCAGAGAGCAAGAGTAGCCATGTAAAACGGACGTGGACGAAGAAAAAAATGTATTCAAGGTGTCTGGATTTGAAAACATACGTTGTTCTTATGTATGTAGATTGAAATAATTTACGACTTCGAAATGACAAATTATTTTATTTGGTTGCGCGACGTCATTTGCGTTCTCAATGAGGAGAAAATATTACTGGTTGCAGATTTCTCCTGACGAAAAAGCACTGTTTTTATCTGTAATTATAGTATATGACATTCTTTTTTTATATCAATACAACTAGAAATCGTGCATTAAATTAGTGTTTAAAAAAATGATGTAGTTATTACAACGAATGATTAGATTGCATTTGACCTTAATTGAAATAAAAAAATATACATTGAAATTCACTTTCGTTCTCGCAATTTTTATAATTGAATTCTTCTAATCAATCATTCTCGCTTTTATATATACAGCAAAAAATTTATCGAACGATTGCCACAAATACATCTCCAATTGAAGCCAATTGCTATTTTCTATTACGCAACGAGCGACGACGAAGAGTCGTATTACCTCGGAATCGATCTGTCGTTACGAGGACGCAAATCGCCGATTCTCCTGTGATTGTAGGATATAGGTGCGCCCTTTGCATGAGAGGATATCAAATTTCTGCTTCCGCCATGGCTTATCTTGGACTGATGTGACAAATGCCTGTGTTAAAGGATACTAAATATCACATGTATTGCGAGTTATTATAGCTACTTTCAATGTTGGTAAATGTTGTAGGAGTGTGAAATCGAGATGATTTTACAGAAAAATACAAACTTGGCTTGCGTGTGTGCAAGTTAAATAGAATCTTAATAAAATATGAACAGTTTTTCATTTTCTTGCGTTCAAATAAGAAAATTTACAACATTTTAAAAAGTTATATAGGCACATTCAAAATTTAATTTATTTCTAAAAGAAAACTAAGCTCAACGTACTAATTTATTTTCATCGATGAAGTCGTCAAACAAAAAGTTTCGTTGGATTTAAGTCAATTATATCTTGTTGTAGGACTATCTTATTCACGAAGCAATCTTCTGCGAGATTGTAAGAGGTTCCTACTATCACATTGTAAAAGACGTTCCCACTATACGTGTTGGATTAATTCTTATCTTCTCACTTCGATTCCCACTTCATTAGACCCCTAATGCGATAGGCTCTTTACATTATCAATCCTTACAACCCCATAGCTGAAAGCAAAGCACGTACGTACGAGACAACCTTGCAAGGCCTTTTCAATAACACAAATACACGTATGCAATTGTGTATGTATATGCATATATATATGTGTGTGTGTGTGTGTGTGTGTAAGCGCACGACTGGTCTGAATGCCTGGGGTGTTTAGCGGGTGTTAAACGAACTCTAAACGGCCGGAATATCGGCCTTCTATTCCTTTTCTTTCTTCTTCGTCTCTTCAACTCTTTTGTATCTCCTCATATATTTCTTTCGGTGCCTTCTTTCGAATGGAATCCTCGATTTGAGGAATTCTAATTCGATTAGACTACGGGGATGGTTATCTGATTTATTAGCCGAATAATCATTCGATTCCTTTCTCTCTCTCTATCTTTCTCTTTTCGCTTATTAGGATATGGAAATTTTTCGGTAGAATCATGGTGAAATATATTATCGATTATAAGGAAGGCTTGTATGCTCTATACCGCCACCAAAGACTGATTTGTGACCTGAAATTTTTTTATTGCAAGGACAGAGAGAAAGAGAGACGGAAAAAAGAGACAATGTGTTTATAAGAGGTTTCATTCAGGCAAACATTCATGTCATGCGTGCTCGCGTATAATACTATATATTTTGACTTATGCAATCTGAAGTTATTACATGAACTGCGAGATTTTTGTACAATGCCGTTATATGAATGCATCGACAACTTTAATTGTGTCAATTATATAATGGGAAAACGAGCGTATGGCATTATACGAAATTGTCATAATGATTTATTGCTCAACATTGCAGTGTAAATTCACATTTAATAGGCCAAAATTATTAATAGCAGTTATGGAAAATAGTGGGTTTATAGATCGTATTTTCTAGGTGTTAATATCATAAGTACTTTAAGAATCGAAATGTGCTATTAGATTGTTACACAATTCGACAATTTAATTAAACTGTAAACACATATTTCAAATTAGGTATCAGTTTCTTATAATTCTGGTTAGTTTTAAATATCCATATTTTTAATGGATATTTACGTAATTTTGCGATATATATGTATATTCAGAATTATATTATAATTATATTATATTATATTTACTTTAGGTAAAGATAATACTAATCGAGATTGTCTGATACTACGAAAATATTTTGAATTTGCTTACTGATTTTTTACGAGGCGTATTGTATGCAACATGGAAATGCAAATTTACTTCAATATGACATGTTAAGTGCATACCCTACAATGTCGGCTCGCCAACATGACGTAAAGTTACCCTAAGCCCATCGAGAGTTTAGCAGTAATATCGCAAAATCGCCTGGAGGCTTAAACAAAAAGTTCATATCATGCGCCTCTTTCTCATTCAACCTATACGAGGATTTCTCATTTTCTCGTCTTCAGTTTCCCTAAAAAAACAAGCGTTAATTGGTCGCATGATTTGACGCGATGATTACAAGGAAGTGGCTCTGCTCTCTCTCTCTCTCTCTCTCTCTCTCTCTCTCTCTTTCTCTCTCTCTTTCTCTCGCATGGATCTCATAATTATATACATGAATAAGCGATGAAAGCGCGCCACGCAAAAATATCATTACGTGGGCGAATATATTGTCTTGGTTGATTGAGAGGTTTTTGACGTGTTTTGCGAATTAAGAGGAATGTACCTGGCAATGAATAATCGAAGTATCTGAAACAATTTTTGCAAGGCTTAATAATAATTATAAGGTAGATATTAGTCAGCAACATCGAATTCTCATTAAAGCTATCAACTTGAGAGATCGATTATTATTATTACTGTACAATAGCAAGATGAATTTTACGATTATTCGTCACCTTATCAAATTGTATAGTTTTGTACCAAAACGTAGACTAAGGCAGTGGCTATTAATCGAGAAGGTTGATTGTCCTTATTTCATGTATAAACAATGTCTTGATCTCATGCCGAATGCAAAATTTTATGCAGATCTGTCCTTGTAATTTCTAAAATTTGAACCTAATCTTGGATTTTTTACTTATCTTCATCAAGTCTTTCGATAAAACATGTTGAGTAATGGTCAAAAATTCAACACAAGTGGATGAAAATAAGCACTTCAAACCTACATATCTAGGTAGATTTGATTCTGTTGGATAATAAACGTTAACATACAACTGTGAATAATACAATGTATTTTATTTTTTCCCCCAGTTTCTATCAGATATTAACTTTTTTCTCATTTTTTCTAAAACTATGTTTACGCAGATTATTTATTTAAAAATAAAATAGGTTTTTACTCTGGATACGATTTTTTCAAATATAGTCTTATACTATATGTCTTGTTTAGACTTACGCTTCAAACAGAGTAGATATCAATGTAAGTTCAAGTGAGTGGCAGCTGCATATCGCAAAATTTGTATCATTTTTTTATGAAATAAATGTTCTTGTTTCATATAAGATAGATTCATCAATCCATGTTGAGAGAAATATTACTGTAGTGTAATTTAATTGTATAACCAAAAAATCGAACAGACATTATTTATTTTCTTTATTTCTTTATTAGGCTCATGTAATTCTATGTAATATCTATAAATGATTACCCTTATTATCCTTATAAGATTATCCTTTGTTATTTTTACTCAAATATAGTCTCAAAGATCAAAATGCTCTTTAAATTTTTGCTTGATATTTGTAATTCGTAATAGACGATTACTTAAAGATATGTAAAATGTTACTTACTTCCAATTTTTTATAACTAAATCTCATAGTTGCAAAGAATAACGTAGCTAAAGCAGATTTATCTCAAAAGTACATAGAATACATAGGGCATAGGTCTTTCAAAAAATAAGAGATTCATCAAAGTTCACAACATTGCTAAAAAGATTTAATATCTGATGGTCATATTCATTTTCGTTAGTAAAAGCATTAATACTTTAATCATTATATAATTATTTCTTTGAAATTGACATAGGCGTTAACGTATAAATACACTTTATAGTTGATTTAATCAATTTGATGCAAATAATGTGAAAAAGTGAATCTCGTAAAGACATAGAATGTCCAAACGAAAGACACAGCAGTGCCCTGAAAATGGACGTACCGTGTAGGGCTAATTACCGTGAGGGTTACTATCATGGCATTTGTCATTCGTACAAAAGTGTGGCTGCATTTAATTCCAATTAGCTGACTGAGTGCGACACGTGCGTGTGCACAGGTGAAACCTGTTCTCCGAGAAGAAGGCGTCTTTTCCTTATCGTCGTCGTGTGTGTGCGCCTGCCATTATTTATCTCTTTATCCAATTTTTATGTTCTCTCGTACCATGTGTTTCACAATGATAAAAAACAACCTATTACTTTGCGCTTCATTGGACCCATTTTTGCGTGTCTTGTATTTTCTCGAATTTTTTTACGACAGATTAACATTTGGCTGTGCGGTTACAAGTTGACGTTGTTCTCCACGTTGTATTTTTAAAGTGGTGCACTCTTTTATTACTTTATCTGTCTGAAAGTGAAAATCAATATTACGTATCATCTCATTTCCGTAATTATCTCGTTAAAACAAGTTATTGCCGGGTAATTTTCCATGAGAAGAAAACTATACACTTTTTCTCAACGCAATTATAAATGCCACCAACGAAGAATAACTTTGAATGCCTTTTTGGTTTGAATGTGCTTTTATAGTATCAGTTGCATATCTACTTGGAATTACTCGACTTTTCGTAATTAAAATAATTTATATCGTCGATAATTATATATGTAGACCAAGCAAAGAGCCAGTTTGTAAGATAGTAATTACAATATGTAAAATTGTTAAACAAGAGATAGGGCTCGCATTATGAATAATAACATTATACTCAAAATGTGAGGTTTTTGAGTAAGAGGTTCGGTAAATATCATACGAGAAATGCCACATAGAGCATTAATTATTTATAAAATTGAAATTATTAATGATATCCCGGGATACATCTTTCTTATTTTAATGAAATGACATAAATGTCTTTCACTTCGTAAATTTACGTCTCGTGTCAAATGGAATGTAAGTAATTTAAATGGCGGCTTGTTTGGCTACGCGTGCTGTGGTGCGTTGGCTCCTTTTCTCGAACACTTGTCGCAGACCGAGCGACGCCAATTGACCGGCAATATCATGTTAAACGAGCGAAGTACTGTCCCGGAGATGACAGGCTATATACGACCAGGTGAGAAGTCCAAAGCAGGCGTTCGTTGAGAGCAAGTGGAAAATATTGTGCCACGGCTGCAACTCCAAAGGTAAGAATGCGCGTATATGATTCCACACTAGCAGCTAACTTTTGCTATACGGGCCACCGTGTAGGCAACACTCGCCGAGCCGAATTTGGCGCACCGATGAGGGAGTACAAAATTTGAATAAACGTCTCTTATAAATAAAAAGTGGGAAAATATTCATATTTATCAAGGGATTTATTGCTGTTCAACTTTTTTTGCACTCTCTCTTTCTCTTTCTCTTTCTATCTTGTATTTCCAGAAAGGTCGCTATATCTATATAAATTTCTTAATTTACTCTACCAAAATTCTATTTAGCTTATGTAAGACTTTTAACTTAATCGGTTAATTTCTGGTTTGATTTCGGTGGTATATGGCACCTATTAAAACGGCGAGAGTTTTAAAAACAATTAACTCGCGATTTATTAAACTTACTGGCCAAAGAGAAATATGTTATACTCATTGCGCAGCAAGATGTGAAATATGCAGATTTAATGATTTGCTTACACAGCAAAAAAAATTTTTCAAATACTTCAATATTGAATAAAAAAATTCCTTTATATTCCATGATTAACAAAGTACATGCCAATTCAAAAAGAACAAAAAAAGTTACTCACAATAGCGAAGCACGCGATAATCGCAAGACTTTGTACGATGACGTATAGGGAGAGGTATAGGGCAACATTGTGCGAAACGCCTCCACGAAAAGTCAAAGGGGTTCCCGTTAGATTGATCTTTTGTTTTTGCCTGCGTGTTGGTAACTTTCATAACAATCGTTCCGGCTTTTGCGTCAAGTTTATATATATATATATATATATATATATATAAGATGTGTGGGACGATTTTCCTTGGAAAATTGACGTCTCTTTGGTTAGCAATTCTCGTGAATCACTTGAATCGGTTTATTATTAGACATGGGAACATTCAATCGCATTGTTATATAGTCCGACGGGTCCGAAATTGATGGATCGTTTCCTCAAGTAACAAGTGGGTCTTCGTTTGTGTGGGCTGCTCTTACCTAGCTTTATACCAAGGCTGTATATTTTTATGGTCTCATAAACAGGGAAGCTCTGAATTAGCCGCGTTTAGCATAAAACTGTCGTAGTAGCTTTTACGTTCAATATTAATCCTTCTGATTTTTGTCATCTCGTCAAACATTTATGGATCGTATAACAGAATTGTATCATTAAAAAAAGAAGAATAAAGAATATTCGAGGCTGAGTCAAACTCGATATTTCGCAAAAATAGCACGTCCGATACCTCTAAGCGACATAGCCGCGTGACTGACAATTCTAAGTACAGAAAGTCACACTTCAGCGCGAAACAACTCCACGACAGGAACACCTTGACCCCGTTCCGTCATCATCGTCGTCGTGGCCGAAATGAAAAAAAAGACTCGAGAACATGTACTTGAGAGAAAGAGAGAAAGAGAGAGAGAGAGAGAGAGAGAGTGAGAGAGAAGAAGAGAAAGAGAGAGTATAATAAAAATGATTCACTCCTCGTCTGTTTTTCTGCATTCAAAATAAGAAGACTGTATGACGAGGTGACGCTTCCCTCTAGAGGCTACGGATGATGATGACGATACTTGTAGCTAGTAGAGAAAATTCACGATGACGGTTAACGGTGTGTCCTTGGTGGATCCGATGTCTTTCTCTCATTCTGCTTTTTTCTTCACTCCTCACCAGTGTGCAATTAGTTTTCTCTGCGTGCGATACTACAATACGGTAGACGAGCTATGTCAACCACAGACGATTAGATAAACGATTGTTACATCGTTCTTGACGTAAAAGACTGTTATGGCAAATTCATTAAGAAAATTTTGTTTGCGGCAAATTGTTGAATTAATTATTCAACTGTTTCAAATGATGTTTAAGTTTTGTAGGCATGAACGTGTTCTTTTGAACTAACATTTTTCGTCAACTGTTTACCTTTTAGAAATGAAATGTTATCGTACGTATACTTGTATAATGTTTTACAAGTTTGATAATTTACACGTTAGAATGATTGACGTTGGTTTATGAAGTTATTCGAACAAAGCTTTTACGTTGCAAGCGAATATACAAGTTTAGTATGTATAGGAGAAAGTTGCATTTTTCAGCTACTACGTTTAACGACAGAATGCAATTTTATGACATCTTTCTCAGAAACTATCAAAGTCTTAACAGAGTTTCTCATAAACATGAGAAACTTGCGGAACGGACAATAGTTAATCGACGTTTAATGTCAGCGTAGGCAAACGTCCATTTTCTACTTGAATAGATTGATGGAAAAATATATCTTTTGCTAATGTGATTTTTTTTATTACAAGTATAAAAAAAATACACAATAATACGTGGTTTATTCCAATGGAAGTTTATCGCACGTCTATAAAATGCCATTCGAAACGAATATTTAAAATTTGCATCTCAATCATTTTTTTTATAGCTACAAAGTTAATCACTCATGATTTTTAACAATGTTAGACCTTGAACAGAATTTTTTCGACCTATCATTTATCTTGAACAGGCGCAGCTTGATAACATGACTGGCTTTTTTTAGGACGTCCTTCTCGAACGTTCAGATAAACAGAAAAAAAACGAATTTGTACGTATAGATACACCCCAAAACGTCCGTTGTGTTCGTTATGGGTGCGGAGTGACGGATTATGTATTCTAAATTGAAAATGTTTGATATCTGTATAATGTAAAAGTCGTCTCATGTATAACTCGAGTTTGTTTCTTTTCTTACTAACACGAATATCATGTCTGGAAGTTGTATATTATAAGCAACATCGCCATAGTCAAACTCGCGCCATTTTTTACAAGTGGACCAACTATTAACGAATTAACATTTAAATTTGCCTTCTGGTGAGACTGCATTGTTTCAACGAGAAACAGGTTCTAAGCTCAAGGCGAAATCGTTATTGCCTTGACTCGACCGTCAACGTCCTTCTCCACGGCGTGGCCGTTAGATTTACGATTCCACCCAGTTTATACGACGTGAAAGTCCAACTTCCTCATGCCACAACAAGCGAATTTCACATACCGCGCTAAAGATAATTTAGAGATAATCGGCTAACCAAAATTCATATAGCTTCATTACACTATTTATTTTTCATAAATTAGCGAGACCTTTCTATTACCATAATTTACGGGGACAGAAGTCTGTTTGTTAGATACTTAGCGACAGATACTCTGAAATAGATGTGTTGTCATTGTAGACTCATTCATGTGCTCATACTGATAAAGTGTTTGTTGTAATCATTTGTATTTATCGCCTCGAGCACCTGTTGAGCGGATGATCGAAGATATTTTAAGATATGATGTTCTTTCGTGAATTTGTTGATAAGTGAGAATATTTGATAATAAGTCATTTTTTCTTTCTGTTGGCATCATCGATTGAACAACCGATTTCAGATGATGTAATTCAATTTGTAGACAAATTGATCTTTTTTCAAGAAGGGATCTTAAAAAATCTGAGAAACGGGCATTCAAATCATTTGCAGTAAAACGCAACGTTGTGCAACCGAGAAAATCTAATAACGCCATCCCTGAACGTCGTGACTCGGAACTGAATTGGTCGTTAAGGATACGTCCTTTTCTCGTGGTGCATATAGCCTCTCACAAAAATATCTCCGAGAGGAGGAGTCATTCGAGAAAGAGAGAGAGAGAGAGAGAGAGAGAGAGAGAAAGAGTAGCTTTTATTGTGCGTGCTTTTGTCTGCATGGAATAGAACTTGCTATTATCCGTGTCGGATACAAATGTTTAGGTATAATTCTGACGTTGTTGTCGGCTTTCGTGAATGTTGTATCTGAATAGACATTAATATTTTTTGTGAAGTTTATTTCTATTCTTTCTCTTTGCGATGAATATTATTTGATTGTACTCTTTTTATCACAATGTAATAAGTATTAGTAAACTTCTGCGATCACTTGATAATTAAAAGTGAATATGGCCTCATTCCGATAACTTTATAGACGAAATTCAAATCTCATCTCTATCTGTACACTAATTAATTCACTAGAAACCACTTTCTTCATGTCTAAAATCACCAGGAAAAATAATTCCAATCGCAATCAATCAATTGCGCATTCAAACGCTTCGCTCTTGATAACATTTCACCCATAAAACACCCGGTGCATTGTATATATGATCTCGCACTGAAACAAGCCGCAAGTTACTCGGAGCGCAGCTGTTGGGGGGAGGGAGAGGGGAGAAGAGACCGCGTTACGTAAGGTTAATTGCGGTCGTTCGGTCTAAACACACTGTGTTGCAGCTCATGATGTCGATGATCTTTCTTTTTCTTTCCCTCTTTTTATGCGATGATGGATCTTGATCTTATACCGATTGCTCATCGGTGCAATTCTTCAGAAATGAAACTACTTACGATTAACCTCATTTTTTGTTTTACTTTTGTTAATGCCTGGCTGTGGATTTTTTTTTAATAATTCCAAGTTAGACGATTTATTATTTTGCATTAAATGTAGCGTACATTCCAATATGGATAATTCACAATATCCAACTTATATTTAATTTTTTATAATTGGATCTAAACTTATTGTAATAAATTTTGATATATTAATGATTGAAGAAAATGAATTAATATCTTTATAGATGAATACTGAGGGTAAACATGTACAAAGTAGTTATTAATATTATGTTTAAATAGATATAAAATTAAGACTACAGAAATATTTATAAAATAGACATAGTTATTAAAGTACGAAAACTCCATGAAAGAAGTTTTTCAGCGTAAAGAAAAAAAATGCTGGATAAAAACGTAAATCGGTATGCAATAAAGAAATAGATGGAAAGAAAATTCTCAAAATGTGCGATGAAGACGAGATAAATAGACAACTTAGTAGTTACATAGTAAAGGTAAAATCATCATGAGTAAAATGCACTGAAATCAAACCGAGAGAGAGAAAGAGAGAGAAAGAGAGAGAGCGAGCTCCCTTTTCCTCGTGCCGTGGCTAATGCCCACTTTGCATACGGTGATGCCCACGCACTCTTTATCCTGATTATGCAAAGTCGAGAAGGGCGACGTCCCTCTCTTTCTCTCTAAGACCTTTTGCACAAACAAACATAACGCGTTAAGCGAGATCCATATCTTTTCTGCAATTTGCAGAACGCCACGGTATTATCGAGGGAGTACTACTGTGCAAAATTGATATGTTGCACGCTGCGTGCTCGAGATTATCATTATTCGTATAATTAAATGATAATGTCCAGTTTGAGAGGCAGATATGCTTAGTGGAATATTTACGCCAAATTTATATGAATTAGTCGACAAATAAATATTTTGTTAAGGAATTATTTATAAAGTAGAGAATTTTATCTTGCAACGAGTGAAGAGTTAATTATTATATGATATGCTTTATGCAATTCGCAAAGTTGTGACATTATTATCAGCAAGCCTGATCAATTGGACTCAATAGGTTGCAAATATACGATTATCTATATCCATTTTCCTTATTATTTATAATTCTTTTTTACAATTATAATTTTTTTATTTATTATTATTTTATATAATTATAATGAGTGTTTATATAAATATAATTAGTAATTCTTATTTTATGTAGAAAAACAGCTTCAATTTAATTGTAATATCTATCTTTCGAATAAAATTCATTCACGCGGAAGTCATGTGATCGCAAAGTTAGTTACTATCTATAAAGCTAGCACCAACACCTGGCAAATTTTCCTCGTCGATTTTTGTTCTCGAGGACATCGTGTTTGCCTCCTCAAAAGAATGTCCTTTCCTTTTCCTTGATCGTTTGTTGTTCAGCTATATCTTGGTCGTCAATCGTCGCTTGCATAACTCTGCTCACGTGCAATATAAAGGTAGTCGGAAGAATTCACGGCTCGCGCGTGCCGCGGCGCTTCATAAATACGTCGATGCGATATCGGCGCTAACCGAACTACGCGGCACGTGAAAGTATAAGCTTAGTTAAAGAGCGAGAGAGAGACGGACAGAAATTTACGCCTCGTATACAACGTTGCGTTGTTTGTCGTATCGTAGCTTGGCTTTTGTATATAGATGCACGAGAGGGGAATTCATCTAATAATTTTTCTGGTTGGCTATTTAAATAAATTCTTTTATAGTGTGTATGAGATCCGAAAATAGCATCATATTGCAATGTCACATACGCTGCATTTCTTTGTTTCATCAATGAACATGTTCAATCCTTGAACTGTTATCACCAGATAAGTGTATTGTCATTATGAGATAATTTTAGTTTTCGCTGTTCAAGACTAGAATACGAATAGTTGCCTATCAAATATATACTAAAAAATGTTATAAAGACGTATTGAAATATTTTTTGCAAATTGTAATATCCAGAATATTTCACTTGATCTGATTATTTACTTGAAAAAATATGGCCATAATTAACTGTAAATTGATTCAAATTGTTCAATTAACCATTTAAATCGCACGGATTGCATATACAGCTCACGATAACTTTTCAACAAACCAGTTTACCTTTTTTGAAATGCCTGAAATATTTATCCGATTATTATTACGTTTTTTTCGAAATGTTCTCTACCGACTTAGTAACGGCATTTATGACAACTTTCTCGCAATCACGGTTTTATCGAGTTTAGTTGATACAAATATCTTATATATAGATTATTAAAAACACATAAAGCTATTTGAAATATATTGAACCATGAATTGATTTTTAATTCAGAAATATCAGCTACTTTACCAATAGACCACCGAAGTAAACATTAAAGGAATAAAAAAATATGAAAATCAAATTGTAGAATAATTGTAACTCTCATGAATTAAGGTTAAATAGTATTATATTTCATTTTTATTACAGGAGAGACTAAAAACATGCTAAAAGTTCGAAAGTGACGTACGGGAGAAATGGAGGCTATCCGCAAAGGTAGCGGTCTAGCGATGACGGTCGCGCGGATCAACGAACCAAACAAGGAAACTGCAGATTTGACCATTCCTAAACTCAAGAATAAGAATCCACTTAAAATTGTGGAAAGTGGTGATGTCAGTGACGGTGTGACTGGTGAACAATCTCACGACCAAATGGATCCTTACAAGGAGTTGGAACTTTATCTCGCCAGAGTAAATGTAAGTAACTTTTATCGATATGTTCAGAATGAGAAATCACTCAACTATTACTTATTTTTGTTGAAATCCATAGCTCATCGTCTTGACTTTGATAGATAGACTGTTCATTTTAATAGAGGAAATCTCAATCTATATTTTCTTTACAAATCAATTTGTCTTTATTAAAAAAAATTACAAAATTGTTCATACATAAGAGTTTAAAGGAAATCTATTATTAGAGCAAGATTTGAGATCAGTATAATTAGGAAGAATAGTAGGTTTTCTTAGAACTTAACAACCCGCATCCTGGGATTTCATTAGTTTTATTTACTCATATGCACTGAAATTTTTTAGCTTGTTATCTTTCTCGCGTTCTCATGGCTATACGTATGTCTACATCGATTATAATTGTTTGTATCGTTATTTTCAATTAAAAAAATTTAAGAGATTTGATCCGAAGAACGCAGTTCATTCATAATTCTTGAGTACATCAACCTAATGAGATATAAAACTACAGCATCTTATCGTTATTTAATAATAAATATTCTATTTACCATTTGGCGGATAATAAAATGTACAATAATATTTGTCAATATTTTTATTAGATGAAAATAAAACATGTGCATATATATTAAATATTTTACAGTAAGATGTTTCAAATTTCATCCTCGATTTCAATTTCCAACTCTAATAAAAAAAAAAGAATAGTTATTTGTATTTCGTGCACTAGCAAAGATTTGTAATAAAAAAGTGGGTATCGCTCGTGGTATCCTTTTGAGACGTAAATCAACATCAGCAGAAAGAGAGAGAGAGAGAGAGAGAGAGAGAGAGCCTTTATCAGAGCAACAGTCATGCCTTCCTCTCGGAACATAATTTCTCATTACCACTCGGCGTCGTTACTCTTTCTCTCCTGTATCGTCGTCTGCTCTGATGTTGCGATGATTCATAGACTCTTCCTGGGCTGTGGGGTCACGCGAATCGCTCGATTAGGTCGATAAGGGTCCACGTGCGCACAATTAGCTTGACGCGCTTTCTTCTCTCCACACGCCTTCGCATGCAGTAACGGTATACTTTGCGGGTGCGACCGCACATGAAAGATCAGATATTTTTTTTATAAACTGATTTCTTGGACTTCTGAGGTCACTATATTTTTTACGAAGTCGATGTTGACAGGGATTACTTTTAGTCACTCATGACCTGCGCATAACATTTATTTTAAAATGTTTGTAATGTGTTGACTATTGTAATATGTTGTGTAATTTGTTTAAGAAAAATTGTTTTTAATACTTTTTAATAGTCGAGCTGGGATATTTATATAAAGTTCTGATCACCTAACAGTTGAATATCGTGTACAATGACAATTTCTTCATCCCATTATTATATTACAGCGATAAAAAACAAATGCCAAGGAAATTTAAAAAAATTGCAGCGTGCGTCTCACAAAAGCCGTGTATATCTGAATATAAACTTCAGTAAATGGGCGATCATCGACCGCACACAGTATTCCCTCATTACTTTCCACGAAGATGAGTGAAATTTCGACGAAGCTATATAATACTTCTCAACCCTGGGGGCATATCGATCATTCCGCGCGTGCTGCTATCGATCGCATGAGTAACCGAGCGTAATAACAAATTGAACGCGAAGCGATGCCGCTTCGAGATTCCAAAACGTGTTTCGTTCGTCAGCGTACGCATCTTCTTATTTATTAATTTTTTTGGTTCAAGTACCTCTACAGTGTATCAGTTTTCCTCGCGCGAACCTTTGACACTTTGGTTTTTTTATGGCTTTGGAGAAAAAAATAAAAAGAAAGTGAAAGTGCAACTGAGGGTGATTGACGAATAGAACTTTTTGAAGCTTCGTTTGTCGGTGAAATAGCACTTTAGTCGATCGGTTAAGGTCGTAAACATTTAAGATTAACAAGAAAGATGCTGAATCTTGCCAGCTAGATTATTCATCAATCATTTTCAGACGTTTTATTCTTGTTTCTAGAAAGGATTACTCGAGTTTAATATCTTATTTCACGATAAGAACGATGAGGATTTTTATAGTTCATTACACTCGAGTGCAGTACTTTGGTTTATCCGATTTTACGCTTGGAGTGCACTTTGCTGTGCTGCATACTGAATTTAGTTCTGGTTTGTCAAGAGCAACAAAAATCAGGAGATAATCTCAACCTTTAGTGTATAGGTATATATTTTATAGATAATTGATAAAATCATGTTTCAAGACTCACTATACCGCATTATGCAACTGTAAACACAATTTGATCGCAGTCAACGTTCCGACCGTGGAACGCTTTATTGAGTATTTTTTCAAAATCAAAGAAACAATCGAATAAATTAAAATGAATTAGACACTTGTACACATTACCCGCGTCAAATATTCACTATAATTATACTTTCGTCAAATATTGTAATTCCTTCTATCTTTTAAAATATTCTTCGCTCGCGTAGAACACAAATTGAGTTTTACACAATTACATAATACAATTCTATCGTTTATTGTAGATCGGACTCTCACGAGATAAAAAGCAAGTAAGTCACGCAATGCGTGCCACGCGCCTCGTATATACACGCCTCTTCTAAAGAGAGAGAGAGAGAGAGAGAGAGAGAAAGAGAGAGAGACCAGACCGCATACCGTCCACGGTCGTTCCACTGACTTCGCAGGTTCGCGCGCGGCTACCGCTCTCTCACTCTCTTTCGCGAGAGAGAGAGAGAGAGAGAGAGAGAGAGTACCACGGTATTACACGGCCTGGAATTTTCTTTCTTACGCGAGAGTATAGTTGAGTAGACTCGCGTTGCAGTCGCACGATCTAACAGCCGTTGTTCCCAATGAACCGAACGATCGACCAGTATCTGTTAACCACCACTGATAATTCCTTTGGATAGAAGACCGAAGACCTTTAGCGTTCCGGAAACTGTTGCAGATTTAGAATTTGCAAGTTCGAAAACGGATTGCTTTATTTTCTGGTGAATTGATCACTAGTAATCGCGGAAACGCAATGGTTGAAAATTATGTTTTTATATGGATAACTATTTATTAAATGAACAAACTTAAATAATAAAATATACGTGGAAACTATTTACTCATCAAATTAGTATTAATCACTTTATTCACTCACAATCAAACAGCAAAGTCCTTTCATAGAAAATATCATTGCCTAACTTCCACGTTGAATATTTCATTACTAAACAATACGAAGCTCAGCTGATTAGCTGCCAGCTTGACATATTCAAAATAAATAGCTAATAGACATCAGTGAAAAAGGCCGAGTTATAATGCTTGCAGCTACATGCAGATGAAAAAAAGTAATTACGCCATGCAGCTGTATACCGAAGTTTGCTATCATCTGCATCGTCTCCGGTTCCACCCCGCGACTTACATCGTGTGTGTGTGAGAGCATACGTACACGCGCGCGTGCGCCTGTGTGTATGTGTGTGTGTGCGCGAACTTGTCTTGTCTCATGTTTGTCATTCGTGATGTGCCACGCCGTCGAGCTTCTCCCACGATGTATATATGTAGTCGTCTTTTTTACATTGCTTATTTGCCTTTGGCATGTGTGGTCTTGTCTCACTTTATCGATGACGTGAGAATGTTTTGCGCGCATTATTCTTTTTTGTTATTAACATACAAGAAAACTTGCATCAAGTATTGTGTCTCGATGCTCGTATTTTAGCTCTTGATTGATCGGTTATTTTGTAGATTTTGTTGGTTTGTTATTTTTTTTGACTTGACGTTAACATGGTTTTTGTTAGGGAATAATATATTCGATATCTATTGTAATTTATTCACTATAAAAGAATTATTAATTAATACATGTAGAATAATGTAAATAAATGTATTTCTCGATGCATCTAATATAGAATAATTCTCCTTTGTAATAACTGACAATGAAAAAAAAAACAAACATAACGTTGTCGTATATTGACAAAAACAATATACACTCAGTCTCAACAGGGGGAAAAAGACACACAAAACGAAGCGAAACACACGCGTTGCGTCTGGGCCAAGGTTTTGTGCTGTTAAAATTTGCTGCAACTGCTTCGTAGAAGCGGAAACGCCTTGGACTTCAGTTCGCAGAAGTGCAATTTACGAAGCGTATCAGACGAGACGAGGAAAATAGATGAACTCTTTCAGAAATTTGATTCGCTCTCACTCTCTCTCTCTCTCTCTCTCTCTCTCTCTCTCTCTCACCTACTCTCACATACATACAAGTTTTCTGCTCTAAATTAACACTTTTGTTGAAGTTGGAAAATTTTTCTCACATGTGGGATTCTATTGCGATGTTGAGAATTAGCCACTAAATTTACATCGCTTGATGCACGCATACACTTCCAAAAGGTGTTTTGTACAAAGCGTTTTGATGGTGACATGGTTTGGATATAATTTGTCATGATTATTCAGGTTGAGATAGTGTATAATCAACATATCAAGTGGAATTCAATTACATTTCGCTTAAAAAGAAAAATTATTGTATTAAATGTGTCACAAAGATCTGTTAATTCAATTAATTTTTTGGTCAGAAAGACTTTTGGTAAACAATCTCTCTAATTTAATTGAAGTTTATCATAACATTCGAAATTGAAAGAAAATGCATACAAAAAAGGTTCCACAAAGTATATTGCACGAAAAATTAAGAGCGAAAAAAAACCATTCGATACAGTGCATAAATTGAAATCATAAATTTTACAAGGATGCCCTTGGTATTCAATAACCCAGGCAGCGTCATATTAAAACTTTAATTGAAGATTTTTCTCAAGCGGCTAATTGTCTTATTCATCATATCGGTACAAATAAAATAATCGATATCGCAAATTCCCTCTCATCTCCTCTTTCCATCAGTCATTTGTCAGAGTTTCAACTTTACGAAGGTCGCCGCGCACCCACGTTTCTCTTTCTCGCTCGACTTATTGGTTATAAATAGTTCACCCGTTAATCGTTCGTCGTCGTCTTCTTCGTCGTCGTAGTCGTCGCAGGTAAAAGCTGAATTGGGATAGGTCAGAGATTAATGGAGTTGTACTGTCTTCTTTTTTCTCTTTGTGATGCGCTTGTCGAGGAGTAACGAGCGTTTGCAACCCATAGAACTTTGCCAGACAGGGTATTTACCTCAGGGTTTAAAGTATATATATACATATATATATATATTCAATGGATTTTCAATTGCGCTCCCGCTATAGAATTTTCTGTCTTTGAGATAGAAAAATTTGCATAATTACCTCATTTCAATATTAACTTAACAGATCATGTTAATAAAATCATAAAAAATATCAATTTTTTTGTCACATACTCACTCTATATACTTTCTATAAGACACGAGGCGCTAAAAAAATGTTATAAAATAGCTTATACTAATTCTAGAGCATCTTCTTGGCAATGGTATACTTAATTCGACACCATTCGATTGATGAAGATCAAATAATGGTAACCTGTCACCAGCGTCGGTATTTAACATTTCCTAAAAATAATTATTAAAATATTCCAGGTCAATAAATCGGCTCGTTGCTAATATATAAGCTGAAAAATACCCGTTTCCAGAGCCTGGATTTACCAGCACAATCAGTTAGTATAACCAAGGAGATCGCAATCGCGTGCGCTCGACTTTCCGAGGAGGAGACGTTTCACTTTGGTATATCTTATAATCATCGGTTCCCTTCCTGATTTTCAAGACTCCTTTCGTGTATATACGATCGCTAAAAAAAGTTCAACGCCACCGTGACATCGTCGATTACATTGAGGTTGTCGCCCCTGCAATCGACTTGACTCAGTGATTGCGTCATAAATATGGACGTGAAATATTGCGCGAATGAAGCAGTAAATTATTTTTGTTCATCTCGAAAGCATCTTGAACACAGATCATTATTTATCAGGTTCTGAGGTTCATTTCTACTGTAATGTAGGTGCAGAATATTTGAGGTAATTATTCTTGAATCTTGGGAAAAACAAAGTCCTCAATTCGTAAATATATTTAATAATATTGACACCTTACACTTTTTAATTCATAAGTTTTAATTTTCGCAGCTAAATGGAATATAAGCTTTATTTTTTATGTACGAATGAATCAATGCATTGATAAAATACTGCATCTCGGGTAAACATATTAATGTGTGTGTAATACTTGAACAATATTTATAATAATTAGACCTTTTGTAACATGAAATGAACAAAGTTACTAATGATTACTATTTAATAAAAAATAACCATCCTTAGTAAACATGTACACATTTTTTTTGACTCAACATCAATATTCCTGCAAGAACTGCAAAGAAAATAATCTCTCCAGCATTTACCTCGAAAGATCTCTGACTACTTGCCGTTAGCCGCAGGTACCAAGCGGTATATAACCTTTGAGAGATAGGGATCTCGCTGAAGCACGTGAACCGTTTGCTTTCAATATGGAGCACCAGCAGCAGTAGCAGTAGCAACAGTAGTAGTGTAGTTGTACAGGGCAAATGTCGAAATGGCATGCAGGTGCAGCCACCGCTTCAGAACTCCGATGTCAGAAAGCGTTCAATTTAGCTGACAACGACTTTCTCCATCTCTTTGCTTTGGTTCTCATTCATACGTCAGTCGCGATTCGTTATTTTGATCGAGTGCACCGTTTACTTAATGCCTCTCTTACTATTTCTTTGTTTGTATTTCCCCAATGCGACATTAGCAGGTAATTCGTTAGTGTTTTCAATGACTTTTCATAATATTTACTTTGACACTTGCAAAGTCAACAGGATCATTCGAAAATATAAATAATGATGGGTACAATAGTAAGTTCAATGCACCTATTTTCATTATGGTACACTCAAGTTTCATTTGTTTTTGAAATATAAGAAAAAAAGGGACGGATTAATTGAACGATCCATTTATTCATCATTAACAGCTAAAGTTATCACTTAAAAGCTTATCGTGCACGAACACTCAAACGGCTTTAAAGATTACTCACACGCACTTGAGAAAATGACTGGAAATAAAATTATTATACATCTCTCGATGCACTTTGTTGAAGTTCAAATAAAATTTTGTTTATTTACTCTATGCGATCTGTAAACAAGTATACCCCCCCCCCTTCTCTCTCTCTCTCTCTCTCTCTCTCTCTCTCTCTCAAACTAAATTAAGAATATGTTGGCATATTCTTGTAATAAAAGGTCTTCGGGCATTTTCAATCGACATCCCATCCTGTAGTATGTCGTGCCGCTCTCTCTCTCTCTTTCTCTCGACAACGGATGAATATTAATTGTTTGCTGAAAATAATTTACGAGCGGATGAAGACACTGCGGCTGTTACTCTATCTTCTTAGCATCCTTGAGAATAATATCCGCGCTTCGTCAACGTCGCCGCTACGGTATGCCGACGACGATCTAATCCCTTCTTAGGAGTTGTCTGCGCAAGATCAAAAAGATTCTTCGGCACATGGGAAGGGTAGGAAATTGATCTTGACATGGATTATGTTTCCATGTCGTTATTTAACGAGGATTTATTTCCATTGATTGAGTTATTTTCTGCAACAGTTACTCTTTATGATCACTAATTTCGAATAGGGTAAATCGTTAAATATTAACATTCAGATTTGTACAACAAATTCTGCACAAACTTAATGATTTACGTATGAATATATGGGATTTAGCCAGTAAAGTAACGAAATCTCAAATCAATTTCTCTTACTAGTAAACATTGTTGTTAATCACCATACGCTAATAACTAGCTACTGCACATACCCTGGAGCATTCTGGCGCCATTCAAACTTCGAAAGCGAAACTCACGCGACAAGAAATTCGCGGTCAATGCGCGCACTTGAGTTTTATATATATACATTGGTGCTAGTGGGCGTGCATGTATGTAAGCCTTGAGGGTCATCTACGTGCCCTAAAATATATGTCTGTTATCAGAACGAAACGCGCTTCTGCAGAGTGTAAATCTGAGGTGCTTTCTTAATTATTTTATAGCATTTCGATATATGAGAAGTACGCTACTACGTATATTATTGGATTACGTATGGAAATGTAATTATAATAAAGTTTTAATGGTTAGCTCATATAATAAAATAATGATGTTTAAATTAAAAAAAAACAAATCTAATTTTCTCTCAATATCCATGCTACGATGCTTTTTCATTCCTTTGCGTAATAATGAAATATTTAGGTCCACGTTAAAATCAAATTCCATTAATCTTTTGTTTTCTCATTACATATTCATTCACGCAAGTGTGCACTTACCCACCTTCACGCGCGCGCACACACACACAGACATATTACTCGTAGTCCCCGAGGAAGACTGAGCTTCCTATAAACACAATGCCTTATATTTCCAGTGCCGTGGTAGCAGAATTCCCAATGCAGCCGGATGTCATTCGGTATTCTCGCGTGGCGTATTTCTAAGGTGATTTTATCTCGAAGTGAGCGCGGGCGCGGATTGAGGGAGAAGAACGTATGAACAAAGCAAGAGAGAAATACATATGCTCACCTGTTGCGTGATGTTGCTTCTGCGGTAGGCGCATGCCCCCCGGTCATTCGACAACGCGCTTCCTTTATTTTCTGGAGCAGTGTGCAGAGGCTTTCAAGATGATTTTATCTCGTTACTTTCGAAATTGAGTTTGACTTTTTGAATTGTTATTTTGTTCTGGTACGTCTCATGCGTATGCACATATGTTGAGGGACAAGATTGGTTTATCAACAGAGATTCCATTGAGATGGTTTGGAAATGTACAAGATACAGAATTAGAATTTGTAACCGGGAAACGTTTATTTGATAATTCTTTATCATGTGGCTTTGCATAGTATTTACGTAAAAAAATGAAAAACCTAAAGTTGTTATTGCCGTTATGAATGGATGTAAATACATTTACTCACAGAAACTGGTAACGTTTTTGCTGTTATTTGAAACATATGAAAGTAGTTATTTACCCAAACATCTCTTTATACAAATACATACATCGAGCACTAATGGCACTAATGAAAACTACTTTAATAAAGGCATAATTCACTTTATTAATTTAAAATACACGATAGAATGGCTAACGAATAAGACGCGTTAAATGAATTCACAGAAAATTTAACTACATTAATAATATAATAAATTCTACATTGATTAGAGTAAAAGTTCAAATGAACTTCAAATTTGAAAATAAATCTTCATTTCGTATTAAAGTCTAATTGCTAAATAATTACAATGCTCATGGCATAACATGAGACTCACTCTCCTTATCCGATAAGCAACTTGTACTGCTAGTCACACTTGCCAAAAATAGTTTTCTCTCGCTTTCATATTACTGAGCGGTTATTCCAAGAAGAAAAAAGAAGTAGTTGAATGCTCGTATCTCCAATTAAACTCTTGGTAGTACCCACTCTTATATGATGCCGCGCGTCACGTATATGCAGTCGTCGTCCTTATCGAGGCGTGAGAGATACGCGTGCCCGATAAAACTCAACGCTATTCAAATTCCCTTACGTCAAGATTTATACTGTTTGTTCTATGCCGTCGTATGTAAAAAAAGAAAAGAAAACAATCCGCATGCAGATATTCTGTGTGCTTTGAATTTGAGAAAGCTACTATGCGTAATGCTAAACGGGTTGTTTTTTCTTGTTGGTAATTTTTGAGTATTTCAACTTGACAATAGTGAGGGGATATCACATACTTATTATTGGACATTCTGAATTGAGATTTCAGTTTGGTTTTTTCATACATAGAATATATTCGCATTAAATACAGTTGCATGCATGTAATTTATATGTGTAATTGCAGTTTGTTTTAAATTGCCATTACAAAGTAGTAATGACTAGTACAATAGTCATTCATGACATAACATATTCTGACAAAACAGAAGAAAAAATACAACAAAGTGACCTTCCACCACACAAATTAAACCAATAATCTTCAAACGTCATTTACGCGTAGAGTATTACATATATTGCCTAAGGCGTGTATAAATATGTACATACATTCTGGGATATAGCATCACGGCCTTGACCACATATATATACAAGCTCAATGGATACCTGAGCTGCGCTGAGAGCGGAATTGACGCATTGGTTTCCGCAGCGTAAGCAATTGGATGTGCCATTCAGCTGCGGAAATATCGCATATACATTCGCTACTGCATGCACTTTTGTCAAGCTCACGAGAGAGAGGGTGAGAGGGAGAGAGAAAGAGAGAGAGAGAGAGAGAGAGAGAGAGAGAGGGGGGGGGGAGTGAGGGATCGAATGAGTTGAACAACCGAATTATTCGAATTAACACGTATTGATGTTCGATACTTTGAAAAATTTATTCATGAGTGCGAGTTATTATACGTTGCACTATTTGAATCTAAAATTCAATTAGATATCATCACAGTTATTTTTCAACTGATAAAATCAAAACTATTTCGGTGAACAAATGAAAAAAATACTTTCATCTATAGCTTGGTATTCAATCATTCGTTTGCAAATAGAATAAGTCTAAGTAGTATTGCTAGATAAATCAGCTCGACTTGATACTATAGAAATCAGGTATGATTTCTTCCTTAAGATAATACAAAGCCTAAATTCTAAAATTATGGCAAAATCGTTAGAACCATTATCTATTTCCCCAAGTACATCTAGTGCCTATAATCGAAATCATCTCTCATAAATCACAAGACATCAACAGTCCAATTCAGTTGTTTTGAAAATCCGATATTTGAACTGGAAAAAGCCCATGGATTACGGTGGAAAATCCGATATTGTGCCATTGGATGCTCGGAGAATAAAAGGCCTCGACCGTCACCCTCTTATTTTCTTGAGCAGATGTTTCAAACTCTTATAGATGTGGGTGGCAGCAATGCTCTTTTCTCTCTCTTTCTATACATCCGGTCTAGATGTGTTGAATATACCTTTGTCATAGAGATTTCTTCGCAAGATAAAAATTATGACGTTCCGCCTATGAATTCGGGGGTATACTATAGTAATGCCCTAACAGATACGGTATTATGGTATGGAGTTATTTATTTTTCATTTCAATGAATTTTATGTTTGGATAGTTTTTGTTATTTGTGACAATTGTTCCCTTTATGAGATTTGAATTGTATAAAGTAAATTGAATATTTGTTAATTGTCTTGATGCTTTTTCTGATTTTTACTATAATTACAGTAGAGGTCATTATATTCAACATATTTTATTTAATCAGAATAAGCAAAAATATGACATTTCTATGCTTCGACTGACCTCTCGAGTTTTGCATTTTAAACATTTGTTATATATCTAAAAACACTGTTTTTAGATTAATATCTATTCTTCGAAGTATAATTCACAATTTAATTCCATCAAACTATATGCATAATCCCGTCAACAAAAAACCATCCAATAACACATTAGGGTTGAAAACGATGAAAACTTGCGTGAAATTCTTCTCTGGCAAAACTAAGATTAGCAGAAAACATTCGTAACAAATGACAATTACACGGTCAAAAAAAAGAATAAAAGAAAATAAATCAAGCACCCGCGTAACTCAAACTCGAGGTCGCAAAAGTGTATGAACGTTCGCTCGTGTCGCGTCAGCAGAGAGAAACGATTACAACGTCGGCGGACTTACGAATCCACCAGAGATTTCCATTACATCAGCATTGCAAATTGAAATCGAGAAGGTAAAAAAGAAAAAAACATCAACTAGAGAGTTCACGGGCGGTGGCACTTCGCCGTTGTCCGCTCAACTATTTTATGCGCATGCAACGAAGCCATTTGCGTATTTAAGTTAATTTCCCACGAATATTTTAGATTATTCGTCCAAAATATTTCAAATGAACTTGAAAAAATAAATTACTGTAAAACTTCAGAGTTTCGTTTCTCATGCATCTTTTTATTTGTAACCGTAAAAATCGGCTCTATGGATAAAATAAAAAATTTAACGTATTATTATATAAAAAATGCTTTAAAATGTGCCTTTTACAAAATAAATTGTGTATATTGAAGGTAATAGTCCTTTTTGTGTACAAAAAACGGATAATATAAAACCAACGAATTATGAAAAATCAGACGTTTTCAAATAGAGATAAGCCAAACGCTAAAAACTTAAATCGTTGACGGCAATTTACAATCACGAGGTAATAAAACATAAGCTCCATTACATCTCACTTTGTAACGTTAGGATCAGCAAGCCCTCGTATCGAAACTTTATACATTTTACGTCGCCGCATTTGAGGATCTCCACAGGAAACCACGCTGCAGGCACGCGCCAGCTGTCTGCGCAGTATGTATACTTCGCCTCCCCGCGAAGAAAGGTAGCCGGCAGATGCGCTACGTTCAAAGTATTCGGCAACGCTTTCTTTTCGTAAAGAAAGCACTTTAACATGGCTCGTGCATGCTAATAAGTATCGTGGAAGACTCCGTTTGAGAGTGAAAATAGGGTGTGATCGTTTCTGGGAATTTTCTTGTCTCGGAAATAGCAAATAAAGTAATTATTCCGTTATATGCGTAATTAAGACTGAATATATATATATATATTTTCTCCCTCCTCTCTCTCTTTTTCTCTCTCTCTCTCTATATATATATATATATATATATTCTGTATATAGTTTATACATACATATATTTTTTTTATCATAAGCTCAACAGGTTGAAAATGTTTGGAGACTCAGAATGTTGATAGTTTATAAACTAAATATCCTATCTAATTGGAAATTCGGAAACTCATAATATGAATAACGTAAAATCCGAAAATGTTTAGATCAGCTTGGGGCTTCGTGCTTAATTGATATTGATACGAGACTTTTCCAGAAATATACTTTTTGTTTCATCTGGTGTCCTACAATATTAAATGATGTCGGTTATGCGATTCATGCAAACTGCAGTCAACATCTTTTCTCACGAATATTTGAAGCTCACGAGTAATGACTCGTAATTTTAGTTTTAACTGTAATCGCATCCCCGTTAACCGTGTAAAATACTAAAGTAGCATGATCCTACTAGTCGCAAATGCATAAGATCCTAACATGTATATAGAGTGTATTAACCACAGAAGTTGTAACCATAAAGCAAATTTTATTAGCGTTTATAGCAGCCTTTACAGTACTTTTCATTCATACAATAAATATAAAAGAATAAAGTAACAAATTTTTTCCAACGTGACGACTCTTTGTAACCATGAACACTTCGGCGAAATGTAACAAACGACATCCTGTGCAAAGTACGAAAGTATACCCTTATTACAAGATACTTACAGTCTGTCTGAACGCTGAAAATCAAAGGCCAGAAGCCATCAGCGACACGCGGTTTACACTCACGTAACTACGCTTATTCGCTGTGCGCGCGACGAACTTTATTTCCCCCGCTCGACTCTTGTATATATACATATATATTTACTCCTTAACATTTACACTCGTATAGTATTCTCTTGTTTGGTTCTTTGCGTGGTTTCTGTCGCTTGTGATAATGGCGAAGGGCGGGGGGGGGGGGGCAATTGACAACGCACAAGAAATTTTTTTTTCTGTTCTAGCCTTGAAGTTGCATAAATGTTACATCCAGACATTCTTCGACGAGGTTATTGTTGGATTAATACCATTTGTGGGGGAAACTTGTGTGTCATCTTCTTGTAATTATAACAGTTAGACAAGGTTTGACTAAATTAAAAGTGTTTGGATGGAAATCATTTTATTTTTTAAATCCGTGACTTTTAATCTGGAAATAATTATTATTTTAGAAACAATACACTCAAACAATATCGTAAACTGATAAATCATTTTAAAATAAAAAAAATTCTTAAACAGCCTGTTTTCCTGCGTATATATCTATTATAACAACACGCAAAAAAATCGAAATTCTAACGACTTTCTAAATCAATTTATCCAGTCTAAGAGTATACACCTATCAATTTCCTTAACGCATTGTTTACCAATTCAAATCCGCAGATGCTCGTGATTTCCACACACACCTCTCCAGCATGCATGCATATAATTAATGTTGCATGCGCGCGTTGTAGAGATGGGGAACGGCTCGTTGCACTGCGGAATTCCTTACTGTCTTCAGCCGCGACAAAAGCCTCGCGCTGTACGTGCGTATGTATATATGTGACGACTAAGTGCAGTAGTAACGTTATGTCATCGCCCGCGCTTGTATACCGTTATACACTCGCAGAAAACGCAAATTATTCGTGGTGGATTGACGTTGGATTTGTGTGTGTTGAGTTACGAGATACACCCTTTGATCGTTGAACTAAGTAATGAACAAGATAGATATTATAAACCCTAACGTTAAATGATTTATACTCCCAATATTATCGAGATTTGTCTATTATACGTGTCTACGTAGAGTGGAAGAAAAACTAAATAAAATGTAAGAACTTTTAAAATTAGCAAAAAAAAACTTAAATTAAATTTAAAAAAAGAATGTAAATGTCATCTAACTCGTGAGCTAACATTTACCAATCTGATGGGAAGTTATTCGTTTTTTACGTTTGATATTGTACTTTCTTTTTAGTTTATTTAAGGTATATTTTAATTTTGATAATGATTTTTTTGAACTTGATAATGCGATGATACAAATCTGTTTGCATGACTTTAATTATTTATTTTTTTATTTTCAGGTGAGTATTCATCTAGATTATAAGGGATTATCTACGTACGTAAGTGCGTCCTTAATTTACGATTATCGAGAATAAAACTAGACTGACAACGAAAACAACCTCTTGAACAGAAATAGAAATATTATTCATTCAGTTTCGTCTTTAGTTTATTTAAGAAAATCAATGGACTATTAATTAGATTATTCAAAATACAACTCAACATTCAAAATTCAGGTGTTTAATATTCGAATAAACTAATAAAATGCTAATTACATGAAGTCACACAGTTTCATTTCAAAGAGGATAGAGAGAAAACGACTTTAACGAGTCGCGTGCCAAATGAGCCATATAGAAAGCTTCTTCCTGTCACTTGTGACGCGAAAATCAAGACTGCTTGCGCCGACGTCGTTGCTGTGTTGTTGACGTCTCAGATGCACGTTGAGTGCACCTACACACTTGTCAAATTGTTTTTTGACTTATGACGCAATTAATTATGCTGGCTACAAAAGTTGGAATATGTAATTTTACATTGATTTAGTAATATGTTCTGCTTTCTATTTATTTCGTTGCATTTAATACAAAAACATTTTAAGTTATTTTTTACACTACGTATCATTTTTAGACTTTCAATCATGAAATTCCAACAGTTGAAATTTTCTGTGCTCACCATTAAGTACGCGATTGGTTTGAAAAAAGGGTTAAATAAAATCAATGATACAAATGTCGCAACAGGCTGTAAATTTCAGTTAACCCAAATTTTAAAAATCTTCATGCAGACTTTTTATAGCCACGTCAAGTCGCAGAAATTATAACTAATTTTAGTTATTGCAATAATCGTAAATTCATACAATAATCTGGCATCGAGTCATCACCACCTCTAAATTCCGAATCTCCAGGCTCCTAAAAACCACGAGATATTATATATCCCATTCAAAAAGTCAGCCAGTCGTTTGCGTTTATGATCGTCTAACGCGCAACAGTCATAAACAAATCCGAAACTCTCTGTGGCCTCGTCTACTTGATAAATTTCGCACGCTAATCGAAAGACTCGTTTGTGCCAAGCACTTGTCGTGTGCGAGCTCGTAAATCTCATGTGCCTCCTCTCTCTCTTTCTCTCTCTCTCCCGGCAAGTCGAGTAATTCGGGCTTGCCGCCTATCGTTCTCTGTCTCTCAATTGCCTACATCCGTGCTATCACTTTAGAGATTAATATTCAGCAAACCGCAAATAAAAAAAACAATATACACTGTGAGTTACTCTATTTTGTATTCCTTTTATGTCTATTTCTATTCGTTTAAAGCCAATTTGCATTACAGATGTGCCTCGTTGTATCCCTGTCGCCTGCAATTTGTTCTAGACTGAGGGATGCTACGCGCGTATACGCAGTACTTTTTATTTTCTTTTCTTTATAGGGTGTCGCATGTAGTAATTGGTTTTATTTATTGATTCAAATTGCGTTTTAAAAATTTGATTGAAAAATTGAACTAATTTTTGGCGATGTTTAATATACATGTTCTTATCAATTTATATCCAATTATGCAAGTTTTTTTGACCGACAATTTTATCAGTATTGAGTTGACAGGTACTTTATAAGTTTACCGTTTCATTCTAATAATTATTTATTACACCTCTTGGAGTTTATTGGAAAAAATTATTCATAGAAAGAAAGTTGAAGGCTGATTTTCTTACTTTTAGACATTTTAAAACGGATTATAAAATCATAAATATTTTCATTTTTGTTACATAATTTTTTATCAAAAATTATTTTATTCGATACGATTGATCAATTCAATAAATCTCAGCAAGTATCTGCCGTTACTACCGTAAGAATTTATTCAGATGCTAAATACGAATGGCTCAACAAGATCGTCATTTCTGTCCGGAGATCCGATGTTGCACACAAATCTCGATCTGTCGGAAAAGTAACATCCTTTCTCAATCTTTAGAGTAGCAGTGATAAAATGCGTAGGCGCGCGTGACAAAAAAATCGATGCAGACACTTCTTCCGATGAAAGGATGGCGTAGGTATATATAAGATAGGCGTTATTTTGCTTGACGGAATGTGCCGTTTGGGCGTCGTCGTCGGCACTATCGCGCTTAGCATTTATCGCTGATTTATGGTAGACGATGGGTATCTGTGATCGCCGAGTCTCTTAGGAAAGTGTTGTCGCGCGACGTCTAACCTACCTTGTTGCTTTCTTACGTCTAGCTTCTTAATACTTTAAGATTACCAATATTTGAATATTGGAACCGTTACTTCGATAAACGCGATGCTAACAAATTGATCTTAATTTATTTCATAGATATTTAAAATATTCTGGAAATTTTCTTTTGAATGTTGATTTGGTTGATATGGAATGACTGATGTGAATCTTCAAGGAGGTTTTAGTTCAAGAGAGAAAGAGCGTTGAATTAATTATTATAATAAAAATATGTTAACCGCTCAATAATATCGATAAAAATGTTTAGTATGTGTTGGCTTCTTAAAAATATCAGTGTAGCAGAAGTGAAAATTTTTGTAATGTTACATTCAATATATTTGTCATATCAGTGCAGAGAAATTAAAGAAAAAATTCATCTTTGAATTGACTATCCTAGAAGAATTTTAAGACTATCTCTTCAAACCTCACGAAAGCAAAATTTATCCTGCCAGCTACATAAATCTCTGAACCAATAGTAATAGATTCATGCAACTTGACTGCATTCAGTGAAAAACAGTACATCTCTGTGACGAATAAAAACAATAGCTTATCGCATAGTATATTGAAGCCTCTTTGCCCACTACTATATATATACCCACGCACATAACGAGTAGTAGAGACCTGTGGATACCTTGTGCACAGGTTCTATATACTCGCTCTCTATCTATCTTGAATGCCAACTATGTATATATACACCTGCACCTATATGTATCGTTATAAACGAACCCCCACTGTTTCTCTCGTCGCGGCGAGACGCCGCCATGTCTCGTGAGATCGTCGCATAAATAAGTTTAGTATTCGGTAAGTGCACGGCACCTTGGAATAAATGCTACGTATAAATTCCAATTCCATTGCGAAGATTTTATCGCGCTCTCTCTCTCTCTCTCTCTCTCTCTCTCGCTCTCTCGAGTTCGCGCGGAGTACTTGTATACCTTATTTGTATTCGACAAAGGATCGATAATATTTTTTCAAACACGGTACTTTTCTTTACAATTTACTTTTTCGACTTGTGAGATTATACTTTTTGGATTAAGCGAGTTGTGAAGATGAAATAGGCTCAATATACTAATTGATAAATGAATACTTCAATTTAAAATATATGTTCATCGTGTTCACAGACAGTTGACCTCATTCCTGAATGATTGTTGTTATTTCGTTAAGCACTTAATAAACTTAATTAAAAACTGCAAAATTATTGATTCGATTAATATTTCCAACATTTGTGAAGTATCTACTAATATTATGTTCCATCTTATGAACGTTAAATATTATTTTATATTTATCATAGTGTCAAAAATAGATACAACTTAAAGCGAAAGTTAGTCCTGTCGAAACATTTTGCTTCTAACGTGTAAGTTGGACACCTTAATAGAAACCATGAGTTGAAACACAGATAAATTTCGCCTTGTCAGTGATATGTTACTCAAACATTTTTTCCACAGTAGTTACATCGAAACCCAGTGTAAAAAGCCTTTATTACATAGCACGACAATAGATAAGGATCGGCAATACTTATGAATTACGACTGGAAAATTAAAAGAAAAAAAGACTCTAGCAAAAGATAAATTTTAAGAAGTCCCGATAAATGAGAATTCCTCGCGTGACCGCGACACAATATAAATAAACTTTGACACTTGGGCCTCACGTGAACCAAAGTTGCACGTAACACATAGAACGGTAAATCAAAATTAGTAGTTACATTTATATCCGACACACACGTATGTACGTATATGTTACATCCCTACCCCTCCCCTCTCTCGCCCTTTGGCTTTAAGTGTAAATTATCGAGACGTAATTTAAGGTTTGCTAGGTATATTAATGAATGTCAGCTAAGGCAATTACAATCTGCGCGTGATGCGCGGAAGAGAAAGTTTCAATAAATAGGCGTAATAGAATTTAGCGCCATTAGACAGAAAAAGTCGCGTGTGTGCGCGCGCGCACGGTTGGTCGTCATAATAATTGAGATGCCCAAGCTTCTCATTAAACGTAGGATATCAAGTATGTTTCCTCGGGGCTCACGCTTGCTGCTGCTGCCCACTTCTTTCACTCCTTTGGCGATTAATAATTTCATGCTGTTACTGCTGCTGCTGCTGCTGCTACTGAGGTTGTTGATGGGGTAGTACGTGTACTTATGAGACGGAAATTGTTATTTTGTCAGTAAAGTAGCATTCATGTCAGTGTTTGAAGTCGATACTAACGATAAAAAGTATTTATTTTATATATTATTTAATTAATATAACAAATTATAAATATCTTCGTTTATTTTAATTGAAATTAATTGATATAATTCTGTGTGATATGGCTATTTTCCTAGTAAAATTTAAAAGTCTTGAGAGTTTACTTTATCACAGTACTCAAATTTATAACTCTATAATTAAAGTGTTTGGTGTAAACGTCATGTATCGACCCACGTACTTTATAGCATAATTCTACGTTGAAACTAAACGTTGATCTGCATACATGTGATATTCATGATTTTCAGTATTTTGAAGACATAAATCATGTCTTAATATTATTAAACGCTAAACTCTACATATAGTAAAATAACAATTTTCAATTTCCCCCCAGCTTACATTCGGTATTTATAGGTCAAACCAAAAATTTTATAACATCACGATCAAATAATAACTCGTGCGGATACGTTTTCAAAATTTATGTCCACTGCGGCAGGATGTCTTCCTATGAAAGCCATAAGAATTTTTAACGAGTGATTATATGCGAGTCATTTGATAATGTCATTACATAAATCGAGATTATAAAACTGCGGGGTGATCGATTATTTCGTGACAACATTGGGTTGTGGCACTAATGGATGCTAGTACGTGGAAAAATGTTGGATTGATGACTAATGATCGAGTCAAGGAAGTGCCATGTGTATTCAATTATGAAGTGGATTAAAAATGCTTTTGATAATAATCATTCATCTAAAATATTTTTGACCTTTTGCGCAATTTCAGGAAAAATTATGCCTAGCAACGCGATTGTTTTCGACTGATCCATGCCGCCTAGTTGTATACCTGTTACCCTATATATTGCCCTGAACACGATTCCCTATACAGCGTATAGCGACTTTTCGAAGCTGCAGGTAATAGGCCGCCCTCTTCGATAACCCAACTGTCGGCCAAATGTTGCTTGTACATCGTACGGTTTTATTGTTAGTTATGAGAAATATTTTTCAAGTCTATGTCTATGACGGTTGCAGATCTAGTTACAGAGTTAATTTTAAAGCGAATCCTCATTAGTATTTAAAGTTTATTACGCTAGTGTTTTTTTATTGAGTAAATATATGAGTAATCAATACTGAACAATAGTTTTTCAATTGACAAAAGATATCAATAAACGATATATATTTAATTATTTATTTATTCTTCGTTGATTTATCATTTTTAAGAGTGTATATAATTATAATAATACAACATAAATTTAATTGTGATTTTCGAAATTTCATTACCAACATCCCGATGTAAGGATCACATGATGAATGAATAATTAGTCCAACTACGTTCCAATTCTTATGTATAATAAAACACATCTATCTTTAGCTCTATTTTTCTTGAACCGCCGATAGCATCTCTAATTCTTTCGCTCTCTCGCGTGCGTTTCTCTATTCAGCATCTAAACTATCGGATTGTGCTTAGCCCGCTATAATATATACTCTCTTTTGCCTCTTAACCCAAGGCGGGCTCGCTCACATTCATTATTCATAATACGTCGACGTTAATTTGCAATATGTATCAGCGCGGTTTGACTCTGCGGTATATAATATTGCTTTTGGCATTATTCAACCGAGAGATCGACTAATTGTAATGTATAGGAAAGTTCGCTTTGGAATTCGCTTGCTATATCGTTGTTAATAATGATGTTTAAAGTGTATTATGCAGAATACGCTGATTGAGATTTATTGAAAATTGTCAACCTCGTTCTGTCCTATCGACTATTAGATCAACGTTGTTGTAATGGTAATCAGAATACAGCGCAATCTTCTTAGGAATGTTAAACGTGAGCAAATCTTGTGTTCTTTTTTTGATTTAAATTAATTTTATTTTATCAAAATTAATATTATACATTAATAGCTCGAATTAAATTAAATCACTCGAATGATTGGCATGTTATATAATCAGTACAATTTTCGAGTATACAAGTCGATATAAAACATTGAATGATTAAGCTCTTAGAATTTTTTCAACAAAACTTATGTCCATAAATATAGATGCAGACATTCTACGAGCAAACGTATTATTTAGAACTGTTGAAATAATTCATAATCTTGGCCGTTAATCTAGCAAACACAATAATCTTAATTCACATCAAATAAAACAAATGCAATTCTCACCGTTTGATTGCTAGTGACGTATACGCCAATAAATAATAAACACCGCCGGGCGTAAAATACTAGTCAAGTCGTACACAAATCAAACCGGTGTTACTACATGTATCGTATATGCTCGATCTATCGAAGCGTTCCCACCGCATTTTTTCCTCTATACTTTACTTATCTCTAAAATTTATCTGGAAATGCATTAGTTTCTTAGTAAAAAAAATTCACTTGTGCTGGTTCATTTCTGGATTTTCATCGTATAATTCCAGTCAATTTCTATGGTTTACTACCGCCTCGTGCTTCCCTCGAGGTTATCACCGACGACGACAATACCGACGAATTGGAGCTATGTTGTATACGATTGTTTCGAGGCGAGTGAATAATTGGTCACGAATATCTCGTTGCTTTTGAGTAATTGTTTCTGTTCCGCTTATACACGCTTTGGATTTATAATGATGAAATGGTCAACATGATTGATTTACTATCGCAGTGAAAGCAATAACGACGCATTTTTGTCTTTCTTTTACTCAAAAAATCGCAAAAATGAAGCTATTGTTCTCTCTAACTTACGAGCATCTCAAGCGTTTTAGTATTTTCAAATTTCCACTGAGGATTGCCATTATACCTTGGCAAAGCGCATCTAAAACTTTACGACTCCATAACTTGAAAGACGTAACATAGAGCGCGACGAACATAGTTCACGCTAAGCAGCTGGATAAAAAATCAAAATTCAATTTTCCTGGGCGCTTGCGCGAAATTCTCACAAAAGGGTCTCGTGTACAAACCCTTATTAAAGGACTGTCACATCAAGTATAAAGTAAACCAACGTGAAAAGCCCATAAACGTCAGTCTTCCTCCCCTTCCATCTACCACTTAAAGAAAAACAGTTAACCGAGATAAATTTGATGGGACGGATGAACAAACTCGAAATATATTCGATGAACAGATTAGTTAGGAAGTTTTAAAAATCTGATTTTTTAATTTCCCTCAGACGGCCTTATGACACAGACGAAAAAATAGGAAAAAAGAAAAGGATAAAAATATGACTAATAAACGGAAATATTATGAAATTATTGTAAATATTGTGATTTCCACTAGAAGGTCAGTAGCAATATTTGTGCATATATAATTCCCGAATATATCCGAAGTGTGAATCAGAATTTACGATTCATTTACAAAACAATTTAGGCTAGTTATCTAAATTAAATTCTTTGAAAGTTTGTTTGTACGAATATCGTTGTTTGTTTGTTACTATTGTAAAGGTTGTAATTAATTTGGTGTCGATATTATATCTAATAGCTCAAGCAATTTGCTTGGACCCTTTATGATTTAATATAGTAATGATGGTTAATAGAGTTAATAAAATTTCTCTACTTGAGGCTGAGATAACGTTATTTACGATACGACAGTTTTTCACTGCGTCGATTGAAAATCACTTTTACGAATTGGCTTTCTTTCGAACTTTCTCTCAAGTATGACTTTTTGTGTTATTACTCACAGTATATTTTTCTGTCTATTCGATGATTTACGTTTAGTCAATAGGTATAGAAAACTTCGATTATTACATGAATAATAATAGGTTTGCGTGCAGTTTGCACACAGGCGAACGTTCGCCTGTGAAGTATTTATGCGTTCTGGATGCAGATTCGTTTATTGCTTGTCGATAGATTGATAGATTGACGCAGCTAACCTCCATTCCTACGCATAAACATAGTAATTACTCCAATTAACAAACTAGACACTAAACTATACCTTTGAAACTTAACAAGAACTGTCACGAAGTGGATTTCTCTATCTGTACGCGGCTAATTGAGATTTCTTGTATGGAATAGCAGTAGAATAATAATTTTACGTAGATAAATTAATTATAGGGCTTGCACATTGGAAAATAATTAATTTTAATTAAGTATACCCGGTTTGATTCAAATAATCAGTATATTATTATTACATAACGCATTTAAGTTCTTCCGCTAGTTCAAACTCATATAAAAGGGTACAATTTTCTGTTAACTTCTATACAATAACGTGCAACTAAACCATCTATGATTCATAACTTATACGATTAAAGTATCTTTGTTAATTAATCTTTTAAGTTGCGAGAAAAATCCAAACACCTGCCTCGAAAATAAAAGCAAATCGTTACAGACCGAAATACAATTTACTCTGGCCTCAAGCCTAGATTCAGTTGACAAATTAAAAAAATCGATTCAACGCTATGTCGCGCTTGATAAATCTCTTTCTGCATTCGAATAACATAGAGCGAGGAACTTGAAAACCGGCCGCGAAACGTTTAATTGATATTACACGAGGAGAAACTTTGAAAAGAATAGCAACATTAAAGACGTAAAAAATTTAATTAAATGTGTAGAGCTTAATATCTAGTTGTATTTATTAATTATTATACCCGTGCATCTTGATGAATATGCAACAACAGAGGTATAGAATCTGCATATTTTATCAATAATCGAAACTAAGGGAACGATACTTTTTACTGTGCTAAATAATCAGATTGTTAAGTCAATGGGAAATTTGAACGCAAGAAAAATCGCGAAATATTGATGTTGAATAAATCATTTATCAATGTAATTATTAATCGAAAGTAGTTATATTCACACGATTTCCAGTCCGAACTAACAGTTTTCATTTAATTTCATAAGTAATTTTCTTTCTACGACTCTTTGTTATTTTTTCGTTTCTGAGAAGTAAGGACATGCTGCAAGATTAGCGCATGCCTTATTAAACCGCCAATTAAAAGCAACTTTAATGGGAGAGAAATTTGTTAGAGTATGCTAGATGGATGCAATACATCGTGTGCTGTCTACTCAGCGACTATGTCTTGCTGATTGAAGTGCATGATAAGTGTGTGTACGTTTGAAGAGATCGCAGTTGCTTATGTAGTGTTTATACATCTTATTGGTTAATTTTCTAATATTTAAAATTTGTTCCTATATAAAATTATAAATTTTGTAAAAATTTATTCGGATGACTTTATGGGTCTAGATGAAAATCAAATCATTTTTAGAAAATTGGATTTAAAAAAATGTAAATCAATTGATTGGAATTTCTCCACGAATATAGGATTGATACGACACTCCGTAGCATAAGAGACCGGCATTGCAGACCAAAAACAGGCTTATGCATTCTCAAAATAGCATGTTAACGACTAAAATTAAAGGGTTATGTGCGTGAGAAATTGCAGTCTTTATAAATACGCGCCACGCGATAAACTCTAGGAATAACCCAAAATAATGTACTTTCATAATTACAAAATATTTTGAATATTCATAGTTTCCTAGGTCTCTTCTAATGGCTGTTCATTAATGAATTAATTATTCCTTATTCCTTTGAGTTGCAGTATTTTATATTTTTGACCCTCCTCGTGCGCAAAAATAAAAGTAATATTTATTTTTTCTTTTACGGAAATTAATTTTGTAATCATTAAAAACTCTGTCAATATGAAATATTTGTCATTAAATACTTCCAATTGCTTTAATATGTTTTTATTTGTATTATTGTATGACTTGAATCAATTAAAAATGTCTCAGAAACAATAAAATCTTTTCGATCGATGGAAAGCTTTCATACCTTGAGTAGCACGTTTTGAAAGTACTTGAAACCGGTAGATCGCGGAGAGCGAATAAACTGTCAAGGCGTTATCAATCACTGCTAGTGCTCCGGTAAAAGCAGTGGCAGCCAATCGAGGATCCGGTCACGATATGAGGTAAACAACAACGTCGGAGGCCCATCGTCTTACCGAGTACAAAGCCTATTTGTTTTATGCGCGCGCCCGCGTCTTTAGTCATTTCCGTTAGGCCAATTATCCTCCTCCTCCTCTTACTTGTGGCTGTAACAACATGCCACGTGAGCTTTTTAGTGGTTAGATGATTAACGACAATTTTGATACCGATAGGATCACTGTTGTTTTACCGGCTTCTTGTAGGAAGCGTTGTTTCTGTTCAAACAAGAAATTTGAGAGATGATTTTTTTTCGAGTAAACGAAATAAAAACTTGAGTATTGACAAAATTAAATAGTTGACTTCGAAATAAACTCGTTTGAAAAGAAAGGAAAGACAAATTATTTTCAATAGAAATTAATTTTTGTGTTCTAGGTTTATCAATTGGAACATTTAGAAAGAATAACAGTCAAAAATAGTTTGAAATCAGCCGTACTAGTATAATTAAATAATTAAGTTATATGTCTCAGTCATTCCATCTAAAACAAAAACAAGCCGAACTCTTTTGTACCCCAAATCGCTATTAAATTTTCACCCAGTTGCGATATTTTTCGCGTTCCTTTGTCATAGATTTTACGAACGAAAGAGCAGGATGGCTTGGATCGTTTATGAGGCAATAACTCGCGAGTTTTACGAATTCCACGGGATTTGGAACGACGAACGAGTGTGTTGTAATGGAATATATCCCTTTAGGTATCGAACTGGCGTATCTCTCGAGAATTTTGCACTTTTACCATACTCAAAGTCAATGCCGCTACGCTTCTTCTCTTCTTTTTGATAGACATTTTAATAACTCATAATGCCCGAGAGCTATAGTTACTTTGGCGATTTATGAGCTAAGATTATATTACTCAGTCTATGCTTGCTTTTTACTGTGGCATTAGGTACTTTACAGTTTTTCTAACATTGCTAAGGTTTAGTTTGAGAAAAATTAAAATCTAATTTTAACCATATGGATTATATATCCACTTATTTCTCAAGATATTTAATACTATTCAGCGGAAAATGGAAAAACGTTATTGCAAAACGCTTTACATCATAAAATAATTCTTGATCAAAGGTGAATCACACCGCCAAAGAACAGCAAGTAAACATCGTAAAATGTCAAAAGATCAGAAGCCCAACCCAATTAAGTAACAAGTTTTCTCATCTCCTTGTAAATAAAAAATCTTTATTTCTTGCCAAATGGTAATCAAAAAGTGGAATGAATGTTTACTATAAATTGCAGTGTATTATTTTCATTTTACAATGTTTGCAATATTGCATTGCTGTTTTTTAATTGAAAACAGTGCAACAACAATAAGAGACTACGCTTATATCGCCTGAAACTCGTTATTTACTTAATGATCAATTTACGTATTTGAAAAATGTGTATTGTCTGTGGTCAAAGATGAATGCGAAAGTGTCTGCATCATTGCTGACGTGGATAAATGACTCTATTACTTGCGATACTCACTTGTCTACTTTCAGAATATTCTTACTTTTCTTACTAAAAACAAAGTAATCGTTTATAAGGTCAGCGATGATTAGAAAATAAGGTGAATAAGAATCTGATATACATAGGTTTTTTCACGTACATAACAATATAATTAATTTTTTTAATTTCTTTTACAGGTGAGTTTTTCATTCTTGTTTCATGACTGCAATATACTTTGTGTAAATAAAATTATCGATATCTGTTTTCTTCCAAGATCATAAAATCATGTATTCTATAAAAGATATTTTTGAATTTGTTACGACTCGAAAACGAGAAAAAAATTAATTTTCAATAAACTCATGTACACAAAAAAGTGGATGAGAAATTTCCGATAGAAATAGCTTGGTACGATATTGTATATGTTTGCTAAAGCGGTTCACTGACATTACACAGATAACTCTCTGATCTTTAATTAGAATAGAGCGCTCTCTCTTTTTCTCTCTGTTTCGTTCAACATATTGATAGATTGTCAAACTGCAAATGAACGGCATGCATGTGCGAAGATTGTTTACGCGCTCTCATTCGTAGTCTGCACGAAAATAACTTATCGTCTCTCTTAACATTCTACAATTTCTGTATTCAATCACTTTTGTACATCGCACTCACATTCCAATATCACATAATTAAATTTTAGAGAACTGTAGAAAAATTATAATTTTTTGTAGTTTTTCACTCGCGTGATACAATCAAATATTAAAAAACAAACATTTTTATCAAAAATTATAAAATGTACGTTGAAGAAACAACTTTGGTTGTCTCCTTTTCGTAAAATATGAGCCCTGATCAAGAAATTTGTTCAACTCAAAATACAAACAAGCTTATGAATAAAAAGTTTTTCTATCAAACAAAGAAATAAAAAAACTTTGTAATGTTTCCCCGTGCACTAAGTTGACTGACAATATTCACAATTTGTCAATAACACAATATTCACAATATGTAGGGATTACGAATCATTCAAATTAGCGAGAAATTCTCATTAAAAAGGTCGGACTAGCAAACCTTAGCACATAAGTAAGATTCTCCTATGCGATGAAACTCTTCGTTCAAGTTGCAGTAGCATATGATACGCCATACTCCAACTCGTGACGAATGTCTTTCCTGCGACTATACAGCACTAAAAATTTCCGGATTCTATTTCCGTCTTTTTTCACTCTAGTTCCGAAATTTTTGAATTTTTAACTTTCATAGAACGTTGACTTATAGGACGCCTAAGAAAGATAAATTGTGTACATGAAAGTTTCAGCTATAGATATAGGCTCACTTAACTGTTTGAATGTTTGAGATCGGTAAATGGTAATTTTTTAATTTATAAAGAAAATTGTAATAGTTTCTAACGGATTTACGATCTATCTAGCTATTTACGATCAATACAAAACAATAATTATCTGTAGCCCGGGAAATAACCTTTTGACAAAGACCGTTTTCACGACGAATTGCAAAGCTAATTACTTAAGGTATGATGTTATTTTGTTTAATATTATTTTCACGGAATAACATTTTTATCAAATTATTAATTCCAAGCTATAGTAGATATCATAGATTCGTTAAATAGATAATTAATTAAGTTTTCATATTACATAAAATGAATAATTTGAATAAATAAATAAAGTGATAGATTTATTAAAAAATAAATTTTTGTTTTTTCCTCGTCCCAAATTCACTAAAGAAATCACAATTTTCATCGAACATTTAAACATAAAATTTACATTTCTAACTTTCGCAATCAATAATACAACCTCTTAACTTTCTCATACAGTACTTCCCTACCGAATTTTCTAGAGTGTTAAATGGAAAAACGCACGGCTGTGCACCGCGAGGGGCGTGTATTATGTTTGGCCGAGAGAAAGTGAAAGACATATACACATACATACACAGGGTCAGCGGTGCCACTAATGAAACATGATCTTTTGCACTCCAGCAATCGTGATCCTGTGTGGGAAGATCCTCAAAGCTCTTCTCGTCTGTTATGCCCCGCGACTCTTCAGTATTGTTGCCTGCTGGAAGAGACCGAAAGAGTATTTGATCTTACACTCTTAGGTAGGAAAAGAGGGATGGATTTCAAGAGGTTGAATTGTCTTGAAGGATAGGGAACCATGGGATTTACTGATACCTATGTAGCGATTATTTGAATACAAAGAAATGTGTTGTATTTTCAATATTTATTGCAAAATATTCTACGAATTTTCATTATTACACATATACATTTTTATTTTTAATTCCAGTTTAGTTAAAAAAACTTGTAATGATCGATCTAGAAAAGAAAACAATTAGAACAACAATTCCCGTACGGCGATAAATTTATCGACGATGACGTTTTTTTTTTGTAACTACGGGAGATAACCTTAATCCTAGTTTTATTAGAATTAGATCATCGACCAATCTTCTGCGGCTAGTACTTCTAGTTTTGCATTTACAATACCTTTTCGCGGTTGGCCTCAAGAATGCAATCAAGAGTTAGAGTTGCTATTATGTAGTAATTTTACTCGTGAAGTAGAGTAATTGTCTGTCTACGAAGTAATTAATATGCTGTTAAATTTCTGTGGACTAATTTAAATTTATTGAATAATTGGTCATCATATAGAAAGTTTTCTAATATTTATACATATATAACTAAACGAACTTTGAATTTCTTTTAGCTATTATTTTACATTCTTCATATTATTTTAAAAATAAATAAATTTAACTATACTTTTCCAACAAACAATGCATTTTCAACAAATTTCACTACTGAGTGTGCAAGGAAATTACAAGTTAATAAAAAAAATAGAATTTTATAAAATATACTTGATTAAAAATAAAAAATTATTTTCGATACTAATATTGCATTTTTTATATTCTTTCCATTCTGACCATTCTTTTAATTTTATTGTCTATATATGGTAAAATTAGAATAACTAACTAAACTTGACGAAGGTTCCAGCGTATATTCCGAGATGGCGCAAAGCGTTCAACAGCAGCTTTTCCCAACTTTCTCGACGTCGGTACGACAGATATCTTCGTAATTGTGTTTGTACGTTACGATAGAGTGCTACAATCAAATGGTATTTAACTTAATACGCGGTTAATCAGTCTTTATCTATTGAATTTGCTGAACACTGGTTTTTATTTGGAGATATAGAATTAAAAAATCAATTAAAAATTTTGTTTAATCAAGCAGTTATAGGAAAAATCAATCAAGATATATTTAAAATAATTTTAATATATTTTAAGTAAAATCTAAAACATTTTCGATAATGTTAAAATAATAAATTCTATAATATTTCTATAATAATTCTATAATAAATTCTATAATATAATAATTCTATGTTAAAAGCAATGATCATTGAAAAGAGCAACTGGTTTTCATAAGCCTATTTAAAACTTCAAAGAGAGTGAACCCTACTTCAGAAAAGTGCTCAAACATCCGTAAATTTCTAAAATTCTTTTGTCTCAATCCTAATCGCTTGTTCTGAAACATGGTAACGGAATGAGAAGAAACTTTACAATACGAAAGATCGCTACAGTCGGTTTACCGAGCATCGGCTTTTCTTTGCCAAAATGCATTTCACACAATGCGGCGCTCCGGCTTACCGACGGCGATAGTGACCGCGATACATATGTTCCGATCTTTTGTTATGTTTTTCTTTGTTTTTTTATGCCTACTGAATATATGTCAGTAACTGAACAGCATATGGGTTTTATCTGAAACGACTGCAATGCACTCCGACTAACAGGAGAATTCTTCTTGCAAATAATCTATTTCAAGAACAAATAAAATATATTTTGTTGAAACATACAACAAAAACGACCATTTCACGGTAGCTCATTTTTCTACTTAATTCCCAACGCAATTATTCGCCCCATTCACATCTCGCATCATCATTTTCTTCTCGCGGTATTTAATTCCCTAAATTTAAATTCTGCTTTCTAGTAGATTCTCCTTATCTCGTCGTAAAAAAGTTGTAGACAACGACCTCGTTAAAAGGAAGAATCTCTGGCCTCATTCATGGTGACGACAATGATGACGACGACAACGACATCGACGACGGCGAGGACGACGCTCGCTCAATGACCCTTTTGTGCATGCAAATGAGACCCGAATATTTTGCCGCAGATCGCGCAGAGATAATGCGAGAGACGTTTCGACGTGCATTGTGTGCAAGATGTTTGTGGTGATGAGTTTTTCTTCTTTTTTTTGTTTGTCTTTGCCTGATAAAAATTCTTGATTTAGTTGTTTTGATTTCTGTCTCTCTTTGATCGGTTGTTGCTATTCGATGGGCCCATTGTCGAGGTTCGGAAACAGGTTCGTTTTATTTACATAAAGATTGATCAGAATGACTTTGCTAAAGGATTCTTTTTGGTATTTGCATATTTTTTAAAACCATGTGCTGGGAGAACTTACGTTCATATTATTTTCGAAGCAATTTATTGAGTGAAGGACTATCGCAAAATGTAATTTTTCTTCATTTTTGAACTTTTAATTTAATTTACGATAGAAACTTAGTGTCAATCATTACACTACATAAACCATGATTTATATTTAATATTATTTGTATAAATGAAAACAATTTGACTATATTGAAACGTTGGAGTAAAAATTGTATGTCAAAGTATTTTAATGACATACCTCAAATCAACAGTTAAACAAGTACCCATCCAATTCATGCTAATGTAAAAAGATGTTTTCTTATATCCTCCAATCTGTGAAACAAAAAGTAAAGTAGTTATTCGCTCAATTCCAAGATCTCAAATAAAAATATTCGTCCTTGAAGACATTCATCTCGATGGGGCTTTTTTGCGCTTTCCTTCGAATGTATAACATCGATCTTGAAATAAAGATGATCGAGAAGAACGTTTTTTTATGAATGCACGCAAGATTCATTAGCAATAATCATGCGATTATATCGGAAGACTAGTTTTTGATGAACGTCCGGCGACGTTCCACGCATGTGGCTCGTTGTTGCTGGTGGCAAGACAAGTTTTTGAATGAATAGTAACAATCGTTGATTTCGTTTTCAGTAAATGAAAAAGCTGTCAGATTTTCTATATAAAGACGATCTATTAAGTCGTTTAAGAAAAAAAAGGTTTTATATCGTATATAATTGTTATTAAGCTAACGTACTCTTTCGAGAGAAAGTGTACATTATATCAACAAAGCAATCAAGATATATACAAATGACAAATTCACGTCGCAGACAATACCAAGCGTAAAACAAGGAAACCCATTTCACCTTTAAGCATTGACTTTACGGGAAATGTGCAGCGCGCAATGCAACCCACCGTTGACAGCTTTACACATTCGCCACGGTCTTCCTGATACAAAGCGACTCATGCACTTTCTCTTTTTATATTTAAACCACAATGAATATGTCTCTGGAGTTTAAAATCAATTGCACACGTGTGTGTGCTGCTTTGTTGCCTAAAAAAAATTTTTCAATCGCGGGGATACAGTATGTTATGCGAATATTTCCCATGGGCTTGCAACTGATCTGTATACGACAATTGGTGGCTATAGATCAGGTGTAAACTGTAGATACTTTTATGGCCATTTAACGGCGCGTGCGCGTGCGATTTAATTGGGAGGCAAACACGTTTTTGCCGCTCTGAGCTATGTTGATCTTTTAAATTCGTTTACTCTGTAATGAGCTTAATTCCAAGGTATTCACTTACTCAAATTTTTGTTGTTGAGAATTTCAATGTTTACCAGGCAGTTCACTCGAACTGGCGTTTTTAAATGATCGAAAACCATTAATAACCATCGAATGAATTAAACCCATTGTCATGACTTTTTAGTACTGCAAGTTCATTAAAATTTCACCAATTGTTCTACATTCACGAAAATAAACGTTAAAAGCTAGCAATTTGAAAACTGTGATAAATGTTTTCTTTCATCCTCTTATCCATCAATTTCTTTTCGTCTCGAACCTCAATGTAATTTGCTACTAGTATAACGATCGTATTTTTTCTCGTCTCGAATGAATTCTAAACTTCTCTCATTTTTCACGTCTTTACAAACTCTCGGTCTTCGTCACCGTATTTTCATTTTCTAGTCAGTCATTAGGGGCTCGGCCGGGTTCACGAGAGAATCGTGTCGAAAGACAATCACCCCGAGACAATAAATAAACGTTGGGCAATATCGACTGCTCGTTGCGCTGTTGTTATACTAGGACAACGTTCGAAGTAAGCGCATATATACGGCAATCCTTTCGTTTTCATGGGAAAATGTAAAAAATGATAATTTTACCTGAGGGATAATCTATTTGGCGAGTTTAGCAAGAATCGGCGCGGTTTCGGAGTTAATCGTCTATCGAGGGGGTTCGCGTTGAGCAATGCGCTCTTTATAGTTACCTTTACGTTCCTTTGAATGATACATGCTATGGAATATTTGAGTAAGGAAATCACGTTGCTCTGTCAATGATTTAACGACATTTTTATCTCGTTTTATGTGCTGCGCTGTACGTAAATTGTCTGTTTCTTAATACATTTTTCCCATTATGAAAGCAAGGAATTATCCGTTTGCTTTTGTTTTAACGTACATTATTTGCACACGTTGCATGTGCGTCTATGTTACGCGAAGCCTCATCGCAATGTTTATACGCCTTTTTGTTGTTTGTATCTTTGTGATTTCGTACTTATAAGAGGTGCGACATAAACATCTCGCTGGAGATGCAATGTAGCGATATCCTTATGTGTTTTGGTAGCTATGACATTTTCAAAGAATTTTGTAACGCATAGTATGCAAATTTGATGGAAATTGACAGTGTATTGTAGCTTTCATCACAATTACGATTGAAAATTCTAAATTTTATTCATAATGTAAACATAGAATTTCGTGATTTAATCTTGATTTTGTCATCAATAAAGTGTGAATTTCTATGTATAATATGGAATATCGTATAGAAATAGAACATACACAGTATAAAACGTTGACGCATATAATAAAAAATGGCTCGTTTCCGTTCGAAGTTAACAAGAAAGATAATCGATCCATCAACTATTTTTATGAACCTTTTGAAACATAGCGTAAGAGTCAATTTAAAAAAGCACTCTCCTGTAATGTTCTGTGGGGCAAATGTAAAAGTATATGAGAAAGAGAAAAGGAAAGCGGAGTGTGGAGAGCTTCCAGGAAAGAAATAACGAAGGACTCGAAGGCGGAACATAGTTGTACTTACACACGAGACAGAGCAGTGGGATTTTAATTACCCTTTTTATTTGGATATATGCGGTTATACATCGGTGATCACGAAAAAACAAGTAGGAGGATGGACATGAGACAACACTCCAGATACACATGACACTAAAATGAGAAACGAAACTTTCGACCTTTACAGAGAGAGAGAGAGAGAGAGAGAGAGAGAGAGATAGAGTGATGCGAACACGTACAGTTCTCATAACGAGGTGCAATTAACGAACTCTTCTAACTCCTGCTTTTTTCTTTCTTTTGCTCTTGTCGCTTTACACTCTCGGTTCAATTATTTTACGTAGCTCTTTTGTTGGATCAGTTTTTCTTTTCTTTCTTTTTCGTAGAAATGTCTTACGACATGATTCATTTTTGCGATACTTGTTATCAAGTATAAATAGTTATGAACATCAATACATGATTCAATTTAAGTATTGGATTTGTTAGTCGGATTCTACCAGATGGGTTTAGACCGTCGGAAATTATCAGTAACTCATAATCGATCAAACCTACCGATCAATATTAAACGAATAATCACGTGGATGGCCGCCAGCTAAATTTAAACTTGCACGCACATGTAATTGCAGCTCAAAGCGTCAAATTGGTCGACCAAAACGGTTAATTAAATCCTCATCTTGAGTCCTCAGGCTTGTTTATGAATACCTTCCGAGTATCAAAGTATTCACTGGAAAATTTCATTCGTCAATTTAATTGGGCATGAGAGAGATGCAAGCATCCCTCGAAAGTGTGCGATGCAAATTAATGGTTATTCACCCATCCCAACGGTACTTGCAATTGACACGTAGAGATTGTCCGCGTTATGCAATTGCGATATAATACATTGCGTTTTTACGTAATTTAAACTTCAAGATGAACTAAAATCAACGTTACATTCTTCCATATGTTACAGCATTTATTTAAAAATTACGAAAAATTAATTATTATGTTGACAATTCACATGCGTTTTACAGTTCACGTAAATTATTTATCATAATTATTGAAACAACATAAAATTTACCTGTCAAAGTATTGAAAATTGTCAAAATCACTGAACTTGTAATTTAAAGAAATTGAGAACGGTTTGATTTCAACGTGAACGCTCTAAATATTTGAGATTTGACGCGACGGAGCCGCCACCGAGCCTTTCGTCTTGCTGCGAACACGTGGGCTCTTATAAATAAATATTGGACTTGCCGATGAGTTTCGAAACGGGCCGCTCCTTTGACTTGTGATCCTGTGGCTTTATAAACTTTCCAACAAGTTCGTAAAGGGCGTTCATACGTGCTGTGGGGACGAAAGCCGTTCCCAGCTTTTCTCTAAACTCGTGTGAACGCGCATAGTTTTGTTCAATTTAATTACTAAGTTTCCGAGTTAGCAGTTGAGGATTGTAGCTATTATTTATTGACAATAGTTGTCTGTTCATTTAATTATACTTTTAAGACATGTAAATTTATTTAATATTATTAAATCATTATCGATGATACATGGAGAACTTTTTCATGAATTATTTATCCATATGCTTGAGCAATGAATATATCTGATAATAGTGAAGCTTCTAGAAATTAAAGTGGCGGTAATATTACATAACTTCGCCAATTAAGAATCTTAAATAAAAAAAATGCATTGTGTATACCTTATAAGCACGTAGTTTTATCGTGAAACACAAATACAGTAACTTATATAACAATTGCCGTATTGAAAGTCGCAAATGCTCAGTGAGTAAGATTGTTTGTATCACTTATCACTCAGCGTTTGTTTTCGTAACTTTATGTTCCAATTTGTATGACTTTTCGCGTTTTCCCATTCATATTACCTTTTATTTCTTCATAGCATGCCTCGTCATTAATTACCATAAAAGTCAAAGTTAACCTTGGCCCTATCTGAAAATGGCATATTACGCCATGGAGAAAAGTCTGATTAAAAGGTATTCTATGTAGATTGTTGGAAGTGTGATTAAATTGCTAACTAAGTTATGTTAAGACAATATTACTCGAAGCCCAGTACCACCAAAGCTTTTTAATATTGGCATTGAACAATTCAACGTAACATTTTTTTATGCTTAGAAGAGAAGATTGTCTTTTAATTAAATAATATTAATGCGGCCGTGAAATGTTATTTTTACTGTTTTTATTAAACAAAGTCCTTGAGTAACAGAGGCCTTGCAAAAAAATATTATACGAGATCACAAAAATAAGTTCACTGAGTACTTTTTATCGTAAACATCCCAACGGACAAATAACTTATTTTCTCTTTACAACAACATCAGAATACTCGTGAAGTCGGTAATTTTGTGACACTCATTCCCCGCATCTCAAACACGACCTTTTTCGCGACTCACTTTGTTAGAAAAAGCGTTTACTCCTACAAAGATACGAAATTAAAAACGAAATCGCGATTCTGTTTGAGCTTTTGAGATCTAGCATTAGTTATATCGCTTGGATACTTAAAGCTTCATTGCAAAAAGCCAATTAATGTTTGTAAGGATGAACCCACATCATTTTCAGACAATGCAAAAGCAATATTTTTACAGAGTTATAATTTTAACAGTTTTATTTTTGTGTAATTTACATAGAAATTCCTGACATCATCGTAAATCTGCATTTCATGCCTTAGTGATTTTACAAATAAATAGATTTAATAATTCCGATAGACACCGGTTTCAGCTATATGATTTCATTCCAGATAATCCACTCATCCAAGCAGTATTATCGCAAGCTCAGTTGGTGCACGATGTGTCGTTAATCCAATTATTTCCGCGCGTAGAGGAGCAACCCCCATTGTCGAATAAGTCTATGCACTTGAATTGTGGTTAATGCGTAATGGCAAATAACAAGATTCTACTCTCACTGTAGATAGGATAATTTGAAACCACTGGGTGAATTTTGTTTTCATAAATTCACTTTTATTCGATCTCGTGGGAAAACGTCTTTATTCGATATAACCATTAAAATGTTCTGCGCAGTTGCTTTACTTACCCAATCATCCTTCATGCGTGACAATTCGAAATGCACGATTAGTCACTTGTACGATTATACTTTACAAAAGGCTCTCTCGTCTTATCGGAGCGGCGCACTTCTCGTCGTCACTTATAGCGTGTATGATAAATGCGTCCCATGTTCTCTCTCTTGCACGCGCGACACTTTACTCCCGATGCGGAATCTCGCATACGCTTTCGATCTCTGGTTGTGATTATTCACACCCGGAAAAACTTGCTTTAGCTTACGTTGAAAGGGATCGCGCGTTTTCGCCCGATAACCCTATTTGCACGCGCGTTTATGTTGCATAAATACGCGTAGGCGTAGACTTGGAATTTCATTATGAGCGAAAGCTCCGCGAAAAAAATTCGTACTATACATAACAACTCCACGGCGCAATGTGAGTTGGATTTATAAGAATATGAATTTTTGCATAATTTTTTAGAAAAATGATAAATTTATTTAAAACAAAGAAATAGATTCAATTAAATGCGCGATTGTTTGAAGAAGATGGACCTAATTAACAATAGTAATTGATAAAATACCATTAAGCTAAGGTAACATCTAGAAAAACTTAAAAATGTAATGAAAATCAAGAAAGCAGTAATTTTTCACGGATAAAGCTCATTTTAAAGTTCAACTGTTGCATGACCTTTTCTGGTGGATTATGGTGTCTGAATACGTCGATTCACGAGCTTTTCTTAATATCCGATAACGTTCACAGCACCTATAATTTCAGCACTGAAAAACTGACAGAGAGAGAGAGAGAGAGAGAGAGAGAGAGAGAGAGAGAGAGAAAACGATAAACTCGTTTCATCTGGTCGCGAAAAGTAAAGAAGAATGCATGCAAATTTATAGAATTATGACAATGTATGCGCGCACGCGATGCTTTATCGAAATCCGAGAAAGCGACGTTCACTCGCTCGCCGCGGAAGAGGAAGACATTGTCTGCGCGGTACTGTGTGATTTCAGACGCGACGACGACGTGGCCGATTTATTCAAATCGCGCTTGCTGTATCGTGAGAAAGTTGCGCCGTATATATAAGCGACTTCGTGAGATACAGAAATTTCGTATGCCCTCGTACTACTTTTTTGCCGATAAGCATTGTTGTTTGCGTTATTCGAATCGATCTTCGCAAACTGTCTGAAAGGATAAGAAAAAAACAAAGCGATTTCCTATATAGTTCTCTGTTTGCACTTTCACTTTTGATGTTTATCGTTGCACTCCGCAGATTATAAAGTATAAAATAAGAAGTTTCTAAACTGATGAGAATCTTTTGCTTTTTTTCTGTTTCAGGTGAGTATATTTACCGTTCCATGTGGAATTACACTTTTATATTTGTAAGTACGATCGGTCTATTCAGATTTATGTTGCTTATAGTATGATACGTATCGAACCCGGTATATACCCATTGGATATTTTCTCTGGCAAGCATAACGAGAGGGAAAAAGGTCATGTGTGTGAATTTTTAACTACTACTATACCATAACCGTTCACCAAGGGATACACTTTATTAAATCTGATAAGAATATAATTTTTATGTGCAAAGCATTCATCTCAAGTCATTTTTCAGTTTCTTTTTTTAATACACAATAATTTGATTATTACACAAGTTGTATTTAATTTCGACAACGTATAATACCATAATGTCCCCTCACTTTGAGATGATTATCATCACCTTACCAAATCAACAACGACCGATATATGCTAAGAAGCATCGTGTCCAGATAACAACCACGTATATGCAACACTTACTTTAATATAATATCCGGCCGAATTTTGGGCTCTCCCTCATTCTCTCTCTCACACGCGAGGGCGTGTGGCCGCAATGTCAATCACAGGACAATGTGAAAAGGAAAAAGAAACGCTCACCGATTCCACACCCATCATGTCAATTTTTATGTCTTGGCCCACCTTCTTTTGACATGGCCCGTATGTGAATATTTTCTTAGAGGGACCCAAACGTAGTCGAATTGGCTTTTATTGGTGTCGTTTTTGTTATATTCTTAACATGGAAGATACGATCAGCCGATGATGAAGGGAAATTACGGGAGCTAATTTATACATTTTTTTATCTGTTGTATCTTTTTTTATCATATCGGATTTTAAATGAATAATCATTTCGATTTACACAATTTTCTCATACTTACATTTTGTATTAATATTTCAAAAACCAATGATTGATTTATCTTAATAAGAATAGATCAAATAAATCTTTCAGTGGTATCGAAATAAACTCACATGAAAACTGTATGCGTATAATTTATTTTGATCGATTTAACTTATCCAAATGAATAATACAGTAATTCATATAGCAAAATCATATCAAATATATTTATTTAAAATATAGCATATTTTTATAACAGTAACAGATTTATTTCAAGTCATTTATATCTAATTAACAAAAAATATGGTGCATCAAATTTCGCGTTAGACATACAATATTCACCTACACTGGGGATATATATATTCCGATAAATTATAAATAATTTACAGTTCATATTCTTTATTTAGCATCAAGGTAAATATTGTAGTATTTAATTAAAAAGAAGAATGTTGTTAATATTCAGAAAATTTTTCATGAGCCATTGCTAAAAAAAGAACAGAACGAAGAAACACAAAAATTATTAAATAGGCTCCTTCCTACTTGAATAGGTGGGTGATCTAGTCTAACAGTACCGTAATCATTAGTCTATCAACGGAAAATATTCGACCATTACAAGTTTTGCCTCAGGACAGAAAAATCTCGGTGCAAACCCGTGAACGGTCATTATTGAGATTGTCTCTCTCTTTCTCTCTTTTACTCATAGCGTGACGCATCGGCAAGGCGATTCAATAAGCGTTTGAGATGTTCTCAGCAATCTCGTCACTATGGCTGCGTAATCAACCTGCAATGCACACCATTACAGTAGAGGAAACGGCTATTTCTCTTCAACATATAATTTATGAACGCCTTCTTTTGTTGGACCGAGGTGTCCCGTTGATTTACCATGTACTCTGGCTATAATGAGGTATTATCATTATTGTTTTGGGTTAATAAACTAAGCAATGTTACGTGAATTTTTCTATTCACATCTCGTAATGTGTAATCTGATTTTGCAATGGAGATACATCTGTTATTTATTCTCATATTGTTGGTTAGTTAGATCGATTGATTTTGTGTGTTTTGATCAACCACAATGGCGATTTTTTGAAGCCATTATTAAGATGGATAAAGTTCTCCAGCTGAAATTGGGACATAATTATATACAAACTTAATCAGGTCTAACATGTCGCTTATCAACTTGAATTAAAATTAACTGATCTACAAACTGTATCAGAGCATGTCATCATTACAAAATAAAAAATCATTAGTATATTTAAGATCTTATTTATTTACATCATGAAAAAATTAAATGAAAGAAGATGAAACAAGAAGGTAAATCGTTGCCGCCTAGCGACAACTGTTAGTTGCGCGTATATTATTGAATGCAAACGTCGCGAGACGAAAAAGGAGGTGAGTAGTCGCGCTCGTGCTCTCGCACTTGACTCGCGATCGGCTGGCGTGTTCTTTCTCCCCCCTGCTTAATATATTAGCGTTACTTCATCCGCATCGTGGAGTTTCAAGAGTGTGCGTGGGCCACGTAAGCTCTCGCACGCGCGAGCACAGCAAGTCAGTCAGTCAGTCTCCGTCGATTTTTCGAACAGTCGCATTGCATGTGTGCAAACAAGTGCGGCACTGAAATCACTGTTATAGATTAGGTTTTTTTTGTTCAAATTATTGCGTTTGTTAGTGCAAGTGATTAATTTATTGCGAATGTGTGTGTGCGGATTTTGGGTTGAATTGATAATCAATCGTTGTATCACATTCAAATATAAACCACGAAATTTTTGCAACGTGACATGTCACCGTCACATCCAATAAATATATACCTGTCGCACGATACTTGCACTCCATACTGGCGAACAGGTTTTCCTCTCTCTCTCCCTCCCTCTCTCTCTTTCTCTCTCTCTCCCTCTCTCTCACTCTCTTATTCTTAGGTCGAAAAGCAAATACAAATCTGCGGCTCATTGATTAATCCAAAATATTAGTAGAAAAGGCTTGAATTACAACACAGAATCATTAATGAATAATTCATGTGATTGTGTATGCGTCTGCGTACGTTGAAACAAAGTGAGACGTTGCAACACATGAGCGTTTATAGCTGAAGGAAAAAAATGGTGCTTGCGAAAAAAATCGCCGCTGCTGAGGGCAGCAATTTTCACCGAGGCATATAGAGGTGGGTTAAAAAGACAAAAAGTGTATCATCATCATATTTATACTGTGACTTTTTTGATGAGATTTGTTTCATTCTGGATCTGTACTATTTAATTAAAAATCATTACATTTTTTCACTTTCGACGAATTATCATTCTTACATATTATTGAAAATATACTGCTAATGCATCACTAAAAATGGAAAAAGCTGTCTTGAACGATTTTTTATAAAAAGTTTTCGATGTTTGTTATAGAAGGTTAGTCGTATTCGCATCGTATAAAACAATTCGTGGAATGTCTATTTCTTTTCCGAGATAATATTACGTATTACATATAACTCATTTGAATATTGCAGTGTCTAACATTTCTTCATAATTAATTCTTCGGGCGTGCGCGAACGTAGAATTTCTCGTTGAATTAACATTGATGAACTCATTATTTCGGTCGCGTGGTTGTCATTCACAGTTAATACTCAAATCCTTCAAATTAGTTGTATCCAAATAAATAGAAGCATTAAAGAGAAAAGATAATTTGCTACTTGGCGAATAATTGATGTATGATTTAAAACAACTGTTATGATATTGCATTAACAATTTGACAGTTTACTTGAATTACAATCTTGACACTGTGGCAGTGAGTTGGTGAAAGGAAATCCGCACCCTAGTGACCTTTCGAATTAGGCGACAGTCGCTGTATAAACCGTTAGTCCGCGTGACCATGCCATTATCCAGGCACTTTTTGCACAGACTCACGACTTTAAATTAGAGATTTAGATGGGGGAGGGGGGGGGGGTGCTTGGGGCCGAATTAGTTCAGCGGCTGCTTGTTGCAGATTTCAGATGCATCGGACACTCCATCAACCTTTCGCCGGACCTATCGGTTTATAGCGATCGCGGAAATGTTGCCTCATTATACGGATGGTGTTTTGTTGCGATGGGGTAATTCATTATCGACTGAATTCATAAATTTTCCAAAAGAGAAATCGAAGAAGGTTTGAGTGGACATAGCTGCATTGTGAATGATTTCCAGCTTAATATAATTAAGTGATTGATGGTCGATTGTATTCGTTATTTTTTTTCTTTTAATTGAATTGATTAGGTTTTCATCTTTTCTAATAACAGATAATGCAGTACTCTTTATTTTAAATTGATAGACATTCGTTGAATGCAAAAAAATGATTAACTATAAAAAAAAATCTTTTCAATAACACTGAATATTATCGAATAAAGATAACAGCGCTCATTGATGACAATTATTCTTTGCCGACTAAAACACTGTTTACAATTGTTAAAAAAAGAAACCTATCTGACATGTTGTTATAACAATAAATTTCCTCGAATGACTCGACTTACCATTCATACAAAATCGTTTATTTTGAAAGTAAATATTGTCTAGCGGTCACATTTGAATTCAAGTATCGAGTGGTTGATTTTATGAATGTTATATCAATGGTGTATAAATACTCGAAATCCATCAGTCGTGAAGACGAAGTGAGACGCACCCACACATCGCCGATTTCGGGGACGCGTTTCCGCTCGCGAAAGAGCTAATAATGATCCAACACCCACGTTTCGATTTCCGATGCAAATTAATCGCCAACTGAATCTGAATGCTGTCACGAATGACCGACAACACTTGTTTATCAAAGTGATGAACGTGTCTTTACTATCTTTTCGTATGTATTTTTATTAAAATTTAACTGTAAATTATATTTTTTATGTAAATTTTCATTACACGATATAACGCTAACAGTGTGCTTTAACTCACTCAGTTATCACAATGCAAACATTTATTTGTTAAGCATTAAAACGTATCACATATAATCTTTTGTATTGGAACACATTTATTCATTAAAAATTTCACTGATTACTTTAATGCATAATTGTTCTTACCATTCAAGATTAAATTAAAAATAGTAATATGTTTTAAATTACTATACACACCACAGCGTTCATTTAACAATGAGTGAATCGAAAAAAGAAGGTACATCTGAGAATAACACTCACCCACACCCATTTTAATGAATATGTGAAAGAGTAGATTTAATTCACAAGTAAACTGAACTCTCAAAACAGGTCGCAGTCTTCTTACGTTCTCGAAATGAGAGTGAATGGGTTAATGTGACGTGAAAAATCGTGACAAGAGTGTCTGTTAACTGTTTTACCACATTTGATTTTTTAACGATAACGATGTATTTCTTGAAATGCGTGTTCGACTTATTCGTGGAGGATTAACTTGATAAATTTGCAACAGATGGTACGAGAACAAAATTGTATCACAATATCTGTAAATATTGATAGTCGGTCGTATCCGAGGATCAGCTGGGTAATTATTACGTATATTTCAACATATCTTGTCAGTGGTTTCATAATACAGATTAAGATTTGGATTCCTAATTCGCGAATAATTTAGAATATGTATGAGGATAATATGCTACCGTAGGCATGTCTTTTAGATTTCATATAAATTATTCGCAGTGACGTTAGGCATAAATCATATTTGAAATAGTTCAGATATACATATATGTACTCGTAAGAAATCACGTGTTAATTAAGTTTATCTGATCGTAAACAGACTTCGATATCATTTCAATTTATATTGAGATATGATTTGAATATGCAGTAAATCATTAATTAAACACAAAATTTTAAAGTTTTTCAACCGAATAATCTTTCTTTTCTCCATTTGCACTTAATTACTTTAGGAAGATGGAATTGTATTTTTTACTGGATTAATGTAGATTTCATGGAATTCAAAAACAATCTACACTCAATTGAGTAAGCATGATTTTTTCTGCTTGTTTGGATTATAAGTTTTATCTGAAATAATATAAAACGTGATTCTAGCATAAAAAAATCAAATATTTCTCTTGAAACAGTTTCTCGTGGTCAAACATAGATAATCCCTCGATCGAGGTCAAAATCACGTCCGAGCATGCCGCCACTTTTTTTGCGTTGACAGGTTACTCAGACTTTAATCGTCTCAATAAAATATCTCTCGTGAGTGAGAAAATCGCCTTCTACAAGTCGGTAAGTCGCACTTTACGACTTATCTCTTTTTTCGTTACGCTTATTTCTTCTTGTTCTGCTTGCGCGAATTTCTCCGATTAAAAGGCAGTAAAATTAATAGCAAAAAATAATACTTTTTCAATTTGTTAAATTTATGAAAATTCAAAAACTAGTACGAGTTAATTTTAATTGAACATAACAAAATTTGTTGATGTTTACCCACATCGCTGTTTCAATAACTAACCGAATCAATCGTAACAATAGCTGATACGTTTAATTCATCATAATAAAAATATATAGTAAAATTTATATGAAATGCAGCACTATCTGGATTGTTTACTATCTGAATTATCTGGCAGCGTTGAAAAATCTAAAATAAAATCTGTATGTAAAAAATGTAGAGCTTTTAGGTGTATAACGTGTTTTCGCTTTCAAAAATATTATCCATCAATGCGCTGCACTAGACTGGAAGTTCAAACAAAAATGTGCACATCAATGCTTGCGAAGGGTTGCACTTGAAGGACAAATAATCGATTTTATTTTGTCTCCACTGGGTGATTTTACGTGTACAACTGCGGATTATTTAAACAAATTTACATTTAACCTATTTTTCATATTTTGTTGTGTTAATTGACAAAAAAACTTTTCAATTAAATAAGTTTCTATTTCTACGTATGTATTTTGTGCAAAAATTTTAAACCATCCAGATTAATTTCTACTATGTAAGTAAACATTTTACGAACTTATTGCTAAATTCCGAAGACATCATCTGTAATAGTGATTGAAGAGGGAATGTACATTGAGATTTATCAGACAGTGCTAAACATTTATTTCAATCAAGCAGTCGGAAATTATTCTCACGAATACGTTTTTGCTTACATATTAACACTGATGTCGTACGTTCAATATCATGTGCGAAGTATTTTTGGTTGAAGTTTTTAGCATTCTAATTCTGTACTTTTTGTATAACTTTTTATAATACAGCTCACTTATTGTCTATATGAATTAGTGTAAATAGTATCAATTTACATAAATTATGTTAGCACGCGTGAACGAAGCGTCATAAGTAGAATGGCGCCTTAAGCCACAAATCTTTGAATAGCCGCTAACGCCGAGATTTACCCTTTCAAAATCAATTTAATGGATGGTAATAACGCTCTGTTTCATAACTATGAATTTATGCGCCACTATACGTACCAAGAGCAGTAATAATCGCTGCGCGCGTTAACAAAATTATTAATGACAATCGCTTGTAAAGTCCCGACTAGTCATAATCTTTGAAACGAAGTTCCTCATCGCGCATTCAGCGAGGGGATTTAGCTAACAAAAAGTGTGTATTAAATGAAATGCGTTACGAAAATGCGTTACGGAAACGAAAGATAGAAGTAGGAATACTGGATAACTTCCACAAGGATTCTCATCCCCACTCTGGCTATTTATACGTATTGGCGCCGTCTCTTCTTCCCTCTTCTCTCTCGTAGTGTGCACACAATGGAATGCCTAGTCAGCTGCTATAGTGTGACAATGCGACATTTTTCGAGTACTATAATTTAAAAACTTTGAATTTTAATAAATATGCGCCACAATTCATAATTCTTTTTATTCATACAAAAATTTTGTCATGAATAATTTTTGCATGTGCACAGACAAACGATTAAAATAAATAATATTGCAAATACATATGCGAAAAACATATTCATAAAACTTGTGTATAAAAATAGAAGAAAATTTTGTAAATAACATAATTTTACCTTTAAAAAACGTAAAAACAGATCGCAATTTGTCGTAATTAATGATATACTTATTACCAATTAATGTAAGGAACTTCGTTCTTATCGGGTGTCACATAGATGTAGCAATAATAACGCCCATCACTTTTAAGACAATAAGACAAATCTGTTAATTAACATATAATCAACTGTTTCTGAGGTTTCTTTAGTTTTTATGTTTTTATTTAAATTTGAAAATGTTGTTGAATTTAATTCGAATTTATCGTCTACGAGCACGTATTTTACATTTAAGTGAAGTGAAGGTCAATAGCGACTGTCGTCAGAGAAAAGCTGTTTTTGGTAACTTGAATCAAGCGCGCCTTGACTTTGTGACTTTTACAACTTTACATCGATTATCGCTGTAGTTTATAGCATGAATACTGATCTCAGAAATTACACGCCATTTATGTTTTTCAAGTATTTATCCTTTACTCAAGAATATTTTTGACAAAGTAATAAAACCGTTCTTTTATAAGACATGAGTACAAAATGCAAGTACTTGCTCTATACATTCAACCTTGATAATTGTCTTTATTATTCCTTAATCATTTGTTTAATGTATCTAAATATTTTAATATAGTCTTCACATTTAAAAGAAGAAACACGAATATCATTTTAATTTAATGCATTTCTGTTGAAATATGACACTATTAATAAGCGCTAAATGGAACTTCCAAATTAAGTACAATATCCCGTCGACAAATATTTAACTTGCGACGAAAATAACTGCTAGTTTACAAGCTCTAATAATGTAACATCTAGGACGACGCTGTAACAATTAATCATCGAATTAACGAAACTTTGTATTACGCCGTAATAGAGAGAAGCGCGTACTTTAGCGTTTGTAATGCAAACGAATGAAGGTTCAACGTTGCAATGTCCCACTTCCGTGATACCGAGGACAACGAGTTTCGGATGATCCTTTTGTCTCCGTTTTACAGCTGTTATAGCCTTTGCATTTCAGTGAAGCGATAACCTCGTCTCATAACAATGATGCATTGTTATACATACTGCAATGTAGGTATGCATTTTTTAACGAGTTTAACAGCCTTCAAAGTTAACTATTTGAACATTTGTTTCGTTGAGATTTTATTGAAAATATCTATGTACCTGCGTATGCCTTTATATATTTCAAAATTGGAAGTCTGCAAGCTTATTACTTACATTATAACTATTATAACAATAAAATTATTCAAATATTATTTCATTTAGGTAAAAAAAAATAAAATCAGAAAACACGATTTATTAACGTACATGTATAAAAACAACTGAAATGTTATGTGAGTGTACAAAAAATGCAAGACTGGAAAATTAGATGTGACCCGATCGAAAACAAATGAGAAACGTTTTTGTTAGGAGTTGGGGTTCGTGGATAAAATCTGTGATATTTTTGTGAATAATACAATTGCAGGAGAGTGGGTAGTTTACAAATATATACAATTGTAGTTTTTCCCTTACTAAGAAAATACTTGAAAAGTTTTAATAGTAATAAAAGTAACGTTTCCAATTATATATATTTTAGATTACACGTTCGTGCATTTCTTAAAAAAAAGTTTATGTTTTTTGTGAAGATTCATCTAGAAATTACAAATATAAAGGACATCACGTAGATTATGACTGCGCAATTTATAATCGTTTTTTCCGGATCCCGCGATGGCATAGACTACGCAGCAGCATGAGTAGCAAACCTTGCACACATTGTGAGACACTGAGACGTGATGTATACATTTTGTTGTCGACGCAAACAATCGATTATATGTTCATTTTTTTCAAAATTAGTCACGCGACTAATTGTTTACATACGTATACAATGATGTGTCAATATATTAAGTTGAAGGTCGATTCATAAATTGAATGTACCATTGGGCACGTAGTGACTAATTTTTTTTTTATCCGCTTTTGCGTCGTTCCGTAGTTCATTCATTTTTCAATTTTCATCGGAGTGCTGCAAAAACAATCGTCTGCCCACGAGAGATCGTACCAACTATAACAATATTTTATCAAATATTGCTTTTTTTCTAAATTATTTTTCCTGTACAACAGAATCTTTTACGATTGGAAGTATAATATTATAATGTATGTATCGATGTCAATAACGAGCTTATTTAACGAATTGGCATGAAATTTTAATTTTGCAGCCAGTTATACCAATTGATAAGGTCAAGTAATTCTTTTTTTTATTCGTGGAAAATTACCAATGACGAATTTTTACGAATCTGAAAACTTGATAAATTTAGCTTTGATGGAATTTTTTTCTCTAAATGCATGCTCGCTGTTGAATTGTCGTGGGTGTATTGGAATGATTTAGCGCGTCGAAGCAATCAGCATGACACAATCGAGAAAGTGAAAACGATGTTGGCCATTTCGCTCTTGCTGATCTATAACATTGATTGCTTTCGTTATACATTGAAGAAGTTCGTATTTTATAGTCTGAGTATAGATATTTTTTCCACTTCAAATTAAGCTTATTTCTTATGGATAATGTAACACTACTTAAATATTATTTAAGAAATAGATATTAAAATTGTTTTGATGAAGGAATGCAATTTTATCTTTCATTATCGACGATTTTCTATATAGTTAACTCATTTGTATTTTTTACTGGATTTTCAACAAAGAGTTTTCAATTTATTAACATTATCCGTCTCATAATCCGATCAATTCACCACAACATTTTATTTATTTTAAAATATTAATAAATATTACCGATCCTTAAATACTAATTCTTATAACATTGAATTGACCAGTTCAAAAAATTATAAAAATATTGACAAAATACAAATCTTGATCACCAGTACAAAACACAGTCATTATAATCTCATCTTGGATAAATCACATTCTCCGTGACAAGCTAAAATAACAACCTCTGAACTTTTTAAAAATTCTCTCGGCTGTTGTTAATCCATATGTGAGAGAGAAGGAACGATGTCTTTATCAGCGACTCATCCTGACGAGACAGCAGCAGCTAATCTCGATTATGCTGATGCTCGGCGCGATCAATCATATGATTTTGTACCTTCTACAGCGCTACCTCGTAATAACACAGTTCTTGCGAACCGCATGTTTCTAATCGCGCGGGCTCACCGATAATACTGCACCGCCACGTAATTGATTTTTTCTTTTTTCAACTGTCGAGTGAATGAGAGAGATGGCCAAGGAAATTTATGGATTATGGGCGTCGCTAATGATTGCTTAGGGTCATAAATGAAGGGCTGCGGGATAATATTCTTTTTCTTTTTTGTAAACGAAAGCGAAAGGCCGTTTTGATGCCGTAAAGGTTGTGACTAAGAAGTATTTTTGATAAGAAAAAATTATTTTGACGTAGTAATGAGTAAAGCAATGAATCTAAACAATTAAAAAAACTTTAATTTTTTGCAATTCAAACATGAATTTTACAAAACAAATACGAATATAAATATATCTCTGCGTTTCTACTCTTTGCACTCTTATCACACTCATAGTATGATAAATTGAGCAGGGACGATGGCGAGTGTGTAAGTACTTATCGATTTATACGCACAAGTTTTAGCTGATCTGTAATTGGTGAATTAATGGCCGCTGGAGTCGAATACCAAATTAGTTAAACCACACCCATACGATTTACACTCCCTCGGGCTAATCGTACAAGGTTATCGAAGAAATATCGTGTCTCTTTTGATAAGTCCAAAATGTTCCGATGAATATTTGGCATTGTTTGGGATTATTGAAATTCAATTGAATAAATATATGATTTATTGTGATATTCTAATGAAAAATGTTCATGAGAAAAATATCGCTTCTGTCTTTCTTATTTTAGGATAATATTTATTCATTATCTACCTCAATCCTTTGTTCTTTGACGACCATAAAAAGTTATTTTTAATGAATCATTGTAAAAGTACATTTATAAACGTTCTGACTACTATCCTATACACAGAGACCGACGTAATCGATTTCACGTTGAAAATGCATAACCTTCTTTCTACTGAGTGCTGCATTCAGATTATACGAAAGCTTTTCTTATGTAAATTAAATTGAGTGGAACGTCCAAAAATAAATAAAAACAGAGAAAATCGACAAAATGGAAAATAATAAAAATTATTGTGTTCGGTTGTAACGAAAAGGAATCCCTTCTATAACGTAATTTTCATTGCCCGGGTACAATTGAAAAAAATTATTTTTTAATTAAACTTTTAACGACGAAATAATAAACTTATTTAAACCTAAGCTACCCTGGAAGATAAAAAAGATAAAACCAATCTGCCCCCCCACCACAAAACACTCACTATAAATATAACGACGGCAAATTTCCCACTCTTTCTCTCCCTCTGCGTGTGTCAACAAATAACAGATTGTGAATGCATTTCAGGAGGAGATTGGTGAGATCATAGAGTCGGTGCCGCGATGCCTCGTAAACGGGAACACCGACAGTCGAAGCAGTAGCATAAGTCGTTCGCGTAAACGAAACGTAGAGGTGTCACGCCAGCGCCCAGTTGTAGACGACTATTTAGCGGAGTTTAACAGTATCATTGCCAACGAGATCCAAGAGTTGACGAAAGAGAGGAACATCACGAAGATGAACTCCGACTATCAACTCAGGCACAGCGATTATAACGAGCCGAGTTTTGAATCACCAAAGATCTGTACACATAAGGCACCCTCGACTGATCCTATGCCCAGATCTAATAGAATTTTAAAGGCTTTTGCTCAAATGAAAACAGATAATGCTAGAGCGCAATTGCCACCATTTCCAGGAGATTTCAGAAGAAAAGTTAGTTTACCGAGTAATGGGCTATTTGGACAGAAGAAGAGAATGAATCATTACGGAAAAATTTCAAAATTGAAAGTCGACGAACCAGATTACGAAGAGATTCACTATCCTTATGAAGTCGTCAGTGGTAGATCGAAATCATTAGAGAATAACAAACCCAGTTCTGCACCAAGTACGCCAACCGAAGTTAAACGTACACCATTCTCACGCCTACTCCGCAAACATAAACATATACCAATCTACAGGGACACATCAGCCGATGCTGTTCTTGTTCGTGTATCTTCCTTACCCGATCAAGACCTCGTCAACTTGTCGAATGATAGGAAAGAAGGAGTGAAAAAATATTCATCGAACTATGAAGTATCAAAGAAAAACCGACCAATGTCTCCACTCATGAGTTTCCGTTCCGATTCCAGTGCTAAGAGGCTATCCGAATCTGACAAAGACGTCACAAGAATCAGGCCTGTTAAATTACGAAGATTCAAAGCTAACGACGTAGCTGTTGGTTGCGATTTACCTGATAATACCATCACAAGCAACGGACACCTCAAGGCGATCGTCAGTCTTGCCGATGAAAACGCCAGATCGGGCTCGGTGAGTAAATATTATGCATGCCTGAGGTCGATCTTAGCTATTGCTATCCGTTTGATTGAGATATTTTTAACATGATGGAAATCGCAAGCGTTGTTGCTTTGGTAAATAGTATCGCCGGTCGGGGGAAATTTACTTGAATGCGGGCTATTTTGTGACTACGTCCGTTTTGACATTTTCATACTTATAATAGCGGAATTTCCTGGATATTATATTTGAATTTAATGATTATGATTCGAGTGGGATATTTTAATAATTTGGTAAATAGTGGAAAATTCGAATTCTTTTATCAAAATAGTTAAAATCTGCTGGCAGAACTATAGAAACGGCATTCTACTCATAGTTTCTACTTTACTGTATAAACAAATGTTGTTTATACAGTATCATTACAAATATATATTTGTTTCAGTTACCAATATCATTACAATCATTGCTCTCTCGGCTAACAAGAAGCAACGGCTCCTGCTGCTCGAGCAGTCCACCCGCGGAAAGTTTAACTTGTGCGGATATGGCCACGCAAACGTCACCCGCTATATCGAGAAGCTCAAGCTTCACGTGGGTCAGCGATTGTGATTCTCCGCATCTTGGTATACAAATGTTTTTACGGAAATGTTTGCTTAGAGTTTTTTTGTAATTAAACTTTAAATATATTTTTACATAGATTTAAACGGAGACGCAAGATCTTTACAAGACGAAACGATCCTCAACCCAGCTTCACCGCAGAATACCGTAGATGACGATAATAGATCCTCTTCGTCGTCGCAAGATCTACTACAAAGTATGGATGAGATTTCATCAGGTAGTTTGTCACCGGATGCTACCGACCGTGCTTCTCCTCTCGAAAGTGGCATTGGAACCGCTAGTCCACCAAGGAGCACTGATCGAAGACTTATTAAACGTGAGTGTTTAAAAAGTGTTGAATATTTCTTCTATAGATAATATTTCACACATGAAATTGCTATCATTAATTCGAATTACTATACCAACATAATTCAAGTATAGTTTAATGTTTAAATGATTAATGACCACAAAAAAATGTTTCCACAGCACCGCCATCTATGGCAACGAATAGCCCACCATCGCCAGGTAAATGTCACCGTAAGGAGACATGGGAGAGGATACGTCGTCGTCCTTCGAAACTAGGCGGCGGATCGTCGACGTCCCAACATGATTCGTCAAATAGCGTGTGGGTGAAGCGCGAAAGTGTTCATACGCAGACGAGAGACGAACCGACAGCATCATCAGTGCCGATGTATTCCCTCGAGGCAGTGGATAGTAGCAGTGGGTTAGATGACTCGTTGCCCAGAATCAAGGCTGCCAGACCTAGTAATCTACCACTTGGTGAGTATATACGTTTCGCCGTCGAACGTGATTCGAAGAAACTTGTCTGAGGAGTTACTGTGTATTAAGAGATGAGATAAAACTTTTTTTTTTCATTGCACATTATCTTATTTTCATGAAGCGGTATTGTAATTTTTTTACATCAGTTGAGTGCTTACTGATTTTAGTGTAAGTACGGTGTCGAGCGTAAAGGCTTACTGTTCGTTTTTTTTTTTGGTTATTTTTTTAAAAGTTTTGTTAAACTATCAGTTGAGCTAATTCTCATCATTTTCATGAACATGATTTTCAGCATTAATTATTTGTTTTACATATTTAGTTTAAGTATTAACAAAATTTCTTATTACTATTATTAAAAAAACAAACATTTTACGATACACAGCTTTCATCGACGAAACCTTCATCAGGACAAAATTTTCTCTGTAAAATGTCATATCTAATACCGGTTGTACATAACTTTTATCGATATGAAAAAGCTCGTACAAAAATGTAAAAAAGATTCTCTGTCTCTTCCACTTTCTCACTTATTGTAAATTTGAAAGGAAAGTTTGCGAGTTTTCGCAGTGAGAAAGCTCTATTGAAACTAAACAATCCACTTAGCTCGTAGCAATGATGCTGAAACCTCTTATTTTCAATCCTACTTTGCAGCACTATCCACTACTGGCAGTAGCTCGTTGAGTTCCAGCGAACTTGTTACCACACCATCTCGTGCCCCTTCCTCGCCTCTGGCAGTGAGCTTGCAACCACTCAATATCGAGTATGCGAGCAAAAGCAATAGCGCGCCATTTCTGGATAATAATACTGGCGCTGCTGAGATCAGTGTTGATGAGGAAACTGTAAGTAGCTTGATACTTTATTGCTTAACATGCATAGGATGTTACACAAATATATACTTTGTAGTAACAAAGCAAACGAGACTATACATTTGAGTATTTGTAAACATGATACTTTAAATAATTGTTATTATAATTTGATTCACTATATATTCTTTAAAGAAGAAAAAATATCATAAATTTGAACGCAAAGCGAAGTCGTCTTTGAAAATGTTTACAAAGCTCAATTTTCCCACATAAAAATTCAATCCGTCACCAAACACTAAAAGCTTCCTGAGTGCGCAAAAAAAAACTTGTTCGTTTCACAAACAATTGTCTCGTCAATGTCCTTGGCTCATACCCGACTCTCAGGATTCATTGACAATAGGAAAAAGTCCTGCATGAATTGAGAAGCATGAATAGGCGTTGATTCCTTGGATGTACTTTTGAAAATGTTCAAACGGCGGCGACGGCAACAGCAACGTAGTAGTATGAGCATTAATCAGCGGAGCACACAGCTAGCTGACGTACGTGTTCCAGAATGTAGGCGCGCGCAAAAACGAGACGCAAGCGAATGATCATCATTAGTTATTGCTAGTCCAATGGTAGTTGTTATCTTGTACGATTCAAACGTGCATGGTTAATTGGCCTCTACTAGTAAACAACCATGCCACGTAACATGTCCTCTTGGAATTAATTTTGATGAGTGTGTCAGTTCCTAGGTGCTATAGTCATTTATTATAATTATGTTTTTTGCCAATCTTAGGGTAGTTTACGTGTATCAAGTTTGATGTAAGTTACTTAATTCGAAAGTCAGTTTAAAATTATTTTAATTTAATTTACGTTTCTAAGTTAAAAACTAGTAATGACATAAAAAGTTTTTACATGATTACTATGTAGGTAGTCCAATAGACAAAAAGAAATCCTCGGATAAAAATTGTACGCGGGACCCACATTTCTTCTTTTATCAAATCCAATAAATACACAATGTAAACATCCGTTGTCTCGTATATTGCGATTTAACTTTGTTTGAAATAAAATTCACCCTCTACACCAGTTATGTACCAATACGAGTGTGCTTGTTGTAATTATACGATCTTTTTTTCATATTCAAATATGCCGTTCTAAAATTAAATAAGTCTTATCCAGTATGAGCAGAACGATATTCAGCCATCACACGTACATAACGAAATTGCACTCCCCTAATCGATAAAGTTGACCATTCACATGGCGTGTATTATTTTCGATAACGAAATCATGATCTTCATTTCACAGTATAAGGTATCTATTTCAGTAGCTAACAGTGTTCAGACAAACGGAATTTCAATTGAATTTATTATTGGATTGGAATTTAAAGTTTCATTTATCGATTTTGCGTTTTTCTCATCTTTTTATAGAATGTTGATTATAAGAACTCATTTATGCAAAATTGTATCAATTTTGAATAGTGTCTTCGTAAATGTGCATCAGTTTATTTGAATTGTTTTTCATCACTCTTATAATTAAACACAAAAAGAAAGTACGCAGAGAAAAATCCATTGGCTCATTTAATCGAGCATGTACATAATAAAAAAGATAACGAACCAGTAACTCCGTAGCAAAGTATCAAATTCCCAGAAAATTTGCAATTGAGTTGACCACTATCATAGTGGAATTTCGGTGGATTTTCCTCGGGACGAAAAGCTCTAAGCTCAGGGGCGTAAGCTTACTGCGTGACTGGCTTTCTCATGTTATTCCAACAGCAGCAGTAACCTCACTGTTCTGCTTTTCTTCGTTACTCGAGCGAATCCTCCTTTTTTTATTTGTCCGCTTTGTGCTTCACGGCCAGTTCGATCCTCTGACAAAGTTTTTCCGCAGTGCTCTTGTTTTATTTATTTTTTTTCATGTCGTGGAAGCTTTTTATCCGTCAGAAAATAGTTTCACGAACGCTTTTATTTTATTTTCTCTTCTCGATTTTGTTTAAAATTTTTTTTTATAGGTTTGATAATATGCAACGCACACGCTCTTTTTTTCCCCATAAATTTTATCTGATACACCAAATTATTCGGCAACACGTGAAACTTGCCAAACGATTATTGAATTCAAAACCTAGTTCTCAAGTGTATAGTTCTGGTTGAATTGATTTGGTTTACGTTATAATTTCATAAGGAATTACTTAACGCTGACACGTTATGAACTATCGAATATGGAAGTCGGTTGAGTGTGCAGACTATGTTGGTATTCCAAACAAATCGTATTAAAGTTTGATCAGGCGGTAACCATACTAGCCGTTAAGAATTCCACTACATTATTATTACTATTTTGAGCAATAACGTCATAATCCATACAAAATTCATTTCCAAATAAGCTTGTAGGTAAAATATTTCGAGGTTACAAATCGAAAAATATATCTTCGTACTTGTGATTCAAATAAGTACCTATGAAAAACTAAATATTAAGAAAATTCAAACGTATTAATCCCTTTTTCAGACATATAGTTTGCAACTTTTATTTCATAGAGTTACAATTTGCATAAAAAATTCTGAATTGTTACTACATATTAAGAACATTACGAACGTTAAATTATGATATAATTACATTCCGCAAAATTAGGAATTGCACATCTACCACTCCGTTATGTGTATTCAAGCTACATAGAGCATCGGTCTTTCCCTTGTCCATGTATGTAAAAAACCACTCCCATAGAAGTGTAACATTATCAATGGGCTGCGAGAGAGAGAGAGAGGGAGAGAGAGAGAGAGAGAAAGTGAACGAGATAGAAAAAGAGAGAAAGAGTGAACGAGAGAGGGAGAGAGAGAGAGAGAGAGAGAGAGAGAGAGAATACACAGGTGTTCATGTGAGCAAACGGTCAAAGCTGAGGCGTGCGCTCGGCTGTGTACCGATTAATCGGATGACTAGACACGACGACCCTCAACGGTAGACGCTCTGTCGCCTGTTCACTTTGTGCGCTGCCGATGTTACTGTACTTTCTCTTCCTAAGGGTCGACTATGAATTTTTCGTAAAAACTATAAATATGAAGAATACAATTTTTTTTGTTTAAGAAATCACCTTAAAATAAATTGTAGGAGAATATTAAAAAGTATAGTACCCATGTTAAAATCATTATAATTTAAACAATATGAAAGAATTTGCGACATTCCAGTCATTATAAAACGCGTTTGATAAAACTATTTCTTTTAACTTGTGTAAGTTGTAAATCTTGACAAATAACTTGTGCCCCTAAAATAGCGATTATACGATATTGTTTTCAAGAGCGAGCGACATAAAATTGTAGCTCCTATATAGTTTGATACTACCTACGTGGTAGCAATGACGCGAGAGCACACATCATCGACCATGAGTTTCCTTGACCAGTGAGAAAAAAATTATGAACGAACACGGTAGAAGGGTGAAAAAATAATTATTTGATCGAAAATTATGTGTAAGCTGATTGATACTGATTTCTTAGCTACAAGGCACTGTTTCGATTTTCGCGACATTAGCCTTTTATCAAATCGAATTGTCATCGACTTATTAGAAGATTGCTGGAGACATTTTGCGTCATCGAAGCATTTTCTAAATATTCTGTACTATCTGTAATTGACAAATGTCGTCACTAATAAAAGGATTCTTGAATAGTCCATTATGACACGTTGCATTTTTTGAATGATAATTTTGGGATCTCATTGACGTGAAACTATGAAGTATTGCTAGAAAATTAAACACTTTTTTTGCTTACCTACATTATTTTCAAACAGCTCTAGAAGTTCGAATGACATAAATCTTGTGGTAATTTACATTCTGATCAATTACATTTTATCAAGCACTCAAATAACTTGTTTCATAAAGCAGCTCGTGAATAACAATCATCAGCAGTTTCTCAGTCCGTTATACGACGATATCTTACTATATCGGTTAACGTTGAAAGCATCAAACTCGCCTCTATCTAACACGTGTAAATACTTTCCGTATAGCCGTGCCAAATAAGTACAAGGATGGTCAAGTGTGAGGAGTCTCCTCGTCATTTTCAATCTAAACTTGTGGCAGCCGATATTTTCGGGACGATAAATCAGTCGTTCACCGACTATTTAGATAAGCTCTTTAGAATAATATCGAGCGTCGCCTCAATTATCTCCCGTTCTCTCTCTGTCCCTCTCACTCTCTCCCTCTATCTTTTTGAGAAACTAGAGATAGCTATTCAATTTTGCAAATCCGGGCTGTATTTGGACTATAAATCTACCTCACGAGAGATCTCGTTTATTGGCATATTTTATTATTGATCGACAAACAGAAATTATGCACCTACCGTCATACTTTACCGCGATACAACGTAGAGAATAGATAGAGCTATAATGTTATTTTATTAAAATTTTTTAATATTTGTTGAGATATGCTCTATCAGTTGTGATTTATTACTTTCATGATAACAAAAATAGATATGCCTGCGGTATTTCATCAGTACTACAACATTATCCCAAACTCAATCTAAAACAAATAATCTTCTTATGTGAATCTTGTATTATTCGGCAATATCTTGATGTATTCAACGTGTTAATTTAAATTCTGTTTCAGAGCCGACAGCAGCCTCGTTCGCAGTCCGAGCGACAACTATCAGGTGAGTAGTGTTTCATCATTGCCTCTATTGCAGCTTCAAAACTTTTCTGAGTATTTGCTGTCAGTTGGCAGTCAGAGCTTTGCAAGCTCGAGAAACGTGCCTCTTTACACAAGAAACTTTGCTACCGCACGTTTAACGTCCTCAGCTCTGACAGTTTATAGTTGAGAGAAAATGAGCTATGCAAAGCGTTTTCAACAAACTCACATATTAAAAATAAATGCAATAGAGCTTACGAATTATTAAGTAGGTTAATAAAATAATTGCATTTCGCTGATAATACTTTTTGGAATAAAAAACGTTACTTTAAATAAACATAGAAATTGAAAAAATTATAATTTTTTTTTAAATCTACACACATCATCAAATATACTCAGACGATGAAATGAAGTACATTGTGTTTTATTCGTGCTTCATTTTTTTATCTCTAAGTAATTATTAACAAATTATCTAATTTTCATCTCTAAATTTCTAATAATCTTTGATTGCACTTAAAAAATATCACACAGGGTTTCATTTTAAATTAAAATAATACACTCAGGTTTTTACACTGAGATTCATCACGTATTCATTTTTTATAAACATATTACACCTTTCAAAAACGCAACGCGCTCTACATTCACCTGTAATCGTGTGGGCGAGGATGTAATGCCAATTCTAATGAGAAATGTATACCGTTTTTCGCCATAAAGACACATGATAGTCTCGCTGTGCCTATTGCCACGCTTCACGAGTTCTCACGATCTCGTATGCTACACATGTTTATAACTGAAACAAAGGGATGAGAAAACGTATGCGACGTTGAGCAATAAAATTGACTTTTGTATTATCTTGGAGATGTTGAAATTGATGTCTACAGAATTGATCTACCGGTCGCTTATTGACTATCAATATTGAAAGTAACAATTAAAAATCCTACAAGTATTAATTCGACAGCTACCATGAAAATAGAATATTTTTTCTAATCAATATAATTAAATTTACGTGAAGGTTGGAAATGTATTAGATCAAAATAATAATTTATGAAGAGACGCCGAAGGAAAGTCAGCTACAACGGTAAAATACAGTTCAATATACAATAACAGAGAAAGTCGGTAGCTAGCCGACGGAGGGATGAATAGTATCGGTTGAACCAACACGACTCCACCACATATAATGCTCGCTAGATCGACTCTAATTATCAAGCTTGAGCTCATTTAAAGGCTTTAGCGTAAAATATACGAGTGAAAGTTTACTGGAAAGAGATATGTATATACACAAAGTGCAGTTCAATTTATCATCGTATACAAGAATCGAACTAGGTGTAGGTCATAGTGCAACGCGAAATCAATTATATTGCCTGTCGGCGGCGAACTTCATTAGCCAGTTGCTTCTTCGGAAATTAGTTTTTGGGCTTGAAGATAGTAGAGATAGCTTACGAGATAATTAGCTTCTTTAAGTTCACCTTTATTATATTTTCGCCGTCTCATAATTTATATAATCACGACCTGTTTATTTATTCTTGATTTTAATTAATGATACTCTTTTTTCATTATCGTAATATAAATTAAATATCATCAGAAATATTTAGTATTAAACAAAATAGATTATATTTCAGTTGAATGTAATAATTGGAAATCAGCAGTTATTATATTCTATCATATAATATTATTCTTAATATCCCTGTAAAGTTTTTAATATTATTCTTCTACGTAAGATTTGAAAAACTTCGTCCACCATGAGTAGAACAGAAAAATATAAACATTATTTAATACCTCTCTTTTTTTTAAGTTTTCATTACGACATTATGAATTCTTTTACAAAAACGTCATCTATTAACTTCAATTTTCCGTAACATTTCACTACCATTCTAAGACTTCTATACTCGCTCACTCATTCATGTGAATAAGGAATACCTCAAAATTACGTTATGAATATTTCATGCGACTCTAATTAAAATTTGCACGATGTGGCGTCGCACCGCCCAGAGACTAATCAACAGTATAAGGGTTTTACGAAAATTGCACCCCAGCGTAGTAGGCGACTTCGGTTGGCTGATTTATCGTATCTCACGGGAAATGTAATTTTACGAAAAGCAAGACCTCTTTGTTTACCTTGCTCTCTCGCCGCGCCTAATTTTTTATATTAACGTGGCCATGCTATATTATTATTTTTCATTGTTATTTTTGGTGAATACTACAATAGCATATTTGTTTACTCATGCCACTCATGTCTATGTCTGATAAACAATTCTTTCTTTCAAAAAAAATATTTTGTTTTATAGAGCATCTATAGTTTGAGAAAATGCTGCTTGAATTTGTTTGAGCGATGTCTCATTTATGTAAATCGTAACGAAATACGATTGAAACAAAATTTTATTTTTGTGTAATAAATCTCATAAGATGCGCGTTATGAACTTCCCTCGCTTTTAGAAGTTTTTACGTCCACGTAAGAACAAAGATCTAATACCTTATACAACGTCAAATAAATACAGACTTATCGATTACAATGCCACGGGGAGGTAATTACAACGAAGTCCAATAACGACGTTCATCGTTGGGCAACTCTGTAATTAATCGTAAAACTATAAGAGGAGATAAAATTTCGATATTCCCAAGTAGCTTTTACTCCTTTTCTTTGCCTTCATTTTCTCTCTTTCTCTCTCTCTCTCTCTCTCTCTCTCTTTCCTTCTCCACTCTCTGTACCCAATAACTTCTCGTTTTTTGTTGAGTGAGCGTTGTTCCATTGTCCGGCTAATGTATGTTTTATTGTGCGCGACGTAAAAAACTTTTCAACAATTATTGTAATTTTTCGCTGAAAACAATCGCCTTAAATGCACTGAAAGCGGTTTCTAATTTATTTCCTTGTAGAAAGTGAAAATTTTCAGGCAATGAATGTAAGTTTTGTAAAACGAGCACAATTTACCGTGCTTCGCGTGCTAATTTTTTTCGTTTCTACACTGACATTTATTAATTTTCTATACTTTTACAATGGAATCAGATTATTCAACAAAAATATCTATTCTTAACTATTATCGCTAGTCACCCATGCGTATGCATACAAATTTTAGATTCTCTTAAAATACAGAGTTTAAACGTGTAAGCTACAAAGTTTCTAATATTTATTTATTGAAATAAAGTAAAATTCAAATTTTCACGTTTTTTGCATCTCCCAAAAAATTATTCTGTATGCTAACGACAAAATTATAACTTTCAGGCATTTTTACTAATCACGCTTTTTTCGCTTCAACCAATTAGAGTCAGAATAAAACACTTCAGTTTTCATTGCTACGATGAACACAGAATTCAATTTCTAAAATGAACCCTGGATCCTTTTTTACTTGCTCGGAAAAAAAACCAATTCCATGCAAATCGTCACCCTGCGGCATACAAAGCACAGCTTCCAGTCGAGCGATCAATTAGCGATTAATTGAGCTGGTAAAACGAGTCGGAAAAACAAGACGAAAACGTCGTCGTTCCAACAGATGCACCTATTGTGTACCTATAATAGCAGTCGATAATGATGTCCTCCGGCAATTAAATCCTCCTCATACGTGGGCGGGAACAATGTCTTAATACAGTTCGTGGTGATCTCCGATTGGGTGCGCCTTTGTTACTTTGATTCTTAACACTTGTTCTTTTATTTTTCTTCACTTCTAGTAATTTATTTTCTTTCTTATTTCAATAGATTTGTTATTAATGTAATTATGCAAATGTACATACTGGTAAATCATCATCTTGAAGTTAGATGTTTGCATTGATAATATTAAAGCGACACATTTTGTGGTTTAATAGTTTCCATTATGGTATGAATAGTGAATTAGCAACTAGTTCATGTGAATGTCTTCAGTAAAGTCGTACTAATCACAAAGTTAAATTGAACTTCCAATAATTTTCATCCAACATTAAAGTTAAATTTATATCGACAGCAACAAACTTCATGTAAATTATAATTGTTCTACTTTGATAACATACAAAAGTTATGCAATATTTTCTTATATTATTAAATTGTAGAAGTTCTAAATTTTAAAAATAAGTCAATAATGTTTTTATACTAACATACAGCAAATAATTGATTAACTGTTAATTAAAATAATACCGATAAGTTCAATGCAAATAATTGAAAAATAATCAGTTTCGGGAAAAACGCAGTGGTAAAGGAAATGTGGCGGATGATATCTCGGCTATGCGATGCGACATAGATTTGAACAGCTACATAATAATCTACTAACGATAAAGATCCAATTAGCCGACGAAATGAATATTAATGCGAAGCGCTTTACAACGTAATTCATGCGAGCACGGCAGCGACAGTATGTAGTTCTGCATAATACCCCGCTAAGTAATTCACTTTCACTGAAAAGCCAAAAAGCCATTGCAGTGACAGTTCAGCGCGCGCTCTCTTATTAAGAGCGCTTAAATGGAAATTTCATTGATCGATCGCGAGTCCCCGTCGATCTTATCTCTATAGAAAACCTCTTCGATAGATAGTTTGTGCGAGAGAGAATTGTTCATTAAAAACTGCAACAAACACACAATGCAAGAGATTGCTTACGTTTTCGCTATACTCTTATTGTCAATAGTCCTATTTTCGAGTTAATTAAGCCTCTACTGTGTAGTTTTGAAATCAAAAAAGTACCAAGTATAGCGGTACACGATTTGCCGATATGATCTATGAAGCAATCTCTTCGGTGAATTTTTTTCTCTACTCCGTTGGAGATGATCATCAGAAGCTTCAGAGTATTGCAAAAGTATAGAACCGATTGCTTCAATTTCTGCGCTTTCAGCCAGAGGGTACAAACTGGGCAATAAAAGTATAAAGATACGACCGAAAACTGACAAAAAAGATCGTGCGCCCTTGACCGAAGCTGAAACAGTTATCGATCGCCTCTGCATATACTAGCCAGACAGAATTTTCAAATATAAAGTACATGTTGAACCTTCACTTAGCTTGTTTATCGGAAAGTCGTCTTTGATATTTTACTAATACATATAAAAACAAATTCATCGACGTTGAAGCAACATTCACATTTCGGTTCGGAATGTCTCAATTGGAGTGTTAATTAGGGATGGTATATATATATTTAGCAGGGAATTGAAACGTTATAAAGATCGCATTGGAATTTCACGAAAAAGTATATACCGGTACCTTAAAATATGAAATCTTTTCTTGGAAATACGAGTAGCATCTGTAAATTGATCTAGATGTCATATATGAGTTTCAGGAAATGAAACTTTATTCTATGGAAAATCAATTTACGCTCCATTGTTTTTACAATGCATGCAAGCTTTAATTAGGAAATATTGACTGTATGACCTACTTTAAATGTATTATATACAGAATTTACGAGATTCTTTGGTAAAATTTTAATATGCGTACAAGAGATGTGTTCAAAGAAATTTGAAAGACAGTCGACTGAAATTTTAATTCTCAAAACTATTTGGGAACCCACCTTTTTGTATTATAAATATTCAACATATAATATTTTAAACGTTTATGGATTGTTCTTGAGTTTACAAGAGTAACAAACAAATTTTTTTACAATTTTTACAACGGTTACATAAATACTTTACTTTTAGAGAGGGCATTGTTTTCAAAGAAAATGGCTTCGATTAATTTCGGCAAACAGCACAATGAACACCTCTGTTTGGAGCATTCTGCAACGACGAGTAAGTCTAAGAAGCGAACATTTTACGATATAGCGGAGGTTTCGTGGGCAATTAGAAAATAATCGAGCCAAGGATGGATTCCGGGTCGATCGTACGGATGTGATAACAAACGCATAAATAAGCGTTAGCAAGGGGTCATTGAGCTCACTGATCAACAGATCTTTTTGTTTAATTTGCGTAATTCTCGACAGTACGCGAATCAAAGTAAACTTAATTATATTTTAAAGGAACGTCGTTTGAGACATTCGTTAATTGTATATCAAAAATCTTTGTTTGAAAATCATCGTGTATCTAGAATTCACATTCTACAGTTAAAGCGTAAAATGTGAATGTCTTTCTTTACCCATAAATCTTGTAAAATTATCCCCACGATCGCTCTCTATCATCTGGAAAGTGTGATTCCTCCATCGTCCGTCCATTGTTGTTTGTCGCCGCAAGGGAAACGCGCCTTGAGTTTACTCAACCCTTGGTATTATGTGGATCTGATGAGATTCGTCTGCTGGTGCGATCAGTAATGAAAGTCTTTTATAATAAAAGTTATTGTTATGGGTGGTATAACACCCTATACTTGCCACGTGTCAAACATAGTGATGTTTAGGAATTGGACCGCAGATGATTGAGAGAAATGCCGTTAACCTGTTACTCTACATGAGTTCTAATGTCGATTGGGAACATTTATCTCAATTTTGTGCACACAGCATCGTACATATTACCTATTTTTAGCTATACGTTGTTTATTGAAATGAAAGGATGTAAAGACGTTACTACTCACAAAGTGCAATTATCCGAATAAATATTTTGTTGGATAATATTTGGTATGCAATGGATTTATAATGGTGTAATTATAAGATGATAAGATTTGAATTAATAGGAAGAATAACGTAAATTTAAATAACATTTTTCTTTTGCAATATTCAATGATAAAACTTTATTATTGAGTTTATTGGCATCGTTGAGAAAATATAAATCGAAACTTAATTTGAAAGAAATATGAACTATTAACGAGTTAACAAAAATGTTCTGCTTAAAATATATCAAAAGTGGCTATATTTAGTTGATAGTTAACGGTTACTTGAACATTTGTGCTTGAAGCTCTACGATATTGCGAAATAATTTTCAAAGTCACCTTTTTTTCGTTATCATTACGCGCATCCTCAGAAAATTCTTATACGAAGTTCACAGCGAATAATTAGTTTGATCAAGTAAGGAAACTTTGTAAAGGTTTACTCTTTTCTTCTGAGTTTCTACGAAAATTAATTTCAAGCTTTCGTCTTTGAAATTAAACTATGAATCATTCTAATGTGTTTTTATGATTAGTTAAACAAAAAAATTTATTTTTCAAGAAAATAAGAAGTCAGTCAAAATTACTAAATGGTATGTGTTTCAGATTTCGTAAAAACAAATTGGATATTGCGCCAAATATCCGCTTCAAAATTCCATAAAGACGTTAACTGTTCAAAGATAAAAATACATGTAGGAGGGCTTCTTACTCGGAGCGTTAGTTCAAGCCAAACCGTTGTATACGGTAATGCCCTAGTTTCGAACACCTAGAAGTTGTCCAGACAGAATGCCATCAATCTTAGCTTCTCTACTTTATTGATCGCATCCTGTCTTTTGACCAATCGATTTATTTGAATTAAGGAATCGTAAAGTTACTTGGTCCCATACTCAGCTTATCATATCACTATATAGATCAATTTTTTATCGAAGAATCTCACAAAATTTTATTTTCTATATCGAGCTTCGGATAATCGATACACCGTGTTCTCTATAAATAGCTTGGAAGATATTGCCAGGGACTTGTTGCACTTTTATCAAAGAGCGGGCTAAAATAAATCACCGATGGATAAGGCGCATTTTCACATTAACCGTGATTTTGCTCAATTTTTTGGATTGATTAATTTGTAGATAGGCAGATAGATATTATTTCGCGTTATATTCTTGAATTATCAGAATTGAAATTCTCGTCGATGAAGTAGTAAGAGACAGTTGGATCGGACGTGTCAAATATATCATTTTGACTATATTCTTAATACTATTATATTAAAACATATCAAGTTTTATGAATAACAAATTCATAATATTTTGTCTTATCACTTTAATTAGGAAAAACTAAATTTGTGGATGATAATTTTACTGATAATGAATTCATATGAGTAGGCAAAATTGGTTTAATCAGACATTCGTAATACAAATTTATCAAACTATTATTTATAGTATGAACTAAAAGAAAATATAGAGTTGCATTAAAAGAAGTTAGTATTTAAATTGTACATAATGATTTATGCAACATCAGTATTAACAAAATTTTATCGACTATATAGTACAAATAATCAGTGTAACGTTAAAATATGAAACGAAATTTTTCTTCGAACTAATTATATACTACAAAGATACCCTTGACATGAAAAGAAAATTCACCGAACGATCCCCAAAACGACGATTATTGATTATTTTCCTCCCGAAAATAAAAACCAAAGAACAATTAAAAGAGTCGTTAACATAAAAGAAAACCCCTTAGCGAAAGGACTTTAGTGTGCCGGCGCAACCTCAAAACAGTAGCCTTTAGTCGGCGCACGCCTGCGCGAGCGCAAACAAGAGAGAGAGGTTTGATTCCGAGTGAGAGAGAGTAGCAGCAGCAGTTTACAAGCGGCGTCCACGCGACTCGGGCTGTCACACGCAGCCCGGGCTACTACAGTTCCGCGTGTATTCTAGTTTTCTCCTCTATATTTCTCTGTCCTGTTAATCGTCGTATCTATCACTCTGTCTGTCTTTTTTCTTATAATCATTATGATTTTATGACCAATCGCGGGATCGATTGATTTGGGAAGTGCAATAATTGTGAAGGTGAAGTGGCTGGTAATTTTTGTGATATATATTCTCTGTCATTGAACGTGGCACGCTCTTTTTTTTATTTGTGATGAGGATGTTTGAAGATTTTGTGATAGTCAAGTGAAGTGTTCATATCGTCTTTTTTATTGAGATATATAAAGAACACGTGATTATAATATATGAAAAAAATATAATAAAAGCAAGTTAGATTCATTATTAGGTCTAGTTTTGCTCCGACTTTTCATCAGCTTCTCAAAGACTCTCCACGAAAAACTTTACTTAAAACTTTATTATTCGATTATATCAACACATCACAAACTTCTGTGACGTTTATTATTGGTACCTTCCTTCCGTTTTAGAAATATATGAAACTTGACAAAAACACAGCAAGTAATTGCTATTAAACCATCACCTTACGATATCAAAATCTAATAACTCCATAATTAACTCATAGCTCTTGTATAGAAACTTCCTCTTTGAATAAAAAAAAGACATATTTCATTAATACTAAAAATAAATATCGATCACTAACATAAGCACGTCATCGACTTGTAAAATTAAACTTTGAATTATAAATCAACTCTTTGCTAACCTGCAATCTTAATATTATTATTTTTATTAATATTATTAATAACTATTAATAATACTATTAATATTATTAATAATCAAACACACGCAAGTGAGCGAACACGTGGAAACATCACTTAGCGCCATTCGCCAACTTTTCTAATGGTTACGAGTTTGCGCGCAAGCAGCGTGCGATTGCAACTAAGTTTGTATTTCCTTTCTTATAAATTGATTTTTTATATCTCGTATATAGGCAACCTCACTCTGTTTAGCAGCAAACATTTTCGCTGTTTTTCACCAAGTCGCTCATAGTAAGGTGCTAAAAAAATTCGTTTGAAGTTCACCTTTATTAGTATTTTTATTGAATGCTAAAGTTGCTATTAAAAAGGTGACTAGCCCGATAAACAATAAATAAAATTTAAACGTACTAACCTTCTAGGCGGAATAAAAAACTTTATAACTAGATTAGCTCTCGAACCGAAAATAAAATTAACGTATGATCCAGTGAACAATAGATTTGCAAATGAAAATGATTCGTCCATAAAATTCTCGGAAATACATACTGCAAAATGATTTAGAAGTAGGATCAGAAATGACGATGTTGAAATAAAAATGTAGATTACTATTTAATACTGAGATCATACATACTAGTGAGCATCAATTGAATATTTTTTGAAGCGTATATACTGCTGTGTAAGCGCAAGAGTGCTTTAGGAAAATTATGAGTTCGCGGAGAATGATTGCGAGAGAGATGATTTTTATCGTGTTTCTTTTTTTTCATCTCTCCTCCACGTGCAGTTACAAAAGCCTTTAGCAACTCCATTAGTAATGGCCGATATTGAAATAGCGCGTGCATGAAAAAAATATGGAATCATGTAAATCTGATCATTAAACATTTGGGAGCGCCTCGAAAGTATGTCAGAGCCAATCGCCTCAGGAGCTCATTGTTTTCCCATTCACGATTCTTAAATGAGCGTGAACTTCTAAATATGCAAGCGACCGCGCGAGAATGAGCTCTGTGGCTTGATTAACAATCAAATATGCAGCAGTCGAAATATCTAATTATTTGTTATATAAGGCATCGTTAACTGTACTCATAAACTATAACTTGATAAATTTTTATGAAAAATTACCTTCATGTATTGTCTTATAACCGCTCGGGTCCTTGAACCAAAAGTTTTTATTAATTTTTTGGATTATAATGATAAAGCGTATTACAAAGCTCATTTATCAAAGTGAGAGTTGAAAAAATACTTAATGTATAATAACTAATCTGAAAATTGCGTAAGCTTGTTGTTTATCAACTGATGAGATTTTTATTTAAATAAAAGTAAAAGGCTATCGCGAGAAAATTTTTTTATCAAATAAAAGCTAACTAAAATAATCTAGGTTTGAATTGAGAGTATGTCTGTATTCAGTTTTTAATCTAAATGCTCAACATAAACTTATTTTAATTGATAGTATTTCAATATTGTAAGCAAAAAATTAGTTAAATTAATTAATACAAACCTTGCTTTCAAATTGATTTACGAATTGAATGACATCGATAAAAAGTTCTACACTCTGACCAAATTTGCATAAACAATAGCTTTAAAATTAAAGCTGGTACCACGTAGCGTCATAACACAAAAAATTGAAATAGTCAAAGATTGAAAAAACTCACTCAACACTAACACCTATATAAGAGATTGACATTAGCTTACGCAGAACGCAATTCAATATAAGCTTCCTATCCGTTCTTCAATGCGATAGCTCAAGCGTTTATTTCACGCACGTGTACAGCTCGCACGCGCTTTTCGAATTTTTTCCAGGTATCTGCTTCGAAATGGAAATGACAAAGGCCGAACGAGAGATTGTTACGACAGATTCTACACCATGCATACCAAGCATTCAGTTTTTTCAAACGATCGGTAGAGTAACAGTTTTTCATTTTAAAACATGAATTGAGTGAAAAATCTATAAACTAACAGATCGAATTTACTGTGAAAGAGGAAATAAAGCGATTGATGGACGACCAATAGCATCATCACATTGTACGACTTTCTATATGTGGCACAGGCGAGATATAAAAAAGCGCAGGAATTAATGGTATTTATTTCTCTGCAAGCGAGTGACCGTTTTATTTGCCAGATCTCACCAGCGATGAAAACTTTTTATTACTCGTACTAGAGACATGAAAATATGACGGGATACATAGCGAAATTAAATATCTTGCTATTTTCTTACTGAATAAAGTTTTTTTGTTTGCCATTACAAATTTGCGAAAAAATTCATTTAACTTTTTATAAAAATTTTGTATAAGTTTTGAACAAATCAACAATGTACAATAATGCTATCAGAAATACCTTAGTCTATAAACTGCATATAATATTGAGAAGTTTTGTTATAGCTGAAAACTTATTTTTATAATCTAACTTCGCATCTTAAAGATCGATCACGCTATCCTGAAAGTGTAGTAGAGTACTTCTCGAAAATTCATCAGAAAGAAATCTACTATGACAATCGATTTTTTAGGCGTGCTAGATGCAATTATATTTTTCTCTCGTTATTTCTGCTCGTACATGCATGTGCTTGCAGAATGGACTAATTCACCGGTGCAAATTGAACTTGACCTCTGACGTATGACCAAGCCAAATACTATAGACGCGTTGTCAAACACAGTCACGAGAAGAGAGGAGTTTTCAATTTTCTCTCAAGTTAAATTTGTTACGACCATTCGCGACCGATTCTATACATCCACCTTTCCGAGTTGATTTAAGTTTTAATTGCAAATCCTTTCGATCCAAATGTTTTATTAACATAACGCATACCTTAGTACACTGTGAAGTTTTAACATCACAAGTACAAATTCCCTCCACGAAATCCACAATAATGCGCGTAAGGTCAAACGGGTAACAGTTCAAAGTACCACTTAAACACTCGTCTTTGGATCTAAACGCTCTTGGACTTTCTCGTATAGTTCATTTGCATGGACCTAAAAGACTTTAATTCCTTTGTATGACGTGCTCCAGGCGCATGTACATAGTACTTTTAAAATTTTGCTGTATGTAGTTCTACCATGACTGCAAATAAATCGCTTGATTGAATTTGTGATTAACGTTGACATTTTCTTTAAAATTAGGCTGGCTATAACTAAGCCGTGTGTGATTGTTCCAGTAAGAATTTTCACACTGAGTTACGTCATGCAAAATAAAAAAGATGGTAATTTCAAACTTCATATTCCAACGTAGTGAAAAAAGTAATATCAGAATCAGATTTTGAACGTGAAAGACAGCTATTACTGACGAAAATTTTTCGAGGAAAAATAATTCTTTTATTTTTTGTGAAAAGAAGATCAAAGTCCTTCTTTTGAATTGCAAGACAAACCTGCGACTTGAATGGAAATTCGAAAGTAAAATGTTCAAAGTACACTTGAGAAGCTGATGAAAGAAGTAGTGATTGTTTACTTGCTGAAAGTAAATGTTTGAATGTTCACGTCAATTACTTGGCATTTGGAGAGTGCAGTGAAATATTCAACGACCTAACAATTGAAAAGTATCCATTATTAAAAATCCAATTCCTTTCGAAATTAATATTTCCATATATTGGCATAATAGAAATTTAATTAATTCGGTATCAAACATCTAAAGTCATGTCGTGCGGCTATAATAGCATCGTGCAAAAGGCAAAGAACATCCTCATCTTGTAATAAAAACCAGTATAGGTCTGGTTAGGATAGAGATAACAAAAAAAGAGCTAAGCTATTAAAAATTACCGTGCTTTCGCGGATGTTATTTCCGCGTCGTGGAGGCAACAATATGCGTTGGATAGTATCGTGTCGAGGTCAGGTGCACAAGCGCACCGAGTGAGTATTCATGGCTTTAAGGATTTTACGAGGGGTATATGTATAACGTGAGTCGATGTTTTACGTCGTCCGTTCCCGTTTAAGAATTAGAATTTTTTGATATTTATATATCTTCAAAGTGATTTATCGCTTCCATAACTGAATAAAAAATGTAGTGTCCTTGAGGTAAATGATTTTTAATCGAATTGTGAAGTTTGTTGCTTGATGAAAAATTATTTGTTTTTAGAAAACGTTTATAATCGACTTGTATTCTATTTATTCAAAGAAAAAGCATTTCATGAATCGTTAAAAGATGCTGGTTATAATCATTTTTCCAGTAGTTTTATCATCAAAGCAAATTTAATGATGTTACTTACCTATGAAAGAGGCTATGCGGAAGTTAAACACATAATAAATTTCTGAAAAATGTCATTCACTTGCAGGCTATACATCAAAGGCACATATACAAGTTGAAAATTTCGAAATCCACGAGAGCACTGGTATACATTTGTCATATATATCGTTTAATAAACGCAAAAAAATCTTTACCTCTTGCAGTGATATCAAAAAGAAAAGCAAATCAAAGCGACCCAGTTACCGTACAAGTATTACACGAGAAAACCTCAAAGGACAAATACGCACGTTTACTTAAAGCACCGAACAAAAAGCAAGAAGTAGAAGGGGGAAAAAGCTCATTCAGAGCAAACAAGTATGGGCGAGTGGGAGCTTCGCGAGTGTATTTTTGCGAACATAAAAGAATCGCTCTCGATAAATCGATAGAGTGGCAACAAAAGAGTGCATAATATAAGGTTGACCATCGAAGTATCGAAAAGGGAGGCCGACCGTAACTATAAAAAGAAACCGACTGTGATATATGATATGAGAAACATGCCAGCAGTGAAGTGAACTATTTTTTTGTTTTTGTAACAAACTAAAAAAATCTATAAATATATCTGCAACATGGCAAGTGAAGAGCCACAATTGCAGTGTGAAACACCACCGCAACATTCACTTGACGAGGACACAAAACAACAGCAACAATCTCAACATGGACGAAGGATGTCACATTTCAAGGAATATAAGTTCTTTCGCAGTTTCAGCGCCAAAGTCGAAAATTGGCCAATGCGTAAAGCCGAAGCTCTCTGGAGACGCATGCGCGAGAAGAAGATTGCAGGTACGAATACATGCACGTTGAGTTTAAAAACTCCAATTTTTGCCTGTTGATGTGTGCAAATTTGATTTATATTGTATCTGAATCGATAATGTGGTGAAGATATCACATTTAATGACAGAATTGCGTGTTTTAAAAACATTTATTACGTACATTTCTGGCAATTATGCACAGTTTTCGATTACATTATAGCCCATCTTTTATAGCAAATATTTAAAAAAATAACAGCGTTTGAGTAATTTTCTAGAATGGCTCTATAGGGGGAAATTTTAAAAACATAGTTGTAAGAAATATCTCTGACTGTGTGCTGCACTGAAAATAATTACTTCGTATTTTTCATATTTACAGCACATTCGTTTATTACAGCACAATTCAAAGGATGGATTTTGATATTCAAATTTTATCCATTAATATAATAACGGCACTATAGTTATTATATTTTTTCGCAATAAATGTTTTGTTCGATTAAATTAATTAGCTCGCGTAGTAAAAATTAGAAAATAATTTTTTCATTTATTTTAACTTTTCCTTACCAAATGAATACTTTCAAAATAAAAAATATATATGTGTTTTGAAGAACATGATGTACGATGTATCAGTGAACAATGCAACTTCCATTACGTAAAGCTCCGATGTCCTTTCTCTCATCTATATCAGTGAAACTTTCCCATTGGAGCTAGTGCGCGCAATTCCCACATCTCTCCCTCTTTCTCTAGCTCGCAATAAAATCGTAGACCCATAACACGTAAAATATCTTCCTCTTGGTGCAGCAAAAATAACGGAGCCGCGCGACTAGGTTTCCTTTTAAACAAAGGAAAACGGCGCATTGATTTTTCAAACGGCTCTGCGATTCATGGAGTTTTCCCTCGGGCCGCATTTCAGTCGTTGGGGATGTTTCATGTGGGTACAGTCTTTTTTCTGTTGGGATTGCTACGTAGGTATAAACGTTGATTTGAAGTATGCGACAATATCGTATATGGCTATAAAGTTATTTTGGAAATGAAATCCACAACGTGTAACGTCAGAGATATATAGTTGATGTTTTCATTCGATTATGACTAATGAGGATTGATCGATGAATTTATGCTGAATATTTTAAAATAGAATGTGATTAGCTTGTGTTTGAAAATAAGGGAGTCAACATTCCTATGCTTCCAAGCTTTGATATAATATTCATGAATGTTTTACTATTTTAATTAGAAAATTGAATTTTATATTCTTGAATTGAATTTATGTATATAAAGAAATATCTCGTTATTTCCCAAAAATCCGGTTATGTTGATAATCATGTGAAAACTCAATGTACTTTGAGTGTTACATTAGAAATCTTCAAAGTACAAAAAAAGATGTATCTCAAATATTCATAACCTAGATATTTAAATATAAACCTTAAACGTTTCTCTCGTATCTATATCAAAATAAACATTCCTCATCTCAGGCAATAATTCTTTGTGTCCTCCATAACCTTTCATACCTGCGCGCGCAATTTCAACACCGATGCCATTTCCACTAGTCTTCTCTGAGCGATGAAAACGTGCATCTGCAAGCGATAAGGACAGGGAAGAAAAAAAGACACGACTCATCGCTGAAGTAAAAGCTATAGCCAAGACGTCTTGTCTACGAGCCAATCGTTGTGTCGTGATGACGATCGAGGGTATTTTTCGCGCGCTGCAGCTGTGAAGTTTTATGGGCGCGCTCTCAAAGTGCCTTTTACGGCGATGTGGTGAAGTCTTTGCAATGTGGGTTTCTCTGGTACGTATACCGTGCGTTTTCCCGGAATTCGCGAAAATTACTGTAACTATGTTGCATTATTCTTTACGGTTGAAAAGAGCTTACACTTTTAACAGAAAAATCGATCATTTTCACGTGTGGCGGCTATGAACTGCATTTTCGAGAGAAAAGCTGGTATGCTGGGTTAATTAGCGAGAGAATATTTGTGAACACTTTCATTTTCAACCTATGTTGCTAATGACTAATTACTTAATTAAAGGGAAGGTTTAGAATAATCAACTATCAATCAAAACACCACAAGAATAGGACAAATGTTATTTTTCAAGATCTTAATCCTTGTTTAGTAATATCTCTTCTTGAAACGTTTTTTATTCAAGAACATATTTTCATTACTTTTTAATAAGAATATAGAATTTATAATTAAACCTAATTAGAAATAAAATAAAGAAGTCCCGACAAGTACTCGAAGCTAATGACTATAAAATCACTTTCTTACAAGATTAGAAGTGTCGATGCGGTAGCAAGGAAATTAAGTTTCAGAGAGGATTTCCGCGTTAAACGCCAATGGATGACTTTCACGCGCTCATCGCGTGCAATATCGCTATTGGCTTTTTGCGGGCATTTTGAAAGCGCACCGCCGCGACGCGATGCGCGAGGGCAACTAGATTTTCGAATTCACGCTACAGGATGCAATTAATTTTCATTGGGCAATGAGCCTCGCAGCTTTCGATAACTGTATTATCCTATTCACCATCAACTCATTTTCATGCTTATTGCTATAAAAATGATAATATTGCTTGTCGTCTGTTAAGCATCTAATGCTGATATAATTTTGTTTTTAACAATGGCCTAAAGGGTGTAAATTAGATTATTAAATAATAAAATGAGACTAATAATATACCAATGATATACCAATTAATAATATGTAATATTTTGGTTTTTATATTATTTGATTTAACGTAGTTAAATATTTACGTAGGTGCATAACAGATATTACATCAAACTATTGCAGTTTTGAAAATTAAATTGATCTGTAAATGCGAAGTGTAGATCAATTTTATATTTTACAATCCTATTATTAAGTTTTGAAACGTTTGTACTATGAAAATGCTACTAAAGTGTGTCGTCATTCCAAAAAAAAGTGGAAAAGTTTGAAGCTGCTTATAATGCCGGATTAAAAGAGTTTAAATTCCTAGCACGATTTCTGGGGAAAATATAGTCGAGGGGTTATAGGTTGAGTGCTTTGCATATAATAACGGTTTGATGAGTCGCTGAGATTACATACGCGTTTCATTCACATATATATTTCAGGTCGTCAGTCAATACTATAATTATACGCATAATAAGAAAGAAAGATTAAAAACTGTTTTAGCTATAAATTTCAAAGTTGTAATTTTATCTTTCTTTTTTTATTTAACATAAAAACTTGTTCTACTTGATTTTACGAGTTGAACACTCATATTGTCCGTCCAAATTATTCTAACAACTGGAGCGGTAAGAGCCAATAAACTGGCACTCGCACTTTGCACTCTCTGTAACTAGCGGAAGAACGGGATTCTGTGGTTACAGTTGCATTGAAACGTTGTGAATTATTGAACGCGAAATACGCGCACGTTAGGGTATATCAACTCGATTATTTTCGATCAATACCAATTTGGAATTAGATCTAGTGGTTTGTTGGAAAAGCAGGTACGTTTTGTGATGAATTTTTAAACATAAACCAACATGTTGCTATATGCATTTGTAGATTTCGAATAAATATGTCAAAACATTGAAGGTAAGATACTAAAATACTAATATTAAAATGCTAATGGTTATTGCATGAGGAAATGTATAACATTTCTTAATTTGTAATAGCAGTATATAAAATGAGTGAAGATTAATGTAACGCATGAAATTTCACACAGAATTATGTGATATATAGAGTGGTAAATTTATTGAATATAAAGAAGCTCTAGATTATATGTTTATTATCTTAATACAATGAAAACAACTTTACTCTGTGAAAATTAGGTCACAACCATTTGTTCTCCTACATCGAAAGTAAAAGTCATTCGTAAAAGCGTGAAAACAAAGAATATTTTCAGAGGCACTTACACGCCGTCAATGTCATTAGAATAAATCATAACCGCGCACTCGAAAGATATTAATCAATAGCCATAAATTGCATTGGTGATTTTTGTCTTTTTATATATAATGCTATCTGAATCTTGTCTTGCACGTTGGCGCGACCAAAAACAATTACGAAAATAGCTGCAAGCATCGATCTAACTCATATAAATACGATATGGCGCATAGTAGCTCGTAATCGAGGTTCGTTTACCGGGAAATGTATCTACTTCACGCATGACTCGGATGTTCGGATGGTTAATGTATGTACTTTAGCGAGTAGCGAATTTAACTTGATGTTTTATGTATGCATGAAGTGTACTGCAAGCTCTTAGATGAGCTGAATTTTCGAGTGATCGATATGTTATTTCAGGTTGAAATTATTTACCATATATATATATATATAGTATGCATTGTCAACAAGAAAGAAAAATAACTACGTTCCTTTCAATCAATCATTGAGAAACTTCTTACCCTCAACGGGATAAGCCCTAAATCAAAAAAGTTCTTTCGTGATAAACCTAATTTTCAAAAACCAAAGTCTCACCCTCCTGTACGCGGAAGTCAAATTTTCGCTCGCCGAATTACTTTTCTTTTTCACGCGTAGTCATCAAAGAAAAATCTCGTTCCTTTTGCCGATTTATTTTTCCCCTCCATTATTCATTAGCCTCAAGGTATACAATGATGAACTGGCACGTATTTCATGCCATCGCGTGTATTAATAAATGCTGCACAGAAAAGGTGGATTGATAAAGAGCAAGCTCTCGCGCGGTTAAAGGTTATTATGTTCATGCATGATTTGTTGCGGCGACACCACACATACACACACACACACGCGCGCGCGGGTGCATTTACACTGATTTATAATCGATACAGTCTTCGGAAAAAAGTAAGAATATTCGCAAAGAAAAAACAAATAAGAACGTGAGAATGTATAGAAAAGTAAAATAAAGAAAACTTCGACAAAAATAGGAATAAATGATAGATAAAATTTTATCGTAGCTAATATTGCAAAATATTGGGTAAGTCGGCTTGTAAGAAAAATTTCAACAGTATAATGACCATGTTCGTGCTTAGCTTGGTTTGAACAATGCCCTGTATGATATGATACGATAAGAATTAATAAAGCGTCTAACGTTACGTTTTATGATATCCTTCATGTGTTCGAGGCGCAATGAGTAACCAACGCAGCAAAAATAAAAATGATAAGGAAATGAAACGAATATATCGATATGTTTTACATGAAAAGTAAAACACAAGTTATTCAATTATGTATGTTATATAGATATCTCTAGTTAATAAAATATAAAGAAAAAATTTCCTATTCGCGAGCATTGCAACGATGACTCTCAGTGTACGTGTCTTTTTATTATTAAAAGAAAACTGTTATCAAGCTACAGCGCATCGCGAGGAATAAGTATAAAATGATGTAGAAATGAGAAGAGGGGCTGTGCACTTTCACGCTCTCAAGTAAATCAGAGCTTCTCCTCTGTGCAATGAAAGGACCTTGGCTAGCGTAAAATTTACGCAGTGTTGCATTTAATATTTTCTAATTAATGTTAATATTGGTGAGAATAATTGATTGAGGATTGATCAATCGATTGATCGATGATACAGATTTCATTTATATGAGGACACAACTATATACTCTGATTCTTTATAGGGTAAATATATTTCAAAGGACTTCTAATTATAATGTTAGAAAACGTACTTGGTCTGAAGATTACCATTATTTTTAGTATTCTATCTTGCAATTAAAATTATTATGCAAAGCAAAGTAGGAATAAATCTCGGATATCTGTCATATCGCTCGATTTTAATAACATTATTTCATGCACGTTTTAACGATCCAGTTATCCAACAATATTCAATTATCTATCTATTCCAAGGTATTTCAATCTTGAAGATAAATGAAAAAAATTGTACACTTTACGTAATTTTCAATAGAATTTTCATTCTTCTAGCAAACTTCACGTAGTTCTGAAGCTATGATATATTTAGATCACTTCACTCGAAGGTTACGAGGTTAAAAGCTTGTTGTTCCGAGAGAATTCTACAAACAGGCCTACGTGAAAAAGCTCACTAGCTATAGGTCCTTTTTAGAATAGTATTTCCCATTACATCGAGTATTGACTGGAAACGGCTCGTGAGCGGGAGAATAAGGGAGGGAGAGAGGAAGAGAGAGAGAGAGAGAGAGGTTCTCTGTTCTTTGGTACCATTAACGTTTTTCTCTATTAAAAGCTTCGAGAGACGCAATTCCCGCCAACAAAGGAAACCGATTGTACGCGTGAAGTATTTCATGTACGATATTCCATATTGTGGTTGGAACTTTTTTGTTTGTTTGAAACATTGAAACTTTTGTTCATTGTAATTTCAAGAACGTATTTCATACGTTTACGTAAAAGCTTTCCGAAAGCAATGATGAAGGTTTTCATATTCTTGAGCGCTAACATTTATAAACGGACCAAGTTTTAATAGAGTTCTATAGAAAATATTGATGAAGAGCTTTTGAAAGCTTTAGTGGTATGAAAGTCATAAATAAACGAAGTGACGGAAAAGGCAGTAATGTTATCAAAATTTATTGCCGTGTAGCTTGAAACACGGAAATTGTTTTTTCAGTTAACTGATAATTTTTGTAGTTTCAATGACTAATAAGGAATCTTTCTGGATAAACAATTTACATGCGCATTTATATCTATACGTTAATAGTCATTCAATACAAGTAAGTAATACACACGATATATTATAAGCGATTTAATTCGATTCGTATGTTCGAGTTCCCGCAAATGGAGAAGAGAACAAGAAAAGAAAAGAAGTAACCCATATAAGTGTTTGTACGCGTTTTATTTAAAACCATTGTATTCTATTCAAGGTTTTTTCACCATTTGACACATTTTTCCACGAGCGTATGTTGCTGTTCTATGGAAAAATATAAACAGCTGATTTTTTTATTTCAATTCTTATTTACGCTACCGTACCGTTTGTAATGTTACCGTTCGAAATGTTTAAATACTTTCTTCCGAGACATAAAGGAAATAAATTGTTTATGGGCCCAAGTTTAAATAAATGTTTTATTAATTGTGTAAAAAAGTGGATTGCAATGCGTGAATTCAAAAGAATGAAAATAGTATTTGCGCTGAACTAAATTTTTTTATAATATTTTATATATTTTGCGCACTCTCATCTAGCTACTTCTATGTTTACTCGTTTTTTATCAATGGTATTCCCATTGCGGAGAAATATTCGCTTGGGAGAGTTATTCGATGTACGTTGCATATACGAAATATTGGAAAAAAACTACAAAAATCTTTAGGACAGTTTTTAATGATGCGCTAAAAAAGTTAAATTGAATAAAAACTAAAACTTTTTCAATTTATCACAAATTTTTCAAATAATGTAAGCTTTAATTAATATATGATAGATTTAGTAGTCCAAACATTGACGTTTACACTCAGACGACAAAGAGTAGAAACTTCTTTTTATATGAATTGAAATAGCTTTGAACAGTTGTGTGCTGCTTCAACTATATACATTGTAAAATTTTCATTCATGAAAACAAGTAAACTGACAAACATAAAATGTCATACAAATCCATACTAACATCCCCTTTGTTCTGCGTATACTCGGCAAACCGATATATGTCTTAAGAACAATAGCATCTCATATCTAGGTCAATTTTACGCTCGTGACCCCCCTCCCCCCAGACGCAACCTTGCAGGACTTTCTCTCTCTTTTCAGTTGGATTTCATTATTCTTTGGAAATATGCCATGGTCGACCGGCTTCCTATCACGGGGGCGCCGCTGTTAATTGGAAAGTATCGGACGAGACACTTTTAAATAGCGTGTATATTGATTTGACGCACATACAATTTACTAACGATTCGACATACGATTCGTTCGTTTACTAAATTTATCTATTGTATTTTTAAATTATTTTTTCTACATAGATGTTACTTAATCTTGGTATAATAGATTTTTTTTAAATAAAGAAACATCAATTTGGATATCCTCCTTTCTTATTTTTATTAAAAATGTTTTCTTCGAATTAATTTTGTTATCCACGTATTTTTATTAGCTCTTCGCGAAAATTGAAGTTCCATATCATATACCGCGAAGATACTAAAACAAACGCAAAACGAGACGAAATGAGAGAATGCTTTCAACCTCCATTAATTCCGATGTAGAGACTCATAACCGTGGCAATAATCCCCTCGCAACTTTTCTCTGCTGCCATTGTTCTCTACAACCCCTCGACTCACAGTAAACGAGCTTGCAATCTCTTGAGGGGAGGGAGAGCACTCGAGAGCTATTTACGGAGTCGCTCGAATGGATAATTTTTGTCAGAGGAATGAAAATAGAATGCGTAAGGAGACGCGAATATTGATAACTGTGATTATATCGTTCAAATGATTTTATTGTGTTCAATATCAAAATTAGCTATGCATTGTCGGTTAACCAGGCTTTTTTTTGTTTTGTTTCAGGTAAGCATTTTCACTTTAGAATGGATGTTTCGATTAGCATTTGTAAGTAATGCAATAATAACTTTGTGTATTTATAGACATTATTCAAGGATATTTTTATAATATAAATAGAATTTATTGCTACAATTTCTTTTGAAAAAAATACGAAATGTATGTTTCGTAGGGCTTATAGAAAGGATATTAAATAACAGTTAATTTTTTACCAATACAAGTGAATAGAGCTCTTATATTTACCAATATAAATGGTAAGAATCTTAAATAAGAACCTCTTGCACCAATTTTTCATAATGTTTGTCTCCCCGCCCACGAGACCGTTCCTAGTGAAAATCCTGAAAGTAGGAAAAGTTACATCTGCACTCATTTAGATAGTAGATGGTGATAGGGATGCTTCGGACAACAACTAAAAGTTAATTCGAACATCAAAAAGTTCATTGTACGCGTATATGTATATCGATCGTCGATATTTTTAAATAGAAAACGAACGTTTATCTATTAGCGGTGAGAGAGTTAACTTTTATTTTAAATATCCAATGTTTCCCAATTATTACATTTATTCATTTGTTTTTTGTAGTGTGTATGGATTCGTGGTTTGAGATATGTAGACACTGGCTCTTACGGTCTATTTCGACGATTTTCAATTTTATGACAAATTCACGTACATTGCATGTGTGTAGATGTTATTGATTCGTGTTAGTAGGACGGAAGTTAATCGTTTGCATTTTTAAGTGCAGATTATTATCAGGATAAATTTCTTTTATACATATTGTTTCTTCGGACAGTTTAGATAAATAATGACTCTATATATCTATTTATTGTATAGATTTGGAAAGTGTTATAAATTACAAATGTTATCACTATTGTTATACTTTTATTCACGAGCAATTTACGTTCTACCTATAATCTGCAAATGTTTTTATTTTATAACCTATATCTTTAATCACGAAAATAAACAAATTTCTCGAAATATATATGTCTTTTCAGTAGTTTATTTCGTAATAAACTAATTAGCGATGAAGCATTTCGAAGTCACGCGGCAAATAGGCACAATATAGCGACCCTTCGCACTTCAAGAATAAAAATGTAACAGCCAATCCCTGTACATATATAAAACAAGTCTACTTTGTCATTGTACAATGTCATAATTATAACATTATAGTCAGATAAAACTCCATATACTTGTTCTCTTTACTGACTTTTAATGTTCCCTATAAATGATAATGAACGGTAGTTTGATCAGATAACTTAATTTCACCAAAGTACCTTACTTTATCTAATAAACTTGTACAATGTTTGACAAAAAAAGCTAAAACTTTATTGAGTTCCTTTCGTATAACCGATTCTTGAGTTATGATCAAGTGTGTCAATATTAACAAAAAATCCAATGTAAGGTTAGCAAAGAATATACGAGCAGTATATTCTTTATAGATTTTAGAAAGGAAATGCATTATAGAGCATTGATATAGATCTTGACGAGCGTTGCTTTCTTCTTGGGCGAGGTCAAAAAATTTAAATTGATTCTATCGAGACGAATTGCGATTATTATGTATTCTTGGTTTTAGATATCTACGTCCGGAAGACGCTCCAAGGAAAATAAGTGATTTGCATATGAAATGTTAATTAAATGGAACAACATTTTTTATACTAAAATACAACATTATTTTCTACTCGCAAAAGTTGGAAAATTTAAGGGATCTCTCGTGTGAAGCCGTCAACAGTATTTTATCATTGTAAAATTCTCTTTTGTACACCAGAAAACCACTTGTACGAACGCCACACAAATTTTCCTTTCCCCTCATTGTCCATATACCCCTATACTAACGGATAACATGTTTTGCGGTGCTTTTGACCCTGGAAATTTTCTTAGGGATTTATGACTTGGAGCTGAAAACGATAAAGTAAATCAGCTGCTCTCTTGCATTTTACACGCTTTTCGATTTTAATATTTCACGCTTTGATAATGTTTATTGAGACTTTGCCAGCATTGACTCGCAACGTTAAATATTTAGGTGCACACGTGTTGCTACAGCTGTTGAAATCGTGAATAGGCGTACAATTTTTTACCGTATTAGAATTGAATGGAGAAATTTCGGATAACGATATGATATGAATTCGATTATAATTTTAATGGAATCACATATTATATTTATTAATATTGAAAAAATATTCAGATCCATTTACAAGCATTACATATAGACTATTAAGAAATATTTACTTGTATAGACTATTTCACTAAATAACTTTCTCATACAAATTAACTACTTCTGATCACTCATAGCACATCATTCGACCGTATGGGTGTGTCGATTTGTCGCAGTAGTTATATTATCTTTCATAAACGTAAATGCAAATTACTCGATTCTTACCAGCCTTCTTTAGTTCTGTACTATAGTGCTATTTCAATAGAATTTTATTCAAATAAAATTTCCTATAATATATAACGGCATGCGCATGCTAATGATGCTTTTGTCTTTTGAATAAAGTAGAAAGTATTCTGAATCAGGACTGGACACAGCTATTGAATACAGGTATAACATAATTAAGTTATATTCGTTAAGTTTAACTCGCAGAGAATGCTGATCACGATCATTATAATTTCAGTTGTTTACTGTGATTTTTTAATTAGTAAACTGACATGTGTCTCGGTTACCTTTGGGATTTCTAAATAAGAAAAACATCAAATAGAAAAGGAAAAATATTTCTTATAAAATACAATGGAATTATTTTTTCAGTGTAATAACTTATCGGACTTACATTATATCAGTACTTTTCAGTATGTTCAGAAAAGTGTGAATGTTCAAAATGCCTAGATGGGTTAAAACATTCGTACAAATAAAAGCGCCTACCCAATGCAACCCAACTTGCATTTGTGAGCGGCTGGCACAAATAGTAATCCTCGCGCTGTTTCGACCGTAAAAGTTCAATTGCGGCTTTTTTTTATTATACTGAATACATGCCATTTGAATGATAACTGTCATTTAAGATTTTTTTACCACAAATAACTTTAGGCGTTTTGTATTTGCAGCATACAATGAAATTTAATTGCTGCCGAATATCAATAATTCGATGGATTTTAATTGGAAATGGAATGAAAGCGTTTTTACTTTTCTTGTTTAATTGAAACCTATTACTTGCCAGTCACGTACGAGATTGATTTGAATTGCAGGTTGCATCCAATATTCTTTTTTTATTGTTAGTTGTATTTATTTTTATAGAAAAGTCACCATTATTCGTATTATTATAAAGATGAAATCCTATTGTTGCTGATGGAAGTATTAGTTACATCCTGTCTAATATTTCATTCTGCTTTTCAAAATGTTATATACGGTATTTAAATGAAAAGAAGGTTATATTGAATTTATGGTTGATAGTTGTATATACTAACTATTCGATTTTATTAAATAAACGAACTTTTCTTCAATAAATAAGTAGTTGAAAACGAAACAAATAAATTAAGAAACAATAAAATATAACAGTACAGGCTAATGATGATATTTTATCTTCTATGTAGATGCACCTAATTATTTTCTTATACAATACCCATTAACTCCCATCGAACTTATATACACGACAGCTCCGAGAACTTCCCTTTGATATAAGTCTGTGCGTGGCATGCAGAGCACTTGCGATTTCCCCGGAACGCGCCTTTTCTTTTTTTTCTTTTATCTTCAACTCTCGCCGAAATTTCGAGTGCGCTGGTGAAAGTACATCGATCAATTATCGTCTTGCATTTGTTTACGGCTTTCTCACCTTTTGACGATTGCATCGCAATGTTACGCCGATAATCACGACTTCGCCTGAAGGGTTATGTAAAACCTTATAGATTAGCCGACGATGGTAAGTGAGAAACGAAAACAAAAAACAGTATCGTTTTGTTTTTACCGTTGATCTTCGTACTGAACATTTGTATATTTGTGAAATAGATATAACATTTCTTTTTACAATGAAACTTATGCTAACTAAATGTTTAAGAATGTAGTATTAAAAATTGATTAACAAGTCAACAAATTCAAAAACTTTAAACCCAAATAATTAATGAAGTTATGTGGTTTTCAATCATCTTATAATATCCTTTAGAAAACCATAAAGCGTGAAGTAAAAAAACATACGAAAAGGAAAACATGCGAGGTTAAGGACAAAACTCGTCTTTAACCTCGCACCCATTAAAAGGACCTCAAACGAGAGTTGCAATAATTCTTATGCCAGCTTCAGTCGCGTAGCGCGTCTCAGTCGAAATTCAATCCGGTGCGGTGTCGCTTATCGGCAGTTTTACGGCGACAAGCGGTTCTCTCTCTCTCTCTCTCTCTCTCTCTCTCTCGCAATCTCGACTTTGCAGAGACACACGCGTCGATTTATAGGCTCGATATTGCTTAAAAAAGAGAATTTCTTCTCCCTTCTACGAACAAAAAAAGATATATAAATTTCAAGGATGGCTCATGCCTCTACTTGGGCTATTGTTTTCTCCTGCAGGAGAGAAGAGCTTTGTAAAGCACAGATGCAATACGAGATGAAAGTTACAGGGCGACTGATAATTTTTATCAAGCGCTTTCTTCGCCAGTAGATCGCGTTTAAGTTTATAATTAAATCGACGATCGTGCTTCGATATATTTGTTATGAACGCCAACGCGCGACTGGTGAAAGGTGAAAAGAAATGTGAGAGAATATTCGATGATATATTTTAGTCGCATAAAGAATGAAAAATCTTATTGGCAGTGTTGAAAATATACGATTATCGTAGGTAATTTTCTTTACATTTCACTATCTAGTAAATGTGGCTATACATTACTTGCTTGCAACAATGAAAATATGAATTATTTATTTCAAAAGCCGACATTGATGCTGTTAAAATATTTTCAATACTTTAAGAACATCTTAGCGTCATACATTTTTATCATATATCATCTACCTTTTGTAGTTTAAACTAACTTCCCTAATTAATTTTACGCTAGACTCTACGGATTTATTCTAGCGAAAAACGTAGCGAAAGTACATTTTTTCATTCAAAATTGTAATACTCCACTGGAATAACAAAAAGCGTACTTTTCGTGCAAGTAATTTTCGTGTCACTCACAATTATGCTGGTCAAAATCGTTAATTCAAAATTACTCGCGCGAATAAAGCCAACTCTTTATGAGCATGTAAAAATATCTTATTTGCAAGGTGAATAAAAAGCTAAAATAATGTATCCAGCCAAACAAAGTTTGAATAAGTTACTTTTAAAACGTGTTTAATAAAATGAGAGCAAACTGTTCTCTTCTTTTCAAACAGTTTTCGTCAGTTTCTGTGGAACACATGCAAAATGAAAGTATGAATAGTGAAAGCGCATTTAAAGTATCTTTCCGAAAATAGCATGAAAACATTGAATTACTCTGATTCTCTAAAATCTGTTTGCATTAAGTCGAACACTCTCACTTTAATGGACATTTTATTTGCAAAATATCGCTTTTAAAGCGATCAGCTGAGACTGTAAGTATCCTCCTGCAGTATTATAAAAAGTTACTGCCCGATTAATTTCTGGAAGCTTGTTTTATGGTTCATTCATAAAACAAGCTATGTATTTTTTTAAATGGAGTTTGAACATAATCATCATATTTAGACAAGTTGAATCACAATAGTAATTTCAATTTGGACACTCGATAAGAGCTTTGGACTATTAAATATATTCTTCTAAAAAGAAAAACCTTTATGTCTTAAATGAAGCACTCAAACATTGTTGTGAACCGTCAATCACGAGCTACGTACAATATCGATCGACTCTAGTTTACCTTGGCAACGCACTAATTAAACCGCGACGCAAAGCTGTGGCTGGGAGCATTTTCAGGATCGGTTCCAATCACCATAAAGTAGCCAAGTCGTTAGAAGGGAACATTTGCATTTTCAAGGGCTCGAGCCGTTAATTGCGCCAGCACCTCCTCCCCTCCTCATGGGTACGTGTAGTTACTGATTTATTCCTGCGTGAGAGATGAGCTTCCGGCCATGAGAGTTCAATGGATTTGGAAAAATCGCTTATAAAACGTGATAGTCTGAGAGAACTGTGATAGTAAGATATTAATATGATTTTGATTGATTTTACGTCAAAAAGAAACTGGCTAAGCCTATTTACTTGTTTTTTTATTTTATTAATTTTGAAATGATGCGTTCAAATTAAGTACTCTTTTAACTGAATCATAAATGGTGTGATAAACAAAAAAATAAAACTTGATAAGTTTTTATGGTCTCTGATCGGTCGTTACTTATGTATAAGTTTAAAGGAAATTGAGTGAAAGTTCCCTTTTTTCAAGGATATGAATTTAATATTTTATATAGCAGACAGTAAGATTGTTCAATGAATTGATTAACGAGAACGTTCAATTGGAATTAAAATAAAAATAGCTCTTGAAAATATCAGGTCGAAATAATTTCTCTTTAAAAAGTATTTAAAGGGAATGAATGTATGTTAACATAGATATTTTCTTCGTTATCATACAAAATGTTCACTTCGTGTGACTTCTCAATGCAATAAATACTTGCTCAAGTATTTTTTAATCTCATCTTTCTCGAAACCAAATATTAAAACCCCCTAAAGAATTCAACTAACATTAATACACATACATGCATTAAGTAGATAACAAGTCATAAAAAATAATCTCATTGCATCATCAGTAAGTACAGTACTCTTCTTGAACAATAAGTGGATGTAATAGCGTTGAGTCCCTTCTCCGACACTTGGATTTCCGATGTATGAACAATGCGAAAGAATGTACTCGTATTATCGCGTACATAAGATTTTATCGACCTTTACTCAGCACATGTGTACATATGTGTATATACACATACACACACACGTTTACTTTTCAGGTATCACAAGTGCTCTGAAACTACGTTCTTTTATGTATACACATATATGAACGTATCAGAAGATGGGTTATTCGAGGCAGGTGCTGTACTCTTTTTTTCTCTACAAGTCATTGAAACGCGTATTTGTGAATCGCTTTATCAAGTGGGATTGAAAGACGTGAAACAATAAAATTGTAATAATTGTAGAGGTTTTTATTTTTTATTTTTTTCTGTTGTTTGCAGCCAGCATTTCAAAAGTATATTCTGATATCTTTGATATTTCCTACATATTTATTTTATCCAAGAATTCAGTCGTCAAGTTCCAAGGTTTCATATAATGTTTTTTTCTATTCACAAATACTTCAAGTGATATTGCATATAGTATATAGCAAATCACTGTTGTTTGGAATCGCACACAACTCTTCGTTTTAATATCACATATTGTTAACATGGCGAGAAATTTCTTCAATAAGATTACTTGATGGAATTCGTAATTTTAGTAGATTTTCAATTACTCTAATCTTCTGAGTGAATTACGCGCATAAAACTATTTTCAACCTAGATAATATCCTTTGTTGAAGCTAAATCTCTATCGGATAACTTTGATGATGTTAACAAAATTACGTACACAATAAAGGTATCTCGGAAAGTTTACCATTGAATTTTCTAACATACTATAAATATTTCAAGAGCTCGTGAATTGATAAATTAACGAATATCACATTAATAATTTTACAAATAATATTATCATAAAAGCTTTCAGCTAAAAATTAACGAAATTTTCAATATAATTACGAGAAAAGCTGCATTATAATCTGAATATTAAATTTGGCGATAAAACGAAAGTAAATTACATGCATATAAGGCATTTAAATATTTTTAAAATTATATTTTTTGTCACACAATACCACAAAATATTAAGTAGTAACGAGAATCCAAAATATGAAAAATAGTATTTGTTTCCTTAGATCCGGAGGCATATAGCAATTTAAAATAAACACAATCATATCTCTAGTTAACCTTTCGCCTGGAGTAATAGTAACTAAACAAGAGGCCCGTAAACTGCTTAGAGCAATTAACCCGATTCCCATGACATGACGCCTTGATCTGGGTGACAACCAAAGTGCAGTTCGCGTCAATCAGTTGCGTCACGGAAACCGGCAATGACCTCCGTAGCGATACAACGGTATTAACGCGTAACTAGCTTGATACGCTATGGATACATTACATTATAGAATCGTTGCTATAACAGATTTGTTCTACTTAGCGCACGTAACAATTGGATTTTTCAGAGTATTATTATTTTAAGTGACAAAATGTAATTTTGTTGTTATTAAAATTGTTTACATATACTCTTTATTTATATTTTTTTCTGTGATATTTCCGTCAAAAGTATTGTAAAATGAGTTTTCGCACAGCAATCAATTTGATATATCGAGAATTCGATTATAAACGACATCAAACATTAAAATATCATCATAACATTTCCCACTGCCCTTTATTGCAGAAAATAATGATAATCAAACTCAAATGTCAACAAATATTTCTCTTCAATCCATCGTATTTCACCCAATTCCCCATTGAACTGCAATTTCCATCGACTAGCCGGTACCTGAATAAGTTATGCCAATTCCCACGGTAGCCTATTTCAAACTGCCATAATTATTTCATTTCAAAGTTCGATGTTGGCCTTCGATTCATCCTCACATAAACGGTTTATATCCGCCATGATCACCATTTACACATGCTTATTAGCAATGATAGATGTAACAGTTTTATTCATATTAGATATTCTATTTGTCGTGGTAACTGCAATGTAGTTCTCTTATCGTTGTTGAATAAAGTAAGTGTTGCAACATTAGTTATATAAATCGTGTTCGCTTTGATCAACATACTACATAAAAAATGGTACTCCCAAAGAGTTAGAATTCGGACAGTTTGATAAACGCCTCATTCCAAGTTGCTGCATCCTATCCAAATTTTTAACAACGAATCTATAAATCCTCGTTTACTGATATAGTCTACGCCTTCGGAAATTTCTTCGATCGCTTACTTATCTCGTACGCGTTTGTGTTTATATATGTGTGTGTACAAGTGGAATGCAATTGCAGTATTATACAGGACGTTCATTGTATACCAGCTGAGGAAACCCACACGCACGGATGAACACTTGCACTATGAGATAACTATACGCCTCCATAGAATACCTGTATGATTTTTCATAGCTTCCCTCGACACGCTGCGACAAGTGCGCAATGCCGAAGAGAGTCGAAAGGAAGATAGCTGTTGTTGCTACTCAAGGAGGGGAGCGTTGGGTGGATTTTACATATATTTTAGTATGAAGGAATACTTTGAGTATAGATAACATTTTGTTGTTTCTTTTAGATTTGAAGAAGTTTTATTACGACTATCATAAATTCACTAGTAAACCATACTTCAATTATATTTTAAATAATTGACGAAATAGTTTTCTTTTTTTTTATGTTATTTACATTCAATGCACAAAATATTGATACTTTAAAATGCTCAAAACAATACTCTCGCTGTAATGTTTTCTTTACACCAAAAATAGCTGTCAATATTGTGTGACAGAAAATATGATTTATAGCACACGAAAACAATTTATCAAATGAGATAATTTGTTTTACTTGTCGTTGTTTTACTCGTGTGTAAAACAACAACAAAAAATACGATTGAAAAACGCGATAAAGTCATCTCGTTATTTTTGGTCGGCTCGTGCGCCGTTAAAATTTATTTCTATCTGACTAAAAGCCCTAAAACAAACACCCACTCATTCGCGACCTCATTTACGCGTACAAATCGAGTGTTTCATCGAAGGCGAGAAAAAAAGAAACAGAAGAAACGATCCAGTGAAACTGACGTAAAAGCGCAGACCTCGTTTTTCGATTACAAGATCGCAATGAGTTTAAAGCTGATGAAGCAGAGGATAATAGCTGGGCTTCAGAAGTTGTTTTATCATCTTCAACTCTATTGATTCTATCGTCCTTTAACCAAGCTCGTCAATACGCTTATATGTATCGGGTTGATTTGGCTTTAAAATTATCAAATAGCTTTGCGGTACTAGCACTATTTTTGGTTTCTTTTTTTCCTTTTGAATAATAATATTTCATTCGAAAGTTGCCTGCTTAATATTTATGAATTTATACGATAAACAAACAATTTTGTATATTTACCATAGCTGTTATATTGATAGATTTCACTATACAATTCGTACCACTTATCACTGTCAGGCAAAGCAAATCAAAAAATAGAAAAATAAAGAAACGCTTAAGCTTCCACTTTCATATATCGTCTGGATTAGCCTATTACGACTTTTTCCAGCGATCAACTTCTAGTAAATATCAGTCTGCATAAACGCCGTATTAAAAATAAACCTTTGCATGAATATTAATGCACTTGCAAGTGCAAAAACGCGTCAACGAAAGTATTGCCGAAGACAACACACCTAAGACTACCAGAATTAGGAAGGTTATATGTTTGAGCTAATTGCGTATTTGTTCGTGGCCATTAATTTCATCGCCTCGAGCCTCGTCATGATTGGGATTGAGAAAACAACTAACCTTTTTTTGTACTATGTGACGTCTTACAGGTTTCTTGTCAATGAAGAGAGATAGATAAAGAGAGAGAGAGAGAGAGAGAGAGAGAGAATAAAAAGAGAACACAGGTGCAGCCGGTGCGCAACAAGTACATACTCGATTGCGATTAATTCGACGCTTGGATTTTATAAATGGCCTTGTTAATATTTGAAATATCGATTAAGTTATTGTGAGGTTTGACAAATAGTCCGTAATAATAGAACATGAAATGCTATATAAAAAAGTTTTCAGCTTATATAAGCTTATACACATGTATTTTCAGAGAGTTTTTGAAACAATAGTTCGTCAAAGTATTGCACTAATAGTGTTATTGTTTTGCTTACTTCAAATAGTCAACAATAAGCGCACACCTATTTCGTTTCCATTTATATTCTTTAAGTAAATCGAAGTTATAGATGTATCTGATAACTAAATTTTTTCTAGTATTTTTTCGTTTTTCATGAACTCATAGTATTGTTAAATTCAAGATATTATTTTCGGGTTAGACTTCTTGATATACAATGCACATACACATCTGTGACGTCAGTATCTCACATGACTCTTTTAATCAATTACATCACGAATGAACTAAATTCACTTTATACGCTATCAATTATTTTATACAAGACTATGCCCTATACTATGTCTCTGATGAATTTTACAACACTTCATAGACAAAAATATCGGAACAATTCAATTACCGTTAGAAACATTTCATTGTCACGAGGAAACTTTTGTTTTCAGCAACAAAACTATTTTTGTTATCCCATACAACATAAAATTTTTTTAAATAGAGAATTTTCCCCAACGCATTATTATATATCTGAGGAAAATTCCTTAAATTAAATATATTGAGTAATGTTCTCAGTTGATGTTGTACAAAGATAATTTTGAATGTAAAAATCAGTTATTTTATTATAATTAAGTTATTTTACTGCACGAATATTTAATAAATGACAAATACAGATTTGTTCTGATATAGAACCTGCACAGATTATTCTTGTTGTTTTTTTATCCTGTACTCTTTTTTTTGTAGAGTTATGATTTACCGAGCCTGTCGTGATAACTCGTGTTTGTAATTTGTATAAATAATTTCTTTACTTGTCGTGTATATATACACATGCATATTAATAAAAATTTAACTTTTTTACATCGACCGACAGTAACAAATTTACTATCTCGTACAAAATTCACTCACCTTCTCTCGAAATTTGTATAAATTTGAAAGTCTCGGTAACATTTTTTCCCAATTCCCCCAGGCAAAACACAAAAAAACACACAAAATAACGACGAGCAGTACAAAAAAGTTTCGTAATAACAACATTGCGTTAGCCTGAGAGATAGAGCGGCCCATTAAAAACTAAATTCCTTATGACCCAGCCAAAGAAACATGTACATAGCAGTAGTGATAAAAAAGCTTATATACCACAATAAACCAAATAAATAGCGCTAGACTTCCACATTAATATTCTGACGACGAAAAGTTTTTGTCGAGCAATGTATAACGTTTTTTTGACTGTATATGTTGCGGTAATTAGTGCCCCAATTGCATAATTTTCGCGACTTTATAAATAGGATTTCATCAATTCTATACTGCAAGCTCTTACACTTTTTGCATTACTTTTACTTTCACGTAAACTTTGCCATACACTAAAACAGATTACTGTGGTTAAATGAATGAGAAAAGTAATGATTCAAACAAAATGGTTAACTAAACTTAGAATAATCCGGATATTTAAGTTTGTTTTATATAATGGATATAAATACTAATGAACAGCAATTTTATTAACGCTATGAACTATTATATTATACTATGATTTTATATTATAGAGAACTATGATATTATATTTTATTAACGAAATGCGAATTAATCCATTAATGTTGACATTTCAAGCTTATTTTATCTATGAATGCTATAGTTGAACAACTATTCTTGCCTTCATCAATACAGCGAAAGAACTTTTTGTTATTATAACAAGTAAAAACCTTTAAATTTTCAGTGATGAATCGAATTCATATTTATCGGAGTACTAATATATTCCAATCAAATTCCAAAATGTTGTTGAGCAACCTTAAAATATTCCAGTAAGGGAACCGATTTACCGTGTAGTATCTTCCTTCATTACAAAAAGCAAAACACAAATTACAAGTCTCGAATGTAATCTTCGCTTCGAATGTTATTACTTCTTTTCTTTTCAAATAACGCGCGCGGCCCATTTGTTATACATTCATCCGCTATCAATGAGGCTAAAATCGTGCCTCGATGGAGTTCCAAGCGGCTTCCTTAACGAGTTTGCACCGTAGCGAGAAAACAAACTGGTCAGGCGTCGTTCTCATTTTCCTCGAGCTGTCATGTGCCCCTCCGGCTTTGCAATGCTTTGTGAGTAATTATTGAGCATAGAACTCGAACGATTTTCTTTGCGTTCGTTCGTTCTTTCTTACTTATTCGAATAGATTTATCAATGAAGGGTTTTCTATATATGCTTAAGGCTATTACATGCCAGACGCTCTATTGCCATTTCCTCTTCAAAAAGATATTGTCACTTCGATTTATTAATGATACTAAAAAGCCTCAACGATTCTGATTGAATATTAACATTCGAAGTAAATGACGTCCTTTTGTTTGTTTTACTATGGGTATAAGTATATTGAATGTTTTTAACCAAACAGTGATTTCTTTTCATTTATAGTATGTTTTATTACTTTTTAAAGATAGTTATTTGTAAGAAAAGACAAAAACTTGTTAAACTGCTACGCCAATATAACGCGCAATACTGAAACATTTTGAAGAAAAAAATTACAACCATCATTACAACAAACCAAACCAATGTTTTCAGTTTATTCTGTGTTAACATTTATATTTTTCGTTTCAATTTAGCTACCAATATATGTTTGTTATAACTAAAAAAGTGTTATAAAAGCACAATGAAAGATAATGAGATAAATAGTTTTATACATTGAATGCACGGTGAGAACACTTGCCGGCGTAAGCTTCTCATTACGGAAGAAGCTACACACGTAGATAAACATATGTGCATGAGCGAACTCTCTCTATTTCTTACCCTCTTACCTATCTCGTGTGCCTCGAGTTCAGCGTAAACAATATTAATGGTCGGGTAAGTGCAACGCATTAACTTCTAGCTCCTACTGCGTGTTTTAGTGAAAATTTCATTTCGACATGATTTTCAACAACAATGAAAATTGACATAATGGCAGTTGGACGAGAAAGTAAAATATATTATTTTAATTCGATTTTCATTCTGACGTATAACAAACGTTTGATTTAATGAACAATAGATTTGAAGCTTTCCTAATAATCCAAATATATGTTGATATTATGTTCTTCAAAGGTTTTACCTCTCTTAAAAGAACCCAACACTCCAATACACCGTGAGAACAATTAACTTCTCGCGGTAGTGACATAAATCTTGCGCGAGTTACGGCACTTAATTGATAACGCGTGAGAGGAGATAAATGAAGGCGAAAAAGAGACTCGACTGTCGTATATCATAAACTACTGCGGTACCATTTAGCGTTTTTCGGATGTGGCGTGTCCCCGTGCGTGCGAACTGGTTTCTATCTTCACAAATTGTTAGTCAACTTCCTGTGACGAATATTCGAATATTCGTACGTAATTTTGAAAGAATATATTGCTTGTAATGAGTAGAAAATCTAATACGTAAAAAATATTGAGAGTTTTGTTACCAAATAAGTAGTATCATAATCAGTTATATAAGTATCATTAATACCAGTAGAAGTAATTGTATTTGGGTTTTGCTGCTACGTACGTTTGCATTATTTATTCTATTTATATCTGTATTAGTTTGTCATACAAAAAATATGAGGAATTTCGGGGATTGTAAATACTAGAATAATGAATGGAAAAGTACTAATTCGCGTGACTTTCTTCTCTTGAAAAACAACAAAAAAATAAATAAAACTTTTGACCGCGAAAGAACATTGAACGAAGCGTCAATAGAGCAATGGTGTCGGGTCTTTCTTTCTCCGATGTGTACCCGCAAGCGACCCTTGCATCGAGCACACGTGCACTAACTTATTTTATTCTTCCACTCTTTGGGAGTCGCCTTTCTTCGTTTGTCTTTACTAGGCCATCACACGTTCACGACTCTCTTTGATTGACTTCGAACTGTCTGAGTATATAGTTCTTGTTTTTTAGAGTTTCGAATTCTTTGGTTTCATCTTTTTCGCTTGACTGTTTGATGTCAAATACTATTGTAGTCTTTCGTTTACCGCTTTTTGAAATGTTTGAGTTGTATTTTTAATCAGTTTGGATTGTACATTATTTTAGCGTTTGTTTGGTCGAGTAAAGGATTATTCGGTTAGGCGACCCTGAATAACCTGTGCTTACTAAATTTCTTTTTATTCTCTTTGCAAATGTATGGTGAATTTCGGAAAGATTAAGTTTACTTTTCAATTTCTACTTTCTACTTCTCAAGTCACGTAAATGTCTTAATGGTTCTTGATTTATTGGTAACAGTGCTAATTGTTAAATACAGTTCGTTATTTTGTAATAGTTCTTAATATAATAGATCACAAGTGGAATTCACGTCTTAATAAACGTCATAAACAATGAATGATCCTTTTATCATACCCGAATAAACAAAACGGAACTTTTACATAATCCTCTGGTTAAATATTTCATATAGTCTTTCTAATCGTATAACCATGAGAAAAACTTTACTATCTAATTCAAATCACATACCGATTTTAAAATTATCGATCTCATTAGGAGCATCAGATATTTGAAAATGTATTCTTTCAAGTTTGTGCACTTCAATAATAGAAAGCTTTATCTTAGCCAAGAAAAAAAGAAAGTCTAAAGGAACTTACTGAACAGACCCTTTTAACATGGTATACTTTATTGGAAAGCATTAACTAATCAACGAAAGCACTACAGAAATATCCTTATCTCGATTGTATACCATAGAAAACAAGCAAAACGAACTTGGTAAGAGGTCATGCAGAATCCGTGTCAGCGGTGCGTCTAACGGTCGTTGTCGTCGTACGACAATGGCTTTACGTGATTCACGCATAAATGCTATTGTGTTTGTTTGATCCTTTATATAGGCCGACAATTTTTTATCTATCGTGTTTACTCTTTGCACTCATTCGTATGTATATAATGTGTATGTTTGTGTGTGTGGGATGCACTCTTGCATGGATAACGGTCGTACTCGATTTCTTAATTTCGACCCTTCTAATTGCGTAGATCTTACTCATTAATGAGATGCTGTTGTTTTGAGGACGAGCATGTGCATACGGTAATTGCGATCATCCGGACTTTGGGTCAAGGATTCTTTTGGGTATTAATCGTTGACCTCGTCATTCCTCGAATGCTTACTACGTATACTTATAATTGATTTGGGCTTTAAGTAGCGTGAACTGGAATGGATAAACACATGTTCTCAACTTTATGAGAGGCTTCTTTTATAATACTCGATCGTTAAAATTTTACAAGCATATTATTCAGTGTGAACTTATGTCATACAATTTGATATTATTATACAACGGATGTGTAGGCAAAATGCTCAATAATAAAGTCATTGGGTAACGTAGTAAAAAATTGCATTTTAATTATCTTTTTTACAGTAAATATACGCTATACAATGGATTTTTCCTCGGCCCAAATAAAGACAAAATAAATCTACCTTGAAACCTGTTACGAAATGAATTAACTGGTAATCGCTTATGAAAAGAGCTTATATAAACTTTCCTTGCAAAGGGTCAAAGGTACAAATGCTATTCATTCCATCAATCGGTGAATAATCTTCTTCAGCATCGTTATTGCAATTCAATATTCTTACTCGGTAATGGCGAAAAACGTTCATATTTGAACGGATTCATCCACTTTCGAATATTCAGGTTGGATTCAAAGGATGAGTACCGTAGAAAAAATTGAAAGGATCTACATAATTTCCTACGTCCAAAAATGCTCGTTGCTATTATTCATCTTCTGATGCAATGTATTACAAGTATATATTCATTACTTGTAATACATTATGAATAATATGAATCTCATCGTTCACTCTGTTATTTATCACAAATTAATCTAGCTGGTGCAAACTTTGCTTTTAAAATGACCTCAAAATGTTCAAATGTTGCACATTGCCAAGCAAACACACAGGACGTTGCAGTGGACAACGAAGCAGAGTAGTCGCGTTCACATCGTCGAAGAAGAGAAAAAACACGTGCGAGCGTGCGGTACAGAAAACCAGTTGTCGCGCTATAAAGCCCGACGGGTTTTAAAGGCAAGCTAAAGCGACAAAGAATTCGCTCACGGTAAAGAGAGACTGAGAAGTATTGCGTACCACTCTCGAAATGTATAATCCTTAGCTGCAGCAAACTATAATACTGCGACCTTGTTTTATAGTTCAAGTTCGACAAAGACATTTCGATTCTGTATAAGAAGTCTATTCGGCGAAGGGTTGTCTTATCTAAAAGTTTTAAGTGTGTTTTAAATTCGCAAATCATGAAATTTTTATTGGATTTAAATGAGCGAATCTCGTTGACGTGACGAACGAAGTATCACAAAATGATGCTCATAAATCACATCTGCATGTATCATACTCGACGTCATAAAATAATCGAAGAACGAACCGAAATATATTTACTTCAAAGTCATTAAAATTACTCTTGGGAAGGAAAAAAAGAAAAACTAGGGCATTCGAAGTAATTGATTACCCCTGATACCCAATTCGACAAAGTAGATTAATTTGCGTGCACTCATTTTTATCGTCGCCTTTCCTGTCGATTTATTATTTTCGTTTTTTTATTTCTCACTACCGACACATCACACTTTCTCTTTCGCGCCTGAATGCGTGATCCTATCGCCACGAAAGTTTATTTATTATTTTTCTCTTGCACGCTCTCTTTATATTCCGTTGAGAGATCGACACTTTAAGGTCTTAATCGATCACGCCCACCAAGTTTGATTAATTGGGGAAAGTCAAAAATCAACCTGACAGTCCGTTGGTTCTTGGATTCGAGTGATATGCCACAAGTCGGTGTAAATCGCATGAGTGGCAAATTATTACTTGGGTGCTACTTTTTAATGAACAAATCTTGTTGCTTGATTGGACAATCATCGCGTCAGTTATAAAATAAATATTATCACTCATATGATTAAAAATTCTTTGACACTTTTATTCGGAATCAGCAATAATCCTCTTACTTGCGTATGAATTCAGCGGATCATGTCAATTTTTTGAACTGTGTGTGTGTAAAAATGTAAATAAACATATCGTCGAAGTGTAACATTATTTGCATTCAGAAAATTAGTGTTTTTAATATCGTTAGATCTACTTTCTAGTCTGTTGATGTTGACATTGCAATCTTGTGATTGATTGGAAAAATGCTAACGTTCTAAAAAAAGCAGCTTAACAGGCGTCACTTTCATATTACGACAGTTGAGGTTTGCTTCGTTAACAGTTTATTTGAAATTCGCATGACTTAACACTTCAGAAAACAACATCATGAGCATGTATAAATTTCATCCCTAGTCAGCTCACCTCTAAACTTATCAGATAAAAAAATATGTCAGCTCCATCAGTACGTCTTTCACAACTGAACAGAGACTTCGTCGACCTACCAGAACAAATAGTTTTAAAGCGTACTCATAAAAAAATAGAACAAATCTGTGCCGACCTACGAAAGGTCGAATCCCCCATTGAAAATAGTAAGTACTGAATCACGGAAAGAATACGTAATATCTTTGATAAACCCTCAAGTAACAGGTATACGAGTATACATAAATTCTTCTTTTTTCCTTACGACTGAAATATTTTCGGGCCTTTTGTGGTATACCAAACAAGACTGATCCGCTCATCAAGGATTCTTACCTCGATGAGGAGATAATTTGATAATCATCGAAGAGGATCTATATTTATACAATTCATGCGTTTTTTTACTGAAATTTGTTTTTTTTTTATTAGCAAGGGACAAGTGAAATTTATTCTTTCGATTAGAAAGTATACCCATTGTTACTTTGGGTTTTACCGACAGGACAATCGTGTTATCAATTAGCAGTAGTACAGCACTTCCAGTCTTGAACAAACGTGAAAAGACTTACGAAACGATCGTTAAATAATCATCGAGTATCACTTCCTACCAATACAGGTAATTTGAAAACTTTTCTGAGATATTTTCCTTCTGGCTGCGCAGTCCAATGTACTGACTCGCATTAATATCGTGTAAAGACCCAATACAAAAGGTGGCGTTTGATATTTCTTTAGTCAAGTTACATTGGTCGCGGCCTAATAAGTCTTATCTATGAATTTATGATGATAAAGACCGTAGTGGTACATTGGCTAAGAAACTGCCGTTGAACCTGTAAAGATACGAAATTATTATTAGCTTTCTCAAGGCCGTTTTATATTTAGATCAGCTTAAAGTGTTATTAAGGGATCTTCCAAACAGCCAACAGTTAATACACATACTTGTACCATTCAGAGATATTTTTTATTATTTTAACATTTCCAATATAAATATCATAATTTTTTTTAGCATAATACCATGGTATTAGCAGGCGCGTCTGGCATGGAAAAATTGGATTCTTATGGGACTTTCTCGTACCTTTTTCCTCTGAGAATACATCGAAAGATAAATAAATTGACGTCACGTGCAAGGGAAAGTGTTACACCGCATAAGATGAATTTAGTTCCTAATTTTTTATTTCGTTCCACACCTATATTTTATTAGGTATTCTATCATCCTTTTTTATAACTTGATTGACTTGTCTCGATATGTCACACAGACATTCGTCACTGTTTTTATTAATCTTTGAGTAGCACTATCTAGATTAATCCGTATACATACATTTTTTTTCTCGATCACTTCTATTTTGACATACACCATAGATATTTCTATCATCTCACAGCTTAATAGACATTTCTCGCACTTTATACCTGAAAAGATATAGAATGGTCGAGAGACCGACGACGATAAAGTTATTTTACGTCAACTCTACGTGTATGTTGCTTTTGCTTTTTAATGCTTGTCTTTTTCGCTTTGCTTCTCTAGTTATTTTATCTTTGAATCCCTTCGTCGTATTTATTTTTTTTTATATGAAAACACGAAGATTGAAACATATTTCAAATAAACTTCTTCATTCATACTTTAATAACTCACAGACTCATTTTCATTCAGTTTTCACATAATAAAATGAATCTAGCGGTGTCTTTTTTAAATAGTCTCAAGAGCTTAATTTCTCATATCTAGAAAAACGGAAAACTCGTTTTACTTTTTATGTCCAGGCACGTAAATAATCGATTGAAATTAAAAGCCAGACGCATTAAAGGTTTCTCAGCGCATAACTGATAAGTTTATCCTACTTGATGGTGTCTTTTTTGGTCGGGTTAATTAAGAGACGGATGGATAATTGACTTGTATGAGATTTCAATTTTCAGTTTCATAATTATTGAAATTTTACGTTATCCAATCCTTCCACAATTTCAAATGCGGCATTATTTCTTTTTCTCTGGCCAATACAAACTTTCCATTGATAGGACTAATTGGATTTTGTACTTTGTACGTAAAAGTTTTGGCAGTGTAATTTTGATACGATGAATAAAATTTAAACAAATTAGCTAATAATTATCTTGTCTTATGTTCAAGAATAATCGACAAAAACTGTGTTACTGGTGGACTTTTGCTTTCAATTTTTTTATCAAAATACTCATAAAATAATAAATGACTTTGTTTATATGTAAATTAAATGCAACTATTTGTTTGTTTCAGGTACGTAACATTCATTATTGGCTATTTCTATGGTGGAGTCTTCGATGTAAGTACATTTTAAAACAAGCGTTTTGCTTTTATATTCTTTTTATTGGTGACTTGTCTTTAATTGTTTAATATTTAAACATTCTATGGAAACATATTTAATTAAGATAAGAACGTGGTGGTAAAGCTGTCAGAAAAATAACAACAAAAATCTGGTAAAACATCAATATCATTTAACAAGCTCTCTTTGTAATTCTTGATACGTTAGACTTCATATAGCTTTTCCCGCGCTTCGCAGGAATGGGGTTAATTGACGCGTACGAGTGCTCAAAATAACCAAACTAAATGTCCTTTTTTAATCGACACATCGCGGAAAAGTCTGTCCGTTAACTCCACTACCAAGAGAAAGAGAGAGAGAGAGAGAGAGAAAGGTCGACGAACCTCTGTTATTTTCGAAACTGGCCACCTATGTATAGTATATAAGAAACAACGAATAAGAATTATATTAGGGGTTGCATTTTGATGCAAATTATATTTGTGTAAGATCGTTTACAAAATAAGAAGAATCATGTTAAATAAACGCTTTACTTTTTCAAATTTGTTATCATACTTTTGTTTAGCCTCATTTTTAATAGCTTCTGTGAACCTCTTTACGTAAGTTTGAAAACTGGAACAAGTTAAATGAAAACATATTTTAATTTCTTAATTCATATAATAATTAATAAAAAGAATAGCAACTGATTTTACCTAACGAATAATTTCCCTTTGGAAATGTAGGTGAGCACACTTTCCAGCCTGTTATCGCCTATTGTACTTTTCAGCGTTTAAAAATAAAACAAAGAAGAGAAAAAAATATCTTGGTTGTAAAAATCAGCATCGTGTTGCCTTTAGAGCGTCACGTTTTTCTACCAAATATCGACTTTTCCCCGAGAATTTTATTTCTCTAAAAAGCCGCATGGCATTTCCAAGCTCGAGAAAATTCGTGACTCCTTTTAGCCTGCTGCTAAGAGGCATTTACATAATTAGAGATGCACGCGGCCGATTGTACAAAACCTGCCGACGCTGACCGATTTTACATTTTTTTTGCCAGATAACTAATTGCATACTATCTACTTATGAAATCACGTAGTTTAACACGGAAATTAACGATTATTAAAGTATCACTGGTTAAGGTGACGCTTGATAACATTTAAATAAGAAGGGAGGGGGAGCTACTAATCCAAAATTACGAATTCACACGAACTCTTAAGAATTCCTTTTCAAAGTTATGTAACTTCGTTTTCGTATTGATAAAAAATGCTAACAAATAATATCTTGCTTTTAAAAAATTTCCGTTAAAAATTAGTTTTTTACGCAAGGAACTTAAAGTTTGATTGGAATCAATACAAAATTCCTAATGTCTTAACAAGTCATTGTAAATTGAGGGAACAGCAGAGTGAAAATGCTAAGGATCGCAATGTCGCGGAGCAAAGCGTGCGAACAATGAGAAAGTGTGTCTCGTGTCAGCTCGCGTTTTCTTGTTAATTAAACTCCGCCGATTTTTCAAGCAACGGGAAAGACAGAGAGAGAGAGAGCTCTTTCTCCTGTTACGAAACGGAAATTAACTATTGTGCGGGAAAAGCTTATGCGAACATCAACAGCCTGCAGCATTGGATGTTTATGTACAGTGATAGATAAAATTCCTATTTTGTTTATTATAAAATAGCTTTTATTCTGAAAAATCAATCTACATAACTGACAAATTCTACATGTGTATTCGATACGTTTGATTCCCGACGCATATCTTCATTTACGAGTAATAGGTCATTCAATATACAAATATTATCAGTTCGTCAGATTAAAAAAGGATATGCCTTGAATTGTATTTCCAGGCCCATTGATACTTGAACACGCGATAAACAATCCATTATCTATACGAAACAAAATTCGATTATCCAACATTTATTCTAACCAACATGCAACAGAATTACGTTTGTGAAAAACACACTCATAAATATGAAAAACGTTGGTTCTCAGTTTAACGTTATTCGATGAATATGATCGCTTACTTTTTGGTAAACTGTCACAATATATCATCGCATTCACGGAAATTTAAGCTTCATAAGGATACGGCTTAACTCGTTTATTAAGTAATAAAGCGCGTCAATCAGCAGCAAAAAAAAACAAGAAAATCGCGCATCGCGAGTTTCAGAATTAGCACTTTAAAACATTCGCGGAAAAGTGAAAATACAAAAGAATTGCCGCGCGAGAAAAGTTATCAAAAAACCTCCAGATAAATATGCTATCGGGTAACGGGAACAATTTTATTTTATACATACATTTTTGCACAATACAAAAAATTGAGTAAAAATTTATTGCTTTTGACTTCTGCATTGAATCATCGACTATTATTTAAAATTATCGTTAATTGGCAATGCATTGAAAATGTGATATAATTAGCCACAAATAAAAAGTACTTACATTTACACCGTTGTAATTTAAGCTTAATATTACAATAGAATGACAAAGCATGACCGAATGGGTTTTAAATTAGTTAATGAGACTCGGGGATCAAAGAAAGGGCAATTTTTAAAATAATTACTATGTAAAATGAGTGTTTTGCAATCAACTGATTTAAAAAAATTCAAGTATGTAAGGAAAAAAGTAACTAACTACAACGTGGCACGTTATCACTGATATAATTAAGGAGTCATTCTTAAAACGAAACTATTTGAAAGGGTAATTATAAAATTACTACAAGAGTCGCCTCATCGAACGCCTTGTTCTCTTTAAGGTTGGTAGATAACTGCCATTGGAATTTCCCTTTTGAGCCACGAGTTTGTTTATATGTTTTGACTACAACCCTTTGCTATCGCTACTTTCATATCGCTTCAGTATATAGGGAATGCCGCTTGGTGCTGTTCTCATAGTAACATGATTCTCTTTCTCTGTCACAAGCAAACCAATCTTCTTTTAATTGTATAAGAAAGTAAAATGTGATTCGGTAAATTTCAACAATTTGACTCTTCAGTTTTTTTATTTGTCTCAAAAAAAGTTTTGCGCTGAACCACAAGAAAAACAAACAAACATCGTTGATTTTATTTGAGAAAAAAGATACATCTCTCACACATAGACTTATCAGCATTGGCAATTTCTCACGAGACGCATGCATACACACAGGCATATATGCACTGCGAGTGGAAAAAAACGACCAAGTTTAAAATTGTCAAACGCAAATTTGTTCTTGCCAAATGCTGCTGATCGCTATGAAAGCGCGAAGAAAGGAAAAAGTGACAAACAGCCGTGTGTAAAAATACGACTTTAGTCATTGTATCGTCTCACGACTCTTCCCAGCCGACAAAGTTTTATGGGCATTGTATTGAGACTCTCAAGTTGATTGGGTTCGAGATAACTAACAAAGTGTTTTTAGTTCCAAAACTTACGAGGCACACGATAATGTAAAACCCAATTGCATCAATAAAAGAATCATACATTGTTGGACAAGTGGTAATCCTTCGTTTTTAGAAATTATTGATTTTTTTATTACACGAAAGCTTCTCAGAGACACCTACCATGATTTATGAGACAATGTGACTTTATCGTTTTCGTTACTCTTTCTTTTTTATTCACGTGGCCAAAACGAACGAGTTGGAACCACTGCAGTACGCATTCTCGATAACAAAAGTCGAAAATCCTGTTACGAAGAAAGCACAATGAGAAACAGAAAAAGAAAGAGATATACTTATCATGAATCACAATCAAACGGAAGGAGAGAAATTCGTTGCGAAATGAGTTTTGTGTTTCGCGCTATCTTGCCTCCAGGCCATTGCTTATACGTGTTTGTAATGATTTTTTTTATTTTCAAAATGGCTTGTGATTCTGCTGACATTTCGTTTTTTAAAAGGGAACGTCATAGAAATATTATGTTTGTACTTTTTGAATTGGAAACTTTTTTATTTGTTAAGTCAAGTATGGAGCGATATAAAATTATAAGACCCAAAATCATGAAATTCATTAAATTGGCTGTAATCAGAAAGCCATGTTAAATACAAAATTATAATTCATCAAGAAAGTTGAAAAAAAGGTACTGTAAAATAATTTAATAACTGGTTATAAACGAATACGTTTTAAATAAATCTGGTTTCTGAGGAATCTTTCAAAAAGATTAATGATACGCTAAGTCTTCAGGGAACTCTAATTCAATAAAGGTTTTAAAGCCATTTCTATACATCTTTTTGACCTAATTTTTTCAAACGCAAAATCCTAAAACATAAATCTCATAAGCAATACAAGTTCATTGAACTTATGTCTCAATAAATTCAAAGGATACAAAAAAGACACTCAATTACACGACACAAATTTCAACAGGTAAAACATTTCATCACGATAAACATCTTTAAATTCACGATTTGTTCACACAATCCACCCACATGCATCTAAATAAGGAATATTACATAGATATAACATGATGGGATCAATGTTTTGAATCGGGTCCCAATACTTCGCTGGTTTTGTATAGATTATTGGCGTCATAGCGACCCGTGATTACGCAAAATCTATCCATTAGTTCCGAAGTACGTAGCATAAATATATGGTTGAAAATCGATGTAGCATGTCAATGGTCCTTCAATAGAGACATGATTAAGAGATTCTTGAGTATGATGGTAAATAATATTTACTTCTTTTGCGCATCTTCACTAATCATAGATGTCAATTGAGGAAAAGAGAGAGTCGTTAAAACAATCAAATTCGATCGGTTTCACTTGTCGGTCAAATCAAAGTCATAAGCGTGTGGTCTGTCAATAGACACTAAACTCAATCCACGGACACACCCGAAGTCAAATGTTAATTAACCATCATTTCGCGGTTTGCCGGACAACGTAATTACTGCGTTGTCCGCCAACGTTTCGCTAAATCAATATATCTATTGGGAACGTGTTCATGTTGTATTGCTTGGTTAAACTGAACTAATATTGATGTAATCAGGTGAACCACTGATCGAAACATTGAAAGTGCAATGGGAATTTGCATTTTGGATGTTTATTGTGGATTTCATTGACAAATTATATGGATAAAAGAAATTAGATTTTTATTATCTATTCATATTACCAAACCTAAATAAAAAATGTTACCAATTCAAATCTTTTCAAAACAATTGCTAATTTGAAATATAAAAGTCATGGAATTGATTTATCCGACTTCCCAGAAACTCAATATACATATATAAGCGATCCATCATCTTTTATTAAATCTGTAGGTTCGAAAAATCGTGATTTAAAAATGAAATCATCTCGAAATGTTGAAATCTATTTCATCAGAGTCCAATATGAAATTCTAAGAAAGCAGTAAGTATGAAAAAAACATGAAGGTTAATTCAATTTGACACATTTCAGAACAATGAAAATTTGGTTATTGTAAACTCATGTGTCAACTAAGAAAAAAATGTTCAGTATAGTATGTGTTTCGCAATGCAAGTGACAAATCATCCAGCGTCAATGTTGTATAGGAAATACATTATTCAAAAGATAGGGACTTCCCGACGGAAGTGCGTTTCAAAACTCATTTTTCACAATTGAAATAAAACATATTCCACAAACACACCTGCCTATTTCTTTTTCTTTTGCTTTGTCCCAAGTGAAATCTCAAACACAAGATACAGAAGAACGTGACGATGATTTACGCGGGCCCCGCGTGCGCTCGGGAGTGAAGCAGAAAATAGACACGTGTAAATTTTCTTTCAGCATTGTCAGCTCTTTTTCTCTGGTTGGGCTGTCAGTACATCCCTCACCCCTCAAGTACAATGGATCACTTGTTCGAACTTTATTATTACGCTAAAAATATTCTCCCGAATAATGGATTTGCATTTGGACAACAAAAATTTTTTTTCGATGGACGACGGCTATTTTCCTGTCTCGCAAACATTTCATTGCACATTGACTTCCCCGATGTTTATTAACTGTTCGTCGAACTTTGTTCACATATGAATATGCACCGACAATGTAAGTAGACGATTATTTCGGTAACAGCGTCAAAGATTTCCCGTTGCTCTTTGGAATCCTTGGACTTCCATGGTCCCATTTTAGTCTCAACCGTCTTTGTGCTTTTGCTCTCGTACAGATTTAGCTTTTATCTTTGTGCTCTTTGCTTCTCTCCTGCGAAGAAACGGAGATGCTTATCAACTTCGTGAAGTATGTGTGTGTTTGCAGCTCATCTCTAACACATGTTCACGCCTGCCTGAAAGCATTACATTTGCTGAACAAATTTTTTTGTCTTATTTTCAAAGGTAAATAGTTTCACTTCTACCGGTGTTTGCTTTAGGTAATATGCAGTTGATTTTCTTTTTGATTATCTTATCAGGCGGATGTATGCAGTTTCGAAGAATTGTGTTTAAAAGCGTTTGAAACGATTTTGACAAAAATGATGATAGAGCTTACAACTTTCAAAATTATATTGTTGGATATACATCTCATTATGCTATTTTATTTGTTCTATTATGAATTAATTATTAATACATTCAAAAAACTAAATCTATTTAAAAACACCGAAAATCGCACACCAAAACAATAACGAAAGTTCACTATTTATCTGCCAAATTATTTTTTTTCTAACGATTTAAAATGAAATCTTAACTGCAAATTGTCTAATAACCAGCTGACCTATAAACTTGACCCACATAGAGAAGGCAGCCGCGAAAAACTACAACAAAGTTCAAACACAAAGTATTTATTGACTTAACCCATACATCTCCGTATTGAAGGTCGCGTTACCTCATTAACATTTTATAAGTGTCGGGACACCTATAATTTCCCAACAGGACGCGTCGACATGAGATATCCGTGCGGTTTATATTGTACACAACTGTGAGGTCAAGGCCGTTGCGTAGATGATCTCTAATGAGGACGCAGAAGCATACTATTCTGTAAAGATCAGCCTTGGTAAAGTCTTAAGATAAGAATGATTAAGCTTTGTATACTGGATAGATTAGCAAATGACGATTTGTAATGTTTGTTCGTTTTTTTAAGACAGTTTTTATTATTGGGGCTGTTATCCTTTACGATGACTTACGAGGGCATTATATATTTTATTTTCGTTGAGATTTGCTATTGGCCAGATAATAATCATAGTGACATTAGTTCAAGTATTCTGAAATAGCTGATAATTTTATACAAGTTAATAATGTATATCATGAATCATGAAGGATTTATGATAGCCAACTTTAACTTATCTTAAATATCCATATATCAACGTTGCAATGTTCATTTGAAAGAAACCTCAAGTGACAACAGCACCTCATGATAAAATGAAAATAAAAATAATGATCCTATTGATTGAATCTCTCACACTCACTTCAAAGCTATATGGTAGCCCCAAAGCTACATGTACCCTATTGAAAATCATATATATTTTTGCGAATGCTGTCATCAGTATTCCTTCTATTTTATAGGTATTGTATAAAAATGAATTTTAAGATAATATTATTTCCATCAAATTACCCAATCAGTTAGGTAAAGATAATAAAATTTTCTTAGCAATCTACGTATATTGACTGCAGTTAAATAAAATAAAACCAATGTTTTTTATCAATTTTCAATTACCTTACGACCTCTTGGGCGACGTAGCGCATGAAATTACTATAAAATACAGGCTCGAGATAACTTTACATTTTTTGTTGGAAATTTTTTTGATTTTTCAAATCTAGCCATAGAAAACTCGTAAATATAGAGATTTTATGAAGAAGAAAAAAGAAAGGTAGATGTAAATTTTACAGTAGTTCCTGAATGATACTAATAAATTACATTTAACACGAAATTCAAGCGTATCGTCGATTGCGTGTATGAATTGGAAACGAACTATGAAACATACACGATGTCGTTGAACGATTCATTATAGTGATTTGTCATTTTGTCACCTGCTAATATAATGCAAATATAAATAACGGTGTGGTAGCATTTAAAAAATTACGAGTAATCATAATTAAATCGATGAATTATTGATTCAATGTTAGATTCGAGAGTTTTCGACAAAAATTTCTCCATAGCGATATTCCATAAGATCTTCAATTATGTCTTTATCTTTGTTTCTATATTCACCTGAAAATTCACAGTCGTTAACCTCCAATCGAGTAACGCTATCAATATTACTTTAGCTCAAATAGAATTCCAATCAAGATAGCATCTTCTCTAAAATTTAATACCTCTATAAAACTTGAACGTAATAAACTTCATCTCAACTTACATTTCAAACTGACACACTGTTTATTTTATAGCTCCATAAAAATTCAATATATCGTAACGTAAGCTTCACATCAGAATTTTGATCCTCAAACAAAAAAAGTCAATAAAAATATTGATAAGCTCCCGATATTAAACTAATAAAACCTTACTCTATTTTTCACAACGCGTGCAAAATGATCCAACCTCGGCGTATCGATTTTTCCCGTATGGCACATCAATCGAAAGAAAGTTCATCCCTTTGGTAAGACAAGCTGCGCGCGAGAGATACTCCCAATGACAGCTGTCGATGCCCTTGAAACGAGATACGCAATAGTACTTTGTACTGCTGTTATACAATAAGCGTACAGTTGCGTGTGAATTTGGTCGAGGCCACGTCAATTCTTAAATTTAGGAGAAGCGCATTAAAATATTTGTTTTTGTGCTTTCGGTAGAATCGTATAAATAAAAATACCAATATTAGAGGCGATTATAGACCTTATTAGAATTTCCTACTTATCTTACGTATAGGTAGAATATCGATTTTTTTTGTAATTTAGTTTAATTTTTGACATTAATAAAAATGGGAGTAAAAGATAAGCAATTGAATAAATTATATTAGTTTTTCTGATCAAATAATGGCGAATAACATAACTGTGCTTCTTTTAAAAATGGATATCATTATGTATAATACCAATGCAAATCCCTCGCTCTAAATTCAAGACTGGAAAAAATTTAACGCAAATAAAGAGATAAATGCATCGAGAAAATTGACAAGACGAATGTTCATAGCGCGATTCACATGTCAATTAGAAAAAGAAATAGGTCGTAACGAAAACAAGGAAGAGCGAAAGGGAAGACATCGACACAAGGCGAGAGCGAGAAAGGTATAGCTAACGTACATGCACATATTCAACGATATTCTAATGACACAAGAGAAGGGCTGGGCGTTCATTGAACCTGCGCGATCTTCCTCTTCCGTTCTCGATTCGTGACCATACAGTTGCGAGAGAGAGAGAGAGAGAGAGAGAGAGAGAGAGAGAGGGAGACAGACATAAAAAAAACAACACATAGCGCGAAATGCGGGCAAATAATGGCTGAAGTTATGAAACGAACCATAGGGACTCTCTGCCAATTAGAGGCTCTAAAGTCCGATCGATCTCTCATTCGCGCGAAGCTGCGCTGCTGCTTTCTCTTTTCCCAAACGAGAAAACGCTCCTTTTTTTCTTTCTTTCTCACTATCTAATCGCCATTGTGTTTTCGCTCCGTATCGTACTTTGCGATAACGCACAAATGTAGTTTATATAAACAGACACGCACACACTCCTATTTTACCTGTCAAGATTTCAAAAAATAAGAAACGATCGTATTATTTTACGGAAAAAGAAAGTCATTTTACAATGAATTATGTAATCGACAAAAACCTTGTCTTGAAATGTCTATATTTATTCTGAAGCATCATTTTCACGTTAGACGCACAGTACTATGTAACGCACGAATTACTTTCAATTTCATTTGACGAATTGTCCATCTTGTTTTCTTTTTTTGTATATCCTTCACCTTTTCACCCTCATGAAGTGTGTGTGTGAATGATGTTTTTAGAATGCACAAATATCTAAAAATAAGTAAGTTGAAAAAATGTCGAACATTTTATCATATCGTAAGAACGAATTTAACTACATATTTTTTAATGGAAACAGTGAATTACTTGCGATTCTTTTACTCTCTAAATCATTTAGCAGTACACTTGCATCACTTGCATGTACAAATTAAAATCGATACTTACCTGACTTTTACATAAGTATACATATCCGCAAAATATTATGCAATCTGTTAATTAGGGCATTGAACGAACTTGCATGCTTAAAATAGTACCATTTTTATCTTCCTCTAATATAACACATAACGTAAATTGAGAACAACAAAGCTGAAGCCAATAGGCATGTCGCAGGTGACACATATGTATATATATATGCCATGTAGTGCTCCCGCTGCGGTACTGGGCAATAGCAGCAACATTGGTTACACAATTGACTTGCAGTAGTCCAGCTCTCTCGCGATTAAATGGTAATTAGATTTGTCGAGGATAAGATTGTTGCGCGCTGAGAAAAGCGTGAAAATGGCCTGCTAGCTCAGCTAAACAGTTTAACGGGATAACGATCTCTGAGCTGTTTTAATTTTTTTTTTGCCTTTTTGGGGAATCGATTGTTGCGGGTGGAAACTTTCACTGGTTTTAAATGATTTAAGATAGGTCTGTTGTTTAAATTTTTTTTAAGATTTCATCGGGAATAATTTTTGTTTTGTACGTATAAGTAACTCTTGCATAAAAAGTGTAATTTCCATTCGAAATGTAAACAAATATATTTCACTTGAACGTGAGTTTGAGTTTAGCATACTGAAATTGAGAGTGTTGTAAATATCTTAAAATTTACAATACATGACGTTGTCTCACTTAAAATTTGTTACTGTCACGCTTAAAAACGCGGTACGACAACAATACAAATATGATTTACATACTCATTTGCAGCTCGAAGTATGTCGTGTTTACCACGCACATATCACACATAAACCATATAAATCCAATTCGAAAATATTGTAATATTCCTATTAAAAAAGATTTATCACCTGGAGCTCGTTTTTTTAAAGCTACACCTTGTCCATTAACTGTCCTGGCAGCACAGGCGACTCGTATAATAAATAACTTTGTTTTAAGAGCATACAAAATCTATTTATTGGCACTACGAATCTTCCGATAAATATAACGACATATCGTATCAAACTCGTTAAAAAATTACGATTATATAAGCGTTTTCGAAGAAAAGAGGTACATTTTAAATTCATTGGTAAGTAAGAAAATAGAACAAAAAATTATATAACCGCGACGGAGATACAAACGAAGGTATAAGATCGGGAGCCGAGGTGAAAAGTCAATGTCTGCGCGCAAGCCAAAGCACGACCAAGATACTATGTTCTGTGGCGGTGAGGTTTTCTCTCTTTCTCTCTCTTTCAACATTGTGTACAAACGCGAAATTTGTTTTGTGCAGGTTCACTTGCTGACAGTTATACATGCGGGTTCATTTGACTCTTGGCTCTTATTAATGTTCTTATTTAGAGTAGGTATCATTTTTATCTACTAACTAATTATAAATGATTTTTTAATTAAATTTATTTGTTCATTATAACATTATCATTTGTTAGGTAATTTTGTACCATTTTTGAGCTATCTTAGTATTTCTTAGATATTTAAATAAAATTTGTTGAAATCTAATCGTTCAAAATCATAACAAAATCACTCTATAGTGCCTACGACAATGGTAAGAATACTATATTTTTCAGTTATTTATCCAATCAGAAATTCAATCTATTTTTCAAGTTATTACATTTGCTCTGTTTGTTGTATGTTTCTTTTATTAAAAAAAATTAATCTTTCTCTATTAATAAAAGTTGTTTTCCCATCGATCTCACAATCATACTGATTTCAAAACTTTTATACTTTAAAATATTTTCCAGATTTTTACCCCTAGATTGCAAAGTGTCCTTATGAATAATAAATCCTCGTGAAGTGCTCACTCAAAAAACTGGTCTGCAATAAACATAACAAGGGCATTTTCGTGAGAATCAAAAATAGTGCTTTTAACGGATAACAAAACGTAGTTGTCAAAAGAAGCAAAAAAAAAATGAAAGTTCCAATGTACTATACTACGCATCTGACATTCTTCTTCGAAATCTATAATTTAGGTGTGCAAAAATTGAGAGTGCCCACTTTGCGTTTTAGGAAGCTGTTTCCTGTCTTTCTCTTTCTCTCGCGATACTTTCAGCTTTTATCGCTCGACGTGAGAAGACTACAAGCAACAGCGGCGCATATAAATTACGTAAACGTGTATACGTCGTTCTGATCGATTACCGTAAGAATCGCCATATACAATCCATTAGGATCTCATTGATTTTCAACTTCGAAGTCTAACAAAATTATCGTTTCTTATTGCAATTGAACTTCTGATCTGCCGAAAAAAATTCATTTTTTGTTCGCACAACAGAAGAAAGACAATCAAATTGTTTCGGTTACTATAAAGAAGACGTTGACAACATGTACATATACGGTGCCTCTCTCGTGCTGCTGCTATGTAGCAGGTCTCGTGTCGAATATTAATGTATTTAAATATTGCTTTGTGTGCAAGCCAAACGATAATGGGCGAGCGAAGAGCGAACTCGAACTCGTGCAGTAAATCAAAAAACACACGTGCGAAGAGAAAATCCTATATATATATATATATAGTTCGCACAGCCGTATAGAAAGTGTCCCATGCATGCTCGCGAGTATATGTTAATGTTCTTCCTTCGTAAGCAGGAAGACGACGATAACGGCAAATTTTGTTCCTTAATGCACCGGCTGATATCAGCCGATAAAGTCCAAACCACACTATTTATCGGTCAATTTCGTATAATCAATTATTTTGGCTCTCTCAATTGGCCTTTTAAATTTTAATTGAGATGGGAAATTTGGTATCGATAAATCGTTTTTTTCTTTTTTTTCTTTAAGCTCGGTTATTTACACAAACGTGTAAATAAATCTTCTTACAAAGCAACGACACGTACGAATTGAAACAAGATATAACAGTATTTGGTTTGGATGAAAACAATTTTGTCACAAGTTTTTATCACTTCAATTAAGTTCAATTCAAATAAAATTATATAGTTTCGATTTTGAATTAACGTTTTTTTTGGTAATACAAAACTAAAATTATAGAAAACGTACAAAATAACACAAGAAAGGAAGCGCGGTCAATCAAAGTGTCGTGTTGTGGGTGGAAAATGGATGACGCATGCTTGAGCGTCAATGAACGTGCAAAAGCTACGCTGTACGTACGCACAGATCGAGCCTGAGAAGATGTGCGCTTACACATAAGATCGCAAAACGTCGACGCCCCATTAGGTTTCTTACGGACACTAAGCATTACGTTGGCACATTTGGAATTATGCTTGCAAACACTTGATTGTGCTTAGAATATCTGCTCTTTAGTAATGGTGTGTAGATCAATTTGATTAAAGATATCGTAGTTTTCTTTATTTCACTTTCGTTAAAATAGTTCAGAAGTGAGTGTTTTTCCCTCGAAACGTTTTGATTAGAAGAGTTGCGCGTTCGGGTAAGACTTATTATTTGAAAACAATGTTAGCTTTAACATTATTTGCCATAGATGAGTTTATGTACATTCTTCGGGGAAGGAAGAGAAAGCCTAGGAACCTAAATACTGTTTTTGGAAGACTAAATAAATAATTTGATAGGTGGTGCAGTAGATGACTGCATTGTTGGAATAAAAGTATTTCCTACAAACATGGGGAATCCCAGTGACGCAAAACTTTCTAGACTTACGAAGAATTTTTCAACTCTGCTTGTTTATTCCGATAAAGTTAATCTAATTGAAACTGACTTGAACCTGACTTTTTTAACAACGCTGCTAATAAATTGTTAAAATATCTTTTCAAGCATCAAAATTACAGATAGGAATGACAAACAGTAGAAGAATGAATTTCATGGACACAAAGTACATTGTTTTAAATAGAACAGCTTGTTTGGATAAGTCCAATTAATATGAATTACCGTATAGCGCTGGTATAATTATTTGTTATACAATTGGAAAACATGGAAAAATGAATAATTATTCAAATCATTAAAATAATAAAATTGGTACATTCGAATATCGATATCTTACGCTAACAAACTTTGCAACAAACAATATCGTTTTCAGTACATCGCTCCTTTCATTCATCGCCGAAAGTGAATCCTGGCAAATCCACCAGCGTAGGTGTATGCATTTTTTTAGCAAGGTTCATAATGCGGAAAATTGACCACTTAAAATAATTACATTTTCGTGAGTGCTCGTGAGCGCATGTCTTCGTCATGGTGACAATACATTTACTTGAACTGGAAGGATAGTCTGAAATTTGATTGGTGTATTTTATTTCTTTGCTATGTATGTATGGAAAGTTCTTACGTAAATTCTGACAATAAGCACAGCATTGCACAAGAAACAAACAGCTAAACATTCCAGCGAGAGCAAATAAAGTTAATCATACATCGGAAAAATTATCGAAATGAAACATACATCCGAGTTATTTGCAATGCAAATGACAAACAGTTTTATTCTCTTTTTGACTATGTATGTACCACATGCGACTAAATCATGATCATGTACTACCGCGTTACGCGACGACACTTCCGTATCCAATCAATGCCAACGGATAGTTTTCTTTTTTCTCTTTCTCTCTCACGTGAGAAACGACTAAATCGCAGCATTGTTACGTACAGCCAAACCGTTTTGGCGTCTCATCACGCTAGTCGCATTACTAGTAGAGAGAGAAAGAGAGAGAGAGAGAGAGAGAGAGAGAGAAGGAGAAATATATTTAGAAAGTTTCCGCGATGCACCGTCCCGATATTCGGGGAATAACGTGATGCACACTCGCGCTCTTGGCTTATTAAGAGGCCTCACGATTTATTTTATTCGGTCGCGCGCGCGGAGTCGTGATGGAAACTTTACTTCTATATGTATGTATATGTGTGTGTGCAACTCTGACGAGTTGTTTGTCTCTTTTTTCTCGCGCTCTCGCTCGAGTTTGGATCGTGGTTATAGATTGTTTTTCCGGACCACGTAAATTGAAACGGACGAAAAATCGAATTTTTAACGGGGCTTTTTATCGATTTAATATAAATGCTCAGCTGAGATTGTATGCTACTCCTCGTATTTTACGTCTTTGTTATATCATGTAGCATGGGAATAACGAAGTCCAATATTTATATAAACATTTCTTTGTCTATTCTTATCTTCTATATGATTTTCTTCATTACTAATAATTTTTTATGATTACGTACTTGGAATTTAATGTATTACCTTCTTAAGTAATGAGTATTTTATTTTTCAATAACGAGGCAATAGCTAAATAATTCATCGAATATTGAATTTGCTCGAATGCAAGTGTGACATCAATTGCACACTTCATTTCGTAAAGTATCGTGTAAAGACATTATCGCCATATTCTTTACAGTACGTATCTTGTAACGTAGTGTTAATTTAAATACACGGTGAATACTTTATTATAAAATATTGATTGTGTATCTCGCACAGAAAATAAACTCGTTACCATTTTAATAATTCTATACTTTCGCGAATCATTGATAACCACAGTCTAAGTTTCAATACTCTATAAAGAATTACAATAGAAAACATTTTTAAAAAATTTATAAAATGAAACGTCGAAGAAAAGACGATCAGGCCACATACTTAAAAATTGGTATAATCTTTTGTTTCACACACTTTACAGATATAAATAATTGGAAGATTCTTAGAAAACAGTTATGCTTCGAACTTCTTACTCGAAAGATCACTTGACGTATGCATGTACCTGCGTATTTATATAGTTTTTTTATGCTTTTTGTTTCAGGTATGTATCGTATTACGTTTCAAGCTTCGCCTCCTTTCGCAAGCAGAGTGAGCGCGGGAGATGTGAGTAGGCTGTAGATAATTTTTTTTGTGGGTGTTTTGACGAGTTAATGCTAGAGGAAACCAACTAGTAATTAGCTTTTCTATATCTCCCTCCAGAAAATTAAATGGTATTAGAGAATTGAAAGTTGAAAATCATACTGAATGCCGGAAAACAGAAAAACCAGTATTTTGTTCTCAACGGTATAACAGTTTGTTTTTGTAATAATTTCAAATTTTCACTTGAAATTAGGAGCTTTAATTCTACATACGCCCTTCACTGGCGTATCCCAGTATTCATTATGATTTCAGGAATTACGTTCAAGTGGAATCTTCAATTGTACAGATGATAAAAGCAAAACGTATTTTTTTTATAATAGACAATTTCTCACTTAAAATAGAATAATTGAATGCTATGGTTTGGAAAGAAATAAAAAAGAATTCATGTAAATGTGTTTACATCGAACATTTGTTATACGAAAATCGAGCGAGTAGCATTGAGAAGCCCAATAAATAGATCAGATCGAGAGATAATTTGCTGGGAGCAATGCAGTCCTAAAAATTCAAAGCGACACGCGCGTATCCTTTGACAAACAAACAATTAAGACCTTACGGCGGGTGATAGGCGAAATAAACCATTCGGCGATGATTCATTGTCGGTAGATAAGATCGGCGAAAGACGAGCTTTAAAACTGCTGCAGCTGCTGCTGATGTTGCTCGAGCTGCTCGAGCTGCTCGTGAAGCGAAAGTGAGCCTTTTCTATGCTAAACTCGCGCTAATTTACTGTCGTCGAGTAGTCGAGCTCTTGCTGCTCAGATTTACGATTATGCGTTTAAATTTGAAATGAGGATTAGGACCGTCTTTCTTGTTTCTTCTTATGGGTGGATTTGCATTTTTTCAAAATGATCTCTTGTAATGGCGTTTTTATGTTAGTTACGATGGATTTTCCAAGGAAAAAATGTGTTTTGCATTGTAGGTTACTGTCATACTCGAGGATATCCGCTTTAGATTCGTTTTTCGTAATTCAAATTTCTATACAAGTTTAGACGTATCAGTTTATTTGTAAAATTGTAATTTTAGATGAATAGCAACTACTTAATAATTTAATAACAACTACTTTCTAAGTACATTACTTCTACAAATAACTATTATGCTTGAAGTGAATCTTGAAGATTGCTCAGAAAGTTATACGAAATAATTTATAAAAATAAAATCACGCTTATTCTACAAGCGGGGATCGTTTGTGAATGGCTTGACACTTAGTGCTGGAACGCGACATGATTTTTCAAAGTAGATACTATGTACTGCGGCAATTGAAAACTGATCGTTATCGGTACCAATGGGACGACGTGTAAAGTCATTAAGATGATTTATACTTGTCTTGTTGAAAGCGAGGACGGATATTTATGACGCAGAGTAGATATATACAAGCGTGCACATTTGATATTTATCCGAGAAAATTATTATTCTTTGATTTTCTTGCCGACCAGTTAGTTGATAACATTTTCCAATCCGATTTATTTGTATAAGTTTTATTACTTCGAATACTTTTCGCTACTGCAAGTTCAATGTCGTGCAAATAAATTGCCGGCGTGGTTCTAAAATGCCAACATGTTTTACGACCACATGAAAGTCACACACATCTTCAGATTATCCCTTGCCGATGCGTTGTCGTTCGCTCCAACAGCTATTCGTATCTATTTCTTATTGCGCAGCTTGAACGTTCACTCTGCGATAAGTTTATACAGTTGGAAAATCAGACTAGCTCTGCCTATTGGTTTACTTTTCAGGGAGGATTTGGATTGAATGGCTTTATTAGACGTTTTTCAGGACTTATTTGATAATTTGAATTGATATTGAATAAAACATTTTTTTTTGTCATGGATTGCGTATTAAAAAAAAACACTAGAAGAAAACTCTGTATCAATGTATTAGGAATAAACCCACGTAAAATCAATTCTCAATACGTATAAATGCTCGTATAAAATTCACAGGCCTCTGCTCGTCACTCACCACCTACGAATATTTACATATACGAGCGAAAAAGAGAACTTAGATGTAATGGACAATGCTAAACGTGAGAGCTCTGAACGCAACATTATATAGGCACGATTTATTGGAAAATTCGTCGCCCATGCTGATTGCTACGCGTCGTCGTGTGATGGTGACGCGGGTGAAAGTTTAGCGACGTGCGACGGATCAAAAGCAACGAAATTTAGCTAACGAGATATATACATGCCCCACTCTCGCGCGCACGAATGTGATTCTTCCTTTTTTTGTGTTCGTTTTATTTTTTCATTGATTTGTTACCGCACGTCGAAATGATATATCGTCGTTGAGCATTAAATTGTCCGCAGAATGGGTTTAATGCGAGAGAGCTGCTTATTTGTTTGTAACGGCGTACACGAACGTCTGTGAAGGTGGGCGAACTGGATAAAAAAATACTATTTCTGTAAGGGAATATCTTTATTTTTGATTGAGTTTACTGCATAGTTATGAGATATTTTCCTTCAATACATTTTTATGTATTGCAGTTCAAGTCACATATACTGCTGAAGACCATCTATATTGTAAAACTTTGCGTGCAGTTTATCATCTAGCACACCTATTTTTTAACTGAAACTGAAGTCTACATTTAGATCGCTAATGAGCAAAGTAAGAGCTACAGTTGGAAAATTCAACTTTGTATCTCAATAACTCTAGAGCATGAACTTTTAGAAACCTGACGTGTCGTTTCCAGTGCTTTGAATGAAACTCACTTTCAGTAACTACTTTTTTTTTATGAACAAAATAAAAGTTTAACGAGTACGCCACTAATGAACGTTCTTTCCACCCACTAAGTGGAATTTTAATTGATGCGGTTTATTTTTTTTTGTTCTAGGAGGTTGATTTATCACGAATTTTAACGGCCTTGCTAACTGTAACAACATTTCTATTTATCTTTATGCAGAAAATAATTGAGATATGGCTTCATTTTATTTACACTGATAATGTTTCATATCGCAAAAATACCTGCCGTTAGGAAAAGCAATCATCGAAAATAATTTTCCAATCACTCATCTTCTAACCTTCGCTCGTTCGGCAAAAACAATTAAATCACCTCATTGGAATTGCATCAATCCAGCCCTGAATCTTTCGAATAATTATGAAGGCGCCGTATCGGCGTTACTCAAAACAATAAACGACTTTTCCCACAGTGCTTTGCACGATTCATCCGCACGTGGCGTTGGAAAAATTAATCAAATCGCAACGAACCTAAAAATATACAGTTGCCCTTGGACTTTTGCACGCGAGAAAGAGAGAGAGAGAGAGAGAAAGTGAAAGAGTAAAAGCACTCGTCTATCCACGAAAGGGTTTCCAAGAAGTAAAATCTTGAGTGTGAGCACCGCGGCCGAAGAAGCTAAGTTTAAACTACAGCAGTTTTACTTTTGTATTTCGGTTTTTGGTCGCGTGAAGTCCGCGAAGTTCGTAAACGTTGGATGGCGTTTGATTAACAGTCTCTGTGACTTCAAGTAAAACGTAGAATTAAAAAAAATACTAAGTACAAATAATGAGAAAGTATAAAAAGCACGGATGGTCAACTCAATATGCATATATCTAAATCTTCGGCAATCGTTCAATTTCCCATTGGACAGGTGTTTTAATTCAATTTTATGGGCTAAATTCATCTCGTAAAGTGTATGTCTTGATGATGTAGGTAATATGTACATCGGATTTGACAAAAATATTACTACACGTGAAAGTTACGTGACATTTTCGAATATATAAGCTAGAAATACTCGTTATTCGTCTTTTGTCGTGATTCTAATGTTTTATCGTGTAATAGTTTGACATTTTTACGAGTTAATTGAGCGTGCAATTAAGATAAATGCATGTACTTATTACATGTCGCTATAAATTATCTAGTTACATATGGGCATATACTATCGTACAATATAGTGCATTTTTCTGTTTGATTTTGTTTTGGTCATTACTGCTATTTGCTTTCTAGTTGTGTGTGTATTTGTATGGTCCAACTTGACTTTCAATAAAACTTGGTCGATGTTAAAATCAATGTACAATGTATTTCACATGTGCGTTGAGTGTAAAATTAGTACATGGTTAATTAAACCTCCCGACCGATCCGTCTTCGTCCAGTAATAATCGACATTTAACGGAACGTAGAATTGATAAACCGAACGCCTACACATGATTACCTCTACCATATTACACTGAGATTGTGATTAGCACCTAAAATCTCCTACTAATTGATGTTCTAACATGTATAATTAAGTAAATTTTTATTTTTATTAAATATTCATTTCCTAAGTAATCAGGATTTTTCATGAAAAGTCGTGTTTAAAAAATGGCTAATTTAAAAAAAAAAATAAATTACGGGCCAAACCCAAAGTACTAACTTTATATCGCTCCACGACATTTTTTTCAAGTTAGTTCCATTCGTTTAACGTGATCTGACCCCAAAATGCCTCATACTTCTTCTCAACAACAATAATGTACGTTGCACATTCAACGAACAAAAAGCACAAATTACACGAAAAGTTATCGCAAGCCGTGTCTCACAGTTCTCGTACCGAGCACCCGTAGCACTTTCTCTCTTAAATCCGCCGTCCTGAATTTGTAGGAAAACAATGTATATGGCTTACCGGGTAAAAGAAGACGCGACTGAAGCAAACTGACATACGACCGACCGCATGCCAAATATGGTCAACGTGCCGAGTGCATCACACTACGAACGTGAAAGCCGATGTACTTTTTTCCGTTGGTGTTATTGATTTAAATAATTCCCTGGCCGGTTGGACTTTCTACTATACTTGCAATATACTCTCGATATCGATTTCAATTCATGAAAAACAGAACGTCAACTTGCGCTAAAATCTTCTCTCTCTCTCTCTCTCTCTCTCTCTCTCTCATTCACTCTCGTTCAATTTGTCCTCATTTTGTCTCCGTGCTGTTGCGCAAAGTGCTGAAAGTTCACTGAATAACGCGATCACCTATAACGGCTTCATTATCTCCTCTTTAGGACGAATCTTAAAGTGCGTAAAAAGTAACTTATTCACATTTAAAAAAGACATTTCTTATGTCGGCAAGAAATCAGTTTATTAACATTGTCGTACTTTATTTTTTGATTGTACGTTTCACTTAAAACACTGAAAGTAGAGTAATAAAGCATTATCATAATTGATATAATATAACATGAAAGTTTTCAGGTTACATAAAGATAAATTTTGGAAAATCGTCTTACCGCCCGAAGCTGAGTGTTAACATGCATTAATCCTAGCGAAATTTCTTTTTTTATTTTAGTTTTTAAAATGAAAGCTAAAAAAATTATCATAAAACAAAACATTTTCGAAAAAGGATAATATGTGAGTACAAATAAGAAGTTATTTAACAATTTTCTTTTTATTACCGCTGATGGAGTTGTATTTTTGAACTTTCTCTATCTCGAGAAGACATCTTGAAGTAAATTTGTACTTTTGTGTGCGAAAATGAAAACTATTATTGATAATTGCAAAGCAGCAAACGAATTCCGCGTTTAATTACTCCTATAAACGAGGCTATTTGGAGCTTGCATTTCCATTTTTGTTCGATCAAAGGGAAAATAGCGCAATGATGCGTGCGGAAATTTCTTAGGGGGTGCGACTAAACTGTTATAACGCATAAATGAAAGTTTAATTGAATTTATTGATGAACTGGTTTGTCGGGCGATGGAAAAGTGTCACCAAAAGTGTTTTTACCTAACTTTGACGAATTTTCAATTATCACTATTTAAATATAGTATGCTAGCGGTGTAACATCATGAGAATTGAAATTTCATGTGAATACTTAACAATGTCTTGATAATGAATGCTGGAAAGATATTTTATTTAATTTATCATCTGTATTAAATACTAAAATTAATAAATTGAAACACGCAAATGTTGAGTATTCAATATAATTTGAAATGAATACATAAATTCCAAATACTCATTTTCAATGGTAACGAGTTCAACATAATACAAATTCGAATGTAAATTTTTATTATATCACAGCGCATTTTCGTTGAATAAGGGCTTCAATAATGAAATTCCACGTAACATAAACTTACCTAAAATATTAAATATTCAAATTATTGTATAACTTTCTAAGCGTACATTGATACATAAATATCAATGGATACCGATGAAGTCTGTCTTGAGCTGGAAATAATATAGAACTGTTCAATCGATCTATTAATAAACGCTCAAATTATTAAATTTATGTACAAATTTGACAGAGAAAAATAAATAAAACACTATAATACTTATTTTCACAGATATGAATTTTGTTATTAATTGTGGTCGTGATTAAAATATATATTATAATTTCCCAACTAGAACGCTATTAATAGACATGAATCCTCTCTATCTCGGAGCAAATGTATAAAAGCGAATGTGCTCATTTGAATGGCGAGTGCACGCATTCTGACTAATGAATCCGCCAGCTGTATATTTGTTGAGTGTGTAACGTGGGATGTATTTACATAAACAAGCTTTGATTTTGCATTTAATTGCAAGTTCACTTAATTTGGTCTTTTCCGTCCTGCGTGACTGTATATTAGAGGCATTCCCATCATCAGTTAACGTTTAACAAGTACCTAACACGTATTATTATTTCAAACGTGACATAATCATTTGGAAACTTGAATGTTATTGCAATATAATTTTTTTTGTGGTAACTTGTCATCAAGCATGTTATGTTTAGCGTCAATGGGCTCTTTCATTCAATTATACAAGTCTGTACTAATTTGTTTACATAACTGATAATCAACATTTACACACTGTCATTAAAGAATTGGCGTTTCCTGCATTTTGTAAAATATATGTAATAACGCGCAACGCCATTAAAATTCATAATTTATGTTCGCGCGACACATAGAGGCGAATTAATAAATTTAATATGAGCCGTGTACATGCTCGCAATGAAAACTAACGATAGCATGTGAGAAACTTTAATATTTTTTTTGTTATAGAGAAAATTTGTGGAGAAAGTCCATGTGCTTATAATAATTGTCCTCTCATTTTCTGCATATTTCCTTCCGGTTAAGACTTGCATCTTAACAAGTTCTCCTTTCCAAAACGCCGCCAGCGTCAATAATTAAATAAGTTCACTGCTCAGGTGTAATCTAATTGGCGTCGTGCAGTTGCAGCAGCAACACCGCGAATAATAAGATATTTATTCCACCCTCGCTCACTATCGATTCGTGTATATTATTGTTCACTGCAACGATTTGTATTTTTCATTTGAAGCCGCTATAAATAACACATAATTTGGATACTGATTTATCGAGGCTCTGCAATCGAATTTTTTTGTATTGGTTAAGTTCGTCTTGTTACGTTTTCAGTAATTAGTCGGAGAGCGTTGCGAATAATTAATCATCATCGTCCTTCGTAGCTTGAAAGAACTGTTGATACTTTTCATATCACAGAACGATATAATTTTTAATACATTCGATCCTCATTAAGCTCAACGCTTTGATAACAAATTATTTAAAAATTAAGCATTTCCCGTCTGAAGAACGTGTAAATCATGACTTAACAAGTTTAGAAAACCTCTGACAAATTGTGTGCGAGCGAGCATCGTAAATTATTGAAATTTAAATCATTTTTGGTTGCATACATATCGTAACCTGCTATATACAGTGTGGAGTAGAGAGAAATTACGCGTTTGCTTCTTCTTCTCTCCGGCAGACGTATATACCGAGCGAGAGGAATTATCGGCTGCTCATAAATATTCGGCGTTCCTTCATGGCTCAAGTGCAAAATGCGCTTAACGGAAAAATCATCGATGTATTTGGGTGTATACGAGTGAGGAAGTTGATTTATTCATATATATGAACGAGTATATTTTAACTAGACATTGACTTAGTTGCTTAATAAAGATGCAAATATTTTTATTTTGAGTAAATCGAATACATTCATTATACTAGGTCAACGAATAAAATTAAAGTACTACAAGCTCATTTTAACTGTATAACATATAACATATTTAGGAGAATAACCAGATATGCATTAAACTCCCAAAATCTATTATCATACTTTGCTTAGTTGATTTTGGCTGAGATTTTGGCTTTAGTGAAATATCGTCGTCATGTTGCTCAGCGCGCAAAAAAACTTTTCCAGATTATGATGTTATTGACGTATCAACACATACAAATGCTTTAGCGTCATTTTGGTTATTTTCATCCTGATACAATCTATTTGTGAAAGCAAAATTTCATGACTCTCTGGTAGGAATGTACTTTTAATAGTGTTACCGGAATTATGACCGTATTTTAACGGGCCATACATGTATATATACACGTTTGATGAAAAATACATTTTTTGAATTGTTAATCGCAAAAGATTAGAAAGTAATTTTGATTGATGTATATCTGCAAACGTCGAGATTGTACAGTTTCGTCTACATGTGTATAGAATGACTGATCACCATAACAAAACTACTCTGATGGCGTTGAGTAAAACTACACATTAACTCTAACGTGGTGTTTAACACTTAACTTTCGCATTTAATAACAAATAACGATTAGCATAAGTCGTTACACTCTTCGAGGATAAAAACAACATATGTAAGTAATAAAATAGTAAATTATTAATTTGGATCATGACTCATTCACTTCCGCGATGCTGTGCTGCTCCTACTTATCACCATTAGGTCATACACCGCATAGTGACACCGAAAATGTGTACGGTTTGTGGTAAAGATAATTAAGTATTATGAGTGCGTCGTAATCGTGCGATGCTTCTTTCAGAGAATAAAATGAAAATGTTTATCCGGCGAAAGTTTCATTTGCATATGTTACGTGCGACTCAATTATTAGTTTGATTTTTATTGTATAATGTAATTTTCACGAGACTTGTTAAAATGATTTCTAAGTAAATAATTTGGCAAAAGTGAAGATAGCTAGTTGACACGTAATAAGAGTCGGGTGTTATGTTATTTTTTAGCTTCAACTTTTCTCTTATCTGAAAAGGGATTCTTAGAAGGATTATTTCGGATAAACGTTACATTTCACTTGCTATTTCATACTCTCTGTTACCTAAAAAGTCATTTATCATCCGAAAGCTAAAATATGTATACTTCATGTGAAAAATACTACAATTATAAACTAAGAAAATTGTACATTGGGTCAAAGTTCATTATAGTATAACTTGTTTCATTTCTGTTTTATTTAAGTATTTCAGTTGTGAACGTAGACAAAAAATGTATCAATCATAGCTTTCTATGCAATATTATTAATGTACTTCTCCAACTGCATATAGTGATATAAATTTAGTAATTCAGATAAGGCAACAAAAAGAATGCTGTAACTCACACAAACTCATACGTGATAGAGATTTTCAGTGTATACACACACGTATGTACGCATGCCATCATCTGCTTATGTTCCTTTTATGAACGCCATGGGAAGTGAAACGATAATAACGAGGAGAATCCCTTTCATACGTCTTTTGTTTTCTATGTTTTCTTTGCACGCGCATACGTTCATCTCGATTCCAAGATATAAAAAACCTTACGCCTTACTTCTACATTTCTGGCAATTTTGTTATGCATTAAAGAAAATGACTACTTGCAAGTGTGAAAAGTTGTACTTTTCACTTCAAATACCTTCAAATATGAAATTCTGAAATACTTTTATAGAAAAGCTTCCTTTAGACTTGCAATCATTCAAGTAAGCGAATTTCTTCGTTTTCTTCTTTATTAAAAATGTAGTGCAAATGAAATTCACATTCACTTGGGTTAATCTAATTTTACTCTCTTCTTCGCAAATATCTGCGCGCTATTCCAGTCATGCCTTTATGCTAAAGTAGTCGGACGAAAACTTTGCACGAGAGAGAAAGCGAGCAAAAAAGAAAGAGAGAGAGAGAAAGAAAGAGAGACCGAGAGCGAGAGAGAAAGAGAGAGAGAGAAGGAAAGAGAGACAGAGAAAGAGAGAGAGAGATAGAGAAGGAAAGAGAGACAGAGATCGAGAGAGAGAAAAAGATGGAAGGAAAAAGAGATAGAGATCGAGAAAGAAAGAGAGAGAGAGAGAGAGAGGCGACTTGTAAACTCCGTGACTGGTTTTCCAAATAGCCCGCCAACGTTAAAGAGTTCTCGAACTGACTATTTTCAATTCGATCGACAAACTCGCCAGTTTCATCAACGTATGTCTGCTTGCAAGTTTATTACGAGTGTTTTTCGTTTACTGTATCTACGTGTTTACATCGCTCTAATTTTTAATTACAATTTGATGAAAACAATCACTTCTGATTGGGCTAGACGCGGAGTACAAATGGGTTTATAAATGTCTGTTTTATTTAATCCTCATCTAATGAAAATAAAAAAGTCACATTATTATAAAAGTTTTAAATATTGGTGATATTCAAAGCTTTATTTCCATCTTTACATATGAAGGTACTTCATGTACCTTGTGGCCAAGCTAAAAATAATGTCCCTTCCAAGTTTAGCCTGACCACAAGAATTTATAATTATTCGCATCGTACACGCTGCATAAATAATACTTACTGTCAGAGCATAATTTGTACATTCTTGAATAAAAATAGACGTTCGTCTATATACATCACGCATTGTCACGATTTTCATCTTGAAAAAACCTACCTAAAGTTTAAGGAAAAAAGGAAACCTAAAGTTTAATCAATAATCCTTTCTCTAATTGAACATCATATGTAGCGTCGGTAAGAGATCGCCAACGCCTCAAGGTGCTTTTCTCATCCGTACGCATATAGGCATTAATAACCCAACTTGCTTATATCCATCTTCTCTTATTCTTTCTTTATCTCTCTCTCTCTCACTGTTAGCTACGTATGTTTACAGCCGTGCACTCACACGCGATTCATTTGTACCAGAGTGTATAGCGAGGCTTCAACCGATTTGTTTGACCGACTAGGTCTTTGAAGATTCCTTTTTTGATTATGTTCCATTTTCGGCTGCTTAAATAAATTTGAAGCGCCTTTCGCTGGAACGGTGTTGCATCTCTCTCTCTCTCTCTCTCTCTCTCTCTCTCCCTCTCTCTCTATTTCTCTACATAGACTCGATTGTTACGTAATTTTGGTCTGTATATGGCAGGGTTGATGAACTATGGACCAATTGACAATATAAATAAACGAGTATATACATTCGTTATGGATGGATTTAAAGAACCTTTGACAATTGAATTTCTGTATAGGTTCATTAGTTTTTACATGGATTTTAAATATTAATCGATAGTTAATAATATCTTAAATACTCATTGGGAACTATCTAGGAATATATAAAAAATGGACTAATTTAAGTACTGCTATAGATGTTCAAAATTCATATAACATGGCTATTCCTAAATTAATAATAACGCATGTGTGAATGGCTTAAAATATCAACTCTACGAAAGCAGCCGCGAAAATGCAACGAGCAAACAGGTGCACATGTATACGATTTTATAGCTTCTATCGTCGTCGTCGTCGCCGTCTTATTCAGAGTGGTAGTCGCGTAGAGTTCATGCGAGAGAGTGAACGAGTTAAGATTGTTTTAGCACATGTCGACGTGACCCGACTGCACTACTAAACTCTTCGCGCGATTCACGTGTGCAGATACCAAAGAGAATTTGCTATATACATCGATCGATTATTTTTTTCCACGAAAATAAAGGAGACATTGATTTATCATTCGTAAAACGTTGTCATATACATGTAATTTAGCAAAATTTATTTGACGTGTCAGCTTTTAAGAGTGAGTGAGTGAGTGAGACAGAGAGAGAGAGAGAGAGAGAGAGAGAGAGAGAAGGAGAAAGAGTGTGAGAGGGGGGAGGTAGGTAGGGAGAAAAAATGTTCTTTTAGTGTGCGGCTCCATTAAAATATCTCGAAGCGCATTGTCGCGTCGTATCGTAATTTTAGTTTATATTTTCCGCCTTGACTGATTCACGAACTAGCTGCAGCGTAAGAAGGATCATAATACGTCGGTGCGCTTGTTGCAAATTTTTTTCTCTGTATATTGCACACGAAGAGAAATCTCATGAGAAGTATAAAATTAATGTATTCGTTGATCAATACTAAGCATTCTTGGTCTTGTGATATTACATTTTTTAATATTTCGAAGTATATTACTTTATTTAATTTTACTAATTTAGTAAAAATCAAAGTTCCCATTGACATTTATAACAATTGTCCGTGAAGGAAAATTAAACCATCCTAGTGCAACAGCGAAGAATTTCTGCACATAGCAGCTCGCAAATCAAAGAAGGCTATGCTAGTCGCTGGGACAACAAAGCGCTAAGTCACACACATACATATACATACGAGCAATATCCGTGGTATTTTTTTGCCTGACACCCGCGCACACAATAACCCGCAAGATATATAAGCGACCTACCGCTGCGTTAAGCAAACCAAATCTCTCTTTCTCTCTTTTTCGCGTGGGTGGTGCTTGGTATATAGCATCTGTTTTCCTTCGATTTTCACGCTTAGCTACCACTGCTACTACTATGCATGTACACTATTGCTAGTCTGTTGTGACGCGAACCTGAATACGAACTTTCAGGACGATATGAAGAGAACAGAGAGAAAAAGAAAGAGAGAGAGAGAGAGAGAGAGGGAATTAGAAGGCTCGTACTCTGCTTGTTTGCTTTGTAAGCGCACCACAGGTATCACGTGGCACATAGCTGTGTGTTTGGATTGATGTGAGGATTGAGCTTGCAGGGATTTTCTTGATATAGTAGCGGGAGTGTACTTGTTCACGAAATGAGAAAAGTTATGTTGTATGTTATGAAATCACTCTTGATTTATTTTTCTAAGAAATACAACTTAAAGGAAGATTAAGAAATCTTCCTACTACTTTCTACTAATGGAAAGAATTTACTACAAATTTTATTAAATTTATCTGTTTGCGGAAGACTATATCCAAGAAAGTGAAAGTTGGAAAACAGTTCTCTCATCAACACCAAATAATACATAAAGTACAATAATTATAGCACAGTCAACAGAGTATCATCTCAGAAACAAAGGTTCGAGAGGAGGTCATTGTACCTTCCCAAAAGGAACATACGAATAATAAAAAAAAAGAAGCTCACCGCGCTCATGCGTTACAAATCCGCCTGGCTTGGGTGTCCGACGTGACAAATAACAGCTACGGCGAAATTATGCGAACGCTCGTACGTCAAGTGTCGCTTTGGAAGTGCGTTTCGCTCGTCTGATTCTTCTTTCTCCGAATTTCGTTTGCTTTACGTTTTTTTTAATCGTTTTATTGAGAGTTTATACAAGATTTAGGAGACGTATATTTTATTTATGGTCTTTGATTCGATAGTATTGTAGTTGGAAATTAGTTTAATATCAAATTTTTCCCTTTGGAATAACAAATTGTTCAATTCTACGGATTTGAAACGATTGCGATAATAACTAAAAATGTACTTGGTCGATTATACGACAAATTTACTAGTAACCGTATACCACACATCCTAATGAACAACGTCAACAGCTTTGATTCCCCGTAAAAGACCAATAACTTCCTGCAAGCAGTACAAATATTGTGCCATACCTTAGCCGCCAGACAAATAAGAAAAAACCGTGCAACATGCACGAGCTTTAACCAGTTAACATATCACTCGCGAAAAATCAAGATAAACGCTTGCTTTTCATCCAAGTTACAGCGCTGAAATTTGACATTTTCGACTATTATTCATCTCAGCATGAGCGCCCCCTATCTTCCCTTTTTTACCATGGTTTTTTTTCTTCATCGTATCAAGAATGCTATCGTATACCTATATGAGATATTTTTTTATATTACGCCTTGCGCTATTTTCTTGGATACGCGAAATTGTGCTTTTCGCTCCTGGGGGGTTTGCTATTGTTTTTGTTACGTAAGTGCAAGGGCGACTCAAGTGTCAAGATTCTCAGCTGCATGCGATCTTGAATGTTTTCGTTACTGCGGGTGAAAGTTTTGTAATTGGTCGTATGGCATGAAAGTTAGCTAACTTTTAATACGATTTTTTTCGAAAAATTATGTAAATATTTTATAACATTAAAAATTGGTTTCTTTTGATGTTTTAAATACGTCGAAAAAAGTAAAATGATTGACCTACTACTGATAATTTTTGAGTGAGTTAATTAATTTTAGTCGATTAGCACGAGGTACTAATATAAAATTAATTTTTTCGTCACGTACAAAATCAGTTTTCCATGTGACTATTTTGTTGATTTAAGCTTTGAAATATTATTTTAGATGATCTCAGTTGATTATATTTCTTACAAAATTTCGGACTTTAGATTTGTTATATAATTTTTATTTTTATATTAACTTTTTCTTAATTTTATCTACAATGCGACCTTGGGAATTTGGTACAAATTTTATTCAAATCAGACAAGTATCGACTTACAATTCGAGGTAACTTACTCATTAAAAGTTCGATTAAATAAGGTATTTTGTCAATACTCAAAGTAAAATAAATTATTTTTAAACCATTCCCGTCATAATAACAATGGCACGTATCTACCTGTAAGCTCTCGATAAAAAAGCATCCCACGCACAGGATCTTCACATAGTAACAAACGATCATAAGTATATTCCACGCCCAACGAATTTCCCGCTCACCGCCTCATTTGCTTATGGCGAGAGGAAGAATAAGAGAGAAAGAGAGAGTGAGAGAAAGAGAAAGAGAGAGAGAGAGAGAGAGAGAAGGAGAGAGAGGGCGGACACGGGCAGTTTCGAAAATCCAACTTGTGACAGCTGTCCACGTGTTAAAATGAGGCACGTGGTATGAGTGACGAAGTCTCGTGTAATGTGCAGATGCTCGGCTTAGAATTTATACGTATGTCGGTCAAAGGAGAGAACAAACAATACTTTTTTTGGGTTCAATTGATATTTGTACGATTATTTTTAATCTGGTTTCATGACCTTGTTCTTCTTTTTCTTGTATATGCCGGAAGCTTACCTCAAGTCAAATAACTTTGTTCATTTTCCATTAAATACGTAGTTTATTTCAGAAATTGTTTGTTCAAGTACATTTATGATTACAATGCAATCAAAATTGTCAATTTCATAACCTTGTGCGATATTGAATAAGATTCGGCTGAGAAATAACTACAGTTGAAAGCAACATTAGAATACGTTAAAATCATCGGAATTATACTATAATTCACCGTTACTTGAGCAAGCTCATACCCACGCATATACTGTATGCAACGTAAAAATCAACTTACGATGCTCAATAGCAAATATGCATATACATATATAAAAGTGTGCTGCTTATTTGAACAATGAGCACAGGTCGTCTAGAAAAAATGTTCCTATACTTCCTCTTTATTAATCATTACAACTATCGATTTTGTATAGCAAATCGGCTGGTGCGTCATAGGGCGTCGGAAGACTTCAGCATTTTGCCTATAACAATTAATGGAAGCCTTTTTCTATGTTTGGCAATAGTATAAATTTCACTATCTTTAAAATCAAGTGTAAAATTACGGAAAGAATAAATATTATAAATCTTGCAAATAAACTCACCATTTCCATTCCAGGACCAGTGATCTTTTCTTCCACAAATTTAACAAATCGTTGACTTTATCTATAGTCGTATTATTTCAAGATCCAGTTCTTTCTTTCTTTCAATGAACGATGAGAGAAACATGAACGCACATACACATTCTACAGGTTGCTCTTGTCTCTTGGATGAAGGTCGAGATTTTCAAAAGCGCACTCACTCTCGCTCGATATGTAATTGTACTTCGGGCGACAGATGGCCTTTTTTCATGCCTCGGTGACTTTCCACTTGCGCTCGATGCATACGAATTACAAGAACTTTCTATCGAACTATTGGTGAGCGCGCGTTCTTTTTTCTGTGAAAAGCATTGTTAACTGTTCTAATAAAGCCTGTAAAAGCTTTGGCTTTGATGTTTGTTATCGTGTTCTCTTTGATGTATTACAAGTACCTTTTCGTAATTATGTCTATATAAGAATATAAATAACATATCAAAATCGCAGTTGGTGTTATTGCGAGTTGAAAATGAAAGTTACGGAATTCCCTGTCTTACGAGTACATCTGAGAAGCAAAGCTTTAAGCTTCAATATATTTGTAGTGCTTGCGAAAAACAATAATATAAAAGTGAAGAGCCATGTCAATACGATGAATAAGCGCAAGTATAATGAAAGCAATTTATGACCTCGTGATTTTAAAAGTCGTTCGCAAACTATATAACGGGTAGCATTATCAATGATCTTTTCGTGAGTTCAATAGTCCTTGAAAGCGAAACTATTGTCTTTCATTGTATGTAATATTAACGATCAAACTTATATTCTATTCTCTTATCCGAAAGTTTTTCTTACTTCAATCAGTTATAGGACTCAAGTTCTTTGATATACACGTATATATTCTCGATCTCCATCCATAAAGTAAACACAAAATGTTTTTTCTTCAAAATACATCGTCATTACAATAACCGATTGGACGTTCATGTAACGTTGAGGCCAACACTTTCGATTTTGCATCAAAAGGTACCGCACGCTTGTCATGATTAATAGTGCAATGAAATATGATTCTGGTCTTATCTTGCATCTCATTGTCTGTGTGAAAGATTCGCTCGTGTACGCACAAAAAAAGGAATATCTCATTATGGGGAGCCCACTCGCGGGATTTCTGTTTGTTTTTTTAGTGATGTATGTCGCCGCGCGTATACGTCACTTGTAATAAGGTAGAGAGAATACTTTTTCTCTGTGCTGACGCGTGCGCGCGCGCGTGTACGCGTGTTTGATTGCAGTATCTGTGACTGTTTTTCCATTTTCTATGATAATCTTTTGACATTATTAATTATCATTAATTCTTTATATTTCCTTGGAATAAACATTTTTTGTTTTGTTTATTAATAAACACTTCACTTCCCATCAGTTTAACCAAAAATAATTAATAAATTTAAATAGCAATTTTCAGTTTTTATTCGCTATTCAATATTCAATTTGACAATTCTTAAAAATTCTTATTTGACACTCCCATCTTCTAAATCAATTTTCAATCCTTGGCATTGCTTTCGCGCCCATCAATTTTTCCGGTCAGCATTAAACATCCTCGGCTATTTCTATTCCTTTCTTCCCTTAGTGTATTTCTCTGCTGTTGGACACCCACGCGGCATCATACTGGATTTTTCAACAGAATTTTCCACGTGCAAGCGTGCGCGCGAGTGAGAGCATAATACTATCAATCTGTTATTTTGTTCGTGGGTGGAAACTCGGCAACTACCTCGAATTCCCTTGCAAAACCCATTCAAGCAAGCCTCATTATTTCCCTCCTCGCAGTATAATATCAGATTCGTGTTGTGAGTTTTAATGGACAAGTGCTTGTATATATATATAAAGAAGTAAAATGAAAGTTTTTTTAACTTAACGAAAGTGTGGGAAAAAGTGATTGATCTCCGAGTTATTATCGCAAGAAAAGTCTTGCTAGATAGGATTATTTGTGTAATAATGAGTTTTCCTTTTCTATAATTAGCTATACTATGTATAGTACTGCTATAAATAAACTCGTTTTAGGATTTCGACAGTTTGATTCAAATGATTGATTATCAATTTTGAAATCATTCACATTAAAACGACAACAAAAAATACTTTATAACTCGAGAAACTCGTACTATCTCGTAATTTTTATCGTCGCTATATCATAGCATAATTTCCAAAACGACTGTCAATTGAAAAAGCCGCTTTCTCAAAGATGTCCTCATTATCAAAGAACCCACTTTCTTGTCTTCCTACAGACAAACTCGACTTATCTTTTATTGTATACCTCTCTATGCAGATCCGGCATTGTTGCCTTGGTGTAGGCAATTTGAAGCACTTAAGCGTGAAACTTCATTTGCATTGGATGTTGCGCCGGGCGGTGCTTCCATCTGCATATACGAATATATACTTTCTGTTTCTTTTGTTTCATTCAGCCCGACGGATTTTTCTTGTTTGTGTCTTTTTATGCGAGAGCTTAAGAAAGAGCGATTTTGCGTCTTCATTCGTCTCGAATGAGTGTTATATTGTACTCGACAACACAAGTAGCAATTATTGTTGAGCACAGTTGGATACTTAAAAAACATTAGATTTCAAGTACGTCGTACCAGAGTGAATGAAGAAACATTTTTTTTGTTTACTTCTGGTTCAATTACTTGAGACGAAGTCGAAGGTTTTACTAGCGCTAAACAGAGACATCTAAATTTTTTTGACGGAGGCCAAGGTTGCAATCAATAGCGCTCCACAGGTATTCCTATGGGATTTAACAACTTATGCAAATGTGAAATGTCCCGCACGGGGAGAGCCAATTATCGAGGTTGGCGTGCTGCTTGGCATTCGAAAAGTCCTGCGTTTGTTTTGAGCAACATCATCATACGTCCAATGCGGGTACTAATCATTTTATTTATATCGCTCCTTGCTGTGTTGCACAACAGTGTTATTGATGTACTAACCGACCTGTTCCAATACAAATAAAGTTAAAAGTCTTTGATACAACGTTTCTTATTATACTAATATAATATTCCTGAAATTTTAGAAAACGATAAAACGTTGCAGCACTGACATTTGAATCTACAAATGAAAAGGTCAAATATCAATCGTTCATAAAAAAACGTTGTCTAAAATAAACGAAAATTGAAGTTGTTGTCAAAACTCTTCAGAAGTGCAGTCGCACGTTTCAAAAGTAGTCACTCGGTCGATTGACGGCTTAGAATACATGTTTATGGTTGCTCCCTCGATTGACGTACTCGAGAATCATGAGGTACTGGAGTAGGTCAGGGGCTTTTTCATTTCACAGCTGTTTTTGAAAATGGATTTTTATGCTGCGCAGCCGAAAATATGCAAAAACGTCTTATGATTTCAGTTACCTGCTCTAATCGAAGCTTTACCTTGAGATCTACGTTTATATTCACTGTAATAGATAATATGCAAGAGTACGTTGACGTTCGTGTACTATTTGAATGTTCGTTAACCGGTACAATTGTTCACCTTGCGACCGCATTTAGAATCAGCAGTGCTGATTTAAATATGAGTACATTGACGTGTACTATTTTACTTATAGGCGACGGTAAGTCAGTTATACCTATATTGAGACGTCTCACCTTGAATTTATACGCATTTAGTGCAGATTTAAACTCGCGAGTACATTGACGCGCACTCTATTTCTAAAAGTAAAATACAGGAACGAAAATAATTTTGTGAGTGCTTGAATTTTCGAGTATGTATAACCATTCGTGAATATATAAAATAGATTATTGCTTTCATTACGAAAACAATGTTTTGAAGGAAATGATTCAAGAGTGGCATTCAAGAGTGGCACCTTGTGTCACGAAACGGTGGGTATCCCAATCATAAAAACCAATTAAGCTACTTTTTACTCGTAATTACTGCGAATCACAATCGTTGTTAGAAAGTGACGCATTATAAATTGCTTGCTTGTTCCTTGTCGAGTTATACTTGTACCGTGTGCATATCTAATGTATGACTCTTGAAAGAAAAAACTAGTAAGTCGAATGAAAAATTGATTATTTATTGATCTTTAAAGAGAGTAGTACTGGCAATGGAAATTATTATTAATAGTTTTCAATCTTCATACTTATAATAATCCGTGAATGTAGATATGCATGAAATAAGAGTAATATCTATTATTAAATACATAATGACGTTTCGTAATTATTTCTAATATTTAGTCGTTATTTTTAAACTTGATTATGTCTTTACACTCAAAATGTATTAGTATTCATCCTATCATCCCAGCAATTTTCCACTGGTAATGCACACAAAAAAATCAACATTGAAAATAATATTAAGCAATAACTGTGTAATCATACAATCAACAGCGAAAAAATAAATAACCCACGTTATCACCTTACACAAGTATTCAACTAGTGTTCAATCGACAGGCTCGGCTTATATAGCATTCAATATTAAAATTCAGTGATAAATTTCGGAGTCTAACAAGACCGTTGACAAGCTGCGAAGAATTATCGGACTGTAGTACTATAATTAAATTGTAATTATTCTGATCAGCCAATAATTACACAGATAGCACCAGCTAAAACGCATAAGTTATTTTACTCTCCTTTTCACGAGCGAGAGAGAGAGAGAGAGAGAGAGGGAGAGAAGGTTATTACGCAAGTGAATGTTTCGGTTACGAAACCGACCACCGGCGAACTTTGCACGCCTACATTAAAGGAACTACTAAGAGCCTGATCGGGTCAGCGTTCCTGCCGCTTCTTTTGGCAATGGAGAAAAGTGGTCTTAGCAATTAACTGTGCGTTAGCTAAATGACGTGAAATATTCATTTTTTTTGTTTAATATATAACAAATCTGTTTTACAAAAATAAAACATCTTCCTACTGATTGCAAAGATTCGTTGCAATTCTTGTTCTATTTGCTTGGGAATATAGCCTTAGTAGAGTCCTGTTTTTCCTCTACCCTTTCCTATCTCGTTATATTTTGGTAGAGGTCCTGACTAGTGTTATCTAGAAGTAATCTTTTTTTGTATCTCCCCTAGTTGTTATTCATTCCATACGTAGAAAGTTAATAAAAAGAAAACTTGGCTATAAAAAAGCCATATAATTTTCCTCTGCAGCGACATTGTGTCCAAAAGTTCTAGCATTAGATTAACCGTCAATTTTTCGAAGTTTTCAAGCTAATCAACAAAAAAACAGTTTTCGGTTGCAAAGGCATAAATTAAAGTAGAAACGTTGGTCTTTTTTAATTTGAATGTAAACAACAGTAGCAGAAACATGCGTTCATGACCTGTTTTGAAGTGTCAGCCTTGAACGGATTTACGAGGATTTCATAGTGGTATAGTATAGTTGAAAGACCTCTATCGTTACACATAAGTGTCCAAGGCGAAGAATACTCGAGGTATTATGCAAACTGGGAGGTCGTCGTTGTCGTCGAGTTGTTAATGTTTTGAGAAGATTGCGCTGTATATATTCAAATGGATTTGGTGTCTATGTTCTACGAGCGACTTTTTCACAACGATCGTAAAATTTATTTTAACTTTTAACGGTGATTTGGTTGTTTTCATAGTATTGATTTAGCTACGTCGTTTAGATGGTTAGTATCTGTTAGACATAACCGAAATGTCATGTCTACAAGCTCATGCGGAAAGTAGTTCAAACATATTTTTCTCCCATACCACTATGAATTCGTGAATAATTGCTTTCAGATAGAATCGTTAATTCTTTTGACCCATCAATTGGATTTTTTTTTCAAAATTGTAGGTACAACATGAAATAGTGTCAATTTCAATTCCTGTAATATTTCGCGGATCTCGGCGCGTAAATCAAGCGTTTAATTTAGGACGTTCATAAAGCTTGCTCGCGAAGGATAAAATTCATCCGTGTATAACTTGCACACCAATAAATCATAAATTAAAAACTTTCTCTGCCCCTCGCCGAAAATATGATGCTACGAACAAAGTAACGTTTCTATCCGAGACACGAGACAATAATTATATGCAACTATCGTATACCTGCACGATAAATTTATTCTAGGAAGGAGAGCTTGCGAAAGATATTGTTGAGTTATCATTTGAATTCTTGCTGTTACTTCAATTTTCAAAAGTTCCAGTCGGAAATGTTAATTAAAAGAAGTATAGGTGTTATTGGTTTTAAAATTTTAACATGACTCTTTTCTTGTATCATGAGCTAAATGAATATTTTATTTTGAATCTATCCACCATTTCACTTCCAAAGCGTTGCACATTCAAGTCACTTTATTTGATATACATCAGTGACATTTCACATGCGCATAAAGATTTCACTTCCTTGCAGTAGTATTTGTATGTGCTGTTCGGAGTTACTTTTTACGAGAGTAGGCCGCACACCTCGTTCAAACTGAAACAGATGTGTATTTCTTTTTTTTTCTTAGTTGGAAGATACAGAACATTGAAAATATGTCACACTAATGCGAGGAGAAAAACTAGCGAGTCTAAAGATTTATATTGAAAAAGAGTGTACATTTGTCCAAGTTTCTAAAAACGATTTTTCAAATATTTTTTTTTCAAATAACAGACTATGCTAGAAAACATTTGCGACCAATTAAAATATTAAATAGTCTAATTATACGAATTAATATTATTTTGTCCCTTCAAAAATAAATCAAATGAAATAAACGAGTCTCGATAAAATATCATACGACCACCAAAACATAAATGATCTTAAAGCATAAGTATAACGGTGGTTTCTTAACGATCTCATTGGCGAGACGTTTTGTCTCTCTCACGATAGATCAACGGCGGCATGCGAAATTCAATAAGATAATCCGATGACGAATGCGCTAAAGTATAAAAGAGATCGTCTTACGCAATTACGCAAGCGATAAGTCCTTCGTTCCTTTCTCTCTCTCTCTTTCTGCTTTTTATAATATTTCTTCAGTGAGCGAAGAAAAATGAGTAACCAAGAAATTACTTAGCGCTCGCGGGTAAGATTTATTGGCTCACTAAGCAGTGACACGACTCCGCACTGTTTCGCGGGAAATGCTTTTGCAGGTGAGCGGAGGAAATGCTGGAGTGAATTTTATATGGGGTATGCGCGATAAATGTTTTAGAGTGGACTTTTGTTTTCTTTGACGGTATGGAATTTTTATTTTATTTTACATATAAACAAAGTATTGCAACAAATTTATCAATAAATTGTACAAATTTTTGTGATTGATGAAACAAAACAAATTTTCTAAATAAAGATTTCAACCAGAAAGTTTCAAAGTTATCAATCCAATCAAAACAATAATAAAATCACTGCTGTTTGCTTATTATGTTTAAACAGTCGTCGAGTAAATATTATGTATTTTTAAATGCTCAAGAAGATATTTACTGAGATTGCCGAATCGATATATTGATCTATATAGGTCCGAATAATATATTTAAACATTAAAATCAACAAAATCACATCGTCAATTTTATCTATCAAAAGAATTGCAATGACAATGGCAGTGTTTCGAAATACAGTAAACTTCGTAACCAAATCGATGCTGAATGCAAAACATTTCGATTTGAGCTTATATGCAAATGCATCGAGCTCACTGAAAAACGAAATTTGTCAACAAAGCGCCACTGTAATATTTCACAAGACAATTGCGCGTGTGGCAGCGGCAGTACATGGCAGTGGAGTCGCACACAAAACGACCGAGTTTTTCATTATGCAACCAAATGTAAAATTGCTGGTTGAGACATCGGCAGACGATTTACTTGACGACGAGGAGCACTCGATCCAAAGAAAAAACCGCCTCTTTACGGCCATCCAATGGCTTATTCCAACATTATAATTTTGCTAGAATGAATATTATTTCTGAGCCTTTTTAATACATGACTTTACTAGTGACACCATTTTTTTGTAATTTTATTTGTGTGGAGTTGGCATTGTAATGCAAACATATAAAAACCAATGGTTACTGTAACTATCTCGTGCAAATTGTAACATTAATGCAAAAATGTATTTCAACCAACAAAAACTCTGAATACCCTCCATATCACGTCATACTTTTATATTAACATTTCTAGATTTATACTCGGATTAATATTAATTTTTTATTGAATATTTTTTATTTTAATATTTGAACTCAGATTAATATTTTTTATTGAAATAAGTTAGGGAATTCCGTTTGAGCAATCTTATCGATAACTGTTTACAAGCAGATCGCAATACATCAATACGAGATTGTAGAACGACAACGATCGGCCAAGAAACCGATCGGTCTGTATAGCCAATGCGATCGATCATCATTAAAGAAACGAAAGAAGTGACTGTGCACGCCAATACATATGGTTTTCTAATTTTTCATCCTCTTTCATGTAATTCCATTCGTACAACTATGATAGGAAGTAGGAGACTGTCAGGTTTTCATTATCTACATGTAATGAGTTATGTGTGTTTACTTTTTGACGTTTAATATGAATTAATTTTGATGTATCAAGTCTAACGTTATTCGTACAACACCAATTCTTATTCATTATTTTATGAAGGTTCAACGATAATATGAAGCCATATGAACTTTTTATAGCTGAACTTAATATCTACTCCATAAGATTGTTGGCTAACCACTGAATAAAAATTAATGTATATATATATAGCATAATGTGTCTAGAGTAGAAAATCATTATTAAATTCGTACTTAGAATATAACGATTGTCGTGAAATCAATAGGGGAGCCATAAACTATTTTGAAGAATCAATTTTACGTAAACATCAACTCCCCCTATTACAAAATCAATAACATCAATGCATTCATAAGTTGTGTGCGTTGACATCCATATTTTTATCGCATTCCCCAGCAAGCAATACATCTCAATAAGAAAAAAAGAACAGTTAGCCAGCCAGTATTGAATAAAAAATCAAGCGATTACATGACCACATTAATGCGAGACTGTCTTAAAATAAAAAAGATTTGGATGTATTTTTGCTACTCGAGTTATCGCGCGCTATTCTTCATTTATTGTTTTAACTATGACCATTAATATACGTATCTTTCTTACAGAAATCGAGGCCCAGGAGGCGTGCAAATGGTTAAGGGCAGCTGGTTTTCCGCAGTATGCGCAGATGTACGAAGGTGAGATGGCGATAAATTATTAATTAGCGCTTTTTGGTTTATGCTTTGGAACTCAATATCACACGACGTAGGAGAGACATATCACAAGACGATAAATGATATTTTTCATACACTTCTAACGGGATTTCGAAAAATAATATAACAAACACTCTTTATTGAGATTTGTTAGTACAAATCCTCGGTGACTTTATTCTACTGAAAAGACCAATCTCGAGAGTTAATCTCGAGAGACTATAACCCAATTTCCCACATTAGATCTTGTAGTCAATGAGGTATTGCTGTTGCACGTTTATGCAAACTCAGCAGACGTTGCAGATTTGATTGAATGACAAAGCTCAATGAAAACCTGTGAAATATACAGCCATTCTCTGGTTAGATCTTAGCCACCGACACGTTTTCTTTCCAATTGAATGACAGCATCTATTTTGTTCTTGTTTAGGGGTATAAACGATCCTCTCTAATTTGACTGCTGAAAGACGCTTTTGTTGTCGTGAGATTTGATCTTACGTAAATTTAAGCACGTTGTACTTTCAATTAACTTCGGTAAAGTACGTTTGAGGTATTTTTTGTTGTATTTTGTCTTTACTACATTTTCACTGAACCAACGGCAATTTTCAATATTTCGACAGGCTCGAAATCAAGGTTAAATGGCAAACTTTCACCATCGTAAAAAAAAATTATAATAAGCGGGAAAAATATACGTTTCGGAGGGAATATATTTCGCTTTGGGCCATTGTGTTTCGCTGAATAAAAAGTCGTTTACGAAGCCAACAAAATCGGCCACAAGTAAAAATCAGTGGCGAACATCTTGCATACATACGTGCATGTTACGTAAAGAGCTATATCCCGCTCACGAAGCCCCTCCAAACAATTTCTCTCTCTCTCTCTCTCTCTCGTGAAAGGACAATACAATAGTCTATTAATAGAAGGGACGACGGTTTTTCTTCGTTTAATAACGTTGAACAATACCATAGCGCGCGGTGGCATAATAAACATCGCTTGCGAAATGTCGAAGCATTGTCACGGTCCGCGCCGCTGCAACGCGCAAACATTGTTGGAGGCCTTTTTCATATCTTTGACGGAACGGGTGAAAAATGTCTCGTTGGATAACGTTCGTGAGCATTTAGGTAATTAGTGCGTTGACATGAAATGTCGAGTGACATTTGCTATGCGATTAATAATGCTATCAGATAATGTTAGGCTTTCGGTTACGGTTTTTTTCCAATTTGAGATAGATCGTTCGTATACTTTCAGAGGTTATATAATTTGTATTTTAATCGGTATTAATAATAATACGTAAAAATTTTGCGATTCGGTGTATCGAAACAAAACCAGAAAATGAAATTTTTTTATGATTTCAATTTGCAGAAAACGTATATGGTGATTGCAAATTCAGAAGTTAGGAATAGATTTAAGTAATTTTTCTTATAATTTTTATTTATTTTATATCAAAGAACAGCTTAAGTCGTAGAAATTACTTAATTTTTCTGTATACAAATTCTGAAATGTCAATTGTCGATTAGCCATTAAAAAGCCGAAATACTCGCGAGAGTTTTTCGCAATCATCAAAATTACATTTAGCCAGAACATGAAGAGTCTGAAAAAGGCAAGGTGTAACTGTTGGAAACTCGATCAATTTCCTTATATAAATATAATGACTTGTCAAGTAAATAAAAAAATCTTCATTACTTCACATGCATTGCAAAAAGAAACTTCCGGTTCTCACCACGGTAAATAATTACGTAAGCGATCGAAAAAAATACACATGTACATAAAGATCGAAGGCTAAATACTTTGAGAGGCATTGGCCACTAATTGCCAATTGTGAATCAGATCATCGATCTATCTAACAAACGTGCATACACACACGTGTAGCTGAAAGGGAGATCGTGAGCCTTCGCTTTCCATGCTTATAAGACAACGGCGCCGTTTGACATAGCGCTGACTAAACATAAATAGACCTATCCCACAAGCGCATATAAGCGTCGTGATTCTTGGATTTTTTTCTTTCTTACTTATTCTCTTTTCTTTCTCTTTATCTCTTCCAAACTTCAATCTTTTTTCACCCACTGTGGGTTGCGTTACGTCACATACAAACATATGTTTTTCAATACTCCTAGATAGAGTCGAAGCATCGTGTGCCTTTTCGTCTGTTTTTTTTCTTTTTTCTTCATTGTTTGGGATGGACTATTTATGAAGGGGAATTTTGCTTTGCGATTCACAAACAAAAAGAAACTAGACCAGGAAATGTCTTGGTCTTTATGGTCACATATTTCAATCTCGATACCAACTCATATTTAAAAATGAATATTGAACGCCAGTTTTTGTACTCAAAAAAATTGTATCACTGCGTAATAATTAATAATACTATTCTCAAGGCACGCAATCAAACAAATGAGTTTATCCGGCATTCCGAAAGCACTAAAATTAAAAATGAAACGTATACATTTGTATAAGCACTCGATTATTTCAAGCGAAGGCTACCTATGCAAACTAAAAACAAATGAAGAGTGAAAAAAGAGAGTCAAAAGTATCCTTACCAAAAATAAAATGTCGGCGATTGATACATAATTTTATTTTTAAACCCTTTAATAAGTGGATATGCAAAAAGCTTCAAATAAATGAAATAAACGAAGGGCATGTACACGGCAGAAAGAGAGAGAGAGAGAGAGAATCGTCAAGAATGATATTTGTTCGTGTCGCGCGAGAAAACTAAAATTATAACCACGCGCATTTATTCACGTGCGACAAAATGTTTGAATGCATATCTCACTGGCCGAGTTTTCGCACGTGTCCCTCGGATTATATTAGCTTCTATGATATTCTAAATAAAACTTTTTGTTAGGGTATTGGAGTTTTTATCCTTGCATGCGCTGTAGATTATCAATGCCTCTATATTGATTGAAATCAACTGAATAAATTTAATGGAAGGGATAGACGGTATTGTTCAGGTATAAAGAGAGACAAGCGGTTGAAAATATTTTCATTGATAATGATTATTGGTTCTAGTATAATAATTTTCAAAATATGGTTAATATTGAACAACTATTCAAAATGGTAAACGTTTTTAATAATAAGAATTTCTTTCAAATACATAGATTTGCTTAAACAAATTTTATTCGTCTACACGTGTTCTCTGGTTTTGAAAACACATATCCGTTAGTTACAATCAGTATAAATCATCGGTCGTAGTTCTAAAAATATTAATCCAGTGTCCGAATGAAAGCTTTCTAAATGAAAAGTTTTATATCATTCCACAAAATAATCGCTAACCTTGTAATCATCGCTTGTCTGATGAGTGTGCCACGTGTCTGAAACATTTTAATATGGCACTAGCTTGTCAAACTGAATTAAAAAGTGACCTCAACGATCATCGCTGATGACCTTTTTTCATATGATATTTAACACACAAACAAGAAAACAAGCCGCGAAAATTCATTCATTACCGGTACGCAAGTAGACACCTTGGGGAAAATCCCAAGTAGCATAAACAAGAAAATCTAAGTAGGTGAGGGTCGCAAGCGATATCAGTTTTCGTATGATTATTTTTGACTTCCGCACGTCGAAAGAGAGAGAGAGAAAGAGCTTCTCGGTCACGGCGATGATTATTGGCTTAAATTTCGCATGGACGCCACGAAACGGCGTCCAAAAACTTGTGGGGTTTGTAATTGGAGTTAAATTGCAGGATTGTTAATGAATAAAATGTGAACGAAAATTTCATACCAAATATACCTTTCTTTTTCTTCAATGTTCAATGAAAAAATTCACGTTTAAATTTTCTTATTTAAACCATTTAAACTCAAAGTAAAGAGTTACAAATAGTTTCTCAACTTTGGTATTTTACCGTCGGGATAATTCTTTACAAGTATATCAAATATAAGTTAACAACAAAGCATGTTGTATTAGCGTTGGAATCAGTCGATTTGTCGACACATGCGCTAACTAATAAGCGATAAATTTTTAACCGGAGTCCATAAGTTTTCAATACCACAGCGTCGCAACGTCATTAGTCATCTTCCTGCTTGCCACTTAGGTGTTTAACATTCCGTCTCTAAATATGGATTTCTTTTGGTTTGGTACATGGTATATTATGACACGGATGTTGCAAACTAATAGCTACTCGTTTCTTGAAAATTCAATGTACATTGTAACTTGCAAAAAAAAAATATTCTTTTTTCGCACGAGATCACCACGTAAATTACTCGCGGCAATGATTTCTTCGCGAAAGAGATGTAGAAGATTGAACTGAGCATTATGTTTTACGAACTATGCATACAAAATCCCTCACGTCAATTTTCCTATTGACGCAAAAAGAAAAATAAAAAGAAATACCGCACGCAATTTGCTGTGCGTGGAAAACATCATAATAACGACGAAGGGCCCCCAACACTTGCCTTTATGTGAACTTAAGCCGATTATGCCACTTCCTACGAACACTTTTGCGACTTTACTTCGGTCTTACCGCAGTCAATTGTTCAAGATACATCAATGCAAAGTTCACTGGTAAAGAGCATATGGTGGTTTTTGAGCAAATATTCTGAGTTGGACTTCGTTATAATAATGACTGTAAGTATTGTGTATAATTATGCAGGTAATTTAAATAATACGGTTTGATGAACCATTCTAAGTATTTTAACTATTGGAATATTTCGATAATTTAGATAAGTACGCGAAGTTTCAATTATTCAGTATCGTGTTATCGAAATGTAATGGAAAATAGATATTATCTCGATTTTTCGTAAATATTAAGAAGAAACAATTTATATTTAATCTCATTTTTTTCCACAATCAACATAATTTGAGCAAGTATTCGTGAATGATACAATATTGTTTAATCTTCATTCCCAACAGCTATTCTTCATTTTCTCTGTCCGAGCGCAATTTTAACAACGTCATAATACGTCTATTCACTCGATTCTCTTTGTATCTCCAAACAGAGCGCGAGTTTTTCATCCCATTATCAAGACTCACGTTCAACATTTTCATTGTTTTTTCGCACGCGCACGCTCTCTAATTTTACTCTTACGAATTCATATCGACCTAGTAGCTCTTTTTCCTTAAAAAAAAAGTATTACAAATGTTTGTTTAATGGATTCTGCAAAAACCCAGAGCAATAAACTATTTCAACACTTAAAAATTTTTTTTATTTTAAAACTGCGAAAAGTGTTTGTTCTAGTCATGATATTAGTCATAGGTGTGTATTTTGAAAATTTATTTCGGAATCGGCAGAAAAGCTAAACTAGTGAATCATCTAGAATTCAAGTCTAATATACCCATGAGAGGTGTTGAATTAGGCTTTTAGTATCGTTTCTAAAATCAAGTCATTCCTAACTTATTTGCTTTGTTAACCAGTCCAGTCTCGAATATTATTTTCTAAGTTTTGTTGCTCGATAATGCTCGACTGATCTTGCGAAATGATCTCGTCCTAGTTTGGAAATGGCTCTCCAGTTTTGCCAATTAATCTAATCGGCATACATGCGTTTTTTTTATATAATTCTAAAGAAACGTTATGTAAAAATAAAGATGTGCGTGTGATTCCAGCTACGGCGACGAGTAAATTTATAAGAATTATTATCCCGAGGATTATGTGAATCATGTGGCGTTTAGGAATGCGATTTTATTCGTGCGTAACATTAATTTGTTGTTGTATGAGTAATTTTCGTGTTTCCAAATACAACTGAAATTTTATTTGTATTAATTTTCTGCGTCACCAAAGTTAACTTCGTGACGATATGCTTTGATTTCTTAATTCACTGAATATGTTTTTATTACAATATTGTTTTATTAAAGATATTAAAAAGCAATACAAATAACTTTATTTTAAAACAAATTGAAATAAATGAAATTAATCGAAAGATATCGTATGCTCATTGAAAATGTCGCCAATAATGAAATAGTTTCATACATTTCAATCAATGCAATAAGTATTAGCATGGTGTAATTAAAAAAAAATCATACAATATGCATACAAATAAAACTCAATCACTTTTAATTGGAGTTTTCAATAATGCTGAATGACCGTTACGTTGCTGCTTGACGAGACAAGTAAAAATATAATAACTATGATATATGTGTACAACGTTCTCATGAGCCACTTATTAATTATATCCATACTTGCCGCGTGCATATTTAATCTATCATTGTACGACATGAGCATAAATTAATTTTCATTTTTTTTCATCTTCTATCTCAACGAGCTTTCTCGTCTATGAATGAATTTTGAAAAAGCAGCAGCAGTAGCGTCTGCTACGTGTCAAATACAACAAAAAAAAGCTTACATAAGAGAGCGAGTGTAGCGCGTCGGTTATATGAATAAGACGTAAATGTTTATCGTCACTGCACTTCCTTTCTGTCACTTTGAATTCTCGATAAACTTCCATACGTGAGAAATGTCTACTGTTGAATATTGCATGCAATGCGTTATACATATACACAAATTAAAATTTCTTTATATATATATATATATATACGTTTTTGAACGGCTACTTTCGTATTTTACGTTAAAAAAGCTCATAATATACGCAAGCTTATTTAAAATTTTGAAGCATCGAGATAATCTTGGAAACAAAAATGATCGTTCGTTCGCTTAACGCCCTTTTCCTTTTAAAACTTGAAAAAGTATATATAAGATCGGCGCACATGTAAAGAACGATACTTATGAATACAACATACCGCCCTAACGACTCTCCTTACTTAAATCGGATTACAAGATTCTATATAATGCAAATGTAAAATCTATTGGCAAAAGGAATTTCTTTTATATTAATAATTGAAGGCAAAAAGTCAAACGCAATTAACTAGACAACCTGAGATACAGAGGGAGAGAGAGAGGCTTTGATTAATATACGCTCCACGCGATAATTCGACACGCTCCGGTTTATTATACAGCCGCGTGATTGCTAAACGGTCATAACGATTATCTGCGCTTTTTATTTGCTATATATACTCGCTTCTCTAAACTTTTTTTGCTTAGACTTTCCCACAATCTAGTTGTTGCTTATTCTTTTTATACGATTCAGTATTTCTAATTAATATAGTAAAATTGTGATTACTCGTGGTAATGCTTCAAGTTAATTAGGTTGTGTATCGAAGTACATGATTTAGATATCAACTAGAAAAAAATTGATCGTTTATTTTAAGTTTTGAATAAATTTCACTTGCTATTCATTCATGACTCGCTGATTTAGACATGGTTATTATTATTGGATAACAATTATAACTTCTGCAAAGAAATATAAAAGAATAAATTAAAATCTAAAAAGTACGATCCGTTTATAAACATGGCTACGCAGAATAGAGTTAATCAACATTAAGTAAATATTAAAATATTATTCCAAAAATACGTAGCGTATACGAGGAAGCAAACTACATGTTAACTTCAAAGACCTTCATCCCATAACCAGTCTTAGATAATAAACAAAATTTCTTCAATCTTTTATCGTAGATTATTCGATTCGATCGAGCAGCATTGTTTCATTCTATAAACCCGGAAGATAAAACTTCTGTTCCCGTTTCATGCATCTCTTAGATTTTAAGCTTAACGACAAGACGAGAAGCTTTTACGGGGAATTCTAAACTGGTGTTATACGCCACTGGCAGCTTGATCGATCGCAAAAGCTAAATGCTTGAATATTGTATATTGAAATGCTTAGGAGCGAGGTTTATCCTCGATTACTTACCTTATTTTTTTCTTTTACTAATATGAAAATAATCAAACACTAAAATAAGCACTTTTTTATTTATGTAACTGAGAAGCGCCAGTCGACTGAGTGCCATACATTCGTATACGTGTGAGATACGTGCTGGAGTAAACAAGATTTTTTGGAGATTTTAATTTGTACAATTACGTATACGTATTCGGGACTTTCACGTTTACAACGTAATACTTTCCAAGATAGATTAGCGCGTATACGCGGATAAACGCGGCAAATTTATGATTGGGACAATTACATAGGCTGGGGATGCGCCATCGAATTCTATTTTCACGCGTTCCGGGTATGATCGTATATATCAAGGACAAATGTTTTAAAGATTAGAAAAATAATTTTTGAAAAATCGTACTACCTTGTATCTTGTCTATAAATGATTTTAATATTTATAATGAATGATACACTTTTTGAAAATTTTAAATGTTTTAGGTAAAAAGTATACAGTTATCAAAGATCTATTAGATTGTTTAAGGTTACGTGAGTAAATTATAAAATACAATCTCTTAATTTCCTAATCTTTTTTTAATTTGCTAATTGTTGATACATTCACTAAATGTTATCATTATTAATTATCTTTTCATAAATTAGTATTAAACATGATTTTTAAATTTAACGAATCTAATTCAATGAATTTTATTAAAATTGGATAAACGCATTTGCAATCAATAATTTTATAAGTACACCACCCAGCACATCGCATTTAACCATCTGCAAAAAGGGAAAAGCCCAAACGCCTCGCTTATACAAAGCCAGAGTCTTCGCGCGAAGAAGTGCAGCCGCGTACAATGACGCACAAGCGAGTATATAATCCACACGCCACACGCAAAAATAGATAGCACGCGTGTGTGGCGCGCGGGAAATTGACATGAATTTTTTTCTTCGCTTTATCACGCGTGACATTGACGAGTCGCAGTGAAAAGACGTTGATGAGAATTGAGATACGGAAGTACAAATATTAGGACCAAGAGTGTGTATTTGACTTTCTTCGATAAAAATACTCATCTTGATATTTTTTTTCAATTAAATATTGAGCAAACGTGATTGTTTACTGATAGTGGAGCGATGATGATGTGGATTTTGATTTATCATTTTGTTTGTGCACACGCTGGATGCTTGTTTGTTTTTGGGCTATCGAATGGCTTCTCAGTAATATGATTGTCTTCTGAATATTAATGTTCGTTTTCGATTTCTAAGTAATCTAGAATTTGAGTCATCAAATAAAAAATAATATTATAATAAAAAATCTTTACCATCTGAATAAATACAAAAGTTACAACAAAAATTAGAAAGGTACTTTCTGGCAGACATCAAAGAAAATTTGTCGACCTCACTCGTGTTCATGCCGTCACGAAAAAAAATGAGATACGCTCTCACGACAACGTCTTTTCATTGATAATTCAACATGGTACAGAGACATTTCTTTGATGCAGTTTTGATTCTCGTTCCAGTTTTCACGTTGCGTAAAATTCATAAATGTATACACGTTGTTTCACAGAATTTAGTTTTATACGTTTTTTTCTTTTACTGAGTGGGATATTTTAAGCAGTGAATGACGGTAGCGTAACTCTCTTTAATAGAATGGAATATTTTATCAAAAATCACCGGAAAACAATGCGGTTGAAATGGTGATAAGAGTATAGTTGATTTAAAATTTGAAGATGAATTTACGAGGACAAATAAGGTCATGTTATTTGAGATGCTCACGATGTTAACAAGCTACTAGAAGTGTTACTATTTGTGAGAATTGGTTTTGTAGCCAATGAAAAAAAGTTAATTTTTATCCTAAATATAGCAAAACAATACTGAATTTTCATTGTTAACTGTTCAACAATAAAAAAACATATCCACAACATATACTTAAAGATATAACGCCTTCAAGCAAACCTTCAGCGTATAGCAATAAATCTTATTCTACTCATGTATAGTACAACAAGGTTCTAAAAACACAGAAAGCATTTCAAGACATCGCGAAGTCTCAGCACAAACCGAAAAAAAAAGTATATTCACGTTGTCGTATGCATACTTATATATTTGGGTCGCATCCACAGACACACACACACACACATATACGACAGGAAGAGAACACCATCAAATACAGGATGACGCGATGTCTTATCGTTTTAAAAGATCCATCTCCTCTCGTAAGATAGAGAGTCGAGATAATAGGTTGTAACGCATCGGCAGATGTTTATTTCCCAAGGGGTTAGATCCGTTCGGTCTTCGTTAAGACTTCGCTAGTTATGACGATTATGATGCTGACCCACATACAATATTTTGGCGATTTTTTTAGTCTGTGACACGGATAAGGGGGAGTTGATGCTGGTGCTTGTCCAAAGATCATGACACGCTAATTAATTTTCATTTTATCTGAGTTGTTCAAAATTTTGTTTAGAATATTATGTTTATAGCCTTTGTAAAGTTGAAATATAGTCTTTTTGTACGATATTAATAGTATTTTCAGGAAAAAAATTGTACAATATTTATTTTTCGTCGTAAAAATTTTTAGAAAGTCAAAATTGATATGATTTATTATATGGACTTTCATTCAAATTCAACAAATAGATCAGTTATTTCTTAATAAAGTATAACATTAGATATCACTATTATTAAAATCTCACTAAAAACTAAAATCATTTTCATATAGACCAATCAAATTTGCTTTCGTAGACAATTTTTTAACATCATTGTTTAAAAAAGAAGAGATATAAAAGAAACATATTTTCTCCAAAATGAACAAGATAATCCTTCTAAGCAACAGATACACTATTCAAAATTCTATGGTCGATATGATAGCGCCATTGGTCAGTTATAGTTGTATGAGGAAAATATGTTTCTGCACAAAGCTAAAAAGAAAACAAGCATAATATTAACGTTTGGATGTCAGTGAAAAGTGAGGAATGCATTCTCAGATTCACTGTAACGAATCGCTTCTCATCACGCCAGCGCGAACGATAATACTACTTAACGTAATACTCATACGCATTGGTTTTTTCTTAATTTTTATCATTTTCATACAAATAGTTTTATTGTACGGATGCTTAAACTACTTGTATCGATTAATATTAATATGTACTTATTACGTTGCGAGCTTATCTTATTATTATTTCTTTTAGTTTCGAAATTTAGTTAAATGCAAATCATTGGAGCGGAGTGCAGGGTAGTATGAAAAAAAGACTATAATTATCATGAAGTTGTCTTGAAGGAATAATATTTCGAAAAAGTTTTAAAAGAAAGCTTTTAACATGTTTAGAACGGTGGGAACTGAAGATTGAGTCTTAAGATAGGGAACTTTGAGCAATGATTACAGTGATATATCGAATGGTAAAAGGTAGTCGGTACAAGAAAACATCTCTAAAACACTAGGTTTCTGATGATTATTTCAGAAGTATAATCTTTTTTCATTAACATTTACTTTACATGTAATGATAAGTTACTGTCCGTTACTTACCTAGCCATCATATGGTATTTTTTAATGACCGTAAGGTAGAAAAGAAATACCATTTCAATAAATATTCTGGAAATGATCAATTCGTTTGACTATAGTAATTGATTTCAATGTATTAATACGTATCTATAAGAATGTTAAACCAATGACGTCTTGACCTAGATAAAATTCTCATGAAAACAAGAAAACACAATCACCACATGTACTATTTAAAAATTTTACACGAACTGTATATCATTGCGCAATGTATTCGCGAAAAAAGCCTCCGAAATAAAAACGAGATCGCGTAAGCAGAAAGCATGTAATTTTCCAGCGCGATTCGTCGACAATAACTCCCACGCAGAAACAAAAAACAACAAAGAATAAAGCTGTGACCCTAATTCTAAAATCGCACTGCGCAATCATTAAGTCGTTTCCGAAGAAAAAGAAAAAGGAAGAATAAACCAATTCTTCGTACGGAAGAGAAAATAGCCTTGTGAAAAAAAAGAAAAAGGCAAAAAGGTAGGCGTGAAAATTGAATCCGAACGATCCGTTACAAGTTGGCGTGACTCCAAGGGTCTTTGACACATCTGTTGGTGGTTAGCCAAGAAAGAAAGACGAAGAAGAAGATAGTAGGTGGAGGGGAGAGGGAGATACAAAGTCTTCGTATGCAAAGCCAACGATCAAAACAGATATTACGTTGCAATGCTCCTGTTTCGAAAGTGTTAGTGGCACTTGGGCACTCTGTTATGTCATTTTTACGGGATGCTTGTCGGTTGACGCGAGGGAATGGAAAGTATTTGGACCTTTTATTGTGAAACTGCGATGGGAATTTACAGTTTAGTGTATTTTCGATTTAGTTCATCGCCACCGTCGCCGTCGATGTTTATTTGGTTCATTCGAATTCACGAGTTGCAAGCTTTAAAACAGCACAGCAAGCCAACAATTACCATACTAAAGCGCGACACTTAATGTTTCTATCAACGTTTGAGACAGCTTGAGGGCTCTTTCTCTCTCTCTCTCTCTTTCTCTTACAAAAACGAAGAGAAGGAGCATCTAGGATAAAATGCAGCGGCTGTAAGGCTAGTAAGGACCAAAGACCATATACGAGCACGCGAGATGATTTTCCACGACACCGCTGTTCTTACTGCTGCCCCTCAGGGGGTCAACGGAAAAATAAGCATGATATTTGTGGAAAATTGCGCGATTTTTTACATTGCACATAAACACGCGTTCTCATTCAATATTACGAGTCTGATTGCTAAGCTGTTTTTATGAGCATCGACGGGTGTGAATTTTTTCCCCGGTTTTGTATTTTTTTTACTTCTACGTTGTATATTTGGTGTGATAATTACATAGTTACGCAGCATGGTTTATGACATTTCTGATATTATGCAACGTTCTCTTGAAGATAATTATAATTCAGACGTACGAAAAATTGTTAAGACATTCAAAATATTACGTACGGGGAAGTCCCATTTATCACGTTACAGTAATTTTTCTCGTAAACATCAATCAAAACAAAATTTACGTCTTATTCGGGTGCACCGAATAATCAATAAGAAGGTATTTTTCTTTTTATCAGTGGTAATCACTCGTAGTGAACTCGAAAACATTGTAAAAGCGAAAACTATAAATAGATCAAAACACACATACACACGTACACATACACTCGCACAAATGCAAAAAAAATAGATTAATAATACCTATAAGGTTATTATTATAATTTACCACACATGTTTAGGCGCGATAACGTGAAATGCGCGAACACTTCAGACTTTTATCGCTGAAAAAACATCGCACCGTGAATAATCTATATAGCGCTCGAGCAGGTAAATCATTGGACCTAATGGAGACGTTCCAAGAACAGTCTTACGCGTGCGAATAACAAAGCTACTAACGTTCCTTCTTTTTAGATTGTTGATGAGGAGGAACAGTGGCGGGATAAGAGAGAGGCTTATTTGACTTAATTTGTTTTCGTTTTTACTGTTGTACTTGCATCCAAGCGCGCATTATCATAACGCGCCTCAAGGGCTGTACTAAAATGTTTAATTGATGGGCGCGCAAAAGCGAGTCTTGTAGAAATCCCTTTTGCTCGCTTCTTTTACATGCATTGTAATGTCATCTCACCGTACTGTTGATACATTATAATAGTTTTGTAAGAGAGCTTTTTTAGCTTTTGATTTTTGGTACACGCGTGCATATCTACAATTCATTATTTTTGCTACATGTATCTTCAAGGATAATACTTTATTTTTATCGCAATACGTATGGCAGGTAGATTTTTCGTTGTATTATCGTATAAATGGCAATTACAAAAAGTAATCCATTCACATTATAGTAGAATAATGTAATATTGGTTATAGTATACATCGAATGAATATAACAGTATCGTTTATTTTAAGAAATAATAACTATTTTCAGTTTTAAAATAATAGATAAAGTTAATCTTCAACTTATAGAACATGCAATCAAACGGTAGCTCGTACCAAATACTGTTATACGTGTGATTTATGTTAACAACTCGAACTCGCGAAAAAAGAACAACGCACCCCTGAAATGGAAAAGTAGGCGGGAATTCTATTACGCTCGTGCTGTACTTAAAATAAATAGAAAAATGTCAGGAAAGAAGTGTCGAACAGTAGGGCTTCCAGGTCAGTCGTCAAGATAGAAACAATGCTCATGGCGATTTCTCATTGTTGTTTTTTTCCCTTGACACGATCATCGATCACGCTAAGGTCCCGCTATCGCTGAAACATCTCGCGAGCGCACGCACATGTGTTACTCACCAAGGGCCTCCAGCTCTTCCTTTGGAAAATTGTCTTTATATTGCTATGGATATGGATGTGCTTGTGTATTGCATTGTGATGATGATTTCATTTTGTTCTTCCTTATCTTATTCTTGTATTCTCTGAAGTACATGAAATATTATGTTTTGTGACGAGGTTTTACTATAATCTTTTTTAAATACTATTGTAAATGCTTCGCTATGAATTTTATTTTGTCAGTAACGATTATTGAATTAAAATAAGTATTGTAATCATAGTGGAATTATGCATTTTTAATCAAAACAGTGTTCGAACTCAAATTATGCCAAAAATTAACTATAAAGCTACAAGAGATTACAACATGTAGTCTTTTAGACAATTAATTCTGCACACACGGTCTAGCAAAAAACGCCAAGAGCACAGAGCGTATACAGTACTTTATTCATTACACACTTTATATGCTGTCGGAGAATTTCTTTCCAGCACAGGAGAGTGAGAAAGAAAGAGGGAGAGAGGGAGAGAGAGGGAGAGAGAAAGAGAGAGAAAGAGAGATAGAGAGAGAGAGAGAGAGAGACCAGAGCGGTTTTTCAGCAACATCAGCAGCAAGTCCGTGCGGTCTGCTACGTCCGCTTCTCTTTATGTATCCTTCCTTCGCTTTTCTTGCTTTGTATTCTTGAATGTATTGTATGCTTTATTCACGTATAGTTTTTCCGCGAGAGCTGTTGCTTTCGCTGATGTTGATTTTTGCCGTGCCGGTGTACCCTTTTTTTCTCTATGTATCTTTCCTTCCTCGGAAAGTCTGGATAATTTCATGTTGCGTGTTTTTGTGCATTTTCAGTTGGGAGATGACGATAATGGTTAAGCGTTTGGAACCTATGCTTGGTAATCTCCAAGTGAAGTTGATTTGACATTCAACTCCGGTTATGGTTCACGAAACGTGATGTGGAATAGATATTAGACATATGGATATTTATCTTCAAAACTACATATTATGAAGATTAAAATGATTAAATAGAAGAAAAAATACGATTCTTTTACGCAAATTATCAATAGGTTCATTTTTTTGATAACCTTTAGTACCCCGTAAAATAATATAAACCTGATAACTATCATCTGCTAATTCACACCCTCGAAGCTGAAAATTTGTCTTCTCATTTACGACTTGTCACCTTAAATCACACTTCCTTCAAACAAAACATTTTACATTTCCGTTACAACCGACAGAAGTATTGATAAAAATAAACTAAAAAAAGCAGCTTGTATGTATCCATCCAATGGAAAGCAATAAATCCAATACAATCATCATAGAAACACACCGTAAATACACCTTACCACCCAAGGAAAAACCTATGAAAAGAAATAATGTTCATAAAAAATGGAAAAAATATGAAAACTCGAAGAAGCAGCAACAAGCAGCGAGTAGAGCAGGAGCAACATCAGCTTCGTTCCCTTCCACCGGTTTTGTCAGCGGCTGTTCCCCCCTGTTGTGGTGTGTGCATGTGTGTCTGAAAGTATGTGTGTAGCATGCACGCAACTAAACGAACGCTCTCTTGCCAAGATCGACGCCCCCACCGCGCCGGTCGCTGCTGCTTGCCGACGACACGACCGCTAGTCTCTCTCGAACTCGCTTCACTCCAACCAGTCGAGCGCTGCACGCGAACCCAAGTATATCATTTACTTAGGGTCTCTTAACGCATGCTCAAGAATACTCTTATGGTATGTGATTAGCATTGTGTGTTGCAAATATTAACTTTTTTCTACAAAACATTTCGTGAATAACGTTGGACATGGTGGTTTGAATAAGTGTGAAATATAACGCAGTGACACGTTTTTCTTTTTTGAACAAAAAAAAGTGTGATATGCGGTTCAGCAGCGACAGGTTGCCACGATCTGTTTGCTGCAGGTGTTCTGCTGTCGAGGGAAACAACACTACAAACGCACAAGCAAATGTGTCCACTTTGCTTAGCAATAATTATGAAGGGTGAGCCTTTTTTTGTGGAAATGACATGTGTCAGTTGCAAGCGGGTACGTGTACGTTATTTTTCAAAGTCGTTGGGATATAAAACAATAGATAAAACAACCGTATTTTTAATTTTATACGATTGAATTATTTGGTATAATTGAAGATGAAAGAACAAATTTTAAAAGTTCATGTGTAACTAGTTAAAATTATTTTAAAAATCGAGCAGGCATCAAACGCATCTCGTTATCATACAGAGATGACCGATGCAATGAACAATGCTCACAATGAAATTTCAATGAAGGTTATTCTCCTTTTATATCAGTACCAAACTATGATAGTCTACCTAAAAAAATCCTTCCTTTTTTTTTATACCAATAAACTTCTAACATCTCGTCGAAATTTATTCAACCATATTTTAAAACATTACACGGATTAATCGATTATTATGAAAATCATTGTAGTTTTATACTCATGAAAAATTCCGATACACCACAAATGCCCATTCCGAATTACCCAATCGAATTTTAAGCTACCGAATTTGTCTGTCACTTGGTACAGTTGCAAAATTTGCAACATTCTATACTAATTGGCAACCCATGGCACTCTACGAATTCCATTCAAAACTATTCACCTAAACAGGTAGACAAGAGGCATCAATGTCCTCGTCGTTGTAGGTTTTCTCCTGTTTCTAGATCGAATCAACTTTCCTGTACACCAGTCGATTTTCACGTGCAACTTCCTCAATCTTATCAGCCAACAGACGATATGCATGTGTACCAGAGACTAAGCTAGAGTTTTAAAGCATAGATAAGGACGATTGTTTCTTGACTAGGGAAACTATGTAAAAGAATGTTATTTTTAGGGTTTCTCTATTCCTTCCAACAGATAGTCGTTTGTGCTTTGTTTGATACATGAATACTTCATTGTGATATTCGTTTTTTCAACGTTATAGTAACATTCTCAATTAATTTAATTTTATTTGATGTTATTTGTGACTATACATTTAAATTAAATTGGTATACTGTTATTATTTATTTCACTATTATCAACTTGAAAGACACTATCGTCACGAATTCGCGAAAACGTAGTATTTCATGAATGAAGTCATCGTCGCGTGAATTAATGAGCCATCGTGTAATTATACTTACGAGCTAACCGTATCCGATAAGAAAAAGAAAAGACCCATCTATACTCTCGGCTAGTCTCGCGACATACTCATTTGCATTTACGTGTGGAGCCTAAGCAACGGTACTACGAGGAATTTTTAATGGATGTTTTCACCGATCACTATGATCGGCTCACGGCGATCACTACCGATTTCAGAATCAAGAAGGAAGCTCATTCTATTGAAAATCTCTGAGTAGATGAGTATTCGAGAAATCGAAATTATAAAATGCATCAGTCGCGACTAAGAATAAGAATGACAAACCGAATATAACGATGTTTGGTTAACATCATGCTAACTGACTCTTGAATAAATTCACACTGCTGTCTGTGTATCATAAATTCAGACTTTTTTTAACAATTAAATATTTAATTATGAGAAACAGCCTTAAAATATTAAAATTCTCATACTTTACATTACGTCCCCCTGCAATCGAATATAACATTAACAGCGATAATTAGTCATCGTTGATATAATATATCAACGGCGTATCGCTAATCTACTATATGAAAAAATACACTTTCTATCTCCTTAACACAAGATAAAAGACTACGGCTCATCCATTTCCGACACCATGCAATTTTCGTTAAATTTCCGCGTTAATCTCGCTTGCAGGAGGCATGCGACGATCGATTTTACCTTGACGTTGCGCAATGTTTTTGTTCATATATCGACGCTCCTTTGAGATTGGCATATTAGCATACTTAGAAAGTCGTGAGCACACGTGTTAATTTGAGCGCGTGAGACGTATAATATGCTAGTTTTACGCTCAATTTTTCCTCATTTTTACAATTTTTACAAATTTGGCGCTTTCACTTTATTTCATTATTGCTTTATTTATTATGCAATGATGCGCGGAAAGACAATTTGGCATAAAATCGAAGATATTATATTCGTTTACATACAGCACAACGTACAAAAAATTGCGTAAGTTTCGATTGCTTTCATAAACTATACCAATTATTCGGTATATACATTTATTGGTCCCAATTAATACTACTCATAAATGTCGCAGGAAAATCGACGTCCACGAATTTTATAACTTTTCCGGATATTTACGTAAATAAGTCATAGGTACAGAAAAAAATCTTACTCGTATCGTCCACGATAATTTTACTTTTTATAGAGAAACTACATCCTCCATAAAAGTAGTTATTATTCCAATTCAAAGTTCAGGTTCCTTTTTGCGTTGAGAAAAAAATATATCTTTTCACTGAGAAAAGGAAGAAAAACACAATGATCAAAATGGTATTGCGTCGCGTGCGCGCACACGCGTGTGCAATAAATAATTCGTTGAATTGCTGTTTATCGCGAGGAAGTTAGAAGAAAAATATAACGTAGGCGCCAGTCGAGCTACTCTATCGTCGACTCATACGCAGCTGCAAATTATTAGATTTGTCGCGACAACTGTAGATAGATACGCGTCGAGGTCGCGAACTCTTGCTGCGCCATTTCCTAGATGAAAAAAAATAATTTGCTTTAGATTGGTGGCTGATTTGTTTTGATTCTACTCGATTGGAATTCTAAAGTTTGCTTTTCGTACGATTTGCAAATGGTTATATTCGCCATACGTTAAGTCAATTCTTTTGAATGACGCATACAACTAGACCTGTAAGTTTATACTTTTTTTTATTTCGAATAGTAATAGATCAAGTCAATAAAATTCACGTTACTCGAGGTATACATATCTTTGCTTTAAAATATACAAACTCAAGATTCACCATGATATATATTCTAACATGCATAATTTACTTCTAAAGAGTAGAATAATATAATCAGTTAATAAATTTCGTATAAGACAAGCGAGCAATCATAAAAGCGCTAATAGAGAAACAATACCGACGTATAACACACTTTTGCGTCGAGTAATATCTTAGACTATCCCGATGAAAAAGCATGAACTGTTACGTGTCCTAAAAAGCCGCTATACGAAAGAGAGAAAGATCAAATCGCCGGAGAGCTCTTACATTTCGAAAAGATCAATTGCTTCTCTCTCTCTCTCTCTCTCTCTCTACACATATATATATATATATATATATATATATATATATATATATATATATATGTATATATATGTATGTATTACATACTATGAATAGTAGTCTAATTGACCCAGTTGCGACTCTTCTGTGTATGGAAGGATATCAATACCGGCCATCGAAACCTTACGCGCGTACATGTGCGTGTATATATCTTAAGAAGATGTGGGTGACCGGTAACGTTTTTAAAAATGTAGGTTATAATCCTCAGCAGTGCACTATTTGATAAGATTGGTGAAAATTTATATACCAAGTCGAATTAATGTAACAGTCGTAAAATCAAAATATCTAGAAATAAACGGAGCGGATGTATATGTATATATAACATTAAAAATAAAGGAATGTAGCGTATACGGAAATTTCAAATCACTTTCCACGACATTACACGAAAATTCAACGTAGTTTTACATAATATCGCTCCGATCCGATATGGCAGCAAAATATGAGAAATATATTGGTTTCCAATGATTTATAGACCACATATACGTTGCTTCGATTTACGTTCTGGGAAAAATCATTTGGAGACATTCCCGCGAGTGCAAATGTATAACATTGATTCATTTAATTGATTTGTAAGCTTCTGGACAAAGGTGTCAATCATCCGTACTTGCAGAAGAAGAAGCGTAGAGTCGACAGCGTATTTCGTCTTTAGCTTATCTTACAAATTGCGGAGGAGTAGCGATCGCAACTTACGCTGATTTATTTTGTGAATAACTACCGATAATAAGATCCGCTGTAATGGTGAACGAGCTCGTTGAAAGTGCTCTATATGGCATAAGAAATAATAAAAAAACGTTGAATTTTGTGGTACAGTTACGTGGAACATTCAATTTGGTCGGACGTAAAAAAATTAGAAAGTTCTTTTTAATTTGATATGATACACTTCGGTACAGCGCTTAATTGATGGGTCAGTAGAACAAATTAACTTAAAGCCTTTTTATTCAAATTAAGCGTTATACTAATCCGACAATAAGAGAACGTTTTTAAAGACTGGTTCGAAAAATCTATTATTATAATTAGTAGTCTTTGAATGTATAGTTAACGCAATGATAATATATGCATTTATAATATTGAAATTATTCCATGTATCAATGTACGCTATTAAGTAAATGGATTTCAAATGTAGATACTATTAAAATCTGACAATAGTGATAAGTATACCACCTAATAATAGAATTAAAGCGTTTTATAAGTAAGCGATGCGAATATATATGAAGAAAGCGAAGTACAGGTATCTAATGTAAAACTATTTCTGTTGCAGATTATCAATTTCCAATTGACGTAACCGGCGTTGCCAAGGATCACCCATTTCTCGAGACCGACTCTCTGCAGAGTCTCTTCCGCAGACTCCATGCTCTCAATCGTTGCGCTAATATGAAACTTGACACTCACCATCATCATCATCACCATCATTCTCATCACACGACTAATCACAGCAAAAGCGTAAGTATTCCTATGCCGATACTTAATTCTTTTCCATTTATCGTTTTATGTCAATTTTTTTCATATATTTACTCCATTTAATTAAAAAAATATTTCTTTATTTCAAAGACAAAATATGTTTTATTCAATAAACAATTCAAGTACTTCCATAAATTTATTTCGAAAAAAGTGGGTTAGTAAGAACTCACAGAAATGCAAAAATGTAATTGAAAAAAAGCAAATCGTCCAGAAGCGCGTCATTAAAGTTAAAAAACAGTATATATAATGCTTGGCTTGGTCGCAAGTCCAAAAAACCTTTTAAAAAACTCGCGCTCGCTTGAATAAGTCCTTTTGCGGATGATGTGCGGCACAGCCTGGCCTTTCACGCAATTTTCGCTCTAATGAAAAGAAGTCGACGTGGCCTTGCCGTATGACATCCAAACCGGGACTTTTCCTCGCCTCTTTTTTTCTCTATCTTCCTCTCTAGGTTAACGGAAAAATCGGTGATGCGGATGCACACGGATAACAGAGTCTCTTTTTGAATAAAGACTTTTGAATGTATCAGAACGTGTTTTGAGGACCTAAAGATGCTACAAGTGTTTATAGATGCTTTCTTTCAAAGTAGTTTGTAGATACTTTCTTTTATAGAAATAAACGTTAAACCAAATATTTCTTTTTCAATCAGCTTAGCATGAGTTGCGTGCAAAAAAAAGAAAACGCGAGTAAAAACTACTTCGACTTTTGTGTAATAATCTAGAAAATCGCTGGAAACACGCGATAGTTATCCTATATAGTTTGAATGATAGAAAAGCCTCTTGCAGGTTTATATATGTATATATACATAATGCATTTCTTCTATATCATCATTGTCATCAAGCACAACTGCAAGAGTTAGTGAAAGTCGGTACCTCGCGCGTACACTTGGAATAGCAATTAACGAGACTCACGTGAGCGGAGCTTTTAAAGCCGCGGGCCTAATTACCATGGAAAGCGCAGGTGTGGCGTGCAAGATCGTCTCGTCGGATTATTAGCATTCGCGCGCTGCTGTTGTTGTTGCTCCCATCCGGATGAAGAAATAACCCACACCGCCGCCATATAGGCTTCCGATGTGTTCACCTTATATATACGTGTGTAGATTTTACAATTATTGTGTGCGCGCTTCGGGACGTGAACAAGACTTTTCTTGATAAATGTGAAAAAACGTTTAATAATCCTCAGTCAATGAATTTTCAAAGAGATGTTAAAATAACGAATATTGGCTACGAGTTATCCGATGAAAAATCATGATTTTCTTTGCTGTAATCTTGGGAAATATCTGAAAAAATACTAACACAATTTTCTTCGTAATTTGTAGTCGACAACTCAAATATGGCCGATTTTTTCATGTAGTCAAAAGTAAAAGCGACAAATCGATCGACAAATACATCGATCAAAAGCCACACCAGCATAGAATTGGAAAATATGACAAACGAGTTAAAAGAAAAAGAAGCTTATCAAGGAAGTACACAGGTTAAGCAAAACATTCACAGCATTAGCTAATGATTCCGTCACTTTTTTTCTCATTCGTCGAAGAAAGTTGCGTGCAAATATAGCGTCACTATTAATTACACACACGCGCACGCGATCACAAAATTGGAAATCGCACCCGTGGCTACCTTATCTCTCGCGTTTATCAATCTTTATTAATTACGCTTATAGATAGATCATCATAGTCAGATGGGACTTTCGTGCTACATAGCCTTGAGCATGTTGTTTGATCGTGTTTTCTCTCGATTTTTAGTCAAGAGATTTCACTTTTAACTTATTGGATGATTACAAAATGAAACTTTATTCGATAAAGTGCAATAAAATGATCGACCTATTGAATATCGATTGTTTCGACGTAAAATATATGACAATTTTAGGTACGTAATTGTACAAAACAAAGTTCTCAATTCCTTTCGGTGATAATTTCGAAAATGATCTAATTATCAGTTCGATAAAAGCCAGTTTTTATCGAAACGTCGGTTTCTATGTGTCGCGCCACGTATTATAAAATAAAAAAATTATAATTTACGAAAACGTTTTAAATGTTCCGAGATACAATTTAGCGTTCAATTATATCCTTACGTAAAAAAATCGAACGAAATCGAGAGCTGCTGCAGGTTTTATGCCCGAATCGTAAATTTATGAAAAAGAGAAAGTACATGTGTACGGGAACACACGCGTGCGCGTGTACCTACTTCATCCGTTAAAATTGACATTTTTTGCCAGGACATCGCGATGAGTGTAAATGTACCATCAATCTTAATATAACGTCGTCGCAAATTATTTACATTATTTGACAAAAAACTGAAAAGAAAGATGCCTGGATGCACATACAAGGCTGTATAGCTTTCAACTGTGACATGTTTATCATTTTGTGCAGAGGTGTCCTACTAGTCGTAAATGTTGTAGTAATTAAACTTCTGCAAGTGAGAGAATAGAAATATGAGGTACCTAATGTTTTGCTTAAAACTTTCATGGCAAAATAGATTTGAAAACGTATGGTCTTGACCTTCCGACATCAGATGATTTGCCGCTGTGAAAGATAATTAATGACAACAAAAACTAATAAAAATGAAATGTAATTGAATTTGCTTAATACCTTCATCATAGCATCAAAATATATTTATTTATACACCAAATTTGAGCATTATCATTCCACTTAATCTTATCTTAGCTATGTCTTTCGGCGAAATTTTTCTTCCAGTGAGATACAAATCGTTCGATCGGTTCTTCCTATTTCAATGGTGGCAAGTCGTGCAACACGCAAATCCCTCCACCTCGAGGCAAAAGTTATTCTTGTATTGGAACCGGAAGCTCAGTTTCCGACGTAATTGCTATGCTTTCTGTCACAAGTAATTAGCCTCGGAAAAAATAATGTCGAGTGAAACTTATAAGCAGATGAAACTGAAGTAAATAATTATTAAAAAGATATCACGGAGAATAGCGAAAGTTTTCGTAAAACGATTTGTACGTGAAATCGACAATACAAAGCGCACTGTGAAAAGTGAATTAGTTTGTGATAGTTACATACCGCCGATGAGCTTGATAAATTGGCGGATGAAGCTTAGCTGGAACTTTACGTATAATGTCTTTCACATTTATTCATGCGCCCGATTAATACACCTTTCTAGAAGATGCTAAGTAGCTAGAGATAGATCATTCCTTTTTTTTCAATGAAAATTTACAGATAAAGTCCATTCATTATAACACATAAACATTTTTTCTGTAATATTCAAAATATAAACGTTGAACTTGAATGTCAGTAACTATTGAAGAATAAATATACGTACCGTAAAGTTTGTGATCAGATACATGACGGACAAGCCTATGTAATAGAAGAAACAAATAAGTTTCTTTACTAAATTATGCAAGTCGATTCTGCAACAGTAAGCACAGCATCCGAAAAAGGACAATGTCTCTAAATAAAAGACGATTACGAAATATGCATTCGTAGAATTTCACCAGTGAAATGACTTCCTTAACGAAAAAAAGAAACAAACAGAGTACGAGAAAATCGACTGCGGCTACGGCTAATTATTCCGCGATCGATCGACTTTTCAAGAGAAGACACCACAAGAAAGCTTTTTCCGGGTTCATTCGCGAAAATTGTCTATACGCGCGGTGATTCGATACTTTCGTTATCGGATGTCCGCCCACGGAGTATGTATATGCGTGTATGTGTGTGCCATTGAGGAAATCGTTTCATGCGTAAGTGATACTTGATGTTTCACGCAGTAAACTTTCCTGACTTAAATACTCGGACTTTTCGAGGTTAATTCACACTGAAAATAAAGTTAAAAATATATTAAATATAAAATGGAGAATAATATTAATCAAGCAGTCATTTTTAACATAATTGAAGCTTGCCTCTAAAATAAATCCGTTTAAGTCGTAGTAGAACAGCTGCTCTACAGAAAAAAGAAGTGAAAAACTTATTAATTACAAATTGGACGACTCGCGAACGATCCCTCTCTCGTTCTCTTTCTCTCTCTCTCTCTCTCTCTCTCTCTCTTTCTCTCTGCCTTTCTCACCCCCTCCCCTTCTCTTTTTCTCTGCATCACAAATTACCATGTATGTAACTATACATCCCACTATAGAAATTCCACGGTTATAGCCACATTTCTCTCTCGTCTCGACACAAAAGGAGCGAGAAAAGCTAATTGGCAGGTTGTGCCTCTCTCATATTTATATATAAAAAACGAGAAGAAAAAAACAGCTGCAGCTCTGGTGCATTTCCCGACATGCATAATTACCGATAACGAAATCGCTAGAGAAAAACAAAATGGAAAAGTTGCACAAGCTGCAAGAGCAAGCGAAAAAGACTCTCGTAACGATATGTCGGCGGCAGTGGTAGACTGCGTGGCACGACGGCCGCGCCTTGCGTATATGTGTATGTGTGTATATATACACAAGCATGTATAACGTTCGATCGTAAAAATAGTATGTGTCGTACACAAGCCACTTTCAGATTTGGTCGGCGCGGTTTCGCGAGCTGATTTTCGGTGACAGATGCGGTAGTATAAAAAAAGTGCCAAGGAGGGATCGTGTTCTCCAACCTAGATAGATTTATAAGGGAAAGTCATACACAATATTAAAATATTATTGGATGTGTGGTTCATATTTATAAAAAGTGGACATTATGCGGTACATTTATCAATGAATATTGTATTCATTTTCTCAAAGATCTTCTCGAACGATGAGTTCCATTGTCTTTCTCCAATATCGATTATGGCAACATTATGTAATGTAACTTTATACTTATTATTATTAATCAGTGTATCATCGAAATATTTGACTGGTAAATTTAAATCATAAACGGTTAATTAACAATTACATAACGTTCTCGTGACTGATATTTGCAAAAACTGACGTCATTATGTGTCATATAAAATTTCTGTTTACACGCTTACTAGAAAAGTTCAAAAATTAACGGCGTTGCAACACACAGGCAAAATGTACGTCTCGATCTTATTATTACTAGTATCTAAGCGAAGTGTATATCGTACAGAGAGAGCCCTCAGGCATATAGACGACGATACGGATCTTTCTCTCCTCGCGCAGAGCTTCCGTTAAGAACTACCGCCTGCACTTTTACGATGACATGCGCGCTGCACAGTGATTATTTTACAGGAAGTTCGAAAGATACGATGATTGGAAATCGAAAACGTTTTTTTTAAAAGAGTGAAGGAGTAAATGAGTTTCGAGGTGAGGATGAAAATTTCTCTACGGAATACATTTTAATTTAATAGCTTTGAGAGACATGGAATTTGATACAAGATGATACTTAATTACATATCATAGGAGATTATAAAAAAATGAATGAATTTTATTAAATGAAACGTTATCTTATATTTATTGCTTATTTTTATTAATTTTATGTGATCAAATTCCATTTTCATATCTATCTTCGGATAAAAGAACCAATCAAACAGCTACATTAGAAAAAACGTGTAGTTTATGAAGTCATTTATCAACCAAGAGATGGAAAAAAGAGAACGTAAAAGTGATCTATCGGAAAAAAAATAAGATCGTCGTACGGCCTTATTAAGATAATGAGCCCATTCATTGAAGATATTAATCCCTCATTGAGCTGTGTTGCTTTATTGGGAGGAGCTGCTAATTACACGAAGGACGTCTTTGGTAAAAACCGGCTGTTCTTAGCGCCAAGATTTGATATATTATGATATTTGCTAAATAATCATAGTCATCAATGTTTATTTCTGCTAAATTTGTGCCGAGAATTTAACATAAAATATTTTATTAATTTACAAAGTTCACGCTTAAATTAAATTCATTAACACAATGACGGTAGAAATTGCACAAAACTTGTCAGTAGGTTACTCCACTTCGACATTTTGCTCAGTCATTTTCACTTCAATTAAAAGGCCAATATTTTTTTCGCTCTTTACATAAAACTGCGCGACTCTTCCTACGTTTAAGCTCACTTTTATTCATGAGCTTTCTCCAATCTATATGGCGCTGACAAGATTATAAGCTTCCAATCATTATGATTCGTCATATTGGTAAATCGTACGATTTCGCAGACCAGTTTCGAAAACTCGTCGTATCTATTGGTGTTATTCAAGCTTGTCATCAAATGGATAATTCAATTTTTTCGTCTTTAACATGTCTGAGCTTAGCAATTAATTAAAAACCAAACATCATTCATGCACAATAAAAGAGCATCTAATGGTCAGTAGCCATTTGCACGACATGCTCACGATATTAATTAAAGCTTTAAATCCTTGATGTCAAGAGCAAGGAAATCCTTGCAGATAAGTCGATTAGTTTAATGGTCAGAAGTAATTGACGCTTGATGGCAAAATTCACTTGATACTTATCAGCTCCGAGGAAAACTTTTATTGGAAAAGCCTCGTCGGAGTTACAAATTCGACCATCGCGTAATTAATTGCTCGCAGAAAATAATCAATCAACACGGCGAGGGAGAAGCTCCAATAAGGAAAGAGACGAGAAAAAGTTCTGAAAGCCAACTACTTTAACGTAAATTCGTGGGAAAAGTTGCTGTGATCATTCAAGTCCCGGTTCTAACAAAATTCGGCTGCTGAATCATTTTGATATACGGGAGGATTTTTCAGATATTTCAGTACATAAAATTTTAGTTTGGCCTATTAAAAAATATCGTATTTTTAGAAGTGAAAGAAAAATTTGGAAAACTTTGTTTACGTAATCATCTGTTCAGTGAATGTGTCATGGGGATTCTTAAGAAATAATGTTATTGAAAATTCATAAATATCTACTAGTTGGAAATCAATTTCTAAAATTCATTCGTTTTTCTCTATTTAGATTGCGAAGTGACAACTAATTCTTCGTTAGCGAATATTTGTAAAAATAAAACAATATTCATGTAATAAATTTTGCAAGTTTAAAAATATATATCGATATTTGTATAAAGAAAAAATAAAAAAATATCGCAAAATGTCGGCAATTGAACTGTTTATGTGGACAATTAGTTGGCATTATCCGCAAATAATGAGGGCGCACGCGAACAGCCAATCAGACACGGCGCTCAATGATTGATTGGCTGGAATTGCTCTGTATCACGATCAATTGTAGATTATTGAAAAATAAAAGGCAGTACCGCCGTGGTTATGCAAACATTATTTTATTTTTCTTTGTACCCTACTATCTTAGACATATGGCATCGCATTGCAGTGAGTTATCAATTAATGTATCTTATGTCAGGCGAAGAAAACCACAACATTTTTCTGAGATTACCTAATCACGAATATGAAAGAGTAAAAACCGCGTAAGAGTTGCAAAGCCACAGAGCAAACACTTTCGCGTGGACTCGATGTCGTCGTTGAAGTCAATCGTGAATTCTTGTAAGAGAAGTACTTTTTTATCTGACACTTTCAAACCCGCGAGACTGAACGACGCCGCCACACCGCCGCATCAGGAAGTGATCGTTAGTGGTGCGAGTCTTAGCGTCCATTTCTATGTCGCACCGTTATAACGATCTCCATACACTCGTTCTTCTCTCTCTCTCTCTCTCTTGTTATTTCTTTCTTGTCTTTCATCTCGTCGTCGTTTCTCATTTCTCTATTTTGAGGGAGCGAATAATAGACTGCTATGCGGCGTTCATTGTGGTTTTGTGAATCTTAATTGATTGCCCGTGCATTTGATTGGATATTTATTTGCTAGCATTCGTAACAGTTATAAAGCTTCATTAAAAGATCCAATAAAATATTATTAACGTCTTGTCTGCTATTTTATTAATAAAAGTTATACTAATCATAGTATCGTATTTGTTACATTATATTCTAGTAAATTATACATATATTTCATTCATTAAGCCATTTAAATAATTTTTAAAATAACAGAAAGTTAAAATACAATTTTCCTATCAAATAACAACCAGATCGATAATAGCGGTTAGCTATAAAATGCATTGGACATACCCTTCGGTTACGACAATGTAGCGGTATATAACGTGCGATTTTTCGATCTAAAAAGTCAGTATCTATTAAAAGTAATGTCTACCACAAAAAAAGGATAGTTAACGATAGTCATTGTCGCCGTCATCGAATGCGAATAACCCAAATACTTTTAGGCACAAGTAAGACATTTCTCCATGTGCGCGTGGTTGATCCTTAATTCATGGAGTATTAACAGTAGCACCAGCAGCTTCAAGCCTCAATACGTCTTCTTCTTCTTTGAGCCCTTTTATAACTGTGCGGCTCGTACTCCAATTATCCCACGTTCGTTGCTCGACCGTTAACTTTACTTACTACTCGTCGATATATATATATATATATATGCTGGACTCAACACCCTTGAGCACAGTAATTGGACTGGTTGTATTTGACACGATTTACGCTGCCGCGTCGCATTCATTGTTACGAATTCTTTCCTCTTTGTCATTCTCTTCTTTTTTTCTTATAATCTTTATCATGTCGGCTTTTCTTTTCGTGATATTAATAGCGTGTTAAAGTGAGCTGGATTTTACGAGATGCCGAGTTAACCAGTATATATATACATGTATGTGTGTATTTTAACGAGATGTTTTATGGGAGTTTCACAACCGCGTATATTTTCTATCTAATTCATTGTGATTTTAAATCAGTAAATATCGTTGTATCGTAAGTTACTATAAAGTTTCGCCACACGCTAGTTATCAATCCATAAACTGGTAATTCAAACTGGTAATACATTTCCAGCAATTCATTAGACAGTTTTTCCTCTTTGGCTAAGTAGCTTCATTACGCGCGATATGAAAATGATTTTTCGCACTCTTAATAGAAACTAACTGTACATAATAACCGTCTTATATAAAGAAAAATGAAACTTGGAATATCACAGAGAGTCGATCGTCCCGATCGAATACCCGATTGGTATTGCACTTGCGTTTTTTGCCACACATAGCAACGTCGTACATAGATTGAGAATTTCTACTCCGATTATCTCAGTCGTTTGGCTAACGGTCTTAATATACGCCCTAAAGAGAAAGAGAGAGAGAGAGGCAGACAGCTGTACAGACAGACAAGCAACTTGGCTAATTGATATAATAAGTAAATCACATATTAAGGAGCTTTTCTGGATTATGCTTGCGATATTCTAAACGATTTCTTTTTCATCTTTCATTCAAAAATAAATTTTGTTACAAGGCTGACAAAGCTTTGTTTAAAAGCCGGTTTCGATAATTCCATGTGCAGTGTGTGCATGTATATGTGTATAAGAAAGTTAACGATATAAACATCCCAATAAATAATCGGCATCTCGATAACAACAGCCATTCATCAGGCAATTAAAACTCTCACAGGTGTCCCTTTTTCCATAATAACCCGTTAACGCTCGCCTGTGTACATACTCGATCGTCAATCGCTTATAAAAGCTATCAAGTAAAAACTCTCGCATAATTGAATCGCAGAAACACCAATTGGTATATTTTTTTCCATGAACAACTGGTTTGTTTGCATTGTTGCAGATGTTGAAATGCGACCTTAATTTTGTCGATTCTATATCCATCGTTGAAAGGGAGGTAAATGAAAAAAAATGACCAATCGCTAATTAAATGTTGGGAGCAAGAAATGCCGGATGTCGAGCAAAGAAAAAAGGAACGATGCCAAGTAGCGCAGACTGCTTGGCTACATCGTCCACGAAGCAAAAAAAAATAAAACTTCGTAGTAGATTTATTATGTACATACAAGAGTTGCCAAGCTGGCTTTTTTAATTTTTCGATTAGGACTAACAGATGATTGTTGATAAAACTATGTATACTTTACAGCTGCTATGCGTTGGAAAGTAAAAAGAAATTGCCCTACCAGATATGCGATCTGGTATTTGAGAAACAAAATTGTTTCTTTGTTGCAAATATATAAAGCTCTTTGTCCACTTTCTATTCGAATTGACCAATAGATGAATATTTTAGCAAGCATACCGACCTCCGCCCCTAATCAACATGAATTCCTCGTTAGAAAACACCATTAGTCGTGGTCTCCGTGTAAGAATACAAAAAAAGAAAATTCGTATATTCTTTTCAACATATACGTACATAAGCAAGCATTACACTCATAGCACCCCTAATTCCTACACATAACACGTCTCGACGAGTACGCATGCACACGTGCATATAAGCAGAACGTGGTAATTCCACTTTTTGCTCCGTGCTCTCCCCCTTTGCGAAGGATTTATGAAGGAATCGCAATATTCCCGTTGCCGTGGTATATCCTAACGAGGTAGTCAAGGCGGCGACGACGACGCCACCTTATCCTCCTTCTTCACTTCGAGGAATATCGCGCGTCGGAGTTTCCGCACGAGCACACGCGCAAGGCTTCTGCAATTATGTATAGCTAGCTATGGGATGCTTAATATTTCTTCGCGCGAATAGTTAAAGAGAGAGAAAGACAGAAAGATTTTTCCTGACATAAGGTGGGGTTTCAAACGTAGGTTATTCTTGATTTTTATGAGCTTCTCAGAACATAAACGAGATAAATACTCTTATTCTTTAAAGTATTGGTGTATATGGACAAAAATTAATTTGAGCGTGCTAAACTAAAATGGTATGTTATATTATTTGTTTAAGTTTTGGGTGCAATGTAACTATGTGTCTTATCGTTAAATATCATTGAAAATATTGAACCACAACAAAACAAATATGAAAACGTCAACTTCAAAGAAATGATAACTGTAAATCTCATGGTTGAGTCTTACACACCCAGATCCCTAAGTGAATAACAAAAAAACTTTTTAAACCGCCTCCTCGAAGCTTGAAAGCACGGCGGGTCTCCGAGATGAGAAATAGGCGCAGCTCAAAATAATGCAGAGTGACGCATGTACAGCGCGGAAAAGGAGGACAGCCACCGCGCGTCGCCGAATTAAATAAAAGATGAGAATGGGGAGAAGAGTAAGATTGATAAGGAGGCAAAACCGTTAAACCACATTATGCGTTTTTCGACCTTCATTGCAGGGTGAATATATGTCGGTAATCTTTTACGGAAATTGTAAATTCAAATAATTACGCTTACGTTTGAATTAGAAAAGTCGTTCGCTATGAAATTCAAAAATGTATAGTTCGAAAGGTTCGTGACGCATGATGCAAAAGGAGAGAGAGAGAGAGAGAGAAAGAGAGAACAAAAAAGGGCAAATGTAGGTCGAGAACGTCAATTAACGAATAACAAAGAGATCGGGTGCAATTTGTGAATTAAAGGACGCTACCAAAATACAGATTCATGTTTTCTGTTAGAAAGTCGTTCGTGATCCCCGCGCATCCGTTTTATATTTTGTAATAGTTGGAGACACGCTTTCACTATCTATTTCTTCGTTTGGTTCGCGAACTTTGATGTCATTCAAATTCTATTATCGATAAATGCGTGGATAGCATCCGGATGCGACAAATTTTCTTCGGTTCTTATGTAATTTGAAAGTGAGTTATATTCCACATATGGTACGCTCTTTTCACTTCTATCGTTCTTGATTAGTCAGATTGGTATATTATAATGCACAGGCTTGACAAATGTAAACGGAATGTAGATTTATATATATATGCAATTAGAAAATATTAAACAAAATGATTCAACTATGGAGACATATAGCAGACCATATTTCAGTGAACGCTTTTAAGTTTGATTAAGAATTACATTATTTTAAAAACTTAATCTTTCCACGAATTAAATGTAACTATTCCCACGTCAGCATTTACATTGAAGTCGTTAGAGTTGAATTAGAGGAAATGAAGAGTGGTAATTCAAAAAGGGACCTCCTTACAAAAAATTTATATTTTCTTCATATTGAATATTTTAAGCTACCGTGCGGTATTATAAAATAAGTATAAATTGACACGGCATTCGTTGAATCTAATGTAAGTTAATTAAAGAACTATTATTACGGTAAAACATTTTATTCATCATTTATCGCGGAAAATCAATAATTATGTCACGTATAAATGGTCAGAAGTGAAAGTTCGCAACCCGAGACTGTGAGAGATCAACGTAAAGCTGGAGGCTGTATGTTGTAGTATTTTTTTTATTTGAGTGTTTATAATTCTCTTCGACGAAATAAAAATATTTGTACTCGTAAATCCCTCTTCGTGTCATGATAGACTACTAAATCGATATAGCTGACTGGGAAAGTCAATGTTTTTGTTTAAATATTTTGATGACATGCTTATCGTTTAATTATTTCATTAACACTGTATAAACAAGTATTTTTTTCATTCGAACTAGAAGTTTTAATTGATAACTAAAATATATTATTCCAAATTTCATTTTGTTTTGTTCATGTACTGAAAACAAATTAAAATAATCATAAAATGTTTGCTTATACATCATTCTTATGATGTAATATTAACCAATAAAAAGTCTTAACAGATACAGTATAGCTACAAACAAAATACGCGTAGGCAAAGGAATCACGACAATAGGAACATGTATAGTGTATATATACGAGTATATATCGCTTGGCAGTGTGGTCTACCTTTATGAGAAAAGCCCACCCTGTGACAATGAGATCCTTTCATAACTTGGCGATAGCGTGAACTTTGAGGCGCGTGTATAAATCACTGGATTGCGATTAGCTTTTACCTATCATTGAATATTTGAAGATTTCCACACTCATTGTTGTTTATTATTCATGATGATAAGAATGTTTCAGGTGAAGAATGGTTTTATTTAAATATTTTCTATTAGCAAAGTATGTAATCGTTGCTTTTGTTGAAAAAACATTGAACATTTGAATCCTTCGTTAACGAAAATTTATTTAGGCTAATTGTATTTTAATTGATCTCCTTAATTATTCGCTATATCAAATTACGATAAACATCATTCATCAATTGAGATCTCATTCATCAAGTCGATTTCCTCTAATACAAAACGACATTTAAGGCCACCTGTTTTCCTTTAGTAAGCAACAAAAATAATCTCACGGCACGTGAATTGCCCAACATCGTGAAAATAAAGAGGCCTCCGTTTGATGTCGAGGTCTCTCTTTCTCTCACTCACAGGTATATTCTAAGCCGAACCACACGCGCGTGCATACACATATGCGACGTATGACGTGTCTGTGATGACGAAAGGTTTTTTCGGAATGAAAAATCGGCCGCCGCCGTTCACGCTTGACGTCACAATATGAGCATCGACCTAATTTCCGCATAGCGCGATTTTTGAAACAGCGATCTAGAAAAAGAGAGAGAAACTGAGAGAGAGCGAGAGAGAAAGAGATGGAAAGAGAGAGAAAGAGAGAGAAAGAGAGAGAAAGAGAGAGAAAGAAAGAGAGAGAGAGCGAGAGAGAGGTTAGCGCATCTCTCAACTCTCCAACTTGAAATAGACACGACTTGTGTTATTTGTAGACTATTTTTGGCAGAGTACTGGTATTTTTGCGCTAGTTTTTTGCAGTTGTTTTCGATTGTCCAGATTAATAGTCGTTACGTAGACAGTACATATATTCTTGATCAATTGACAGGTTATATTCTATAGATAATCGTTTATAACTGATGTACTATTATTTCTCATTTGTTATTTTTTTATAATAAATTCAATGGACACGATAATTTTTCGAAGGAAATTCATCCAGAAACCCGGCAACGACACACTAAAAAAAAATTTCATCGTGAATCTCAAGTTCTAGTGTAACATATTAATAAAGCCGTAGGCCAAAAGGTATCACGTTACCACTACTATGTTGTTTAAGTAACCACACGAAAAGTACATGTATCGAAAAAGTCCAAAGTCATGTGGGTGATGTATACCAACATATATTTTTAACGTGCGTTCTATTCTGCTTTATTGTCAAGTATTAGGGTGTACGAGGCCACTGTCCTTGTAAATTTGTTAAGAAAAAAAGGAGAAAAAAATTGGCAAAGTAGTATCGAGGTTATCGGAGTTTTCGATTGAATGGCGCGCTTTATGGTATGGTTTTATGGTAATTCTCGTAGTAGTATACCCGTTATATTCAGCTGGCTTCTTAATGCGACAGGATTTATCCATGAAACTAACTATGAGACGTATCAAATTTATCTTGAGTTGGAATTATATCGATTAAAAAAATTATTATTTGCTATACAAGTTACCAAGTCGTGAGAATTAGGTAAGTGTCACGCTAATCTAAAAATATCCCTCACCATAAACTTTTACTTTCGTGACTGTATCAAACTAGTTTTACACCATACAAATACCAGTCAAGGTGACTCACTCTGTAAACAATATGAAGATAAACCATATATCTCATATTTATGTCTCCTCATTCTTCCCACTCGTCAAGCACCTTTATACATATGACTGATGTAAAGTCGAACCTTTCCACCTTTTGTGGTAACAAAAGTTACAGCAACAACAACAAACGGAGTCATCCCAATCGATTGTTAAAGAATCTTCTTATGACATACAGAGATGGAATGCGCACGAGGCGCGGCTATATGGCAAAATTGTTAAAGCCATTGTCGCGTGTGCCTCCCGCGCACGTGTTTTTTATTTCCCTTTTGTTTCCGCCCGCAGCGACAGACAAAGGCACAAACAGCAATAGCAGTGTTAGTATATATAGTAAGTAAGGGGCGATGCCCAATGTATGTTTTCTTCTCTCATTGTTTTGCTCGAACTACTGTGTCTGTACGTTTTTTCTTCTAACATTGGTGATCGTAAGAGTCTAGTGAACCTTGGATGGGTTTCATTGATTGAATTTCATATGGCAAACACGTGGATCGCACGTGATTGTATGCCAATCATTGAAGGGTTTCGTAGGAAGGAAATTGTTTGATGGAAAATCGTGACTCATAGAATTCAATACAGTAAGCTTTAAAAAAAGTATATAAAAAACTAAAGAAAGATTTTTAAGATGTATTCAGATTTTTTATTTCTATATCTCAATCTTACGACCATTTGTTCAAACAATCCACTGTAGTGCGTGAACTTAATTGATTCCTGGTTGATCGCAATAACAAAATAAGACAACAGAGCATTACCATATTTGATAGCTGATAAATAAAGTGCCTATGTTTCGTGTATTAAATATAAAACTTAACGCAAACGTACACGGCAACTTTGATATAAAGAGAGAGAATGCGTGTGTGTATGTGTGTACGAGAGAGAGAGAGAGAGAGAGAGAGAGAGAGAGAGAGAGAGAGAGAGAGAGAGAGAGAGAGAGAGAGAGTAGAAGGAAGGAATCCGAGAGGAAAAAAAAGAATCACTGGTCAGTATTAAACTTGAAATCTCAGTTCGTTTAGTCATCAGGAGTAGTAGCAGCAGTAGCAGTATTCGATCGACATTGAAAGTTACATGAATAAAAGGTGGAGGGGTATTTCTGCATTTACAAGTCCTTGTGACGTAGAAGTTAAAGCTCGAGTTGCATGAAAACTCATCCACGTATTATCAAGTGACTCACATTGGAGACCGCAGACGTTTGTGTATTTTCGATCCTGTCTCTCTCTCTCTCTCTCTCTTTCTCTCTCACTCTTACATTCTTAATATATAAGTATATAGCTCGGCCATCAAGCTCCGTGCTCCAGTGGTTTTTCCATATGTGAGCAACCTATAAAGATTCCTGAATCATGCGACGTGTAACGAAAGAAAAACGAAAAATAAACACGTAAAAGTCCGCAGCTGTGCTGCGACAATCCTTCCAAGTTCATGACGTTGTTTTTTCAGTTATCTTGACTTAAATTTTTGTTGTATTTGTTTAAAGTTAGTTTTTTTCTAGAATTTCAATGAAATGTCTTTGACGTTCTCTTTAATTATAATATTACATCAATATTTTGTTAAGAATCTTGATATGAAAAATAATGCAATTTTGCATTTTCCATGCAATATTAAATTCATTTCATCATTCAATATAACTTTTCTATAAAAATATTTATGCTCTATGCAAGATAAATTTGTTTCTTTTATTTTAATAAAAATCTTCGTTATCAACTTAATTGACGTAATTGAAAAAATTAAATTTTATCAAAATTGACCGATATAACGTAATAAAATGTATCATTTATGAATTTTCAGGGAGGAGGTGGTACAACCGGAGGTGATGATTCAGACGAAGACACTCAGTGCGCGCTAAGCGAAAATTGGACGTTCGAGAAAAAGACGCGACGTTGGTCGCGCGTCTGCGATATCACGCCAAGCAACGTGGAGCGCCTGCAGGCCATTGCAGGTGGCCAACAATCTCAACAGCAGCCACCAATAGACGACAGTCTGGATGACCGTCTAGAGCAAGACGAAGCAGACGATACGATGCTCGACACCCTTCGTTATCGCAGTTTACCACCAGGTCCGATACCTGATGAAATTGGTACGCGATTCAGGCGAACCGGCTCAGAACGACTTCGCGACGGTGCCAAGGCTTTTCTTCGACGCATGGAATCCTTAAAATCCCGTAGGAGGAAGCATCAGCACAATCGCGATGGAGTTGTGATAAGTGGGCCACAAGTGTTGGACGTGTTGTCAATGCAACAACGTATGAAGGATCTCAATTGCGTGGACGTATCGCCTACTGGCGACGTATCATTTGCCGATCTCTTGCCACCACCATCACCATTACAACTGCAACCATCGCCTACTATAGCACCAACTACATCACCGTTTCATATGCCACCACCGTTGTCGCCAATGGCTAATACTGCTAGTGCTTTTGGCGACGACTCGTCTAGTTACTGTTCGGATGGCTCACAGGGCGGTGGACCTACGCCGACACCTACCAAGACCAAGATGAACAGAGCTAGAAGATTTCTTCATCGTGGAGCTCGCGAGGATCAAGGTGCGCTTAGCGATTCTGAATGTCAACCTACGAGCTGGAGGCATCGATACTTCAAAGATGCTAATAGCAATAACGCTAAGGTGAGATTACTTGTTCGAACAATGAAGTAATTGCCGAAATGTTCTCAGAAAGAAATATAATAAATCTAAAAATTTAATTTGTAGGTGCTGGAGTACGTAACCTCAAGTCCTAAGGACTCACCCTCAAAGGTCAGCATAGTAAGCAGCGCTGCGATCAATACGCGTGGTGGTAGCTTGAACCTGGGGAAAGAGTCGAATCGTTACCGCGATAAGTTCTCCACGAGCAGTCATAAAGAGGATAAAGTGACAGCGTTGAAACGTGAAGAGAAGTTCCACAAGAGTTTCCGTCACCGTAGCGCCGATGAACCGATCCGCACTGAAAAGATCGTGACGAAAGAAGTGACAGTCTACCGTTCAGAAAAATCTCGCACGACAGCCAGTAGTCAAGAAAGTAGCTCAACCGTCGCTAGTCGGGATTCCGATCAAGAGGAAGATTCACCGAGGCACAAGGGTAATGTTGTCAGGTGGCACAGTTTCCAAAGAGGTTCACTCTACCCGGAACCTCTGGACCCACTTTGTCCGCGTGCTATGGCATCAATGTCGTGTGGACAGCTACTAGTATTAAGAAAGTTAGCATTATTGAAATTGACAGCCTGCATGGAGAGATACTGTCCGACTCATCGTACCGGATGGAACTGGGAATTACCCAAGTTCATCAGAAAAATCAAGACACCGGATTACAAAGACAAAACTGTATTTGGTGTTCCACTGTTATTGTCACTTCAGAGGACTGGCCAGGCACTACCCAAATGCATTCAGATCGCTTTGAGATGGCTGAGGGCTAATGCTTTGGATCAGGTCGGAATATTCCGAAAGAGCGGCGTGAGATCTAGAATTCAGAAGCTTAAAACCATGACCGAAACTCAAGGCGATAATATTAATTTCGACGGGCAGCAGGCCTTCGATGTAGCTGATTTGGTGAAACAATACTTTAGAGAGCTGCCCGAGGCATTGCTGACTAACAAGCTGTCTGAGACTTTCATTGCTATCTTCCAACGTAAGTTTTATCATATTAAATTGAACGATTTCAAGATTTTGTTAAAGCTTAACTATGTTAATATAGATCGCCTTGTCAGAATTATGTTTGTTTTAAAAACCTTCATTATTTTCAAGAAATTTTTGTTCGTCCAGAAATATAATTGTAATTTTATCCTTCAGATGTACCAGTAGAGCTGCGACCCGATGCAGTTCAATGCGCTCTTCTCCTCCTTCCAGACGAGCATCGCGAAGCTTTGGAAACTTTGCTTGACTTTCTGAATCACGTTGCGGCTAATTCTCCTTACAATCAGATGACCGCGTCGAATTTAGCAGTATGTCTGGCACCGAGCTTGTTCCATTTTAATCACAGCAACGCTAATGTGAGCAACAGGTCCAACAGTGTATCGCCAAGACGCAGAAAGACTGTCGGTATACCCGACCAACGCGAACTTTCTGAAAACAAGGCGGCTCACGATTGTCTGCTGTATCTTATCAAAACTCATCGTGAGTTATTCATGGTGAGTTTGAGTATTCATTGAGTGATGAAAGAAAAAAAATTTTTATTGTCCTCGCAAGAATGCTGACGTACTGTTTTTTGTCTCGTCATTTAGGTATCGTCCGATATGCTGACGCAGTGTCACTTCAACTACATGGAGGAAAGCGTGCCAGTCCCGTTGGAGGAACTTGGCTCGGAGCTCAAGCAAGACTGGAGGGGATACTTGTATGCCTGTACCTCGGCTCTACTCAAGGAAGGTCGCGAAAAGTAAGAAAAAAACCATGCTATTTCTTAGAATTCTACAACCTTTTTTTGCTCAGACTTGTACGACTTTGTTTAGCTTTGAGCGTAGTTGTTGAAATTTTTGGGATGCTTCGTCTGTGGATCAACTTAAAAACTATTATTCTTGGTCTAATAAAATTTGAATAATTGTTTTACACGGTCTCGTTGATTTTAACGAAAATAATATTTGTTAAAAGGAGTCGTGGCTGGGTATCAGTGAACAACCCCGCAGATTCGAACGTCGAAATGGCATATAAGAAAGTCGGTGATGGTCACCCGTTGCGATTGTGGCGCGTGACCACGGAAGTGGAAGCACCGCCAGAGGAATTGTTGCACCGAGTGTTGCGCGAACGTCACATCTGGGATCCGCAGCTGCTCAAGTACCGCCAGGTGTCCAAACTCGATACTAACGTTGAAGTCTTTCAATACGCTACGGGCAATATGAGTCCTTTGCCCGCCCGTGACTATTGTGTTTTAAGGTTGGTCGAACGTTCGTTTGTTTGTTCACAATTCTTTTCGATAATAAAAGAAAAATGATTAATATAGAATACTTTTGGGATTAATGAAATATTTTTATTGTAGATCATGGCAGACAGATTTACCGAAAAAGGCATGTGTGATAGTGGAGACATCGGTAGAGCATCCAGATGCGTCGGTAATGCTTGGTGGTACGCGCGGTATCGTTTTAGCGTCGCGCTATCTCATTGAGCATTGCGGAAGTGGGCGATCGCGCATCATGCATCTATCAAGAGTAGACACTAAGTGAGTAATGCCGTTATATCCTTCAAAGTTCTCTCTTTTCTTTTCGACTATCTTTCAATTAATTGTTGTAAGTTGCTATAAAAAATATTGTCATCTCTGAAGAATTTTATGGCTTAAATTGGCCGAGTCATTGCCATTCTTTTATCGAATATTGTTTAATTCTGTACAATCATCCTTAAACAAAGCTATATACCTCGCTAGCTAACCAAATGTAACAATATTAATTTTACTCTCTCTTTTTTTAGGGGTCGTACACCCGAGTGGTACAACAAGAGCTACGGTCACATAGCAGCTTTGCACCTGAGTAAAATACGTACCTCGTTCAAGCACACAACTGACGGCCCGGAAAGTAAAGTCTGAGATAAGTCGACCGCGCAGCCATCGGTGCTGCGCGGTTCATCTCAAGATAAACAACAGCAACAGCAACATTTACTGCAGCAGCAACAATTACCAGCACCACGTGCAACGGTGATCGCTGCAGCGGTAGCTACAGCGATTGACCAAATGTCCGAAGTGCAACCACGACATGATCCGCGTTTTTTGCGCCCTCCAACCGATAGCGACTAAAACAAAAAAAAACTGAAATGCGCATTCCAGTGCCTACCAGACGAATGATTTACCCTCGCCGGTTATATGCGAGTTGTATCTTTGTTACCCCCTCTACCCTACCCACCCTCCAAAATTTGTTCGGATGTGTATTTTTCATATAATGTGTAATTCGTATATCCGACGAGTGTTTACTTTTTTTACGAGATGTTTTTCCGTATGGACCAAAATATTGTGTTTCTTTCCTTTTTTATGACTAATCAACGTATCTAGCGTATATATATGTATTATCTACGTTATGAGATGAAGATATGTAATTGCTATATATTTTAATACACATGAAAGAGAGCGAGAGTAAGAGAGATAGAGAGGGAGAGTGTGCGCGCGCGTGTATGTGTGAGAGAGAGGACGAATGAAGTAGTACTGATAATTTTTTGTTTCGGAAGAGTATAGTAACAAGACGCTGTGCGTACCAAAAGTGAACGTCAAATGTATATTTTTAGTAAAGAGAAACAAAGATAAATGCGATTGAACCAAGCTTTCAAAGCTGTATATGCGATACCTGAACAAGAGTAGTTTGTAGTGTTCCTAATTCGAGAGTCTTATGTTATTTGACAAATTCGTTAGTCTTAAGAGTGTAAATGCACCTTCCTTTTGTACCCAATCGATTAAACAAAAAGTCAAAAGTGAATTCACTGTAATTCCTTAAAACAAAACAAAAGATTAAAAAGACAGAGCGAAGTAATTCACGAGTGTTGAATCAATTAGATTCACAAAGAGTTCCATTAGTTTTGTGTGTTTAGTGGACAAAAAAAATCACGCTCGTATTTATGTGTTCGGAGTTGTTAATCGTCACGTTGTTCTCGAGTTTAAGAAAATAACGATAAAAAGAATAACTAAAGAGTTTTATCATATGTTGTGAATGATATGATATTATATTTATGACTTAATGCCCCCGGAATTATCGTCGATGTATTTTAATATAAATGCTAGTCAAGTTAAGGAGGTGCGCGTAATTTTAAGGAGTAATGATTTATTTGTCAATAAGCAAAGTATCGCGTCACGGTTACGTAAAAATAAATGTGTAGATTTATATTCCAAGATGTTTATTACGTAAAGGAAAAAAGACAGATATAATAACAGCATACTTAAGTTTATCGTCGCGAGAATTTTAATGAGAAAAACGAAATGATTGCGCAAACGAAAGGTTTTAAGAAAAGTTATATGCAAAGATATATTTTTATGTCTAAGAGCCAGTAGATACGAGAGACGTGATGCGAAAAATACACGATGTATTACTGTTGAGATGTATATATGTACATTATATTACATTGAATGAAGAATATATAAACATATATATTCATTAAAAATTATTTTCTTATTAATTTGTTAACCTCCATTTTTATTTCTTACATATTCCCAATTATAGCATAACGTGATTTTTTTCAATTGATATTTAAAATTCAGTATTTTTCATAATCTGTTAGAGGCAAAGAGTCTTATACATTTCAAATGGCAGATGCATTACCGTTTTCAACATTTGTCGTCAAGCATTTATTAAATCAATAGTACCGTTGCCGAAGTGATGTTAGTCACATATGTGTAGTCGGTATCTTAAAGGTTAACACAAAAATTTGCTTGATCGCTAGTGCGTAAACATAAATAAACGATTTACGAAAACTTTTTAATTACAAGTTACATACGTTATTGAGGAGGTTACTAAACATTATCTGGATATGGTACGAATGCACGTAAAGAGGCAAACCGAAAGTTTGTTCTTGTACGACACAAGTATAGAAACAAAGGTGGACGACATCATTCGGGATATATCTATAATTTTTAATGGACGTTTGAAAGTGTCCAGAATTTGTTATGGTAAAATAATAACTTTGTCTATTACTTTGAATGAAAAATAACATTTTTATTGTCAACAAAGATTAGATTAAAAGATGTTACATTAAAACAGATTTAGAAGATTTAGCTGAGCATGGAACAATGTTACCACCGAATATGCAAGGTCTAACCGATGAACAAATAGAAGAATTACATTTGAAAGACGAGTGGGGAGAAAAGTGTTTACCGTCGGGAGGCTGGACGTATAACAGGGATGTAATGGGTAAGATATAGATAGTTTCTTTTAATAAAAACAAAAACTTTTATTACAGTTTCTAATAACATTTTAATCCTTAATTGATTGACTTTTTGCAGGGCGAAGAAATGGCAAACAGCCTAATGAAAACATGCAGAAAGTCATTAAGAAGGCAATTGAAGATGCTCGTGCAATGATATCGAAAGTATAACAAATCTTTGTTCGCTCTGTTTAATAATCATAAATAATAATGTAGAATATGATTAGTTCTATTTTTATTTATAGAAATTGATAAATGAAGATAAAGTAGTTACTCAAAAAGTCGTTCAAGAAGCATTAGATATGATGCGCGGAGCCGTGATGATAGTTTATCCTATGGGTTTACCTCCATACGACGTTATCCGTCTTGAATTTGAAAATAATGAAGATTTAAGTGGCACTCATGCTTCTTTGGAGGTAATTTATTTGCCGAGTACACATTTCCAAAAGAATGTAAAAAATTTCAATTTAACAAACTCAAATTCTCAGGTGATAGATCTAGATATGGCCCAGCTGTGGTTCTCTGGAAAAGAATTGATCCGCGGGCATCAATTAAAAGAATTTGTTGGACATAATGAAAAGACAAAAATCATTGTAAAAATAGCAAAGAGAGGTTCGGGAGCTCCACCACGGGAGCCCGTTATGACCGACGACGATCGTAAACAGCTGATGATACATGCGTACAAGCGCCAAGAGGAGCTGAAGGTAAGTGTATTTAGGCTCAACATTTTTTTTACCGACCGTACGTTATGGGGCCCTCGTTTATCTACAATCACTGAATTAATTGTTTGTTATCGATTAATCATAAATTCTGTGAGTATCGATCGATAGGTGCTTTATTTTATGTTGTAGATAATTATATTTTGACTTACGAAAGATAAGTATTTATTATTTTAATTATGCAAATTTAATATATGCAGATACTGTATTTTTCAAATAAAAACTCGGAAAAATAAATCTGACGAAATTGTATCAGTATTGCCAGAAAAATAATGTACGTATTGACGAGCCATGGTAGAAAAACCATCTAAATTTTTTATATAATTCAATATTACATAATTACTTATATTTTATGTATTAAGAAACATATCAAAACAGGTCAATTTCAGATGGGGTAAGTAAATAAATGTTCATTTATCTTTAATCAAAATGAAAATAAGTTATATTATAAAAACGTCTCAATAATTTAAATTCATTAATTTTATTTGATTGCATTCAATTTAATAATACATAAAAATGTGAATTTTTACTTAACTACGACAGATTTTTTTCATTCCAAACTTTATGCAAAGGATAATTGATTAGACATTCAGAACCGATTATGTGTACTTCGATACCCGCATAACTTGGGTACTATTTGTATTACCTAGTTTACTCATCTTCCCAAAGGCCATTAAATCACTCCTATGAGCGTCAAAATAAACTTATCGAGTACAAATCGAATCTTGCAAACATTTTTCCAAAGTTCACACAAAGAAGAAGAGTACGATGTTTATATAAAATAACGAGCTTCCTAAGAGGACGGAATGAAAAATAATACACAAACTCGTTAACTCCTTCACTCTCAAAGGATCAGTGAACACAAAAACATGACCATTTGACCCAATACGCTAGTTCTCGTGCGTTTAGTCAACTTAATGCGCGTACACGCTCCGTTAAGCTTTGGATTCGCCGGAGGAAATTAGTTAACGACCCTCGCCTCCCTCCCCTTATTCTCTCTGTCGCTCGATAATTATGGACAAAGGTATAATGATCGTGCTAATAGCAATGCGTGCTGTGTTTGGTCTACTTTGTTATTTTTTTTCACGCCTCTCTTTACTTATACCACCCACAAAGGTATCGATTAAATCGATGGAAAGTTTATGTTTGAGTAATAGGATACGTACAAGTTTCAGATGACCAACTCAAATGGATCTTTAATCAATTTACCTATTGCTAGTAGACTAATTAAGGTTTGGTTTAATCTATTACTGAAGTAAGATTAATAATTTGAAATTATATAGTCACAGTAAATTCTATGCAGGGAATTGTTTTCCGCTAAAAATATTTGCGTATAAAATTATTTAATAAATTGTATAAATGTTTATATTAATTTTAATATTGAATGTGCATTCATCAATATTTTCTATTTAATCATAGTTTCATTTGGTTTTGTAATATTGTGTGGAGTAATAACATTTGCAAGTTATCTTTCTCCTTTAACCCTTTAATAATTTGTGAAAAATTTAACTAAGTTATCAATCAATTTCAAAATAATAGTATCAGCTTAGGCATTTCCTTTAATCATATTTTTCCGTAGAATGATCACTCTCCCCTTTTTCCTACTTTATTCGATGAAATATTAAGCAACCCCAGTCTATTATTTCTCAACCCTAACGCAAAAGGCATAATCGAAAAAAGTAAATGAGCATAAAAATAAGGAATAGAAGCTTTAAGTATCACAAAAGTACTAACCATACAATGAAATGTTTTGACGTTGAAGTCGATCTTAAACCTTTGTTCTTAAAAGCTCTTTCTTCGCAATAGTTTTTTATTCTAAAAAAAAATGAATTGTTCATCAGAAAATTGGCACTAATTTAGTCAATAGAAATTAACCGTAGATTATTTCTGAACTCAAAGTATTGTAAAGGAAAATCTTTGAAGAAGAATGTTCTTGATCGTTAATTTTTACAAAGATCAATTGCCATGAGACTGCGGATTCTGGCGTTAAAAACAGAAAGACGTAAGGAAAAGCCATCGACAAGTCGAGTCACGTAATGTAGGCTCGCCTTGTCGTCGTCTACTCTCGCAACTGGTTTTCATTAAAAGCAAGCGAGGTCGAAGCGTATATGTAACTCTTGGGACGACCTAGAAGTCCTCGTAAAGTTTTGTCCTTTCTCGAGGAATTCACGAGCAAAGATAAAAAAATTGACACACTCGTTATGTGCGTGACTTATTGTTAAGTGATTTTTTAAAGAAGAATCATAAGTTTTAAAGAGGGATTTTTAATTAGAAGTCAAATGTTGAAAATACAATTGAAAACAACGTATATTTATTGTAGTGCAGAATTTAATCTTTTACTATAATAATAAACATTAATAATTTATACCAATGAATATTAAATGGCTGGAATGTTCATTTGGTTGATCTCATGTTTCAACCACAAAGCATACTAATGACACAAGCGTTTTACAGTCAAAGGTACTTGAACAGTGATAAAGTAGATAAAATTTATTATTGCAAAATAAAGGCATATTACCCTCAGGCATCGAGAAGCAATATTTTAGTTCGGTCAGGTTTCGTAAATATTGTATTTAAATATTGACTATTCTATGCAACCTCTATTCCAATTCATTTTATATTTTATTTTTTATCACTCGTCAAAATAAAATAAATAACCTTAGGGAGGTCACATTGAAAAAATGTTAAGTCGCAACGATATTAACAAAGTGAAATTCAGAAAAAGTTGCGAAACAGCGGGTAAAAGCTTAACATGAGTATCGTAACTGTGATGTACATTACGCAAATGAAATTTTCTGTTCATCCTTTACATCTCCATTAGTTGCATGCTGCTAAAGTAGACTGTTGCATTGAGCTACCATGTAAATTTAGCCTTTAGAAAGCAGTGAAACGTGAGCTCATAATTGCTCATTAACGAGGCAACAGTGAGTGTAAATAAAATTATTGTTACTACTGATTTATTGTAAGGCAAATGAGTGCAAGAAGTGCTCGACAATCCAAATATTTCTATTTCATTTATATTCTTTTTTGATTGAGAAAAGAAGAAACACTGTTTTTCTTTGAGGATCCATCCATTTAAATATTTGATACCTCGTAAAGCAGTTTTGAGCCCATTGCCGGATCTATCTAAGTAATTATATTCATTTTAAATAGAACGGGAATCTAATTTGTAATTTATTTTTCAAAAAAAAAAAGAAAGAAAATTTACAAAACAGTTTTTTTTGTAAAGATTTTCAGTACAATGCCATTCGCATTTCGCGCTTTTTAAACCATGTACACTGTGAAAATCACACTAGTGCAATGCGTGATTCAAAGTGCATTATTTCCCGACAAGAAAGAAAATTACCAAGTTTAATTGCATAATCAACATCCTATCTGCAACGTTTGTTGGAAGTGGAAGTGTGTTTCACAAAAGAGACGACACACCTGACGGAAATTCCATGGCAATGACAACGTTAAAAGAGGAGAATTATAGCCACCCATACTTGTTTTCAGATTTCACAAAAAAAAAAAATATAGAGCACATTGATTTTCCATCTCCCGTAATTTATTTAGAGAAGCAGAAGATTATTAACATGTCGATCGAGTTGATGCTTGCAAAAGGGAATTATGCATAAAACTCCACAGCTTTTTACGCTTAATAGAGAACATTTTTTATTGATGTAAATTGAAGTGCAGTTTATTTTTGAACTGTAATTGGGTACTTTGGCTTGGAATTATTGCTTTCAAAACGATGACCTACTTTTTTGTTATCACTCGATAGGTTGTAGAGTTTATACGGTTTCATAACTCGAAATTTATGTTATAACAAAAATGTTATAAAATATATACTTACTTTCGTGCTTTCACTAATGATTACAATAATTACAGATAAACTGTTACTAATATAACAAAATCTAGGAGAAAATAGCGAAGCATAGTCGATGTTTTTCTTTGGCCTCGAGAGACTAGAAATTCAGGAAACTAGCGAAATGATTTTTACGAGCAATAATTTTCGTAACCTTGAAAGCTAACATACATATATTCATTTATTCCATCAAAGATGATCTTGACTACGAAGTGCTTCATGTCATGCGAATTCATGGAACCTGCATGAACCTCTAGAAAGTAAGTATCGGGGTGAAAAAAAACTAAAGTACATTATTTGTTAAAAAATGGTTTATTTGACGTAATTAAAGTGACACAAACATCAAACAGAATCGAGTCTATCCATAAACATACATTATACACGTGGGCTAATTTTGATTGATGGTGTTCATTGTAAATTCGTAATGGTGGATGAAACTAGTGTATAGTAACAAAAATCATGATAAAAATTTTAGTTTTCACAACGATATGGATGAAGCATAAAATTTAATAATTATTCTTAAAGTGACAGTTCGTTTAGAAGCATGTGAACTGCTACAATTTTCAGATCTGTGATGGACATAATTATATGAACGCAAGACGAGAAGGCACATAGAGCACTTACAGACAATAGCGCACTTTATCATTTTTGTTTTTTATACTTTGACTTTTTTCTTCAAAATTACTTATTAAAATGAAGCTTATTGAAATACATTTAAACGGGAAAACTGCACATTTTTCGGTATTCGTTTCTGTTGCGATCATGTTATTCACTGGATTTTTCTCGAAAATTTAACATGTAGATATTCATAAAATGTTTAATTTGAGGTGTGTACATACGCGAGTGCATTGAAATAAACACAATAATCATACCCAAACTCACAATAGTTGTATTTTATTTTTGAAACATCGTATCTATAATCAAAAGTTAACTATATTAGTAAATTCTATTGATATTTCTCAAATTCACAGACACATGGCAGAAGTAATCTTTGGTGATAGATAATATAAGCATATCCATTAAAAATATGACTTTATTTGTATTTTCTTTAATATTGCATTATTTCATTATTGAAATAGAATACACCAGAAGCTCTTCATTATGTTTCTTTTAATTTGAAGATTAATTATAATTTTAGGCGTTACTTATGATATTTCTTTTGTATTTTCAAAGCGAACTACATTATATTTGATGATAGATATTATATACTCAATATCACTTTAAATGCAGTGTTGTGATATATCAATTTGTACTAAATAAAAATGTCAAATATTGATTTTTTATGCAATTTTGAATGTTTGTATTAAAAAAAACACAACGAAAACTATATCATAATGGTAACCCACTGTAGTTCAGATTTCATTAACTTAGGATGAAAAACTATTTTCAGTCACGACGAGCAAAATATTATTAAATATTTGAGACATGTGATATATCACGATATTAGTTTTGTAAATATCGAAAATTTACTCACTATCACTTATATAAAATGAAATATCAGAATCTGTATAAACAACCATGTCAGTTATGTCAGTTTGAACAGTAATTGCTCAAGTTTGTTAGAAAATGCCAATAGAAAACATTCCATTCAAGAGTATAGATAATACAATTTTGTAAATTACAATTAGGTAGATATCGCAGTATTCTGAAAGGCCACATAGAGACATAAAGTAATAATGCTTAGATTTGTTGGCCCCCCAAAGTGCACATTGAAATAAGCAAAAGCTAAATGTATATTAAATCGCACAAAGAGGACTTAATACTTTCAAAAGTGACCTTTTATATTTCTATCTTAGAAAACGATTATAAGTCGACTTTTTCAGACAATTTCTTTTTACTTTGGCACAAGACGTGTGCCCACTGTATCAAACAATAGATTGAAATCAATTCCATTTACGTGATAATTGATTCGTTCAATAAATAGTAATATTATCAATATTAGAGTTCATTAGAAACATCAAAACATTTTTTCCAAAACATTGAGAAATTTCATAAGTTTTATGTGCATGATGTTAAAATGAACTTTTTTCATTTTTTTCAAAATAGTCTTTTCCTAATCTCTTGATTGTTGACGTACGATGTTTATCGTTATAAATACATTTATACGTGAAAAAGAAAGAGATACGTCGACCATCAATCGATCACGTGCTGCTACGAAAGCTGTAAGTGAATAATAGAGATGCACCGATTGAGTGCAGTAAAATTTTGAAATTTTACTGGGACGTCGTCCGTGATAGGCTTTTCACGAAAGTATGATAAATTGAAACTCAATGTAAGAATATATCATTCGTTTACTTTTGTATAGTAGAATGTACTTGAAACGATATTTTGATGAGATGGGGAAGAAATTTGACGCGATTCGTTCAGTTTGACAAATTTATATACTTTTATTTGTTGATAATAAGGGGCGAGATTGGTTGAAGTATAGCATCATCAAATCATCACAATAAATTCCTTAACAAACTTATAAAAAAATATAAAAATATAAAAAATTATAGTTGTTCGGGCTTTGCTTTTGAACTACATTATTCGCGTATTGTATTTTAAAATATGGTTGCACCAGTCGTTGTTGGAGTTTAAAAATTGTAAGAATATCGATATTCTAGTGTGTGCGCACTACTTTTATTCGTTGAAAAGTTATTAGTGATATTTCAAATATACTTCATATGACCATAAAACCCCAACACGTTTTGATAATAGTCTTCGTAATCACGCAAAAACTTACAATTCAAAATGAATCCTCAGCATCGTCAGTATCCATAAGAGGCAGCCTCTCATACTGCTGCATCCTATTCATATTACTATTGCTAGTATTCGAAGTAGTCTTGGACTGCTAAAGTGCCACATTACTCGTTTGTTGTGGTGGTGTCGTGGTAGTAGCGATAACATTAGTTTCAACGAGATTTTCACCCTCATGTGATGAACTTTTACCAACACAGTAACGGCAGTGCATCTTAGCGTCGTCACCTACCTGTACTGAACGCGTGATTATTACCAGACTCACCAAGCTAATCACGAACAAGCATGATGGTACTATTACTGCGATCAACAGTTCCTTACGCGTCTTGTTCAGATCAAAGCGTGCTACTACGAAGAAAGAATCATTCTGTAAACAAAGCGTTATAGCAACAGGTGTTAAGATGGTTTATTTTTAGTTTGAGTTTGTAAGATAGCAGCTAATAAAGTTATATTCGTTTACGATATTAAGGTGAATGTCATTTTTACGGGAAATCTATTCTAGTTTATTCAAGTATTTAAACTTAGCTGAACAGTCAGTCTAGCAATAATAAATCTTTTATTGATCCGTATGGATATTACGGAATTATCCTAAAATTGAATAATTTCCTATTAAAATAAATGCATTATACGCAATAACAACAATCTAAAAGTACGCTGATTCAGATTTGCACTAGAAATGTCTGATTAAACTTGATAACAAAATCAACTCAAAGTTTACTTTGTGAACATTGATTGCATTTTTCTTAAAAGCTTCTTAGAAATATTTGACGCTTATGAAGAGATATCTTAATAAATAAAGATTCCATATATACTCCAGTTGATGAAAAACAACCTCTGAATGAAATTCTATAAAATATTCACGTTAACCGACGATTAAAGTTGTTGAAGCGAATGAACAATAGACTGTTATTTCCATAAAAAAATTAATTCTACACAACAAACTCCCCTCATTCTCATTTCCCACGCATCCCTCCCCCCCCCCTCTCTCTCTCTCTTTCATTTTGCACTTGACGTTGGCTGGTCGCTAGCCGAGAATCTATATTGTAAACTGTGACATCATAACCGCACACTGACAGATCTGCGAATTCCCTATTACCGGTCAACAAAAGCATCATAAGCGTGCGTTGGATTTCCATTCGCCGACCGTATAGTGCAGCTTTGCGTTTATAATGAGACTACCAGAGATTTGGTTACCCCCTTTACATTTTATACAGCAATGACAGTGTAGTGCAATAATTTGATTTATCTTTTCATTAACCTCTTTCAAGGTTTTACTATATAAACTAAAATTATTTCCTAAAAATAAACATAAATCTATAGTACGCAAATGTGTGAAAAATTTAATTGTCTATGGTACTCATTCTTTCTTTAATAACGTAAAAATAGCGTGAGCCACCCTTCAACTCTATTTTATCTGTCGCTTATAAAGTTTTCTCAACCATGAAGGCCCCATGGTCACGCAATCCATAATTAAACAAGACCCGTTTATGACTTACGTTGAAGCTTATATAATCTATAACACTGCGCAAAACTTTTCTTAGAAATAATTATTAGAGTCTTATTACAATGAAAATAATTATCGATTCTCACAAAACTAAAATTAAAAGAACATGTCGTAAATCACTTATTTTGAAAAACGCAATCTCCTTGAAAATTGATCATCCATCTCGTATACGGTTGGATGATCGCGTGCGAAAAAGCTACAACACACGATACTTTCACGTGAGATTAGATGTGCATTTGAACGTACAAACGACACTTCACGGATTGAGAACATATCAGGAAAAAAACAAGTGAATTGATTAATGGTGTTTGTTTAGCAAATAGACTACATTTACGAGGTTTCTAACTATTGAGACTATTGCTTCCGGATGAATAAGGAATGAGCGTGAAATTAATTCAATTCACTTGGTTTCAATTTACTTGTTTTTACGAAAAGTATATGAGTTGTGGTATGGAACTCGAATAACCAGTTATAGCTTAGGCCTTTAATGACAAAGAATTACAAGGCTTTTCGATTATGGTAGTGATGTATGAACTTTGCTGAGCGCAATATGAATTTATATCGTGAAAGAGCTCGACACGAATTCATTTATGCTGAAAATTGTTCTATATTTTAAGGGTTTTTCAATTGAACAAAGTAGAAAATTTATCAATCTATGTAATACTAAATTTTTTTCGTTTTCATGGATTAGCTATGATAAATTAAATGAACTATTTGGATTAATAAAATCCTATTCTCATGAAGGAAATTCAATTTTAACTATAGATTATTTTTGTGTATAAAGAAAGTAGCATTAAAATAAAAAATACTAAATTAGGAGTTTAATAAAATCCATTAAAATCAATAACGAAGACAATTTCTCTTCAATTATAAACAAACTCGAATTAAAAAGTTATATTAATATCAGGCTCTAACGTGTAATTCAACGTCATTGTCTAGATTAGGTATATTACTGTCGTATCAAAAACATTTTTAGATAATAAAATATAAATCAACATTATAGCTTACCTTGTTGTAATAACACGGATATCGACTTTGGGCGGTCTCATTATCACCGTCAGCGCCATGAGAGCCAAGAAAATCACGGCATTCGCCACGCAAAGTATTAACACAGCCCTCGAGATTGATATAAAGCCGTGAACTGTTGTAAATGGTGAGCGAACGTTGTGCAGGCACATAAGCATCATTCTCATCGACCTTGCGCATTAAACTACGTTGATACAATGATAGGAAGGTTGTGAAGTTTATGAATGGTTGCGGTATTTGACCTTCTGCTATTAACGAACCGTTCACGCAGTCTTCCGTTCTGTAAGACAGAGAATTTAGAAACAGATGATTTCAGTTGATAAATGGTTTGGTTGAAAGCCAACCTACTTGATTAGTTATCTTTATTGTGAATAAATATCAACGTTTTTACAAGTAAATTTACTTGAAAGGAAATAATTTACTTTAGTTTACAGACTACGCACATTTTGCGGAATAACTATTTCATTTCCATATTCTATCTTGTGGCTTTACGACTTTTCTTTTTTGACAGGCTTTCACGCGGTTCATGTTTTACAAGATTTTTCTCTGCAATTTTTTGCGTGAAATGAACGAAAAAGTCGTAAAAAATCCAGATATTCGTGGAAGTTCTTTTATGTGAACATTGTTGACTTAATAAAAATAAGTACCAACGGAAATTTTCCTAGGTTGAAATAATTTTTTTAGACATAACTATGCAATTTTATCAAATATAAATTCTTTTATAATGAAGTAATATAGTCTTCTTCCAAAACAAAGTACTTGAAGTGGTTGGAATAGCAATACTACAAGAAAATAGAAAACCGTTTGCTAGCGGAAAAAACGCTACAGATAAGATAAAATTAGTACTAATATAGACGAGTAGATGAGGTTGTATCCTGTCGCCTTTCAACTTCCTATTGTCGAATATTCGACTATGCGATGAAATACTCAAGGACTTGAGAAGGAAAAAAAGTGCTTTACGAGTCGAAGGGAAAAATAGTAAAACATTAATATAAACTGACTAGTAAATTTAGTATATTTTGAGAAAAATTAATTTTTTTTTAACAAAAGATATCTAAATACTAGTTAACTTCGATACTTTTTTGATTTGGAAATGGATTTCTCAGTTTGTAAAACGTTTGCACAGTTATATTTTCGCTTATTTGATAATACCTGAGGTATTTTGTCGCTTTCTTTGCAATGATTTTGTAAGTTTTGCTAAAACTTTACACATTTTTTATGATACAGGTTTTAATTAATTGTTTGAATTTTCAAACATTCAATTAAACGTATACTTGAAGGAATTGACAATTTTGAAGATATTGAAATTTAAAAAAAATATTACGGTCTGGAGATAACAGTTGTCGTCCAGCGTCGACAACTTTCTGCGCATTTCATAGCATCTATGTTTTCTAAGAGATTTCGATCGATTTTCCACCTTCTCGCCCTTCTTATACCACTTCATCCTTTCTTATTTAAATTGACAAATACGTAACTATTGAAATAATACATGATTAGGTTTTTAATTTAAGTTAAAGATATGATTTAAATTTTAATGATGTAATCTGTGTTTTAAGTCGTCGTACTTTTTGACAATACTTTCAATCACCTACATTTATGAGGGAAATAATTATCCCTTTTTCTGGGGATGTGGTATAATTTAAAAACAGGAAAATACCAATACCGTAATCTTGGTATACAAATTTAGAATAATTTTCCATGTACGTTAAATTGAAGTTCGAGTAAATGACATTATTTCAAAATACAATAGACGTTAGAATTATTTCTAACGTATTTATTATATACAAACTCTTTAGAAAAAAAGATTTGGTTTCGACAAAATTTTAAGGAAAAGTTAATATCCGTTACTATTATATCAGTCTTTCGATGTTTAAATTCTTTTTCATTGACCTGGATTCATTCCGTATGGCGAAAAATACTTTAGATATAGTACGAATTTTTCCTATATCTATCTGAAACTCGCCTGTAACATTTATCCTTGACTGTTTCCCTTCTCGATTTCTCTCCTCTCGTATTCCACGATGTCACGGACGCTGAACTTTCTTCCGTCCACCCCCCGCGCGTCATTTGAATCACACTAATATAGTACACAAAGCGATAAGCTGACAACGTAACTATACTTGTAGGAATCTTTTGAATTGAAAATGGTTTTTCTTTCTTACTGAATGTTATAATAGTTATATCAACTTTTTCATTATTCCGCGAAAGTAATTCAGTTTCAGATATCTGTCTTCGTTGCTTAACCAAAGAAAACTTTCGTAACAAAATTTTGAAAGATAAACTTTAATCCTAGAATAAATATTAAATCCATCTTTATACGTATATCTATAGACGAGTAAAGTTTCATTTATAAATACATTTTCATTACATTTTTTTTGTCGTGAAAGTATAGAATTTGAATGAAAAACTTTGAAAAAAATTCTACATAAAATGTATTATAAAATACAATTTCAAATTATCGTGACCTGTGACAAAAATAAATCATTGTACTACTTTCGTTTCAACAGTTCCGAACATCACTATGCAGGAATATTGAACAAACTGGGTAGTTTTTCTTTGTATTTTTATTAACTTGATAATGATAAAACTCACCGAAACTTGTCAGCAACCTTATTGACAGCAAAGCAGCTAGCAACAATAGCATCACTTTCCTTTTTCCAAACTTGCACTGGTTTATCTAATCTTTCTCCTGGTTTATTTCCATTAGCCTTATTCAAAGCCACAGCACGATCGCAAGAAGCGGTGATAACATTGTCGCCCTGCATGAGGAATACATTGATACTGGAGGTACTGATCTTGGGACAATATCTATCGCAATGGAAAGGATTCTTGATACGGGTGCAGCGTGAGTTGACACAACGAAAGTTGCCATTCAACTTCATGTTATCTTTCTCAGCATCGACTACTGCTCCGTCGGGATTGTCGTGACATAGCATTGCTTCGCTTATATTTGAGCAGTGGCCTTTCTTGCACTCGAATAGACCTGTTAAGTGGTCACATTCACTGCCGTTGTTGCAGTTATACCTTTTTACTGTTGCTAAGTTTACCTATAGGCATAGAATGCTTATTTTGAATCATGAGTAATTGCTGTGGTCTATTGATGCTATGAAAACTATTTGCTGCAATTTTTCCAAATTTAAAAATTTGTATGCCTTCAAAAATAAGTATTTATGTCCACATTATAAAAAAGCCGATTTCGAAACGATGAGAGAAGCTGGTCTTTTATTTCGAAACGCTTCTGAATATTGCCAGTTGATATTACAGTAGAAAGAACCAATATGCGGTCAGACAACATGTAAGTTAAAAGCTTTTGGGATAAATGTAGATAATCTTTTGGAGCATCAGACGTGCGTTATATTAAGTCATGTTATAACTTTAATTTGACTAGAATACTTTTGAAAAGTATTTAAGTAAATGCTCGTGTTAAAGATATGGTAATGTAAGTACAGTAGTTTTAATTACTTATGAAGCCACAAAACTGAGGATATTAATTAAATGTAAAAGATAGCTCTTAATTGAAACTTTTACGATAGCTACATTTCGAAGAACTGAGATAAGCTTGTTTTTATCATAAAACTTTCAACACATTTGTTCATATTTTGTTCATATTACTTTCTAAGTCTTACATTAACAGGAAATGTAAGTGAACTATGAACAAAAATTGACCCACGGGTATAATTCGCGAAGATTGATCGAAATCAAAGAGAAATAATATTATGCATAAGGAATTCAGCGCGAAAAAGAGATTCGACTAACAAGAAAATAAATTACCATTGTGATTTGAATTTCAAGTGAAAACAACGTGGTATTCTCAACTAATGCTTACATTGAGTTCTCTTGCTGAGTGAGAACATCAATCTAGTTATAACGTTAATATTTGCAACATGCGCTTGCAATTTTTTCTCGAAGTAATCTCTACTTTAACGAAATTGAAAACCGGAACAACTCATATTTTCATTTTTTTTCAGTAATCCTTGCGTGATAATTTGACTAATAATTTGTACATATGGGCAGTGAATTACAACTATGTTTGATCGTAAAAGTAACGAATATTTTATGAGCCTATTTCAGAAGGATGACATATTTATGTCAGATTTATCATATACGTGAATCTCTTTCGAATACATAAGATCACAAATTTTCAACGGCGCCATAGATGTTCGCGTAGATAGATATATCTCAGATAAAACGTAAACCAATTTCAGTGAAAAATCTTTTCGCCGACAAACATGCGACAATAAGGTTATCGCATCAACTTCTTGCACTTATTTCTTTCGAGTCAAATCCAATCGGAAAAAATGTTATTCGCAAATGCAATACGTGACTCACCATAGGACATGCAATACTTGCAGTTCTTGTGCAGTTTTCGAATACGAGGTCGGTCCCGTTGCGACGTACCGTCGCATGGATTTGTGGACAGAAGCCCGATGTTTTCGTTAGGCACCACTCGCCGCAACTTGCCCATGTGCAAGTATTTACCATTGTAGTATTAACCGTTTGGCACATCACCGGTGCTGTCTCAATTCCGGCATGAAAGGCTCTGAAAAATGAAAACAGCTTTTCTCATATATTTCGGTGATTTTTTCACTTAATATTCCTTTTTTTGAGCTCAAAGGCCATTTTTCAACATTGACATTGTATCAATAGAAGACTTTTGTGATTCGCAAAACTCGCACGATTTCAGTGTAATAAAAAGAAACTCTTTTGCAAGATTGAATTTTTTAATAATAATTAAATCAAATTCTGCATGTGAGTAAAAATTCTCTTGAAAAATAGTTAATGAAAAATTTTTTGTTAAACTAACTAGATCAGAAATTGTTCTAAACCTTTTTTTATTACCACTCAATAAACTATATATTGTAGAAAAACACCACAAATTAAATTACAATGTTAACATGAAAAGCCATTCATATTCCGAGCCGAATATGAAAATTCAGTGAGTGTCTTCTAAAAATTACGTAACAAGACTACAGGGGAATCTAGTAGTGGCACAAGAGAAGTGTCGGCATATAGCCGAACAGAACCGGCTTGAGCCGGTTTGGGATACTGCATTACGAGGGAGGGAAACTGGGCGTTTGCTTTTTCCGGGAAGTCAATTTCAGGCTATCGCATTAATATTGCATATAATATTACGTCAATCTACGCCTATAAATATTAAGCGATTTAGATATATAGTGTTGTGTTGAATAATTAAATTGGCTGGAAAACTGAAATTTCTAAAGAGCTTCAAATGGGAGACAAATAAAAATGGAGAAATCAGAATTTAAATGTTGAATTTAAACGGCCCACTTTGTCGTGTCAATATTAGTCTTGCATTTTATTCATCTTTTGTGGAGTGTTCAATGTTCTAATTTTCTAGAATATTGATTGTAGATAGATCATCAGTCTGAGTGGTTCTGATAAAATGATAAATTGTCGTAACGCTGATATATGATTTACCATCTATATCACGGTCGATAATACCGCTGATAGACAAATCACATTTGCATGTAAATGAAAGCGTGTAAATAAGCTCACTTCGAGAGCATAATAATTCAACATCATACGTTCAAAATCTTTGAAACGTTGGATATTAAAGTGAATCCCAACTTTATTAAAAAAATAATCTGGGCAGGGGAAAAAACTTGTTTTCAAAAAGAGTATTAAAAGCCAATATTAGTGCAAAGCTCACCTGTGCGAAGGCATGTAGATAGCGACACTGAGATAGACAAGTGCCACGCAGCTGATGACAATGGTAAACTGGCACACACATATGCTGCCACAGAGCTTGCGATCCTGTTCGGCTATCGAGCGCGGTTTGTACTTGCGACCCATGGCTTTTTGATTTTCACATTACTTCGTGGTATACGTATATCGATCTTCTTCGTTGATGTTTAAATGAAAATCAAAATATGATTGTTTGTTCTATTCTTCAATGTTTACGAACTGTGAAATTGAAAATGTTTTACACTTGTGAAATATAGTCGTTTTGTTTGACTATCTTATCGAATCGATTCTGTTAACAGGTGTATTTTTTGTGGATGAGTGACAGAGAATTGGACTGAGCACGTAATTTTGTGAAGATTGGTTTACACTGATTGTATTTACTCAATTACTGTTCTATTAAAGTTATCAGTTTAGATAGTGCTAGCGGTACGCGTGTCTGACCAATTATACTTTCTTCTACTTTTATTCCAGAATGTTTTTGAGTGTTGCTTATATTTATCAAAACTTTCTTCAGTCTCATATTGCATGAAAAGTTGTAATGCTTGTAAGTAACATCTTCTGCGCGGAATATTTCCAACATTACAATAAAGTTAGAAACAATTTCCATTCTTACACCACAATCATTTGAGCAGAACTTAGGTTCATAGATAAGAAGGGATATAGAGTTTCTCATAGAATTAAAACTTGAACTTTTTTATATAAAACAGGCCAGACCTTTATACTCTTTATGCACCTTTGAGTTTGTCTAATGTACTTTCAGCAATTACTGTACAATCTAAAATACATCAACGATCCTGTTTGGTTTGGCTAAAGGCCAAGCTAATTCATTACTGACGTCTATGTACCAACCGAGTTATTAAACGTTGAGCAAAAGACGCAAATCATTGACTTTCAATCCAGGTTACTCGATGTGATTAATGCTTTGAATAGCTTCTTTTTTTATATGGTTTCTATATCAGTCTACTGCACTGCAACTAATTTAATCGGAGTTGTATTCAATGTTATGATTGGAATAAGATTTTTAGTATTGTTTATTTATTTTTAATTTATAGTGTATTGGAGATAATAAGTAATTATATTTCATTCGAGTAAATATCTGGCTTTGGAATACGCATGAATATTGCAAGTAACCTTCCGGAGATTGAAGCCAGCCATTTTCACGAGAAAATGTATTAATTACAATTTTTCAAAAGTTTGATTAAAATATATTTATATACAATCGAATTGTGGTCAACGATAGATAAAAACTTCTAATTTGAATTAAATAAATTCATAACGTCATATTTTTGTTGTGAAATTTGTGAAATGTGAATAACCAAAACAGCCAGCCATTGAACAAAGAGATACAAACCTGACCGATAATAACACGATGCAAATATAGTGAAATACACACATTAAATAATCACACCTCACACGCTCGCGCAAGTTGTTATTATTAAATTTTTTTCACAAGTTGTTCATCATTGAGAATTCGGAATACTGGCACACCTCATATTAATGAATGATTCTCCCAAAAAGAAATAAAATTATGAAGGAAATCTACGTCAGCATCGTAAACATAGATAAGCTGAGCACTCGTTGCCGTCCATGTTGCGCGCAAGCTGGCGGCGAGCTGTCGACTGCTGGTGGAGCAGAGCAGAGAGAGGGAGAGAGAGGGAGAGAGAGAGAGAGAAGGAGAGAACGGAGCGGAACGTTTTGAAAACACCCGGCGTGACCCCGAGACACACTGGGACCACGGAGGGGAAAGTGCGTGCCGGGGATCGGCGCACGCGCTTAGACCTGTAGAGTATCATCTCTCTTTCCTTCATCCCCCCCCCCCCTCTCTCAGTCGTGAAAATTCTTTACGAAACAAAACGTAATCAAGATCCGACCAAAAAAGGGATAGAGAGAGGATTGTTTCTGCGGAATAAGTGTAGTTGTAAACCGTATAGGTTAGCTTGTGGGTTATTTAATTATATTGAAAGACTTTTTCATCGAGTTTTGTCTTATTCACTCGCGCTTTAAAGAGAAATATTTTTTTTGGAGAGCTTCGAATAATTACTCGTTTAAAATAGATATGTAGCCTAAAATATTATAGATATTCGAGTAAAAAGTTGATTGTTTTGCGAAAAAAGGGTATGGCAGACTGTATTCGTTACAGTATTCCAATTACGCGCATACCCTGTTCGAACATACTTTACGATGGCATGACCTCTAAAATTATTTTAAAAGAAATTTAAATGGAAATGTTTTTACAGAACAATTTATAAATAAAAATATTAATTGTAGCTTTCATTTTACGAAATGATCTTTTTCATCCTCGCGTGCCCCTTGTACAGGTACAATTACTAATAGAATGTCTCAAATAAAATTATTTCTAAGAAAGGTACATCGTCGTCATTGAGAGCTTATAGCTCAGCTCGATATTAGACGAGTGTACGTACATTTCGATCTTGTACATAAGATAATGTTACTTTGTGTAACGTCATTACAGTGATTCGCTGAACACGTGCTACTTATAGCTAGCCGAGATTTCGTGAAATTACCCTTCGCGGCGTATGTATATACACATATTACCAGTTAAATCGAAGCTAAAAATATAAGCTCCGATGATAAAATAATTTTTGAGAATTGTTTTTTTGTCCACACTTTCGTTCTTTGTTTACAAATTTAGAAAATAAGTCTTTACACAAGACATATTTTTTCCATGTAATAAAAAAAGATTTGCTTGGTTACTTGACTGACCTACTAGCGAATACAGTAACAGAAGTTCTATGGAAATGAACTACTTCTTTCAAGTGATTATATTAGTCGAGTGCAATATACGGCTATATATATAAACAAGTCATTGTCGTAGAAAGCTGATCGAATAAAATAAGATACGTATGTGGCCGACCTATCATCATTTATGATTGCGACTTTTACGCTCGCTTACAAGCTCTACATTTAAATGTTAAATCTAGTATTGCCTTACACTTCAGGGATGTATGTCATTAGTATTTTGTTTTATATCGGTTCAAGTATTGGTACCTTTATATGTTCAAGAGACATTAATTACCTTAATTCAGTATATTTATTGTAGATTTGAAATAAAAATTTGTAACCAATACATACTACGTTTATTGATATATCGTAATTCCTATTTTGTTGTTTATCTTGAGTCTGAAATTGAATCTATCTACGACATTCTTTCCAATATTAATGTCCTTAGCAAAACAAAAACCTGAAGCAGTATACTAAATCGTCAAATAACCCTGTCAACAATTTCCTGAACTCATAATCATAAAAACTTAAAGGCATTTTCTAGGAGAGGAAGTTGAGCAGAAAAAAAGAAACAACCAAAATCCGCATATATAGCTTTCTTCGCAGAGGAGAAAGAAGGTCAAAGGTTTACACGCTTCAGGTTAGGGGCGCGCGATGGCGCCGACAGGTTGATAGCAGGCGAGTTTACGGGGTCAAGACCTACTTATTGTCTTTGCTAATTTGCACCTTTTATTTATCTGTGAGTATGGAGATGAGTGTCGTATCTTCATGTCTCTTAAATCTCGCGTGCGTAAGCCAATTTGTATCGCTAAATAGAAAAGATAATGCCAATTATACATAAATTTAGATGGACTATTATAGTTTAATTCAAAAATATTTCTGCTATCGTCAAATCCATTTGCAAAAATGTCGACCTTTGTTTACTAGAATAATTGTTACGAAGTAAAAACTTTCATATGGAAACAATAATTACTCTTAGGAATATGCACAAATTGACGATTTATGGAAACTCTTTATTAATCTAAAGAGGTGAACGATAAAGAAACCTTTGTAAATTATAAATCGCTAATTTATTTCAATCAAAGTTTTTCGTACAAAAGATACTTGATTTATACTAATATAATATGAATCTTAATAATTAAACTAATTATTTAAGAATAAATCATAGTATTTGTTTTAAAAAGCCTTATGAATTATCGCAATAGTCTAAGAAGAGAGTATAATTAAGTAAAATACGGATTAATAATTTTTAGTGATAAATAGTGGAACAAAATACTTATTGGCCTATTGCTTCGAGACAATGCTAAATCATAATCTGAATGATTATCATTAGTTCAATCAATACGGATATCAATATACCTCATTTTATAATTATTATCTATAATCGGTTATCTTTATAATTCGTTTGTTCCTTGTATACTGTAAATCAATTCTTGTTCAATATAGCGATACAATTTAAAAATTAGACCAGCACTGCTGTAAAAGTTATCTTTACATTTTTTCAATATTTATTATATTTTCTGCTGCATTAAGGAAAAAATACTTAATTCCTTTGTTTCAAAATACAAGATTCGATAAATGTAAATTTATATGCTTAAGTTTTCTCTTCTATTCAATAAATTTGTTTCCATACCTTGTATTATTTTATAGTATCTTCATTTATTATCCATTACATAGTTTGTAATCAGGTAACTGTTGCTATTATCATTTTCTGGTACTTTGTTACATATTAAAATGCATATCTAATATTACAATTATTATGATACGCCATTAAAAATTGTAAATCCATTAAATGAAAACATTTTCTCTTAAGCGATTGTTTATTTCTAAAAGTTTGATAAACATTATAACAAAAATGCAGATATAAAGTCTGTATTGTAATTCAACTAAATAGTTAGTCTTACGCGTATTTACAACAAAATACATCCTGACATTGGAAAAATGTTCAGCATCAAGCTGCATTTCCCAAGACAAATCTTATATTATTCACAGCAAGTGAGCAGCAATTCTCGATTATCGAGTTTTCATCCAAATCATAGTATATATTCAACCAAGCTGATTTGTTTCGTCGTTCAACTATATACTTATATACTTCATCAATAACATCGCGTAAAATCTAAACCACGGCGCCAGCGCGGCGGCCACGTACAAAAATTGTTAATATAACAATGTCGTCGATGTTGACCTTAATACAACGTCAATAATATTCACAGGCGAAACTTAACCTACCAATATCTTAAAATTCTAATTATTTATAAAGTGAAATCTTTACATGGTAAATTTGTGTCTTCTTATCCATACTTTAAAAAACAAAGTTAATGAGACAATATCGATTCGTCATTGTCGAACTGGAGACCCACTTTTAAATTTTTTCTTATAAATTCTTCTTTCGCCATCGTATGTGAACTGAATTATTCAAATAGTGATTAACTTTTTTAACGTTGAAAAGCCTAGACGTTAAATGATGCGTTCGGTCATATATATTCTATAATATACGTATTTATATTTTGTTGAATAGCTTAAACATGGTACTAGATATCATTTCGTGATGAATTGTAAATTTATATATATGTACTCTGTTTGCATATTTATTATAGCTCATATTTGAAAAGGCGCTGATATATTGTTATCGTATTGAGTCGCACAAACTTCTAACACTGCGCTTTGCACTTATATTATTATACTGAGAGATGATCAAGTCCTGAGTGGCTGTTAGTTATTTTGCGCTAATTAGCGTTTTATTAATAGCATAACTTTTGAGACATTCAAAGAGTATTTAGTTGAATAAAAATGATGAAAGTTATTTTTTTTAAATCGATGATGACAATTGTGATATCAGCTCATCGTTATGATAAAATGCGAATGTACAGCGTAGACAGCATTTTAACATTTCAACTTCGAGTGCGTGTAAAAAATGTTTGTTCTCAAAAATATTAGTACTAACTATTCAAATAACGTTAAAGTATATGTGGTTTTTGAATTTGTAATTAATTGTGCTTGCCCTCAAAGTAAATTATTAGTAAGAGGAGCGTATCGCAGCTTTTGATTTTAGTCAATTACAAACTATGATTGCCGTGATTTGGCTTCGAAAGAACTAGAACAAGGCTAACTTTCTGTCAGAATAACAAAGTGTTCATACCATTTACGCGAACTGAAGCTTATCAGAATAAAGTATCGGACGTATTTCATTACACAGTGAAATCGAACGGATAATATTTATTGCTTAAAACCAAATATATTCAAATTCATTGTGTATCGCATTGTTTATCGCACTTTTTTATTTTTTCTCTGCGCGATGAAGTCCTCAATAGCGAAAGTCTCTTCTGTCAACAGCGATTGGTTATCAAGGGCGTCACTCCCTTCCAGAGGGGTGAGCCCGAGGCAATAGTCAGTATTCCTCCTCGAAGTCTTCCTCCACTTCGTCTTGCTCAAAGTCCTCCTCGCCAAGGATACTGCAAAGGAGAGCCGTGATCACTTACGTGACAGCTTGTGATGTAATTCTACTTTTCATTGTAGTAGAATATTACTTACGAGCTTCTTAAATAGTTAAATTTCATGATTCGAAGATATCATTTATAAAGAAATATTTATTCGTAGAATGTAAATTTTATCGATAGTTTTCCTAACTAACTTTCCTTTTTAAATAAGTACATATAAATAAGTAAAAGTAGAATGATTTCTGCTCAATATCTTTAAATAAGTTATATAAAGATCAAATAAATTGAAATAATTTAATAAATAAATAATAAAATAATCAATCGAAAAATAAATGTAAATGCAATTGTTGATCATGAAGAATTAATATCAATTTATAACCTGATGGAAAAATAAACTGATGAAAACCATTCAGCGAAAAAATTTTATTTTTTAATCAAAATGATTTTCATCAGACTTTTACCGGATTATAATAATTTGAAGCAGTTTACTTTCAATAAAAATTTTATTAACAAATTTTGTGTAAATTGAAAACAGCAATGTTTATCATTCACTTATCTATGCGAATATCACTTTATTAACGACAACTTATTTTACTTCATAACAATCAATTTTTCTAACAAAGCTTATCATCACAAAAAAAAACTTGTTGAAAAAATGATTAAAAGTTCTTACTAACAAACAATGATGATATTACAAATTGATTAAATAAAAAGAAAACAGAACAATAGTAACACTTCGTGCGACTGCAGTTTGAAATTATATGTGTATATATATATATATATATATATACTATATATATATACATATCACTGATGGTATCCAGAATGAAGTGAATGAAATATCAATTAATTGCTCAAGGCACTGCATACATACACACTACTTACTCTTCCTTCCTATCGTATTCATCGATGAGACCTCTTTTAGGGCCGCCACACGTCTTGTTTACTGGTGGACAATACCAGTAGCACAGCATTGCCAACGGAAAAATGAACAGTAATATTGGAATAGTCAAAGCCAAAATCAAATTCCTTAGGTTATCGTCCCATGAGTACCTGTAGCGATGTCAATTCACATATTAGAAAATAATATTATTTTATTTAAAGAAAATGCTGGAACTCTTTCAAAAATAAAAATAAAAATAAATTGTAATAATATCTAAGTATTAAAAAAAAGCTTACTTTGATACAACAGTCTCCGGATAAGTTCTACTGTAGTAGCAAGGGAAGACCTTTCCGGGAGTCATGTCGCCATACTTCCTGGCAAACTGCGAGCAGATGACTCCTGTATCCGGATAACCACAGCCTTCCGCGTTCACGTAGAACTTTGTCTCGACTACGTCCCATGGTACACTACCCAGAGGTTTCAATACGAATTCTTCGTACGTCAGTTTGGTGTAGTTAACGCGAATCTGGTGGCAACTTGTGACCGCTGCGGTACAACCTGGAATCAAAGTTTTGATTAGGATGTTACTGGCTGCTGCAGTCGTGTAGCTGCGAAGAGATAAATAGAAAAAAATTTGGTTTTAATTTAACAATAAAATAATTGTTTACGAAGAAAAGGAAGATCGAATTGTCATCAATAAAATAATTATTTTAAAGATGTTAATTAATGATTAACCTTCTCTACAACTAGCCCAGGAGCAGTTCTTCAATCCCTCAGCAAGTACATGACTGGTAGTAGCGCAAGCGACTGGTTTTGGTGAGAAATCCGCCAGTATAGTAGAGATCGCTGGTTCGACGATGAACGGCACAGCAAAAAGAAAAGCGAACACAGCGAGTATGGATGTTGTCCCAAGACACAGCGAAGTGTAGAATTTGGCTTTTTCCATGAGACTCTGTACCTCAGCTTTAGGCAGTACTCCAGCCAAAACTCCACCCTCTTCATCTTCTTCTCCACCTTTGCGGGTACTTGCTTGACTGCCGAGGCCACTAGCCAAACTAGACTTTCGACGGCTACTCGCGCGATCATCTTCGAGCTCATCATCTGCCATGATTACGGTCGACTCGTCGGAATCAATGGCCGCGGTACCGTAGCGTAGCGCACGGTAGAAACGCCTCTTTGCCGAGGCTACCGTTCGCCCGCGAATCGTGCCGCCTTGCTGTCTACCCGTTTTGACTGATTTCCTTCACTCGTTTCCGCGAAAATTCTCTTTCTATGTTTGTCTTATTGTTGTATCTATTGATTTAAGCCGTTTATTTGTATGTGTACGTATGTGTCATGAATTAATCATCTGTCAGTATCTTATATTTCTTATTCTGTTACTCTAACTAAAGCTTCTCATTGTTTCTACGGAGCTGACTATAAGTGTTGCGAAGGATTCTCATCTAATAGCAAGCTAGGATCTCTTTATTTCTTTGTGTGTTTGTGCATTGACCAAAAATTATTTCATACGTTTGCTCATTTTTAAAGTTACGGCAATATATTTGTTGAGCAGTGCGAAATTCAAATTTGTCCAGGCAGTGAGAGTTGAATAATCTCTCTTTGACCGCATTGATTTGTTCGCGAGCGTACGCGTATTTTTTTGGTAGTTTTCTACTGTTTTTGGCGTTTAATTTTTTTGTCTTTGTGTGCCGATGTGATAAGATGAATTTGAACCACGCGTTCCCCCCCTCCTAAATATTCTGTTAGTGCCCAAGCAGGGAGAATATCGACTGTTCAGCCGGACTCTCCTCCTGTAGGAGGGGAATGCCTGTAAAAAAGGTGATAATATCGATTTAGTTTCTTCTAGTTACGTGTTTGTTTTACAAGCTAATGGTTTTATCAATATCCTTTTTCAAAGTGAATTTCTTTTATTTGTATAAATAGAAACTCTATAAAAACATTCTATTTGTAAAAATTGTGATCTAAAATAAAAATATACTAAACAACAATTTGAATATGAAGTAAAATATAAGTTGGAGATAAAATTAGACTGATATTTATGAAAATGATTGGATTTTTCATTGAAAAGACAGATACAACCATTACTAAAAATTTCTTTTATTTAATAATACAGAAAATTTTAATTTTATTTCCAAATTATTTGCGAGAGCAATATCGTCTACCAAGAATGTAATAGTAAAATTTTGAAGAGAAATGTTTTTAACATTCATCTTCGACACTATTATTACAAAATATAATGATCGCTGTCGAAAGCGACTGTAGAAACCTTACTAATGACAACATTAAGCATCGTGCTGGTTTCATAAGCTAGAATTGTTAAGGCATGTATCTTATTCGTATTATAATTTTATCCGACATCAAACATATTCGGTTACATTATTTACATTGATGAAGTAATACCGTGTGTGTACTGCTAATGCTTGAACACTTTTATTATCTTCTTTATCGCATATGAACATAAAATTGATTAATAACTATTTAATATTCAGTACCTGCCCTTTCACAAATAATAACAGTTAGATCTAGTATTAAACTAAAGATGTGAATAATATTGACAACATTTTGTACATAGACTTGGCATTCTACTATGATATAAATTTGAACACTTTTTAATGTGAGCAGTAATAACAGCTGAGAAATAATTCCAGTAACACACACAGATTACTTCTTCGTAAAAACTTTACAGATTTTTAAAATCACAGATTTCACAATTTGGTCTCCCCAAAACTTCAATATCCAAGCTTTTAAATATACTTTTGACAGTCCCAGGCCATGATAGAAAAATCTTCTACGGATTTGCCACAAGCTATCATCGAAAGAGACGGATTAAAAAATTGGCAATAATGTGTATATTCGAACGCGCTTGGAAAGAGAGGTTATAATAGAGAAAAAGTGTCGGTAAGCAGGATCCCGACACTGCTGATCAGACGTCATCCGATCGTTTATCGAGGAATGCAGTGGTAGCGGTAGTGTAGAGTAGTTTCAGATATGTGATGGTCTTACGTGACGGATCTCAGAGCGTTATGGCGGCATCACCTCCACCGGCATCGCCAGTAAGGTTACCCGAAGCGCTCTTCTCTAGGGTAAGTGACACAAGGGCGGAACCAGCTGTACCCTTGAATCTCATCCTCGAGTCGTCGCCAACGACGACGGTTCTCTGGCAGAGGATGAGAGTTAAACAACTGACAATAAATAGAACGCTGGGCAAGACGGATGCTATGACGAACTCCCGATACGTTGATTGCAAATCGAAACGTGATACCACAATGCTTGGTTTACTCTCGGAATAGAAACAAGGAAATCGTGCTCTTGCGTTGTGATCCGAACCATCTCTTCCGTACTCAGCGAGAAAAAACTTACATTCGTCACGAAGAGTGTTGACGCAGCCTTCGAGATTGATAAGTAATCGGCTCTCATTGGCGATTATCAGATCCTGTTCTGGTGGTAGGATTTTACGAGTCTCATCTAACGGCTTTGTCGCGAAGATATTCAAGTACGACAAATACGTAAAGTTGGTCAGATCCGTTAACATATCCTTTTGCAAAGTAGATCCATTAATACAATCTACCGCTTCAACACCTAAGCTGGTATTGAAGATACCATAACAAGAAGCCATTAGGATGTCGTTCCTTTTCTGGTTCCATATTTCTTTCTCAGTCTCCACGTCGAGGGCACTTTCACACGAGCTCAAATAAACCTTGTCACCACTGAGTAGAATTACATTTTTATTCCTGGTTGGGATATCGACACATCGACGATCGCAATTGTACGGTGTGCGTATTTTTGAGCAAGTCCCTCTATTACAACTAAATAAACCGTCTATATCTATACACGTGATCTTGCCACGCCTACCAGAACACTTGAGCGGCGGATCGGTGTCGTGAAACATACATTCGAATGCATCGGTAATATTAATGCAAACGCCAGTCGTACAGTTAAAAGTACCAGTGAGGTTACGACATTCGTCGGCAATACACTTGGATTTTTTCGCATTCTCCTGATCGATCCCGTAACAAGTTTTATTCGTGGTGTTGGTACAATTTGCCAAACGAATAGACGAACCATTATTTCGTAAGTTCACATGGATTTGAACACAAGGTCCTGAGGTCTTGGACAAGCACCACTCGCCACAGCTACCCCAGTCGCAGTTGTCAGCGTTGGCTGCACGGACAGTTGTACACATGGCCGGCACCTCACTTATACCGGAAGCAAAAGCTCTCGTACTGGGCATGTAGATGGCTACCGTGAGGTAGACCAGGGCGACGGACGACAGTACCGCTGTCATCTGACAGATACATATCGTACCGCAGATCTTGGTATCTTGAGGTGGCACGACCAGATCTTCTTCTGGCACTGGTTTACCCATCGCTGCTTTCACTAGATTTCGTCGTGTTCACGATGACTAATGGGCCAGAGGTTTTATGTTGAATGAAATCAGAGCTGACAGAAGAACGGCATGGTGGTCGTGTAGTAGCACACTCTTCGTCTCGGTCGTTGTCGAAGTGCACTACGGTCTGTCGTCCTTGTCTGTGGCGCGCAGACAAACGCGCGCAGCCGGATCGATGTGCTTGGTGTGAGTCTGCGCCTCAGGCTCCTGCCGCAGTGACGTCAGTAAGTCGCGTGACTTTAAACTTATATGTGTACACACGTGTAGATCGTAAGAGCTAGCCAACTGGGTGAACTACCTATGCGACCAGCCCCTTTGCATTTTCGTCAGTCGACTGGCTGGAGATATGTTTTCTACAATTTATTTTCTTTGACACTTTACTCTGCTCGTAGTATACGATTGACATTTGCATATGTAAGATGCGTCATCGAGTGTCGCGAATGAATGATCTATATGTTACGAAAGGAATGCAGTACCAGCTTGTAACAATGTTTCAGCATTGCGTGTCTACTAAGAATTTTTTTATTGATGTTTGGAGACCCAATTTCAGAGATTTTTCTACGTTGAGTTGTTCGTTTTGATGACATACATATTTTTTATATTCTTTTAAGCACTTATATTCTGTTTTTAAATTATTAAAATTAGATTTATAAACGTACTACAATTTCGTAAAATATTACGATACTACGAAATTCCATAGATCAAGAAAAGCATAAAATGAAAAGCAGAGGGACAACGTTGCAAAAGTGAATATAGCATGGCAATACCATCGCCGATGGAATATCATATCTATATACAATTGAATTTCCGGCTTTGCCTCGTGTGGCTTGAATGACGGCGGCATTGTCGGCGAGTACTGTCGAGTGCTTTGTGCTTACGGATCTCTCACTCGGGGGACGATGATGTTCCATTAGTGGGAGGACACCGTTCGTATAATGAGATCAACGGTCGAATGTAAATGTGATATAGACAGCAGTGGAATAACATTCTCTTTATGCATTTGAAATGCGTAATGTTCCTAGTAATAATATAACGAACTTCCTTTGATTAAAAAATATTGGATTAAAATTATTTACTCTTATTTTATGAATTATGAGAACATCAAGAGAATAAATATGTTAATAAATTAAGAACAACAATAAATAGTTGATACCAAAATTACAAAGTTATAAAATATACTGTAGGTTTTAGTGTTACCCAGGAGACAATTCCCTTTCGGGATTAGAACTAGAGATATATTTTATAACCGATCTATTGCCGCAAGAATACCTATGTAGTGATCAAATAGAATCACATGTTCAACAATAAATTCTTCTCTTTAAACTTATTACCGAAAGCCATTTGGGAACTCAATAGGATCGATATACATCTCATCAGGTTCGAATTACAAAAAAGATTTATAGCATGTTCTTAACTGCGATTTCAGTATGTTTAGTGAAAAAATCCCAAAATTATTTTTTTCTTGTAATAAAATTAATTTTTATTTATTACTTAGTCTGAAAAAATCTAGAATACACTACTGTTTTTCTGATATCTATTGAAAGTATTTCATAATAGGTACTTGCTATTTAATTTTCCCAGGAGCATTCATAATACGCTATAACAGAATATTATCTATAATAATCTAAATTGAATCAATTAGACAGAGCTGATTTGAAAGTATTCGACAGTGAGCACAATGAGCTTACTTTTTATCGAGTACCTGATCCAATGATGTTTCCGTATATATCGATTGCCCATAATCGCGGGCTCTGCCTAGGTTTTTTTCCTTCTGTCCTCGTTTACTTGACGAGTGTGAAATATTCAGCAGTAGCATTCGTTCTTCTACTTTTATTCTCTTCTTATTTTTCTGTCTATACCCACGGGAGCCAGGGAGTTGCTGTTACCAATTACATTATATTTTCCGATTCCAATCTGCGCACAAGAAATTGTGGGCTTTGCGGCCGTTTTTAATTAAGGAAATACAGGAATGATATTGCATGTTAGGTATGAATAAGTGTTATTCTAGTATTACGGCATTTTTAAGATTGTATTTCTTACGCAAGTATGTCAATCACTGAGTGTTATTTGATTCGGTTTTGTACTATACAGATTAGAGGTTTAGAGGTTTAGGGAATATTCGCATTATCAATCGACATTTACAGTATTATCTCCAAATATTTTTCTTCGTGAAATATCGCGTAAACTACTTTAAAACGTCTGACCATAATCGAACTGTTCTACTTATAATCGCTTTAAACTCCATTTTTACTGATTTTCATCAGTCTTTTTATTAGAAAAACTTCACCTAATATGTAAAAGTCATGATTAAATTATTATATGGTAAATAAAAGGAAATTAAATGTATTGAGGAAAGAATCGAACCTACAGAAACGTTCTGCAATGCAATCTTCTTGAAATGAAAATCAGCAAACATAAAATGTCTTACACAGTAAAAAGTTTACAATACAGTATTTTCATGGTGAAGTAGCTGATGTTGGCCATAATGTTCTGCCAATAAATGTACCATTCCCATAACAAATATTTAACAAATAGATGTATTTTCTTAATTAAGAAAACACAATTGATTGATAAAATCTCAATTTCTTTTATTATTGAATGAACTACAGATATTCATTTCTATTATTCACTATGAGAATTAACTATAGTATACTATGAAATATAAAATCGTACAAGGTGTAAATATTCCCCCCTCCTCCCTTGAAAATCTTCAGCAACCGACACCTGAGGCCGTACAATTAACCCGTGTCACTGCCCTCCTTTCTCGTCGCATCAGAAGCCGTGCCTTTGATTTAGCCAAACGCTATTAACCCTTTCGAGTTGCATCGTTACTTGCTTTACTATTGATTACGGTAATTCAATAGCAAGCAATTTGTCTATTGTTTGTTTGTGATTAAACTTGAGCGGATATTTGATTTTCATGTTCACGGCAATAGAAATTGCATGAAACAAATTGGAAAAAAAACAATTAAAATCAAAAGGAATTGTCAATCAAAAACTGTAACATTGATTTAGAGAATAACACGTAGCCTAATCGACGCATGCCATTAATGGCATTGAAATCAATTGTGCTCCGATAATCCATCATGCTTGATTTATCAGAGTCTTTGCGTGTATATAACTTGTATTTTTTACATTTGAACACTCCTCGAAAAATCTCACCTCCTCTACCTCCACCTTATTACACTGATCAAGCGAGATTCGTGTCAACTACTGGAAAGGGACTCTGAAGACTTTGTCAGGGTAAATAAATAGCAGTTGTTCGGCATAATATTATATAAACTTCGATAAAATCAAAGCGAGTGTTATTTGGCTGTGGTAGAACCAAAATAATTTTTTAGCGTTACGACACGGTGTACTAGTGAAAGAATTACAGCTCAATTTGCAGTTATAGACTTTACTATTCTTAGTAGCATTTAGCATACTTCGTGGTTGGTTGTATTTGCTTTGGTCGTTAAACTCGACACGTTCGCCTTGCGCAAATCGCCTTACATCGAATTGCGATGAAACACTTGACGTACCTTACATTATTGGCTAAACGTTTGACATATGTCATGACCTTAATGTATTGTTAGTTGAATGCTTCAACTGTCTTTTTTTGACTGGCGAATATTTGTTTTGAATTCATCACTACTAAACGTAAACGTTCTATTAATGAATTTTTAAAAATTGGTTGACTAAATGTACTTAAATTGGAAAAAGTTTCTTGTTGAAATTACTGTATAAAATTGAAATAAAATATTTATGAACTTTATTTTTATTTATTTATTTATTTATTTTATTGATTATTCACTCATACAATTAAAATTGAAAATAAAAAAAGTTGACATATCATAGGACATTGTTAAAATTTGTCATACTACAATTTTTCATAAAATTTGATAAAAATATTTAATATAGAACAAGTTGAAATTCGAAACGTTAAAAACAAAAATTATTTATCAATTTTTAAAGAAATAACAATTTCGTTCTATTGACCTGTAATCCCGCAACGACAAAAGCGCATTGATGAAAAAGAACTCATTCAACTTCACACGCACACGTGTCAACTTACCACAGTTTATTTTCTTCTCTTTCTTTTTCTTTAAGCTGAGCTGCAGCTTGTCCTTCAGCAGCTAGTTTTTGTATTTATTCACAATTTTGTTTACAAACAAGAAAAATAATAAATGAAAGAGAGTGAAAGAATGAAGGCAGCAATGTGAGCAAGGGCGTGCGAGGACCCGTAAGACTGCAGTGCGAGCTGCACACAACAAACATGGCTGGCGGTAGCTTTCTCTCGTTCTCTCTCTTTCTTTCTCTGTCTCTGTCTGACACGCAAACTCAGCTAACGCTAGCTCCACCTCGAGGTTGCCGTATCGCATCAGAAAATCAATAGAGGAATATAAAGACTACGGGGGTAGAAGTGGGAGGATAAAGACGGATATCTATAAGCGATCTAGGTATATGGAACACTAACCAATGAATTGACCTTCACTATATTTATACTAGATGCGTATATTTACGACACGTTGGTACATGGAGTATTCGTTGTCTTGAAATTCACGTACAATTTAGATTGGCTTGGATAATTATTTCATTGTACCGTGGATACGCGTTGATATGTAGTAAATAGTACCATTCTCTTTCTGAATTTTCCAAGAAAATATTTGCAAACCTATTATAGCTATAGTTAATTATGTGACCAATTACAGTATTAGTTTGTATAAAAGTGACTGGCGTTATTGATATTCTAACAGGTTATTTTACTAAATCGTCAAACAATTTAATTTGATACAAATTAATATATGTTCAATTGTAAATGTCTATTACAACCTTCAGTTTTAAAAAATTCATCACACAATGAGCTTTTCTTCTTTGAAATTGCAAACTCACCTTAATGAATGTTCGTCGGTATTATACAAGAACCGAAGTAAAGAAGACTAAGTAATCGTGTTTATTTGATATTCCATCAAATTGTACAATTGGAGATATAATTTTTTGTTTGGTTGCTCATCGTATAAATAGAAAAGTAGAGCTTACGTTTCTTTTCTTCTGTTTGTTTATGTTGAATAAAACTTAAGTATTCAATGGCGAACGAAAAGTAGAGCTTGAAGAAATTGTATCGGTTGTAGATTTGAGCAATTCCCGTACATTTTTTATACAGATTTGTCGCAGTTATGCTACGTAATTTGAAATCGTATTTTATAATATTCAATGAATAAAGCATTTTTAAGTTATGGTAAATACAAAAATAAATAAAATTTATAAATAAATTTCTTCGTTCAAATTTTAAATTTAATGTACATAAGTAATAAAGTTGTATATCCTAAATCAAATATCGAACAGCAGTTATCTCAGTTCGATGAAAATATCATGAAAAAGATCAAGCTCTGTCGACAAAGCGAAAATAAAGCGATGTTGTATAAAAGTATCGTCGAGCGAGTCACAGTGAATCGCGAAGGATAGGATATCCCTGAAAGTGCAGGCCCTTCGGCGCAAATAGAACAAGAGCCTTTGTTTTTGACGCACAACCAGTTTTTTCTAGCTCGGTGATAGCTTCACTTTGCCCCAAGAGTTCGATTCTACTTTTTCCTCTTTCTTTCATCCTTTCTTCCCTTGCTAATGAGTTCTGCGGTTTCCCCTGGTAGATCTGCATTCACCCTGGGGAGCTGTTGTGTCGATTTCTGCAGTGTCTTTTTATTCGTCGATTTGTCAGAATTCTTGATGAACATTGTACTTGAATGAAAAAGTTGATTTAACAATGGCATCAATTTGGTATTATCAGTTTTGAACTGTTGCTATTTATTGTTACAAATTGTTCACTAATAATAATTTCACTAATGTATCAAGCTTTGAATATCACTTTTTTTTTAATGGATTACAGTCAATCGCAATTTTTCAGATATATTAGTTTACCAACAGACAGAACACTCTATGTAGACTTTTTAATTAACTATTAATATTTTATTACTGCACTTTCAATCATTTCATCATATTAGATCATTGTTATCTATCGAGTACTACGTAAATTTCCTGCTTCCCTTGAAACACGCATGCTAAAATGTAGATCATTTTAGCGTAAAAATATTATCGCACATCCACTAAATTAATTTGTTTTATTAATCAAAACAGTCAAAACAATTTTCATAAATTAACACCACTATGGGCCATAGGATATTTTGCATTATATAAGTAAAAGCGGAACTTTTCGTAATTTACGGAACAACGGACGAAACACATAGCGTCTCTTTTTTTGACCGATATTGGAAATGACAAGCAAGTCCTCTTCTAACGTGCGGTCTTCGTGGATTTCAACTCAATATCCTTATTGATTACCAGGACACGAGTATTGCGAGGATTTAAGAATTACGGAGATATTCATTCCTTTTTTAAATAGTGGTTCATTCTGATTATTATTTTTCTCTTTTATGAAAAAACGTCAATCATTATTATTCTTATTAAATAAATATTCGCCTAATGCTTCATTTAAATGTATACGTTTTCAATATTTATATTTATGAAGCGCAGTAATGTAGACTGACCATCAAATTGCAGTTTGGAACATCTCTCAATTTTTTAGATTTCAATAATGTTAAAAATAATAATGAATTAAAAACATAGTAACAGCATTAATGCCAAAGTCAATATATATTTTATGCAGTTGAAAACTATACAACCTCACTATCAGCTGGATTAATAATCCCATTAATGGTAACTACAATCTTCGCGAGTATTTCATCGACAACGTAATAAGTTCTCGATGGGTAATCCGTAGTATAACAAGATCATTTTCGTCAATAACTCATACAAACAAATGACACCGTATGCCCTGTTGGTATCTCCTCATTAACGAAGTAGTGCTTGGATAGCCTTCGTTATACCTTATTGTAAATTGTTTTCCGATATTCTCTCTCCCTCTCTCTCTCTCTCTCTCTTTCTTTCACTCTCACTCGAGTCGCGCTTAATATCTCGCCTTGGAAATCATTGGACCGCACTTATAATTAGTGCAGATATTCTGTGTATGTGTGTGTATGTATGAGAGGTCACTAGACAGATTAACTTCCGCACTTTATCTATGTCGGTTTGCCTACATTTCACAAGTCAAGCGGGGTTTTTTGTGGACTGTCTTTCGCTATGCCTTGTTATTTGGCGTAGTGTTACCCACTTTACTCGAGCTCTTCTCATTATTACAAGTTGACAGATATCATTGTTATTTACGAAAATTGTTGATTTCCTTTATTTAATTTCTTTCAAGAATTATTTGAAGAGAATTTTCTAGAAAAAATGTGAAATTTATTGTGAGATTAAGTTGGGTATCGCGTATATTTTAGTTGAGTCTCGTGGGTTTTTTTATTGTACCTAGGAGATATGGCTTTAGGGTTCTGCAGAATTTTCATAAAGTTGACAAGTGTTACCTTTGAATTCTATTTCTAAAAATTTTTAATTTCACATTTATATGACTATTTCATTTCATTTCTTATTGAAGATAACAGCTATTTTTTTAACACGAATTATTTAAACATATTTATTTGACAATGTACAATGTAGTCAGAAAAAATTGAAAGTAAAATCGATAAATGGTTTTACTCTATAAATTTCAATCAATGGTAATTTACTCATCGTTAAAGCTATATTGCCACACTCAATCTTTCTCAATGCGATCGAGATCGGTGGTATATCTATAATAGAAAAAACAATCAGTTATATAATTGATTTTCGTAGTCTTTTAATCGAAACCGTTACAGTTTGCTGAAATTGCGAATCAAAATTCAATTAGTGTAACAGAATCTCATTCAGCTCGTAACCTCTTTGGGTGACACAAAGCCATTGTCCTCGGATCACATACCGAACTTTCCAGTGTTATAAGTAGCACTGATCGAGTTCACTGCCTCGCGGCCATTGAAGAACGACAGAATAAAGCACCATTCGAACTTTACGCTCGAAATTAACGAGTTTTTGTCCACGATTTTCAGCAAGTTTCTAAATTTATCATTATTGACTTTGTTAGTTTCACGCAGATATAATAATGAAGAACGTTATAGATTATAAAAATAATGTTTATTTAAATAAAATTATCATTTATTAAATTTTTTTAATTTTAAATATAAATGCTTTATTTATTCGTGAACAACTGCAGTATATGAAAAGAATGTAATTTTGATATTTTCAATATTATGATAGCGATCAAAGCTAAAAACTCCGGAAAACTTTGATAGCTTCATCTGCCCCTTTGAGTCTGACAAATTACTCTTTTATTCAGAGCCAGGAGATTAATTTTCGTGGATTCGGCTCAACTTTTCTCGTTATATACTTGAGAACCGTATTTTTGAAAAGCTTCACGCATTCAACAACAGTGTTTTCAAGAAAATCAGATTAGGTTTCATACGTTTAAGTTATAAAGAGAGTAATTTACCGCTCGAATCCTCCTTTCATTCATTTAATACTTTTTTTTTCTGTAATTTGCAATACATTTGATTTAAAACTGCTATACGTCTTAAGTTTAATATAAAATTTTTTTATTTTTTTGTTGGTGTATACATTATTCTTCAAACAGTGGATAGAATTGCAACATGTAATTAGGTCACTAGTTTTGGATTAAGAAAAGTTGAGCGCAGATTTATTGATGTAAACTATAATGCTTATGTATTAAATAATCTATTATGAACAAAATTTGCTATTTTCATAATTTCTCTTGATCTCAGTATTATATTCAAGAATTAAGAAATCTGTTTCTTATAATGTATTTTATATGTTAGTTATATTTTTAAGTGATGCTAAATTTAATTGTATAGCAACTTTATTTTATTTAAATTAAGTAAATATATCTATTTTATTTTATAGCTACTTGTTCTCAAATAACGATACATTTTTATCCTTAACGCCAAGAAGATTTCGGCAATTGAAATTTCAATATATCAGTACCTTAGCAAATATCAATGTATTACTTATCTAAAAGAAAGTTTTGTGAAAAATCCAGAGCAATAAAGTGTTTTAATAATTGTTTATCTTTTCAAGTAAATTAACAATATTAAATTCAAAGATAATTTTAAGAATCGTTAATTACAGCAAAATTACAATAATAATTTGGTTTTTGTAGTTATAGATTAATTTATAAAATGCATCCAATATCTTTCCTTAAAAAATTATAAGTCATCAACATCCAGCATTGTAATTCGTTAAGCTTGGAAAACGCTTGCAAATTCAATATGTGTTAATAAAAAAATGTAAAAGGCATTTATTAATAAATATTTAGATAAAAATATATCTAATTAGCTTTTAAAAAGAAGTATTTTACGTAATTTCGCTTCGATTACAATTGTTCGGAAAGACACATTGGTCATCAAAGCACTCACCTTACTTGCTTAAGTTTAAGAGGAGCGAATAACTGGCTAAATATTCCAGGGATGCGTTTCGAGTGAACGTAAACGTGGATTTTTTCTGAGTCTCGAAGTATTACAGAAATGAGTGAGTATAAATCGACTAGTTAAGAATTCAACATCGGGTGCTTAATAAACGATTGAAAGTCCATTACTTGATCTTAACGTCAACGCTTTTATGAATAGGTATCGACATATCTCCTGCATCTATAGTCTAAAGCCAAATAATACCAATGCATATATTAATAAATCTATTATAATTTATATGTAGAGCACCCTTAAGGTGATCTGTTTCATCCAAAACTTCATTTTTATATTCATATACTTAATAACTCAAAATCATTGTACATTGAAACTAAAAACAAAAAAAATCACGAAAATATCTTTAATTACAAAACATAAGAAAAAAACCATGTTTTGTAAGTGGACTAACAATACTTCTTACGTTCTTGTCTTGTGGCTACATACACAGAAGTACACTGTCAAATACATGAAAGAGAAAAGAAATTTGTCAAATGCTGAAGCACTCGCCTCAGGGCAGCTGGGGAAACTTGGGAAAATACAGACGGTCTTATTCCTTGCGATCCTGATTTAGATGGAATGGAAATAATGGGCAAAAAATATTCGCTTCTTTAATAGGAAACGAAATCATCTTAAGTCTTTTGGCTTATCGCAAGATTAATTATCCCGAATACTTCAAAATAAATTTAAATCTCTATAACTAAAACGATAATTTTGTACACTTTCAACCCAGCCTAGGGTCATACTGAAATATTTTTAATTCTATTTTTTATTCAAATAAAGCATCATAGACACTGATTAATTCAACTATTTTTGCACAAAGGCTATCTTAGTCGATATTAAACTAAAGTAGCCTTTCCGCATATTACCAATACTCTAAAGTTATCCATCTATCTAGATAATATCGTGATTATCTACAAACTACTAAAGCTTGCACATCTAAAAGAAGCTTAACAATGTATGAGTATAGGTCAAACACATCCACGCACTAGTCAGCTCAAGGGCCTTCATTATAAGTAAAGACCCCCGGTGGGCTATGCGGATTTGTTATGATTACCCACTTGGACTCTTTTGTTCCCAAAGAGTCTCGAGAAAAAAAGTACAGTCGCGACGAATCTGAATAGCTTTCCACTAGGCCAAACATTTTTCACCTCCCTCCCCCTTCTCACTCGCTTTGTCTTGCTTGACGTTCTAGAAGAGGAGTCAAGTGTCTTCGATTACTCTCTTTGTTTCGAAAGAAAGCGGCTATTTAACAAATGCCGTTTGCTCGTAAATATTGGCTCCTTTTTCATTTTTCTTTAGAAAAGATATATTGTTTTTATTTATTTTCTGTGTTATATAGAGAAAAAAATCTTAAAATCGTGATTTTCGTATATTAATATAATAATCAACTTTCGAGTAGCACAGAATAGCTTTAATTAATATATATATAGTAACTGTTTGAATGTGTGCCGTCTGTACGCACACTAATTAATTACCAAGTTGACAATACATTCTAGACAATAATTAAAGAGAGACATGTTCGATAGTGGAAGTATCACCATTTATCAAGAGGTCTACTGCAGGATGGAAAAGGTACAGAGTGTGGAAGGGATAAAGTCATTTATTATAAGAATAGACTTTTTTTCTCTCTTGAAAGATACTAGCCAATCATGTGCCATCATCGCAAGAATATACATACATACATATATGTACATTTATATATATAAAAATGTAACGACTCACGTTCTTTTCTTCTATTATCCCGACGATGTCACATGATTGACTAGTAGCTTTCAAGAGTCGAAAAAAGTATTTCTTTATAATAAATATATATACATTTCTTTGTGCGTAACTGATTGAAAATTCCGATATTTCGTACACGATGTAACTTGTTGCTTTTTCAGCTCCCTCTCGTTCTGTCACGCATGTACCTAATCAGAGAGAGAGAGAGAGAGAAAGGATAGATTTTCTTAAAGTTAATTTTACTATAAATAAGAATATTGACGGTTATTGAAACAAGTTTTGAAAAAGGTTTAGTTGAAGATTGAATGAATATTGGCTTTCGTACAAATAAGTCAATCGACTCTTGGATTGATATTTAAAATGAATTTTTAAAGATAACAACCACAAAGTAAAAAATATATATCTAGCTTATATTGTACAGATTTTCAGGTAGCAAGACGAATTCCTTTAGCGTATGAACATCCTAAGAATTTTGATCGTTGTAGTAGAAGCAGAGGGAAAGTATAGACTTATACTGAGAACGATAATGACTAGGGGACAACGACCGTAAGTTCTACCCCCCTCCCCTTATCTTATCCTCTCTCTCTATCTCTCACTCACTCTCATACATAGAAAACTTTAACAATACGAGTGGTGAAGCGAATGAAAGCTTGAGCGCGATGGGAACCTTTTGCATAATAATATATGGTTTTATTTGGACATTCGAAAGAAATTAGGTTATTCGTTGCCAAGGGATTTTTTTGACAAAAAAAAATTAAAAGTGTATCGTCGGTTAGGTTAGAAAATGCATGAATAATTGATTGATGATCTCACTCCAATAGACTGTCTATTATGAATTGACATACATCAAATACTAGAATAATTTTAATTCGTATACAAAAACGAATAACATGTTGATAAACATTTAAATATTGCTCAGCATCAATTCTCTCTCTCCTTCTTTATGTACTGAATATATTTGCGCGTGAAATCCATACAAGTAGGCATTGAAACAACGTGGAAATAAAAATCTAACCTACATTCAACAAAAAGAGAAAGAAGTATCTTAGTTCCGTTTTTGAAGGCGTAAATCACTCTTAGGTTAAAAAAAACACTCGACTGTATTCACAGTATGCATCATTCGTCCTATTATTTGTCTTTTTTCAAAGGAAGCTTTCTTTTTCTTAATTATGTCACAGTCTGCCAAAGTGGCCTCTCTCTCTCTCTCTCTCTCTCTCTCTCTCTCTCTCTCTTTCTCTCTCGAGTTGGCAGGCGAAAAATAGGCGTAGATCGACGAAGAAAAAACCAGCAAACTGTCATATATCACACATATACGTCCCTCGAAGGCACGACAATTCTTGCGCCGAATGGAATATGAGGTGTCGAGAGTCCTTTCACAATTTATATGTTAATTTTTCATGATCTCTTACTATGTTGTTTGTTTTGTTTATTTATAAGGCAAAAATAAAATTAGCTGTATGGTATAATGTGAATAAAAAGTGTTTCTGTGAGAAAATAGAATATCAAATAAAAATCAGAAGACGAGTAAAACTGGTAGAATTGATCATTGTATAATTTACGATCTATTTTTACAAAAGATAACGATTAAATTCTTATTTGTAATCCGTTTATTATATTTTTTTCAAAAAATTCGTCATGCATTACAGCGAGAAATTCCTTATTGGTAAGAAATGTCAGAATGAGGCCACACACGAAAATCCATTGAGGTGTTAGCGCGCGAATTTATTGTAGACCAGCCTCTGAAGTAAATTTCGCCGAAGGCGTTTCGCAGCGCATACAAAACGCGTTCTTCGAAAAAAATAACGTTAGCTGCTCTTTGGTCTCTTTTCTTTTTCTTTTTTTTTAATTTTCCGTGAAAAGTACGTCGAAAGCTAGCACAAAATTTATGTACGTTAGTACAAGTCCCGCGAGGCATCAATGACGAATAAGCAAGTACGATTGAATATTGAAAAGATATGTCCAGCAGTACAGTATAAGTCTATTTGTTGTTTTATGAGTACGAGTTTTTATAAGTCATTTACCTCGAATAGAAGAAAAATGCTCTGTTGTCTTTTTTTACTTCAATGTAAGTAAACTTTTCATACAGTGTTACTTTTGTGTTACGGGTGGGAAGAGCAAAAAATCCATTAGCGAGTTTATTAATATGTTGCTTCTTTATTACACAGAGAGTTTTACAAATCTTGCACGCACTTATTAAAACTTTAGTGACCGCAACCCCGATGCAGCTCTTGTGATGCCGTCGAGTCGAAAGGTATATATGTATCCTCATGAAACTCTGCGTCATTGTTACAACGGACTTGACTACTAGTTGGCTTATCAACCACAATGTCAAAATAAGGAAACATAAGAGTTGGAACTCCCATTAAACATATGAAACAAATAAATTAAACATGTCTTCACCAGAGTGCTCGCCTTTTGTTGTTTACATTTCCGTTTACATGTTTGTAACACGTGAGCCCCAGTAGCCTAGAACCTACGCTAGGACACACACCAACGAAATTATTTTGGGTTTCCTCCAATTTTCTCCTTCTGTCGGACTGACGCTCTTCATGTGCTGCTATTGTGTATCTTCTTTATCTATAACATTTTGGGTTTCATCTAATATGATGGTTTTTAGTATAAATGTAGTCTACTATTAGTATATAATTATGATAATAAGTAGGCTTCCTTATATTAAAGCACTATTTCAGTATTATAATTTAGTAATAACATGATAGTTAGAGATGAATCTTAATGTAACCAGCATGTACTTGTATATATATTTAGTAAGTGAATAGTATGCATTTTTAGATCTTATTAAATATTTTTTTCAAATTACTTATATATTTCTATGGTTTTGGCCTTTTTATTTTTCTAGGTTGCCCTTTTATTTACTGTTATCAAGGAAACTGCTGCCCACTTTTTACGTTACATTAATCTAGGAGAGTAAATATAAACGCATGAAATATATGAAAAGTAGAATAACTCATAGTGGTACAACCATGTTGAAAGACCTACTTACTATTTGTAGCTACAGCTTTAAAATTAAATATAGTTTCAAAGGCTGATCCCTCTAAATCCCAACGGCGATTGAAAATGCTGAGAGGCTTATCTTAGGGTTGGCAATTAATTAGGTCATAGTGAAAAGTACAAGGTACAAAAATGTCATTTTTAAGCTTTCAACTATGAAAATGTTAATTACAACGTCTTAATATCAGCAGCGTCGCTACGTTAAGACATTTTCGAAGGAAATGATAATTTGAAAAAACGCTGACTCCACTGATTGACTTAAGTTACGCCTGATATAAACCTAAACAACAATCTACAATCGCATACCTGACGAGGTGACGAGACATAAATGAAGCGATTTGAAGGTAGGGGGATAATGACCATTAACATTAACTCAGATGACTTTTCCGATCCATATCAGTCTGAAGTTCGTATCCGGGAAAACAATCGTATTAGTCGGCATTCATGTTCTCCTCGATAATCTTTCGAGCTGTCATCCCTTAATCCACAATCGATTCCTATACTCTAACCAAGCTAAATCAATGAATATACTACCTGGAGCTTTGATCATCATCCGTAGTTGCAATGTGTGAATTATTATTTCTAATAGTTTTATACTAGCATACCAACTAGTGTGCTTCTAATAAGAACGAATTGTATATATTTTCAGAAATAATTTTCAAAAACTTTTACCCAAATCATTCCAATGTTATTACATAAAGGTATTTGAAAACGTTAAATATATTTCGGAGAATATAATTCAAATACACGTCCCGCGGTTTGAAATGTCAAAGTTATTATGCAGACCTTCTTTTGCTGTACTTTTACTTCAATAATAACGCATGGTAACAAACAATTCATATTTGACTCAGATAAATAGATAAGAAGAATATTGTGAAATTATTATTTAAATAAAAAAATAGGTTAAGATTATTTTGTAGTATTATATTGTATATTATTACATTTACAACAAGTAATCTTCATTTTTTATCTATATTAACATTTCTAAATAATTCTTATTTTCAAAAAGATTTGTTCATTATAATTTCCTGTATTCAGTAGAATAACGCGAATATGGTCAGACATTAGCACGAGCGAACATCTTACGTGAGCAGCTATCGTTTTAAAATAACCTTGATAAATCTTAATTGGGTCTTCAAACTTCTATCATTGAAATTATCATTCCTTAGATTATTAATTTTTATTTTAATTTATCATTTTAAATTACAAAATACAAGTGGTAAATGCAGTTTGTATGCTCAAATGATCAAATCACCCATTAAAACCAGGGTGTACAAAAAATTAAATCGAATGAATATAATATATTATCGTCTGTATAATTAACATTCGTGAAAAAAAAACCATTCCACCTTGGCGAAACACTCTCACCTCTCTATGAGTGCGAGTTCTCCAGGAGGGTAGTAGAGCAGTAGTCGCAGCAGTAGCAGTAGTTCGGTCGATGCTAGCTTACCACGATGTGGCGCCACTCTCGTTGTCTCGCACACAAACTGAGAGTCTCTCTCTCTCTCTCTCTCTCTCTCGTTCGTTTTAGAATAAGCTCGCCCAGCAGGGCTGCGTGCCATCCGCAGTGCCGTCCCGGCGTCCCATCAGCGTGCGTCGCCCCCCCATTCGCAGATAACTAAACGTGGTAGCACGCACATGCGGTAAACGAGGTCGTCATCGCGAGTGCGTGGATTCTGTGTGCAACTGTGTGTCTGTGTGATGTGTCGTGTTGACCAAGTGACCCCAACGTACGGCATGAGGGGCCGTAGAAAGAGGCCGAGTTATTGTTGTTGTTGCCCCGAGGCCAAATCATAGGGGGTAAGTTGATCTTTTTTATCTTTTACAAACCCCAATGTCACGGGCTCGCGAGCTGTCGCTTTACTATTCTGGAGGTTTTCTGTAAGCAAACTGTTGTACCTGATGTATACTGAAACGTCGAATTTTTTATTTTCTTTTCGTTTACATTAAGTAATTGTACAATTAAAAAGTCGTGATTTGGTAAATTATCGAGAAGTATTTGGTATATTATTTTTAAGAAACGATAACATTAATGAAAATAATGCTGTCGAAGCTTTTGATGATACATCAATGCTTAAGACTACTCACAAATATTTTTTAAACGAATTCATTTATCATTACGAACTCTATTATTAATAAGATCTACTTTTTGATCTTGCGATAAAAACAATATCAAGTGTGTATTTTTAGGTTAGATCAAAAGATATAATTTATTTTTATAATTTTTACAATTGATTCCGTCGAATGACATTGAGGCTAAAAACTAGCGCTAGATAACTAAAAAGATTAGTATTGGTATCGATTGTGGAATTTTATCTATTTAGTTTAATAATATAAAAGAATCAAATATTTACGATGACATCATATCATACACTTTTATTACAATTTGGTTAAATATTTTTCCATAACCTCCGTTACTAATTTGCCAGATCTTTGAAGAAAATGTTTACAGAAATCGAAAGTAACTGCAGTCTGTGTAAACGGAAAGTGATTGCATTCTGTAATCGAAAAATTACAGAAATCGGCAAAGTTACTAGTTTTATATAGTTTTAATACATGATACACAATCCGTCTTTAAAATCCATACTATTCGGATTTAAAATTGATATTAATATGTATTTACACACGTAATGACTAAGACATCATTGTACCTTTTTTTACAATAATGTCTGATAAAGACATTATTGTACCTTTTAAATGAGTGCGTTTAATTATTAACAATTTCCAAATCATATTTCCTATATATAAAGTAATTTTAGTTAATTTTGACTTTCCAAATTTAGAAAATTGTAGTAATAAACTTTTTTCTTGCTGATAACGAACAAACCTGGACAACATTTTACAAAAAGCCTCCATAAATCTATTCGATTAAGTAAATCAGAATTCCAAACATACTGACAAAGATAATTAATAACAAAATAAATAAAAAATATAAAAATGTCAAATTAACTGCCATGAGAAAGTTTGATCGAAAAGAAGTACGAAGTTCCATTTTCAATAATGACCGCAGAGAATAGCCGTAATGTAGTATACTTCCTTGGTCATGGGTCTGCGAATGAATGGGCGGGTGGAGGCCCCGTGCGGATCGCGAGACTATCGATCGACAAATTGCGGAGCACGTGACGCGAATGTAGCGGTTCTCTATAACTCTGCCATCCCGTAGCCTCGCCGAAAATTGCATAATGGATTGCAGACCTTCTTATCGGGAACGGATGCTTCTTGGATTATTTAAAAACTTGGAATATTTGAAAACGGTCATGTCCTTCTGAAAAGGCTATGCGGGTTTCAAAAGCAAAAATTGTCATGTTAGAACAGTGGTTTGGCTTTTAGCAAGAGAAGAAAATCTCAAGATATGTCGCTTTAGTGCATGTAGAAATATTTAATACTGACAGTTATCAGGATTTTTGCACTCATTGGATACTTTCCAAATTTGTTGCTGTCTTCGATATCTTTGTCAAATACTAACCACGCGAAATCCTACCGCGTTGTTTTTTCCAATATTGTGTTTGATAGAGTAGTATCATTACAATAAATGCAAACCATTTTTTATTGCAAATATTTTTAGTAAAATGTTTCCACGTTCAGAAATTATTTCAAAAAATTGTACAGGCTTCAACCAATTGATAAGAAGTTGCGAGAAAATAAAAGGAAAGTAGACTTTCGCAATATTATTGATCTTAACAGTACGGCTGACTATAAGTTTGACCTTCTCTACTTCAATTACACGGAAAAATGTATAATTCCAACGTAATATTTACTTTTTTAATTAAAAAAACATTTATATATATTATATATATAACAGTTTATTTCACATTGAACTCAAAATGGTGAACAACGAAAAAAGAAAGGTATATAAGCTCATTTATAAATCCGACCCTTTTAGGAGAAAAAGATTAAACCTCAATCTCTCGAAAAGCAGCCCGTCACTTCGTACGACCATCAAAATAAGGGTCGAACTAATTGGAAAGGGGCACACAAACTGCTCTGACCCGATTAATTCTAAAAATATAGATGAATCAATGAAACCCATTTATTCACGCTAACTCATGCTAACAGGACTTCTCGCATAAAAATAATCACGGCGGACTCGTGAAGTAACAATTTAGTTCTGTCGAATTAATTTGTCTTTTTATTGTTCATTAATTTATTTATACGTGTCTTACATAATAATATTATTTTTATACTGATGAAAAAATAGCATTTTATTATATATAAATATTTATAATTTCATAGTATCATTGGTTTGATTAGAACTTTAAATTATCCGCTTAATAGTACAACTCAACAGTTTCATTAATGAAAATAGTAAGTTCAAATAACTATCCAACTCGGAAAATGCAAAATTCTCAGAAAATTCGTTTTTCAATGTATGGCGATTGACTTGAATTAGTGAATAAGAACCAATGTATAGTTATACGGTAAAACCATTAACGTTTATATACATTTCACATAGCCGATGTCTACGAGTAAATCACTAGTCGACCTATAAACTCCAACGGACAAATTTGCGAGACTTTCTTGTTTGATCGGTGGGTTCTTGCAGATTTTACTAAGAGGTCAGCCGCAGAATTCACTCGAATAGTTGATCGATTTTATAATCGTAGACAGTAAATTCCAAACGTTGTTTATTGGCACTGACATGTCAAAGCAAATATTCAATTGGTCGTTCGGATAATCAACCATCGCTTAATTAAATTTCTGAAAAGCGCAAAATCAGTTAAGTCAATGAAAAGTTTTGGAAAAACTCAAACAAAACCCAATGCAACTTTTTAATAATAATTTTAACATGATTAGATTAGATATTTTGCGATTAAAGAATCTCATATCAATTAAATTATCAATTATCTTTGTCAGATCGATAAGCAGCCAAAATAATTATCACATTTGTAACAAATGTACGATAACTTTTCTATTAAATTTCTTAATGCATAAAAAAATCTTATCAACAATTAATTCTAAAAGTGACAGTATGAAAAGGAACGAAATTGGTAACAAAAGGTTATTCAGACAGCCGGGCAGCACGACGCGGGACGTCGCGGTAGTCCGGCAGTGGTGACCCGACCATGGAAGGAGAGAATGCCGACAAGCAGACGCTATCAGAGAAGCTTCTCTTCTACACAACCGCGTTCTTCATCCTCCTCGGCACCTTCAGCCTCTTTGCCTTTCTCTTCCTGGTGCCATTCGTCATCGATCCGGCTTTCACGACCATCTTCATGGATTTTGATACGAGACCCGCTGAATGCGTCACTATTGATGTCGAGTCCAGGCGAGGTGATCATCACCAACACCCAATTCGCTTCTTTATATTCTTCCTCTTGTTGTTGGTCTTCGTTTTCACCTCCTCACTATTTTCTTCTTGTACCTCTTCTACTTCGTCATCACTGTTATCGTGGAAAATGTTTGCAACTGTGTTGAAGATTGATTCGATTACATTTTTGTATTACAATGAAATAACCAATATAAATCTTGAAAAGTACATGTTAGACAAATTTTCATTTGATTGATCGATTATGATTATTTAATTATTAAATTAACACAGTAAAAAATATATCCACCACATGTTGATCTATTGATCTTGCGAATTGATGTTGATGCTTTATCCGTATTTTTTAATGTTATCTCTCATTATTCTCCCCATGTGTATGTTGAACGTTGAGTCATGTATTATAATATTTCAATGAAATTTCGAAAAGAAAGTATCATATTCAATCATTTTTGTATGATCTTTTTTTTCGATATTCTTGCAATATTTACTTATAATGTATCTTTCTTGATATCCAATAGCTAATTATCACTTTAGATTAATCTAAGAGTAGTTATTGGCATGTAAAGAAAAAGTTGAGTAAATAAGAATTTGAATTACTTTTTATATTGTCAGTTTAAAAGAGTATTTCGAAATGCACGAATGAGCTAAATTAAAATTGATATTTAATTGTAACAAATAATGAAAATTTTATATAAAACAATATCTTAAAAATAATTAATGTGTCTATAATCGTCTGTTCACGCAATAAACCATCAATAATTTGGCTTGTTCATGCCTTATGGCGACACGCGATTGCACTATCGTGTCTGCCGGTATGCATGATATTTGAAAATTTGCGCGAATATATGGGGCGCGAGGTCTCGTGTGTTGCCTCTTCTCAAGGTCGATCGTCTTACACTGATACTTCGAGCCAAGAACCTTTGTATTTTTTGCAGGATTCCTTTTTTTCTCTCCTTCGCTCACTCCATTGCGTTCTCTCACTTTCTCTCGATGTTACACTTGGCTCGCGATGTTTATGGGCTAAGAGAATGTTACAGTTTCCCTCTTAAATGGACTACTTCGAACGTTAAATTTGTTTTTATTATATTATTTTTACTTGAATTTATAATGTTTTTGTAGCCGTAAAAATTGTCTGTAATGTATTAACCTTTTATACAATATAATTTTCCCTGAGTAATGAATGTCTTGTTAAGACAATGTTATTTTCTATCAATAAATTGAGACGTCGAAACAAATGGAAAAGTTTCAAAGTAAACGTTGATTGGTTTTACAAGCTAGTTGTTTTCGATGAAGTCGTAAGTTGAATTTGCATAGCTGATCCAGTGAAAAGATTTTCAGCTGCAAAAGCCTCTTGTGCGCTAAAGTTATAATAAAGTGTTTGCATAAGTCACCACCATCCCAGAAACTTTGGGTTCGCAAAGTTTGCAAAATATTTATATCAAGCGCAGTAAGGAAATTGAAATTGACCTCTTTCTTATTTCGCTCGCTGTTTACTTGGACGTAAGCTTCTGGAATCATATTCTTTTCAGATATTTCTCTTTCTATCTCTCTATCATACTGCGATATATTTTCATAATAAATGTTATGAATAGTCAATAATAATACGTCATATTTTATATTTGACGTATTGATCGATATATATTTGCTCAATAAAATTATTATCCCCGGTTATTACTTTTATATTAACGATGATCATCTTCTTTCCCTATCTTAATTGTCTGTTACACTTAGTTGGAATTTCACTTGATGTTGTTTACCCATGATAAAACAAATATAAATTACATTAGTATTTCCACTGCCTCATTTATTTTAAATACTAATTTTGAATAGTATTAAAGGTGAAATGTGAATCTATCACTTTTAATGTATAACGATAAACTTTATTCGAAGCACTATTATCGTTGACCATTACGATTGACTATAACGACTGATTTTCAGCAATGTGCTTAGTCGTAAAACCATTGCAAATCACGAGAATCGTAACAAAAAGAACATTAAAATCGAAACGGGCACTTTGCGGAGAGCTCGAGTGCTCTACGGACAGACTACGAATCATCACGCACTCAATTAATCAATTACCACCGGTTATATTCGCTATTCTCAAGTTTGTGAAATGAGTAAATGACTTGACTCGGTTTGACAATTTTGATATTATTTACGCAGCGTTTGAGTACTTGATTAAATTTATATTCGTGTATTTTTGAACTATCGATAATAGTTTTAATAAAATCGGAATAAATCCGAAACTATATGGAAACATTCAGATAGATTAATTCAGATCTATCATTGTAAAATTCACTGGAGGGCATTCCAAACTGTAGAGGATTTTCAGAATAAATAGCAATAAGGAATCCTGCCAAACGTTAAAGATGAGGTGGATAATAGTTGCGATATCCCACAAACTGTTGTGTGTTAAAGTGTCAACATGTTTTGGCAAACGTGTAAGTGGTGGTAGGAGGAGTTTATCTTTCTTTCTGAAAGTAGTTCAATGGGCCTAACCTACATCTATACTTGTCCACTTGGAAGTCATATCGATCAATGCTACTGAATCTTTGATAATATTGATTTAAGAATTTTCTAGGCACGAAATAAGGATAAATATTTCACTGACAAATCTATATGGTTTTGTATTTTTTCTTCGGCTGATCGACGGCAGCTCAGGGAATGTCTCTCCCTCTCTTTCTCTCTCTCTCTCTCTCTCTCTCTCTTTCTTTCTTTAACTCTGAAACGTACAATAAGTCGTGATCAAACTAATAATATATCATAATCTCGTGACAGAACGAGATTATAATTTGGCATATGCGATATGTGAGTCAAGTACAAGGTCATAATTCTATTCACGAGAACGATTTTTCAATCAAACAGCTCTGAATCGTACATTAATCTCTCGGCATTCAATAAAATCGTCACCGACCCTCTATCCCTATTCATTCGACCGACGCAGAGCTTTAACTCGTTAGTGCCATGCAAAATGACATTACGGGTAAGTGAAAAATTCTCATTAGATGCAATAAATTTGGAAATTGAAACTGAGACGTGGATTAATTTAAACAAAATGAAAATTATGAAAAAGACAAAATCAATTAACAATTTGATTGAAATAGGACGATTAAGAATCCATACTCATCGATAGATATAAGAAAATGTAGACGGTATAAAAAAATTTTAAGTAGATTGGCATACTCTTGTAAAAACTAAATCATAAAAACATGCACTCGTGAGAGATAAAAATATACTTAACCACAATAGTCTATGTCATGAATGCAAATAAAGTTTATAATATCGTGTAGAAAATTGGAGACCATGCAAGACTCTTTAGCGGAAGTTCGAAATTGATCAAAATAAATCGTGTCGAGTGAAATAAATAAATCACATGCATTTAAAAACCGCAACGAAATTAACATGAGAATCCTTTAATAGATTTATACCGTGGCAAATCTAATAACACTAAACCTTTACCGATGTCAGTAGGTCAACAGTATTTGTTTAACAATGATGATTCTAACGTCACTTCCCATAATTTATCGACAATCATATGTTGACACAGTAAACAGCAACATGTCTCATCAGTTGCTGCTAGAAGGAAAAACCTAATAAATCTTTCTATCATACTTGTACCAAACAAAAATATTAATTCACGAAATAGTCGATAACATCATTGAACTTTATGATCACAGATAGCACTTCGTATCTATCAAGTAATTGCAAACTAAGCAGCATGAATCAAGTGTCAACAATCCCAGTAAATAGAAAGATACGGTGTTCCTTTCAAATCAGCTTTTTCCTCACTTTTCCTTATTTGTATTAATTTTCCTTATATATGTATGTAGTGAAAGGTGACCTTATACCTACACAACCGATTTGGATGTGTACTATTACTTTCTTTGTTGATTTTTCAGTAAGCTGATATCTTGACAATTATTTTATGTATTTAACGTGTGCAATTTTTTCACATATATTTCATGTGCGAAAAAACATACTTTGTTGATTAATTTCTTCATAATTTATAACACAGAAGCAATGAGTTGTAGTAAATTTAGACAAAAAATGAGATTTTAATAATAAAATAAGTAAATATTTACAAATATTTCTTAGTACAAAATAAATTTCATCGCCATTCGCCATATGTTATCACAAAACTCATAAAAAATCATATTTTCCCCAGAGAGGTAGTTAAAATGATTCTCGGCGGCCAAAACGACGCTTTTCATCTTTTTCTAGCTAGATAAATTTTTAAATCTACCTTGACCACTTTAATCGAAACGTAAATACTCTCTTATGAAAGAGACATTCCTTTTAATTTTAATTCGTTTAGTTTCCCTGAATCACAAAGTTTCAATTGTATTAATATGGAAGTCCCGTTAATATATACGAGTAGAGAAACTCGTTGTTGTATGTTTCTTCCATGGATCTGTAATTTGCAAAGTTTAATTTGTATCCAATGCTGTAGGTAGATATTCTGACATCATATTCAATCAAACAAATCGTAATTAAATACATGACCGAGTGTCTGGATTTTTCTATTCAATAAGGATGATACGGCTATTTTTGTTAGATCGCGACATAATATATGCTAGAATAAAATTCTTATTTTTAGATCTAGATCAAGTACAGTGAATGTATATTTATGTACAAATCCAAACGTATCGAAAAGACATATCGACAGTAACATCTGGTGCTTCCGTAACTGACTCATAAAATATTTGGATTCAGTGTGATCATATTGGGTCATCGTAAAAATAACTTTGACGTCATATAAGTCAAGATGTACAATAACAAAAAATCTAACCTTTGCCGATTGTTTTCGATTGTCATAAGAAAAAATACTATCTCTAATTAGTAGAAAAAGGCTTTTCTGATGAAATAAGTTAAATCTCTTGATTTGCTAAAAAGCCTTTACGCTTTAATTGTAATTCATATCTGTTAGGGATTATAATATTAATGCTTTTAAACACATACTACGAACTCAATGGCAAATTATCCATTCATCAGTAAATGTACTACAAATAATAACTACAGTGTTTAAATAATGTATCTAGTTATAAAAATACCTGCGAGAATATACTGATGAAAATGAAATAATAAATTTTTGGAGTGCTTACCCTATTTAGTTGTCATGCATGCAAATGCTAATGTAATTGTGAACTTCAGCAACGATGAAAATAATGATTCTTACTCACGTGTCACATTACGAAGTAGATGAGGCAGACATAAAATAAAAAATTTAAATGTCTATATAGCTGACAAAAGTGTCGAGCACGGCTGGATTGTTGTCAGAAAATAAACTAGCGGTGACTTGTACATATACATGGTGCATCCACAAAATACTGCAATTTCGCAGCCACGAGATCTACAAAATCGCATCCTCTCTATCTTTCTCTACGTTTTCTTGCGTTTTCCGGAATTTACTTGTTCGACATTCTCTCTCTTTTTCCTTTTCTCTGTACTGTGTGTGTGTGTGTGTGGGGGTGTGTGTATCTCAAACTCTCTTTTCCTTGTCGACTTCGATGACAGTCTTTGATCCTAGATGTTCTCTCTGCTATCTCTTTGATGTTGCTCTTTTATGATTATTATTTTTTTCACGGTTTTTCTTGAAACGTTGCAATATAACTATATTCTTTGAATAGACGTTCTTGTAGTATTTATGAAATGCATATGCATCTTTTATAGATAGAATGAAATGGATTCTATATATATTGATGCATTAAATTCACCATACAGGTGATTTAATTGATAGCTAAATTTGGAACTCAACATTTTTATTTTCCACATTTATCTAAAAAAAAATATTTTTCCTTGACTCTTTAATAAGATAAATTGGTCATACAAAATGTAATCAATGAAAATGGCTCAATAGTACGAACTGATACTTGATTTATTTTGTATAAACCTGTCGTTAAACTGAATAGAATATGTTTCAAATTGAAACTTTTTTGAAACTGTAATTTTCCGGATAATTCTTTCCAATCGAAAATTAAAAATTTAGATATCGATAAAAATAAAAAGAATAATAATCATAAAAGAGATCTTGGTAAAATATCAAATCTCGTAAAACTGGTTTGAAAACTCGAATGGAATCATAGGTGCGAGCAACTGCTCCTGGACGTCGTGTAGGGAAGGTTGTACGAAGGAGCTGTTCGAGTGCACGCAAATACGCGTGAATTACAAGTTGCCTGTAAATAAAACGGAGAAGGAGGAGAATGACGAGGACGAGGGAGGTGTCGAGAGGGACGAAGCCGTTGGTAAAAGGCCGCGCCTGGAGCGCTCGCTAAGGGATTATGAATATGCTGACGACCTCGACGACGATGAATTCAGTGATGAGGAGGAGGACAATTTGCCCAAACCTTTTCCGACAGGTACTCTCTCTTTTATTTTGTATTTCTTATGGCGCCGTTATTGAGGTATTTTACTATTATAGTTGCTATTTTAGAGTAGTTATTTTATCAATAGCGTAATAGTTAGTTTAGATTAATGTAAAATAATACCTATAAAGTAGTGAAAATTTGAAAGAAAATAACTATTCACTTTATTTAATAAAATAAAAATCTAATTTCGATTCTTGTTATATAATCAAAAAATAATGTTCTTTGAAATAGATAAAGAAAAAAACTAAAAAGTACGAACAATTTCGATACTTTCTTTTTGCTTTAGGTCTCATGGGGAATGATTCCGAGTGGTATTTCACAGGAGCCAAGTTGTTCCCTAACGTAAAAGGTTGTGGCTATCCGCCGATGCTGAATTGCACCATTTTCATAAGGCAATACGCGAATGTGGGCCAAAACTTCAGCTGTTACTACTCGAAAGTCGATCCTGGAATTGTCATCAGCGACCTCGACATGTGGCAGGTCCGCATATTACACTCTTTTATAACTTTTTTAGAATTCGTTTTTTTTATCTTTTGTAATGCACAAATTCTATTATTTCTGATTTCATAGAATACGCTATGATTGAATATTTCATTAGTTCTATACTGATGTGCAATAGATTATCTAACATTTGCACAGTTTTATTAAGTCTGATTAAACTCGTATGTTTCTACTTAGAGTCTCTAATCTTTTCCGTCTATACGTAGTTACTGAATCTTTATTATATTTATTAAGTATTTTATTATTATTTATCAATATTTTCAATTAATCATAAATCTTGTATTCTATAAAAGACGCCCAAATCCACCATTCAGTATAGTCTCATCAGATTAAAGAAACTAAATCGGTCGACGACAATGACGAAGCTCGCACGTGAAAATTCTTACGGCACAAACCCGCGAAATTGAATCCATGAACGTGACGAGGCGGAGCTACACTCTTATTATCGGCTGATCGACGGCAACCCACGGAATGTTTCTCTCTCTCTCTCTCTCTCTCCCCCTCTCTCTCTCTCTCTTTTACTCTGAAAATCCGTTTATCGGTTCGCTACGCCTCTTCTTCTCAACACTGATCACGATTTTTATTTCACTCGTTCGCCTCGCTACCTAAGACAAGTGTGCTTTCATTTGGAGAAATATTTTTATCCGACCGTCTTACGGTGACTATTGAATTTTTCATGAATATAATTACGGTTTACTTCTTTTCGATTGTACAGATTTTATATTTCGTTGTCTACCCCTCTTGTCGATAAATTCCAAATGAATTATTTCTAATAATTGCTTGTCACAAAAACAAACATAGATTACATAAAAAACTGAATGTCAGCAAAATAAACGAAATCTCAGTGCTGACTCAACATATTATAATACCTGTATAATGTTGATCGTAGGTATACATGAACCTGGTGTATGCGATGGCGATCCCGATACCGTCGTTCATAATATCGGTAATCTATTTGACGATCGCCTACTTCAAGATTTATAATGAGGATGAAGTGGCGCTGGTAAACAACGAGGAAGGTATTCAAGATGGAGATGAGGCAGTTGGTGATGTTGATGGAGATGGAACTCCACTGCCACCAGCTTCTGGTGCCATTACTCCGGGTAGTGATGCCTTTCGAGAGAATCTTACGAGTTTCGGACATGACATTAAAGTCGCTATGGCTGACGAGGTCAGCAGGGATAGCATCGATGTCAACTCAGATGCATACTCTGTGCAAGTGTGAGTAAAAGATTGCGTGTAGTTTTTTTCCTTTCTCTATACATAATTTTAAGAATAAAGATGGTTTTTATTCTATCATGGCTCAGAAAAATATATTTAAAAAATTATTATTTTTACGTTATTTTGAAGTTGAAAGTATTTTCTATGGATTCAAAATTTAATTTGAGTTTCACTTTCAATTTTTATTCAATTTCTAATCCATGCATACAAATGCACGTTATAAAGTTTATCAACGAATCAAAATTATTTTTTATGGTATTTTTATCCACGTTTAGTTGATATTATTTATAACGCATATTGGCAGATTATAAATTAATTTAAATTGCCTGCTTAAATTGCTGTGAATATAAAGTGAAGTTTATTTTACAAGATTTATAAAAAAATGCAATGCGAAATATTTCCATTTGGAAAGTTTTACGTGAAACGAGGTTCAGAATTTAATTTAAAAAGGACTGAATAAAAACATTTGCTATAACATCACGTTCGCGTTCGCATCGTAAGTAGATATTGTCAATAGTGTATTCAATGTTACAGAATCGGCTATATTTTTATAGCGAATGTGACTATTGATTTTCCGCCAATATCAAAGGACGCATTCAGTTATCTCTGTAACATTGGGGTCCACGTCAGTAACTGATAAACTTATAGAATATACCTCCACTCATCACTGACAATGCTTTTACGAAATAAAAGAAAATACACACAACTTCAATAAAATTTGGAACAAATGGCTATTTCCACGTAAAAATACCTCGCGTTATATATTTTTCGCTCGTTGTCATAACTCATGAAAAAACGAGCCAGAAAAACGTACGCGAAACTATCATGCGCTTCATTGTACAGTGGTTACATTTCAAAATCATATCGTTGAATAAGAGTCTGAGTATTAGGCTAATTCTATCATTCCGCTTGATCGAGTTTGTTTTGAATTTCTAACGCCATCAACCCTTAACATTTTAGAGACGATAAAGCCTAGATTAAATCAAATCAATTGTGAAACGAAAAGATATTGCGTGTGGGTGCGTGCGAGTTGATCAACGAGACGTATTGGTGACTTACAGTTTTGGATTGAATGTGATGTTTTCCAGAAGTTAATTATTTCATTTCATTCAACTACTATCACATTATAACTTATTTTGTAATTTCTTATTTTTTTAAATAATTTATTTTGTAGTTGATAAATCTCTGTTTGTCTCTATCAACTATTAAAAACTTGTGATTTTCAAAGTTACGAACGATTATTGGACTCTCTGAATTACACGATAAAATTGATCTTTTAACAAAATGGCTCTTGAGAAATAACTTCGAGAAGAGTGCACTTTCACACGCTAAATTGGCAGGAAGCCTTGCTAAGTCATGTAATACTGTGGACATTTATAAGCTGGAGCTTTCACGTTGTCGTGGCAACAACAGCCAGCCAAACGTCTTGATGTGTGCGAGTTTCGTTTGCTCCTTTAGAACTCGGTCAGTTGCTTGTCAACAGTTTAAAATCGATTTCTACGACAACTCGCTTAGCGCGATATCGCTGTCAACGTAATTATTGCGTGAGCAGTACATCTTTGTTAAAAAAGTTAGTTTGCCGTTTTATGATAGCTTTATAGAACATTAGGATTTCCAAGAACATTCGTAAATGACATGTATTTAAAGTTTTATATGATTAATTTGCTGTTAAAAACAGTGAATGATGAGAAGACAACGAAACTATGAATGCAAATTTATTGATAGATTACACTTTATAAAAAGACTAAATAAGCAGTTCAGGCTCGACTCAGCTTGAACTTAAGATACTCAAATTTTTGGAGCTATGACGATAGCTCAAAGAAATCCATAACTTTATGTTACTAAATTTGATTATGCTTCTAAAGATGAATAAATGTATGAATATTACTAGACTTTTTCTTTTAAAATAAAATGGACATCTTTAATAAAAATAATATTTACAAGTAATTGCCTGAAAATGGACAAAATAAAGCTTTAATACATTTCCCCGTTAAAAGAATTTTTCCACAAAGGAAGGAAAAACTTTTTTTCTTTGAATGGAAAATAGGTCAAGTGTTTAAAAGTAACTCTCGGGAAAATTAGACTTCTTGAGAAATGGATTCGATTCCCAAGTTAAAACCGACAACTGTTGGAAATAAAAAACTTAGAATGTCAAATCTATAAATTAGGAAACTTCCAAATTGTTGACAAATATGACTTCTTTCACTAATTTCTCATTTCGATAAAAGTATCACTAGCCAGAAAATGTATAAAAGCAAATGTTTTTAATGCCAGATGAAATATTAAACACATTTCCTAATAAATAATGCATATCAATCCATTAGCCGTAAAAAAAATTCATCTACCAATTTAATTTCTCTGGCACTGAAGATGAAGGCAGTACTCCTTCGAAAGAATATAACATCAAATAAATCAAAGCCTCAGAAAATCGTAAGAGTTATAGCAATAGTCAATAATAAGGCGAGCAATAGGAGCATTATCGTAGGCCATAAACGATAAAATGACCTGTGAGCGTTAAATCACGCGCGTCGGCGTCCCGCAGTCTCTATGTCGGGCTACCACCTCCTGATACTATTGCCCATGCGCACGCGTCATCCCTTAGACTGTGCGTCGTCCGACTTTTATGTTCGATGTTTTTTTCTCTTTCCGCCTGACCGTCCCTGATAAAGATACGTGTGAATGACTATTCACACATATCTATTAGACTCTTTATTCGAGATAATTTTAGAATGATTTCAGATTCGCTTCCCATCCTCGGTTATAAATAAAGAGGAGAGATATGCATTTAAATAAAAAGTAAGTTTTGAAGTAACCAAGAGTCTCAGGTCATTTGTTTTTAGATTATATAACAAAGTTACACTACTTTTTCCAGTTTGTACATTATAATAGTGAATTATTCACATTAACAAATCATGATGTTTTTTACGTTTTGTAGTCTTGACACGTATACTTATTAATTACTTTTCCATTAAGATTTACGAAAAAATAACAAAATGTTACATAGTAATGATACCTTGTGTATTAATAAATAGCAATATTCTCCTTTGATATTCCAAAATAGATTTTGTGTATTGGCGCTTTAACGAATTGACGAATATGATTTGCATATGTTGCTCGCAATGGTATATTTATCCATAAATACATCAACATATAGAGACTTGTGAAATAAATATCGATTTATTTCCTCGAAGATGCATACATCGCTGATATAGTTATTACAAGCAAAAATAAATAAAAGCTTTGAAAATAATTTAATCGCCCAGCAATTTTCTTCGATTCTTTCGACATCGTTGATATCGGCTACAAGAAAATGAAAGGCATATCTTAAAAAGTAACTCAACGATCTTGCTTAAGTTGCAGCAATGTCGTGTAGGTACGCGCATAAAACGTAGAAATTACAATCGCTGCTTGTATTATGTGCACGAACGTAGCACAAAACCTACTTAAACGAGCAAGTAGCCATCTGAGTTTATACCCCGTCAATATAGAGGCGTTAGTTTTTTTCTTTCCTTTTTTGCGAGGTCGATTCCTCGACTTGTTTATCTTACCAGGTTAAAAGGGTCACGGTTTCTAACATTTTCTTTATATGTACGCATCGAGACTTTCACACAACTTTAATTTTAGCAAGAACCGGCGAGATAAGTCATATAAATAGATCGTTTGAAGGTTATTTTTGAAGGAGAGGAGAGTTGTCAATGAAAAGAGGTGAAATGGAACTTTTGCGAGAGATGCTACAATTTTATACTCGTATCTCTTCGATATTGGGAGTGCGATGAAAGTCTCGTCAAAGTTGAATGAAAGTTTAAACATAAGAAGATTTAAATAGAAAGTTTATTGCCAATAATTAATTCTTTTACTTTTGATAACCTATTTTTTACTTTGTTAAAAATAATTGTGTGAAATAAAAATAGCTCACAATAACTTTTCGACACAGTTACGTGTCCTATAAAAAAATTTTAACACAATGATCGTTGCACGCTAACGGCACAAAGTGCTTTTAATTGGCCGTTTAGTTAAATATCGTTAATTTTATTGCTCAATATACAATAGGATTGTGATTCTATCCTCGAGTTCGCAACCGACTAACCTACTTTCGCTACTCCCAAGTGATAAGAATGAATCGTGGATTTCGTTCATGCGAATAAACATTACTTATGAGTGATCTATGTTTTAACATTATCTTTAGACGAAAAATAAATCCTTTTGTCATTTCAAAGCATTAAATTCTTGCTGATATTACAATAGCGTTTGCTCGTTCATGTGTTGACATTTTAAAATAAACTTGTGTTCTAAATAAATATATTCTATAAACAAATGTACGAGGGGTCTCGCAACAATACATAATAAAATAAACATCATTTAGGTCACAAGGAATATCATAAGTGATACGTTTATAAAGAAATTAAAAAATGTACGTCGTTAGATGTAGAAAAGATCATATGCTCAGAATTAACTATCTGAATTAGTTAATTCTGAGTTTTATTAGTTAAATCTGAATACCTTGACATTTTGAAGTCAAACATAATATTTTCAACAAATAAAATTCATTTAATAGTCCTCTGAAAATCAAATATCGTATTGCTAATAGATATTTTCAATGTACACGTAAACTCGTTGACGCAGGCACAAGTTTATAAATACACTTACAAAACGCGTATATGCCCGACAATAAGACTGTGAACATTAGCAGCCTCGCGTGCTGTTTCTGCATCTACGACTACTGTGTGTAAAAGCTAGAGGGGAAGGGAGAGAATTTACCTGCATCATCTGTATTTACTCGGAGAAACAATGCACGAAGGTGTCGGTCGAGTATATTAAATAAACACGTTTGTGCAATGTTAATGGGAATGTTGCTAGCTTATGTGATGTTGACTCAATTATAAAAATTTGCGGTGAAATATAATGTAGAAAATAATTTTTTATCTTTGGCTGTATATAGAAGGTAACAATTTATTTTTATTTGAAATACTCATTTGTTACGTTATTTTCAAATTTAAAACATTTCTCGTTATACATTTTATCAATTATGAATTTTAATAATATTAGACGGTTTTTGTATTTTTATTCCAATCTTTAAATAAAATGCAAATTCAATTTTTTCAATTCCGTTTTAGCCGTTTTTTTATTTTTCATCCTGTAGCCTCGTCAATTCTTTTAGCAAGTTCTATTCTGCTAGCTTGTGGAAAACTTCGAATCTTTCACTCAATTCTCTTTTCATCGCGCTCGACTCTGTTTTTCTCTTTCACTGCTTTTAATACATGACTGAGTTGGAACTGCATGGAGCGTCAGGGCTGCTTTTTCAGTGGGAAGTTCTTTGTTTGTTTGTGCAAATCGGGTTTAAAGGAAAAATAACATCCGTAGTCACGGATTGAGAGTACTATAGAATACAATGATATTCTCAGATCTTCTTTTTTCAAAATTCCATTATGAACAAAAGTAGTAATATGAAAATGAAAAATTTGTTCGTATATAGAAATCTTAAATCTACTGTTGAAATAATTATCGCAAAGTATGGTCGTAAAACAAATACTACTTCGCTTATAACTGAGATAAATTAACTGAAATCAAAAACTGTATCTGCACTATTATTGGTTTGAAGATAAGTACGCTGAAAAAAGTGTTTAGAGAAACAAGAAACGATAAGTGGAGGAATAACAAAATTCACGAGATAAATCAATATATACAGATATTTAAACGCTATTGAAAAAAATGGATTAAAAAATTCAACAAAAAGTAATTCACGACTGAATAAACACGTACTACTGAAAAGTCAGAGAAGGGAGAGAAAGTCATTAATCGAGACTCAAACGCATATTACCCCGAATAACCCCATTGAGTCGGAAATCTGCGGCTGTCGTGCAGTTCTATACGCGCGCGCAGAAGGCCAACGCCGCAAGGACGCGAGCAAGCATCGATTCTCCTCTCTCCTACACTCGAGAGACAGGCCTTCTATTTATCGATGTGTAGGCGTATACACGCATTTGTGAAGAAACAAAAAAGTAAAAAAAGAAAAAAACAAATGAACTATTATGAATACAGGTCGACTTTTGAAAGCCTTTGACTTATGGTGTTGGATATAATAAGATATTGAGGGTAAAAACGGTTTTTACATGATACTTGTAATTGAAAAATAATCTTGAGCAACGTTTATTCACTAAATTTAAAAAGAGTCGTTATTTTTCGTGATTGTAATTCACTTAACGAATTAATAATTCATGCAAATGTATATTTCAAATTCTTTGAAAGGAACGTTTTTCTGTCAGGTTATTTCACAGGAAGTTTTCTGCGTCGAATTTCTTAGTGCCTAAAAATTTACATCGTTAAAGTATGTAGCTTTTATATAAGCGAATATTCTAAATATTCTAAATATTACGTATTCTAAATATTTGAAGAATATAGTGATTTTACAATTAGTTATATTGTTGAAAATATTTTAAACTATCGATACATCTAATTCTATTATTCATGCGGATAAACAAACATAGTCTCATAATTTTATTAAAAAAAAACAGATATTTGCCGTTAATAAACAGTGAAATTACTCATTGGATGGCTAATAATTAACAATCCAACCTGCCGCTGTAACGCACAATACCCACTTCTAATTGACCTCATTGTGACTGCAAGCATCATTATCAAGTACCCACGGACATTGTAAACTTTCGCGAGTTTGCCAATAACTGATGCGAGGACACGCACAAGCGTAGAATTTGACAATTATAGGAAGTTGGTTACATCTACACGTGACGTATTAATATATTAACAGCCAGATGAAATTCATTTAACATTAAATAATGAGGATTTGATAAAATTAAGATCACACGGAAGATGTAAAAGGTTTTATTTTACGTACCACAATTAACTAGAATGAAACCTTTTATTCACATTCTTGTTGTTTGTGGAACGATCAATTTACAATCTACTTAGTTCAGCGAAATTTTTCAAATGAATTTGTTTGGTTTGTCTTTCAACGTAAACCAGTCGGTAGAATGTTCAAGATAATTGATTTAGTTATAAGCAACTTTTTGTTTACCTAAGGATAAAAAAACTATTTTAATTATTGCAAACGAACATTTTTTACAACAAACATTCTAAGAATACCTACAGGCTCGTTTGAGGTACCTACTTTCTACTATAAAAACTGGATATATTTTATCATATTAAATTTCTTGTTTTCAAACACAAAGAATTTTCATTTTTCAGGAAAAAGAACAGGCATTCGTTAAAATATTATTTATTAATCAAACATTAAAATTAACCACATATAAAGATCTTGACAAATCCGTAACACCCAATTTCTTCAATGGCCGCATAAAAATATCGCTCACTTACAGCATAATACACATTAAATGAATTAAATATGCTTGGCCATGCCAAACGTATGCGCGGGAGTCACTGTGGTGTTTGCTCTCCTTTTCTTTGGACGGCCCTGCAATACAAATGTACACCCACATACACACTGCTGCTTTGGATTGATGTCGAGCGCGCTGACGCTGCGGCTAACGAGGCTTTGCCAACTTGCTGCGGAAGGTGATGCTTGCAGCGGTGTTGTTTTATGAGCTTAGCAGGGATTATTTGCTTTATGTATTTTTTTATATTTGAAATATCATCACGATATCGTGCTCATAATAATTTTTAATTATCGTAAATGCTCTCATTGATTACTTTATTTATCAGTAATGGTATTGGATAAACATCATGTTGATCATAGTAACATCAAAAACAACTCGTCCCCTTGCTTACCGAAGACTTATCTATTTGTGAATTTTAAAAGATCATCAAGATCTAATTATCTTATTATAGAGCGAAGTTCTTTGAAAATTGGAATTGAAAACTGATAATATTTTCTAAGGACTCGTTACAAATCAAAACTTGCATATTTTCTACGCAAATTACATTTTCAACTTTCTGATTTCATTCCAACCAGTAGAATATTAATTAATTAGATACGTTTCTTCGGAAGATTTTATCTATAACTTCGGTATTTTTTTCTTATATCGTATATAGTTCTATTAATAAATTTATTTTTCTTCATCGATGGAAGTTTATCCAAATACTTCCAGCAGTTAAAGTAAATTCACATCGACCTAAACTCATATCGACCGGTTTCCTGCAATAGATTAAACTGTCAATATATAATCATTATCCATAATGTGCTTCATACTTGTCAAAATATACTTGCCAATGCTATTTATATATCTTCGATTGAATAAACTCGCAGCAAAATTTCATTCTACATCAAGAGTTTAACAATTCGTAAACGCACGACAAAACTTTTGACGATTAATTGGTCACCTCGCATGAAATTGTAATATGTGAATTAATTTTCAAGCAGTGGATAGACGGAACACACTTAAACAATTGGTTTCATTTTATTCTCTGCGAACTGAAAATTATGAAAGTAGGTTAATGAGCTTGCATTGATTAGAAATGGCAAGCTTGTTAGGATGATGTCGAATATTTGAACATAATAGCTTCAATCATTATCAATATGATTTCCTTCTTGAAGAAAAAAACGTTTTGTTAAATTACGAGGAGAATGCATACATACGCGTTTTGATCGATATCTGAATAATTTATGTAGAGAGCTGGCTTTCCTGTCCGACCTCTTGTACTTCAATTTAATGTAAAGGAGGATGTGCGTGGAATTCAATATTACTAACCGTTAGGTGGGTTCCCACTTGTACGGAACTATGCTGAGTTTGCACAAAAAAGTTAGGTTTCAGTTACTGAGAACTGTACTTAACATTTTTTTCAATTTTGAAATAACGTTTATTACATTTATTTATGAAGTTATTCACGTGAAAGAAAAATGCATAGTAATTTTATAAATAAAAATATTTCTTAATATTGCAGAAGCTTGAGCAAGACGATGACGACGAGTATCTCAATGCATCCTGGTCCGACGGCAGCAGTTTGAAACGTCGCTATCATGGCTTGAGGGATATTTCGTGGAAGCCCCGTTAATTACTGGTGACGGGCAAAAATCAATCATCGCGCGGCTATATGACTGCCGAACTTCTCTCCCTCTCTCTTACTATTTCCTTATCTCTCTTTTCATCTATCTCTCTCTATCTATTGCGATGAGAGACGCGCACTTCGACTTACCTTTTCAATGAATAAGAAATAAATAAAAAAAATTAATAAAACGAGACATATTCTAAAAGGATAAACACAAAAAAAAGACGAGAACATTTTTAATGGTCACATACACAACGAGAGACAAACGACGGTTGGTCGACGTTTTTATCATGAATTACACACTGAGAAAGATGAAATCGTTAACAAGCATTATGACTTTACTGATGTTTAACCTCGTGATATGTGTCCGTTAAATAAAGCTTGAAAGCACGACGTTTTATTTGTTAAATATTTATATAAGGCGATTTGTACATAATGAGGATCACGACTAAAGCAATCTTATTTTCCTTTACTTCTTTAGTTTTTCTTTATCAAACGTGTGATTATAGTACTCAGTCAAAAAGTTAATGAAAAACATTGCTAATTATAAACTTTGGTGAGCGAATTTTTTGCTTTATATTGAATTAAAAAAATTATGAATGTTTCTTCGCTGTGTATTTTACAACAGAAATATTTATAAATTCTTAAATGCAAAATAATGTTTTCCAGAAGCAATAAATACGTGTATATATAAATATGAGCGTTAAAAAAAATATATATAACGGTTTGCTTAGGCGATATGCAAGTACATTTTTACACGGTCAATATCATTAAGGAAAAAAAAGCTTGAACATACATGTATATGTACTTATATATAAAATCGTCGTGATAGATTCTCAATAATTTTGCCCTTCAAAGCTACATTATAATCGTGACGAAATTCAAATACGCAACGCCAGATATCTAAGTCGTATATTTCTTCTCAGTGTAGCCGTAAATATTCATAAACGTCGATTTTTTCCCTCTGCGAGATTGCGTGCTTATGAAACAAAAATTATTAAAAAAATTAATATATAAATGAATATATATCTATATAAATATATTATCGACACACCCCGCAATGTGTTCAACGTGCGACTGCGACTTTATTTGAGACCATGACAAAATTGAGATCTAAGGGGAAGAATATCGTGAACTTTTTTCCGACGCTCCACCGACGAATACTTATAGTGTACGTGTAAACACGAATATAAATAAATACAAGGGTAATCGATTTCAATGAAATAAAGTATATTAATATGTACTAACATGTATAAATTCGTTCAAACCTGTATTTGGCTTTTGAATAAGTGCGATTTCGATATTTCTTGAAATAACAATGAGTTAAGCTGATAAGTTGTCATCAAAAATAAATTATTTTGAAGTATTCTAACTTTCATTATTAGAGCTACGTTTAAAAGAGAATAAATTCATTGAATAACAATCTTCTTCTATCGTAAGAAATTCTCGATGATCCATTATATATTTGTCGTTATTTCAAGATATGTCTCGAAATGAAATAAACGTGAATGATACAGATGGCATAGCAGAGAACTTAATTAAATTTATAAATATACTATCGCAGTACCGTTTGATACGAGAAATCTAAAGAACATGACGATTACGTAAGCAAAAATTATAATACATTTAGCGAAAATTATGAAAAACACATATTGTTGCCTGATTAGCTAAAGAATTATTCAATTCAATCTACCAAATTGATCCTTTGTATTGTAAAACAAAGTCTAACTCTGCAAGTATGAAATCTAATATTTGTTTGGTTTTTTTCAATTGGATAAATGGTAGAACAGTTATCAAAGATAATCTTTGTACTAATAAAGTCAATATGTATAAATTGGATAGTCAATAACTCAAAAAATTGAAACAATGATCAAAGAATGTGATTTGTTAGATTCAATTGAAATTTTTTACCTATACAGAAAAATGATATAATATAAAAAAATATACCAATACCGTTAAACAGTAATAAAAAATTTAAGAAAACAAAACATGTAATATATGTAAGTGATTACATAAGGCTTGCGCGATTATGAAAAATCACAATTCAACACTATTAGACATATAGAATCCACAATGTTGTTATGTTGTGGTGGAAAATATGGCTATTATTGTAATAATAATGAGCGATATAATGTAACATAGAATAAATATTACGTATACAGACATAATACTTGGATTGTAAGTTTTGTTAAGCATTACTACGTATTTTATATCTAAAAATATCCAAATTCTACAAAAAAAATCATTATTTTCTATGTTACGTTCTATCGTTCATATCGTATCTAATAACAGTTTTATTATAACGATAGTTTGTATGCGTTAATGAAAAGTGTAAAAATGAAACAAAAACGTTCTAATGAACTTATGTGAGGATGCAATACTAAGGGATATAAGACAAAAAAAACGTGAAAAATCAACGTGAACATGAAGATTTGTTTGCAGACGTCACGTTCCTTTTGTTCTTTAAAGTACATATTTTCTCCCTCTGCGTGCTGTCGGTCGTATTACGCGGAACATCAATGAATTTTGATGTTGATTGCATCTTATGCAACAAAGCTTGGCAAGTTCATTTTCTAAATCGTACATTCTAAAGTATATTTGTATAAACGCAAGCAAATTTATTCTGAAATGAAACAAAAACAAAACCATGAAACTTTCGCTTTTCTAATGAAAACTATGTAAGATATATTAAGAGCTATAAAAGCTATTTTTGAATAAACTTTTTCAAAATTGTTTCAATCTTTTGACAATGTACTATACTTTTTTTTTAAATTTACACAACAAAAAAATAGCTACAGGCCTGAGCAAGGTTAATTCGTTATCTAATTGTATAACTTTTACCGTCCAATGAGTTTAATTTCTAATGTACTCGCTACCATAAAAATGCGTCAATAGCGCCTATATATTAACATCTGAAATTTCCTTACTAACAAAATGATATGATACACGCAAAATTCGATATATTAACTAGTATTTGCAGATTCGTCAGTCATTTATAAACTTAAAATATAAAAATACGTCCGACGCACATATGTATTAAAATTATAACACTCAATATGAACGTACACACATATACACGCGCTTTTACGTATGAGAAAAGATAATTGAATTGTTTTTATGACTTAAGAACAAGTTGTCTGTGATCTACAATAATTAAAAATATTTAAGTACGAAAATTTAAAAGAGAATATGGTATATATAACTAAATGCGTAAAGCAAATCGTTTGTCAGGTAAAGATTTAAAAAAAGAGCAAACATGCGCGAAGTCATCTTGTGATCATTTCATTTTTGAAATCAATGTAGTAGCGCCTTTAAAGATAGACTAATTCTAAGTTTTCTTGCAAATTAATGACAGCATTATATGCAATCGCTCATGCGAAGTTTTCGGAACTTAAAAAATTATTTTTGTGGCAAAACATTGCAGCCATACTATTACATACCTTTTATAAACTGTTATTTTTATCCGAATTTTGCAATTTTTAATAGTTTATTGTAAGTATTTTTGTATTTGAATTATTAAATTAATAATTGAATTTACGAATTATTAAGATAATTATGCTATTTTTATGTTTTGCCAACGGTACTAGCGTGTTCGAGAGAACAAAATCACTAGCACTTGCTCATTAAAATCACAGATTGATAAATGAAAACTTAAAAAAATAAGAAAAAAGTAGTTTAGGTAGATATAGGATTGTAAAACACCAAAATTGTTCCTTCCACCAGCTCCGGCCGTGTTGTTTAATTGTCGTCTTGGATTAAATATATCACATTCACTTGAAAACAAAATAAAAATAACTTGGTATTTCTTCATAAAACAACTCAAGATGCACCTCAAAATGCAGATTTTAATAAAGCATATAATCCAGAATAAATTAAGTATAAAAATAAAAGCTTGCCACTGTCACCATAAATGATTATTAAGTTATTTAGTCTGCGTGTCACGATTATAAAAAAAAATAAACGAAGAGACGAATTTTGTACCTACAAAAGACACGTGCAGCATCGCCAACTTTATATTTATGTACAATATTTAATTACAAATTTTCGACATTAATACAAACTACGATTGACTTCGTGTGAAAGTGTATATGGCTTTATCTGCGGTTAAATAATAAACTGTTGTCGAAGCTTTTTTTCATGCTACCTTTATATATTTGTCAAAATGTGTTTTTTTCTCCAACCCCACCCTAGTTGTCGCTTTGGGTTTTTTCATCAATAACAAATAAAGATTTATTCAAAATTAATTTATTGTTTTTTCTTTTCTATTACATTTAAATAGTTTTCATTCGCAATAACAATGTTATTAACGTCACAATAATAATGTTGTCAGTTTGATTTTCTAACACTAGATTCAGTCTGCTATCCCAATGAAGTCACAAGTCTGTTGAATCTAAAATTCAATTGTTTCTATTAGTTCGTATTTATTATTGAAACATATTTAAAATTTTTTATTTAAAAAAAAATCAGAAATTGAACGAAAAAGATGTCATCCTTAATATCAGGACTCTAGCCAATATTTCATCCCATGAGACTTTATTTATTAAAAGTGGAAAATATTTGTGATATTTTAGAGTAATACCTTTTTTTGAGTAGAGGAATTTACAAGACTACTTTTCAGTGAACCGATCGTTGACCTGGAAATAAAATTAAATATAAAGGTTAACGACAATTTACAAAAATTTTAACACATAATTATTCCAAAAAATTGTATCAGATTGAACTTTAGCATCAATGCTTTCAGCCCCGAAAGATAGTATATGAAAAAATATCATCATATCAAAATAGTGTACCCGAAAAACGAACCCATTTTAAAATATTGACCGTATTAAAAATTTAAACTTAATTACCAACCTGATAATTCATCAAAGCCAGATATGAAGATCAGCAGATAATGCATCTGAGGTAGTTTTTGATATAATACCGCAAACCTAAAACAATAACATAAATCATACATTTTAGGATATAATGTGAATTAACAGTACATATTATTAACGAAACAGTAATTTCAGGTTTGATAAATTGTCTTCAAATACATTCAGAAACTCTAGTCTGTAAGGAACATCATTTACAAAAAAATTTATAATAATTTGTGAAAATTCAAAAGAAATAATTCATTGAAGAAAAATTTCATTCAATCAGCTGTTAGAAAAAGATTTTACCTTCGACTTTATCATCGGCCTTTGAATATTGGTGGTAACATCATTCCTTTTTGACCTATAAACGAATAAACTCTTTTAGAATACAAATAATATCAGATATCAATTTTCTGAGTTCAACAAATTTTATTCAGTAAATAATTATCTTCAAATTTATTCAGAAACTCTAGTCTGAAAACAGCATCATTTTAACTAAAATCGAACTAAAATCGTGTGATAGAAAAAGATTTTACCTTCGACTTTATCATCGGCCTTTGAATGTTGGCGGTAACATCATTCCTTTTTGACCTATAAACAAATAAACTCTTTTAGAATACAAATAATATCAGATATCAATTTTTTGAGTTCAACAAATTTTATTCAGTAAATAATTATCTTCAAATTTATTCAGAAACTCTAGTCTGAAAACAGCATCATTTTAACTAAAATCGCAGTTTAAAATACTTAATAATCGTAATATTTACCTAAGTTTCATTAGCCTCAAGATGCTTTCTCCTATACAGTCACAGCATGTTTCTACCAATAGATCCAGTTATACATTCGACCATGTGCAGACTACCATTTAGATTTCTGAAATTAAGAAATAATCATAACGATATGGTTTGAAAGTTAACAAACTACGATTTTATAAATCCGAAAATTGTTATCAGTACACGTTGGTATTGTTTGACATCAAAGTGTTCAGTCCCGAAAGATAGTCATCACATAAAATAAATTTGTTGAGAAATTAGTATATAATAAGTAGCTAATGTCATAAAGTCTCTTAATAATTTCGTTTACGTAGACAAAACTAAAATACACGTTAGATAAAATAGAAAGATGGCAAAATTTGGAGAAAATAAAATTTTTTTAAATTTGACGACAGTAACATCCTTTACTTACCAATAAAAGCTTCAAGACAAGTCGCTACATTCGCAGTTTCAGCCAGTAGTAACAGCTTAGTTAAAATTGCCATGGGATCAACCATTAAATACCTGAAACATAGTTTGAGCAAATATTAAAATTCTCTCTACTTTTTAATGTTTTATAATCTGTCTTGTTTATCAATCTCCAAATAATTTGTGTATTGAGAAAAATATGAAATTTTTATTCGACTAAATCATTTAAGGTTTCGACAAGTTAATTTAAAATCTAAAGAAAATTATTCAGAATTGTCAATAAAAAATTGTGTCCTCGTCTTTCGGCACATGGAAAAGCATTTCAAAGGCTAGACCATGCTTCCTAGCTGGACATACATTAATCTTCCCCTGTAAGAATACAATTCTATGGCACTTGTAGATTATATATCATCAAACAAGCGTGGCGAAGGGGTTGCACCATTCAATTTACTTTTTATTATGCTATAAATTAATATTTCATGAAAATATATCATACCTGAAATTCCAAAATGTTGCATATGCTGTTTGTTGTTCAGCCAGCCACGCATATCTGGAAATATAAAATCAAATTAAATACAAATCCTGTTAGTTTAGAACATTGGTCTATAATTTTTTTTTTTTTTTTTTTTTTTGAAAGGTGAATAAATACGCATCAAATTTCTTTTCAGTCAATAAACTTGATTCTTTTATGACCGTTTAATAGACATTTCGAGACATTTCGGCATTATCATACTGTACTTGTGTACGAGTAGTGTGCTTTTTATGTTAAGAGAAATTCCAGGTCGAATGAGATCAAGTAAAAAATATCCGTTTAAAGATTTGTTAACTATTAAATTCAGCACCCAGTAAGTTCTTTTGTTTCTTTTTATATTTATACTATCGGTTGAAAGTTGGCGTACGAAATACAGTTTTTTAAAATCGACATTGCAGTGATTGGCCATTTATTTTTTAACTTTATGGTAGGGGTATATCACAAAACATATGTTTTACGTGATTTCAAATATGATATAATGGAGTTTGTGGAATTACCAGAGTGGCGTTGATTTGATAGTCCTGCCTGAATTTGCGCATTAGTTTTATTACAGAACAATTTTGTTAAGGGTCTTATTGGTTTTATGGGACAATACGTTCTGTCGTTGAGATTAGTCATGGACATTTATAGTACGATCTAATCTATAGAGAATTGATTTTCACCCCCCCCTCCCCCCGAAAATATATAAATACTATATTTAAAGGTAATTGTTTACAATACGTACATTGAAGTACGGAAATCACAATTTATCCATTTACTTATAAATGAAAAAATTGTGATAATTATGCGTATATTAACGCAATAATTGTTGAGTATTCATTAGTTTTATCAAAATTTGTTTGACGTGTACTTTCTGAACATATTTGTCACAGTAAAGATATTTAGTAATCATATTACAGACGCAAGTAAGAGGCAGAACTTTTAAATAAAAGCACTGCAAGAATAGGGTGTCGTTTCCTAAAATGGATGATTCAAATCATCAATATACTAATGTCAGGTCTTCGGAAACGATTAAGTTGTTACACCATGTTTAGTGTTACAAATCGTCAGAAATTCCTAATAAAAATGAAATCTGCCAATCACTGCTTATAGTCTAACTTTTAATACATTTTCGTATCTAAAATAATTGTTGTCACATCCAAAACTACTGTGTAGTTTATTTCAGTGGAAGAATAAAATGTCACTTAAAGATGAAGAGATTATTGAAAATCGAAAATCTATATTGCTGTATTTCTTACGCGGTATAAATTAGATTAAAATTAAAAGAAAGAGGCTACAAAATTACTGATATCCAACATAAAAGATACAAATTACCTAATGTAAGCACACAGTGTAATAATAGCCAAGTAGTACTTTCAACCTATTTTATTTTTGTCTAGATCAATCAATATTTTCGAGGGTCTCATTTTGCAGCACAGATTGAGAATGATATTTCCGGACGAATTCGTTTCAACAACTAAAGATTGTAATTGAACTGTCTCGGAATTTCATCAAATTATCTGGCTGTGTTGATTTGTTCAAGTTTTTTAATGATCCTAACATTTGGTTGTAGGAATTTCAATACCAAAATAATTTATTATTGACGAGCTGTCAATCGTTGATAACTTTCACAACGTACTTTTACTAGCTGATCAAGTGATAATGTCAACTTCCACCCATTCTTAGTTTGTAGACAATTTCGAATTGCACATGAGAACCCTCCCGAAGGTACTGAGGAGTTATTGTAATTTGAAATTTACACTTTTACTCACCTTCATAAATTCATAGAAAATAGATTTCAAGAATGTAAGTCATATTCTGGCAATGAAGTTTCTTCTCCATAAAATTATTTTTGACGATCTTAAAGGATTGGCAGGAGTGCAAAATATATGTACATCGAGCTTCAACTAGTAGCAACAGTTGCTTGCTGATGTAGCATTAAAAAGTGGATGATCATCCCTTTTGGTCCAATAGATTTTTGTTATATTTACCTTTATTTGTTGCTGATAATTATAACATTCATCAACAAAAATGTTTGAAAGTGACGAGTGAAAAATAATTGTAATACATAAAACAATTAAAAAAAACTCTATTATTGAAAACATTTTTTTAGGAGTAATTTTGTTAATGAAATTAAAACTGATTGAAAGAAAAATATGATACTAATAAAATATTTCTTTCCTTTCTTTTATCTAATTTTCGTTGTATTAGAATTAAGATAGACATAAATAAGATAATAAAATATACTAGATATTACGTCCGTAAAATATATAAATATGCAGTTTTTGCCTTCTGTGTTAAATTACACAACCCAAAAGAAATTTTGAAGTAGAAGTCAATGATGGATACAAAGTATTTTGCAAACACAATAAAATACCTACGTTTTCAAAACTGTTTGCGATGGCGCTTTACCAAAAATAAGTCCTGTAATTTAATATTGCAGTAATGTTATGTTGTTAGCTCTATTTATAATAATTATTTCATTCATTTTATAACTCAAGATAAACAATTGAAAATTAAAAGATTAATAACATGATATACAATAACATGTTTTTAATTAAAATAAACTTATACCGTTGCTTAAAACAATAGGTCACTCCTGATATTATTGACGGCGGACTGTTAATTATTTTAAATTATAAATTGTTATAATTAATGCTAAAATGTTATGTCACTTTTTCAGACAACGTAATTAATTAATTAATTATATTGCACCCGTAAATTGCGAAATTGTCGTGTACAGAGCCACAATAACATGTGCCTTTGGTAGTCATACCGTAGGTCACAATTGAGACACTTAATGATTAAAAATCGAAATTTACTACATGAATATACATTCTTTTGAGCATCTCTAAATGTCAAATAATTTTATAATGACACAATATCAAAGACAGTAACAAGAAAAATCATAATCTCTCAAAAAAGTTGTGGTGCTATTTCATCATTTGTTTATGAGAAGAGGCTGAAAATAACAATTATTAAAAATATACACATTTTATAACATATTTCTTTTATAACGAGAATACCTTCAGAGAAACTTTCCTCATATAACAGAAATAATGTACAATGTACGACCTTTTTTATTAATGAAAAAGTATAAAATTCAAAGCCACATCTAATAAAACTTTTGTAATTTGTGGATTATTGATATTTTATACCCGCTAACTAATTACATTAAGTTTCATAATTTAGCAGGAGCACAATAATAAGAAAATCAGTAAACAATAAAACCATTGAATCTATTTTTACACATAAGTTTATTTAAGTTCAATGAGGATGAATAAATATAAATATTTCCCGAATTTCGCCATAGAAAAATGAAGAATTCTTTCGAAAGTTCGATTTACAGTAATAAAGAAGTGCTCCACTGACGTTCTAACAAGTCATATGAATACTATAGTTATTAGCCAAAGAAGTTATTCATTTTGTACAGATATTTAAACTTGTCCGTAATATTTAAGATTGAATATCAATCTTTAGAATTCAATCTAATGGTTTTAGTAAATAATTTAGTTTTTTTTTGGTTCGAATAGTGAACAATCCTATTATCAACAGTCACTGTTGTAGATTTTTTGAAATATCTCTATGTAAGACATAATATACTTAATATAAATTTTTTTCGAAATGAATCTATGATAATAAATATCTATCTCACAGAAAAAGAAAATCAGATAACATACCCATGCTTATTTTCTACTATAGAATGTATAATAGCATAACTATGTTTTAAGAATCACCAAAATGCATTTTGTTCAGGTATTTCTTGATAGCATGATCTCAATAAGTAATAAGGAAAAAATGATTCAAATTAATATGAATCAAAAGTCGAATCCCATCCATGAAAACAATTCTTATTGCAAAATTATTTCCTAAATTATTTCTAAAGCTATTAGATTGAAATTTATTAAACCTTAAAACCTACATGATACGCTCAAGATGAAAAATGTCTACACTAAATGTTCAATGACAAGATGCTTTTTATGAAGTTTCTATGAAATTGATCATGATTTGTCATAGTGATAAGTTGAAATTAATGAATACTATCACGTTTTCTTATTACAATCCACGCATATAATGAGGATTAAAAGACCGAAATTTGGCCACGCAAAATAAAGTATAATTTGAAGCGTCAAATATAGTTTCAATCTCTTAAAAAATGAGTTTTTTTTCGCGATATAAGACATGAACTTATCATCCAAACGCCGCAATTTTAAATTATATAATCTTTAAGCGTTTAAAAACGCACTTATCAATTTATTCAATAACGTCTCCTCTTGTTCGGAAAATCATCGGGGCGCGGCCGATCATTGCCACCTTGCCATCGACCACCGCCGCCGCCACCCCGATTGCCACCCATATTGCCCATATTTCCCATATTGCCCATGTCAACCCTCATGTCCATAAGGTCCATTATCTGGGCGCGTTCGTCATTGTAACCCCCGCGATTGTTGCGCTCCATATTGTTATACTGGTCCATAAAGGACTTCGGATCCTAATTTGTTTTTTGTTCATTTTTATTTTGCATAGCGAGTGCATTGCGAGGAAATTGCGAGAGTTTGAGAATTTGTAGCACAAACAAGTACCATTTTCATTTTTAAAACATTGGTACAGATAGTAAAGGGGACGAGCATCCATTGTTCAACAGCAGCACGCAGGTCATCGTGAATTTTCGTGAAATCACATAGAAAAAAGAAAGGGGAAACACATAATGTTAGAATCTAGATCGTTCCATCTGATGAGAAATGTTTCATTAAGTTATCAAATATCTTTTATATTTTCATAGAAGTCGGCAAGGGCACGTTATATGAATTCTAGATTTTCGAAAAATGCTTACCAAAAGTTCACACAATAGTATGCTTTTTTTTAAATTAACGAAAATGATTCGTTTACAAGTGCAGAAAACCTATACTCTGTCAAATACAGGTATTTAAATAATCGGTTGTAACTTTCATCTCTCATAATTATATGTAGTACTCAATAAGGCAGCTGTAGCACTAAAATTTAAACAAAGTATTCAAAAACGTATTTTTGAATCTTTATTTATATGTATTGGTACCATTTCAAATTAACCTTTATTTAAAAATACCTTAATTTTTCAATTTTGTAATCTGCCATTGTAAATACATACATATAAAACCTTGACGACCCCTTTTATAAAATACACATCAATTAATAGTACTAGTAAAATTTATTGTGAATTTCATTAAATTCATCACAGCCCTACATTTCATTTCAAATATTAAAGCAAACCAAATAAATGCCCAACAAAAAGAAGATAATCTTTTTAGAGAATCACCTCTCATTAGGTAACAATTTTTGTTTTGTTCCAATGGGGAAAAACATCGCAATAGACATATATTATGAGATTACTAAAAATAAATATGTATTAGTTACAAACCAAGTAGCATTACACGATAGTTCAGTTATCTGACATACAACAAGAGTTTCCTATCATTGTTGAAATGCCAGAATAAGATTAGAGTAAGAAATTGATCTAGTAAGATCAAATCGTTAATGCTGTAAGTAACTTGATAGGATTGTTATATGTATTAGTCAAATTTAATTTTTCCCCTCAATCCCTTAGATTGATTATTTCATTTCCTTTTTTACAATCTAATATTTGTATATAAATATAGAATAAAAAAATTATATTTTTATTTATTAAGCAAAGGTAATGTTTAACCGGTTAAATTTAAGTTTTTATTAAAATAAAAAAAAAAGAATCTGATCAAAATATAAAAAATACAAATATTCAGTATAAAATGTTATAAATGTAATTAGATAAGCAATACACCACTGATAATATTATAGCATAGTAATAGTTTTAAAAGAATGAAAAATATAGGAAACAAAATAAGTTAAATTTTAATAATGAAAATAAGGTCGTTAATATAATACCCAGGAGAAAGATTATTGCTTCGAATTGGGATATGAGCAGTTTTATAAAGCATTTAGTATTAAAATGAAAATAAATCATCATTGGTATTTAATAAAGTTGACTGACACAAAACAGGTTAGTGTTACCGTTTTACGTTTTCCAAATTCAACTGTTCTTATAACTATTCGTAGATGTGACAGAAAAATATTCAACAACCCAAAAAAGTGGTAGGAAAACGAGAAGTGATCAAGTTCTCAAAGCTAATTCTACATATTTTGGGTTATTGTTCAATTTCTAAAAAATTTAACCACATCAACATATACACTCATTTAGATGTTTTTGTAAATTGTTGTATAAAAACCTTCCATATTATGCGTAGCAAAAAAACATTCTTTTTTTCAAATGAGCAATATGCTCATTGCCTAAAAGAATCACCCTACGAATGTCACCTGCAACTTCATAATACGAGTTTAACTTTTTTCAGTAGTCTACACTTATTTAAAAAGCATTGAGACCTAAGAGACCTAACAAGTTTATGTATGAAAGGTTGTGATCTAAAAAGTTATAAGATTTTGTTGTTGTAAGTAGCATATCTGAAGTGTTGGGCATTTTTGGCTTGCATAATAATTATGGAACAAAGAAATGTAATAAATAGTCAAATAAATAGAAATTACAAATAATATGTTAAACTAAGAAAACACAATTCAATAGTTTCTTTAGTTCCATAATATGATAGAAATATTTGTTTTTTATATTAATATAAAATGTCCAGTCTGCTAACACATGGAAAGATTTAATATAACACAGATTAGACAAGAATGAATTAAACCATTCCAATACCTGATTACGTTCAAGGCATTCCTTCACATCATGAGCAAAATTATTGCATTCAAGTTTAAAGCAATAAAAATTGGGGGCTATTGTTGCAGAAAAAAGGATAGTTTTTGTGGCCTAGTATGCCAGCAAAATTAAATCACGAAAAAATTGTTAACCCTCTGAAGTTTATGACAAAATAAAGTACAGAAAATTTTGTTGAATTACTCAAAATTATGCAAACTTAATGAAGCATCAACAAGTGAACGTAGCAGTTAATCCAAAATATTACTTTATCCATTCTGAATTGAACCATTGAAAGTTCTTCAAAGGGTTAAACGCGGAAGATGTTTTTCATAATCACAAAGACCTACCTAAAACATTCTAAAGTTAAAGATTTATTGTTCTCATGAACAAAATTTTGAATGATTTATCATGTATCGGAATAAGTTCACCAATACACTACGATGTAGCGACCAATACCCAAAGGAAATAACGCGTTCTTTTCCATTGAACATATTAATTTATCCAATGGCGTAAATACGATTTATAACAAGTAAAATTTAGTGTTCATCAATCATTCCATGTGTTACTTAAAATCATACTGAAACCTTCCCAATAAATACTAATATAAATTACATCTTTTTATACTTGTTCAAAGTGTAAGCAAATTTAACAAAAAAGAGCAGACATAGAAATTCTATATTCTAAGTGATTCAAACTTCTACCTATCAAGAAAATTAGAAGAAAATTTTATAATTAAGTGTATGAAACCTAATACTTTTTCAAAGTATACAAATAAGCTTAATCTACGTTGAATATGTATAACTAATTATTTTGAAAGATGAGAAGGCAAATGAGATTTAGTTACTGACTTTAAAGAAACAATTTTAAAGGAATACGAATACATACCACTGGCAAGTTGTTTCCTGAAAAATTGAGAACATTCAAAATTAGAATTTTATACAATTAATGTCACGTTATTATATTAATTAAAGAATAAATTTACCATCAACTGAAGGATATCCATCACGTTCTGGTGGTATATTGTCAAAGTTTTTACCACCTCCCATGCTAGTTCGCATTGCTTGTTCCTATAATTATATATTTTTATTATGCAATGGCTGATTTAGAAATATCTCGAATAACAATTATAAAATCATTAACCTGCATAAACATGTTATTTTCTTGTTGGCGTCTATGAAGCTCTTCTTCTTGTCGCCTAATACGAATCGCCATCTCTTCTTGCTGTCGTCGTCGAAGTTCTTCCTCGCGAAGTCTCTGCTCTTCAACTTGTCTCTCTTTCATTTCCCACTCCCGCTTTTGCCTCTCGCGATCAGCTTCTCGAATACGCAATTCTGTAAAATAAAACGTGTCAGTAACAGAACTCCAACGTATGCATGAATATTGAAAGGATTGTCAAACATACGTTCTCTCAACAATTCGGTTTCATGTTCAGATCTGGCAAATTCCATTTGAGCTTCAAGTTTGTCTTCTTCCATTGCCATTTCTCTTTTTAACGACTCCTCTTTTTGTTTATAAAGTTCATGCAGCTGCTTCCACCTCGTTCCATATTCATGTTCAAAGCTTCCAGGAGAAGCAAAACGTGGTCCGTACTCGCGTGCTTTGAAAAATTCTGGATTCTTTCGAGGCAGATTCTTGTCAGGGTAACCATCTGTGTCATCATTTGGTTCATGAAGTTCAACTATAACTGGACGAAGTGATCTGAAATTTAAGTAATGTTAAGTAATTTCTAAATGTAACAGATTGATAAATAAGTTTGTTTTTAAATAATATGTATCCTAGTCTTTCGGCACATAGAAAATCATTTAATAAATAATCTATGCTTCCTAGCCGGATATTTATTTAATTTTCCCCATTTAGAAATTTTAATCTATGGCACTTGCAGATCAACGAAAATCAAACAAGCGTGGCGTTGGGGTTAATAAGACAGTAATATAATATATTTGTTTAAAATAAAAAACTTACGCCGTAAGAAAGTAACAGCCTTCAGAGCATTTTCTAAGAGCCATTTGTGCATAAGGTTTCCTTGAATACTCAACGATACCTTCACCAGTAGATTTTCCTCTATCATCTGTTATCACAGTTGCTCTTTCAATCTCTCCAAATACACCAAAGGCAAGAGCAAGAAGTTCATTGGATACCCAGGGTGTGAGATTTTTAACTTTGAGTATTGTGGAATGTGGTGCAAAACGTACTTTTAACACACGACCTTTACGAATTGTACCATCTAGTTCACGTTTGGCCTTTTCAGCACTGGCATGGAAATCCTACAAAATAAAAATATAATATCTTAAATGTCCATTCATCACTACTTCAAAAAATATGGTATATTAATATTAAATCATTTAAAAAGCAGCCAAATAGTATTATCATCGTTTTCAAACGGTAATTATTATAATCATGTTTTAAATTTAAATAATTATAAAGTTATTGAAACAAGAATGACTTAATACTGACCAGTCGTAAAAACGCAAAGTTCTTTTCTTTGTTAAGGAAAAACTCAGATGTTTCACCGTAAGGTGCAAACAATTCTTGAAGATCTTCTTCTGTGGTATCATTGGTCAAGTTGCCAACGTATAAACGATTTCGACCAGCAAATTTTCTTTCTGCAAGATCCAATGGTGGCAATTCATGAGTTGGCCCAGAGATACTCATAACTGATTTTAATAATCGATCTTCTTGTCCTCTAGCTTGTTGCATACTTTTGTCATGCATATTGCCTCCACCTGGACCACCTCGTCCACCTCCACGTCCACCACCACGTCCACCTCTACCTCCACGAATACCACCTATTCCTAATCCTCTTCCTCCATCAAGATTCATCATCGATTCATCCATCATACCTTCCATCATGCTCTCGCTCATTTTCATCTGCAATGTATAAATGTCAAATTAGTAAAAATATTTAATTAAATTCATTAAGAATTCAAAAATAAATTATTTAACTCAAATTATTTTCAAGCTCCAAACTGAAAATTATTTTTTACAATTTTGTAAATCCGAAAGAATATTTAATGAATAAAATTTTATTTGTATTTGCGCCAACAATCATAAAAATATTTAACCGTTATAATTTTAAGAGCCGCCATGTTTAATCCGATTTGAGTGAAGTACGTCCGTTGCGATAACCGGCAACTGCTATAACGTGGCAGCCATTTTATGTAGGCGCAGCACAAGAAAAAAAATCGATAAAGCCTAAACACCCCGACAAAACATTATCATGAAATTTATATAAAGGCAACTTATACATGAGATTTCTTGAAGAAAAATTGTTTATGACTAACTTACGCTACGGCGCCAGTTATACTACTTTTAAAATAAATGTTAATTATTAGGATTAAATTTTGTTAAAACTATTAGGAAAATTGGAAAGGATTTTAGATTAAAATTATTTGAATGAAAGATTACGACGCACGGTATTGAATTACTTTTTGGAGCTACCACGTGTTTGGGCATTTTATGAATCAACGACGTTTTATAAAAATAATTACGAAAAAAGAAACGATAATTATGGTTCGTGGATAAAACGAGTTCATACCTGCATATCATTCATGCTGCCTCCCATGTTGCCCATGTTGCCCATATTTCCCATGCCCCCCATACCTCCCATGTTGCCCATATTGCCCATGCCGCCGCCTTGGCCACCACCTCCACTACTGCCGCCAGGTCCGCGATTTCCTGGACCGCCACCTCGACCACCAGAAAATCTCGAGCCTCCTCCTGGGCCACCACGGTTTTTCCCACCTTGGCCACCTCGTCCACCTTGGCCGCCTTGGCCACCACGGCCTCCTCGTCCTCCTCCACTACCTCCTTGTCCGCTACTTTGGTTGCCTCGTGGACCTCCGGAACCGCCACCTTGGGTACTTCCAGGACCACCTTGTCCACCGCTATTACCACCATCAGTACTGATGTCTGGTTTATTATCTTGCTGAGCGCTTTGAGGCTCGGATTTCACGACTTCCTCGCCCATATTCGCGTATTTGCTACGTTTAGTTCTTTTCTACAAATTGAGGCGTAATTGTGAAAGCCTCTTTGCAACGTAAAATAAGTTGCCGTGCTCGGCCGTGTGCACCCAACGACGATCACACACGAAAAGAGGATGTAGCGACGATGCGAATCCAGCATATGGCCTCGGGTCCTCTCTCTCCCCACTTTACCTCGCCATCCCCGCCATCTTGTTCAAGTGGCACGCCACGATATGCTGTGATCGATAAATGATGACTGTCACAATACGCTATCATGTGTATACAGTATTATTTATTTATTATTTGTATTTATACTGTTTATTGCGCTAAGCTTCGTGATTTAACGTAAATAATATATTATTTGAATATATCAATTGGGATTTTCAGACTATTTATTTAACTAAGAAATAAAACCTACATGCTTACTGGCAAATTTGTTAGAGGGCACTCCAAAACTTATTACTTATTATTAATAGCAATGCGTTCGTCATTTTATTTTACTCTTCGGTAATAAATCAAATAAAACCATATATGTATACTCACAGATCTCAATGATTAACTATAATATTGAACGGTGTCAAATAAAAAACGTACTATTAATTCAGTAGCAAAAATTGTGATCAAATAAATATGTAATTTATGCAATTTTGGTTTTATTCTCATTATTTTATTTTTATATAAAATTCATCAATCCTTTCAAATTCCAAATTAATCGCAGCACGACTTGTTTCGTTGTCATTTTTCTACATCCGTTTCCATATCGTTGAATATGATGATCGACGCAGGATTGTCTCATCGGTCATTTTCAGAAAGGCGCCAAATACAAATAGACCAATCACGTGTGCGTCTCTATAGAAACTGAGGGAAATTCACTGAGAGAAAGTAAAACTTTATGAAGTACGAATTATTACTATTATTGCTTGGACAGTATTCCAAGTTTATGACTCGAGCAATGAGAGATTGCAAGATTGGGATTTTAGTACTTTCCCAATGATGATTGTAGTAAAAGTAAATTATAATGAGAACTCAAAGTTGAATGCCCTAATGACGATAGAAAAAGAAATAATAACTTTCTGATTGAAAAATGCATTCCCTTTTTATATATCAAATTAAAAATCAGAAATACTTTGAAAAATTCGAGTTGTACAGTATTTGCAAATGTGTATATGTGCATGATACGAATTCAGATTTTATGAGAATGAATAATGTTTCCCATTAACGCTCTTTTACTTTAAAAATTATTCAATAGGTATTGTATACCTATTGAAAAAATAGCACTCGACATTAAATTTAATTCACTGGCGTATTACTTGGAAAAATTGAGCAAATCTAAATCATCAGAGAGTTATAATAGAAAACTTTTGATAATTTACAAGGTACAGGATAATTGGACGATAGTAATCGGGCGAAAAAAAGTGAGCGGACGATCGTTAAAATCGTTTCGCAGTTCGCGAAATATCCATCAACAGAGTGGGGTCCTTTTCCTTTGGCTATATAAATGTCTTGCTACGACAGTTGAAATTACACAGCCGCGTCTCCTGCAACTCAACGCGGCCGCAACAGTAAACAAATCCAGAGATGGTTCTGGGCACTTCCGCCGGCAAGGGGTGGCTATTTGCCGTAAGTACAGCTTCTTTATTTATTTTCTCTTGATGCTTATAGCATTAGACGAATAAGAAAGAAACTTACTAAATGAAAAGGCTTGTATACGAAAAGTTTTAATCTGTTAGGTATCGAAAAGAAAATATTTTAGGGAGCGTAATTGAACAAAGAAAAAATAAATAAATAGATAATTTTTTTTTATATTGTTAAAACGTGAAAATGTCCTTCCTATATCCTCGAATTTCACCTGTAATATTCTATTTTCAATATCATCTCATTTAATTGCATACGTTGTAAAGGGTAAGTATACATTCCTATTGAATCTGTATAACATCATTTCGCTATTCAACATACTTGTGATAATCGATTGGCTGAAAGATAGCCTTGCCTTAAAAAAAGAGCTCATTGAAAAAATAATACACATTGTTGGAAAATAAAAGCTTACGAGTGGAGCGTGTTGTAGCGCAATGAACGTACCCACACATACTCACACGAGAGGGTGGTTTTATATAAACGGCGAACTCATTATCATCGTTATTACACTGACTTCCGCTACGACGGGAATTTCAGCTACGGCCCCCGACGAGGAAATTAAAAAAAATACTGTGTGCGCGATAATGTATATATCGCTCTGCACAAATCTTCTGAAGAATCTTCGCCACGTGTGAGTTTCCTCGTCTGCAATCGACCTACATTGGCTGTTTCTGGTTCTACTTTCTTTACAACTGTCGGTGTGATTTTGATTAGATTGGAATATTTTAGTTCCTCTTTTAAGAGTTATCGTCAATCAAGTTTTTGTTTATTTTATCACTCTATTTTTTGTAATCAAGTCTATATTCGAAATAAATTCAGTATTAAATTATAAACGCAAGTTATTTTAATGACATTTTAATCCTTGCAATCGTCTTATAAAATTTAATATTGAATTTATGTGATTGGTCATTATTTCAACATAGAAATTAGTTTCGTATAATGAGCAATTTATATTCACGAATCTATTGCTTTCAGGATGTTTCAAACATTTATTAATTTACATGTACCTGCTGATCGCGCTAGTATTAATGTAAATTGTAGTATCAAAAAACAATTCGCCAAAGTATAGTAACAAACTAAATTCATCAAATTTGTTTAATTTTTACATTTTATAGTTCCATATATCTTTATTATTTTTTAAATTATGTCACAGTGGATTAGGCCTCAAGGGGATACCACTATAAAAAAACGCACTGATGTATCTACCGCAAGGTGGTGTGGAAACGATACAGTGTTCAGCAGGTAAATGTAAAAAACATATTTTCAATTATAATTTTGCAACATTACTAAGTACGTTTTATTAACCTGCATGCATTTACTAATATTTACAATATTTTAAATTATCGCTTGTACAAAATTAAACTTTTACTCAATTTTCAACTCTAAAAGTCAACGTCTTCAGTATTTTATTTCCACTGTGAATATTAAGCGCTCAGCTCTCGACGTCGTTTCAATTACGAAACATCCTATATTTCGTTACGATCCGATCCTTGACTAATGTTTTAGTATGGCAAAGCAATCTCGCGAGAAATCTGTTATTTCCTATGAAGGTATCGAACGTTTACTTTTGTTGTTATTGTACCCGGGTTTCGCCACATATTGAAATTGATCATAAATGATTTTATGATTACATCAAATCCGCATTATTAATCTTTTTGCGTTAATAAAGTTTACGCAAGTGTATACTTTTAACGGCAAAAATAAAGGTTAACTTCTTTTTTACGTTCGAAAAGCGTATTACGATAAGAATAAAAAAAATTTTCTCTGATAGGTAAAAGTTTTGTATCCATTCGATAAAAAGTGACACTAATGTTTTATAGACGGTATTAAATTTGAAAGTGATTTAACGGCAAAATTATTTTATTTCACGTACTGAATTTATAACAATCACCTGAAATTGACGATTAAGCTCAAAAAGTATTTGATTACTTTTATATAGGATCCTATCGCTACAATCCTTGCAATTTTCATATTAAAATCACTCGCAATACGTATTCCCATAGTTCATAACTGTTTAGAATGCGCACAAATAAAAATACTAGGTTGATGATAAATATCGATTCAAATACTAATATTAATCAAAAAGTTGGAAATCGTCGACAAAGTTTAACTCCCAATTCCCATCATAAAATTGTAATACTGCACGTAGCTTGAACAACTCGTCGAGCGATTTTTCAAGTGCGAAGTAACGAGAACGTAGATCAACGTTCAGATGAAAAATGTGGCTATTCTCTCTCTCTTTCCCTCGCAAGCTAAGAAACGCAATAAAGCGAGCTCTCGGTCCTTTATCCAGTAAGTCGATCCCTCACGGAACGCGAAGTGACAGACGAGGCACACGCGTTCCGGATTCAAAAGATGCAAAACTCAAATGAAGCAAGTTGCTGACAGCGGGATATACATACTTTCTTCTGCTGCCATGTCCCTAGGGTATATCTTGTCAATTCAATAAATTACTAACGAAGCTTTTGCACTGACCCTCTCACGTGCCCGTATCCAACTTATTGTTAGCTGTAGCTTTAATGAACATTCGTGGGATAATCGGAACGTTGATTGGAAAATCGAGGTCAATCTGGCACTGAACGAGATTTTTGAATAAGTTGGAACTAGAAAATAGTATATTTTTTCTACGATGTCATTTTGTTTATATTTTTTTATATCATGTTATATTTGCATTTTTCTTTTACTTATCTTACATTTATGGAACGCCCAATAAAAATATAATACTGAAATTGAATCATCTTGGAGTGTTAGACATGAGAGATGCATTTTCATCTTTTTTCTCGAAGAACAGACAGCTTTCTTTTCTCAATGGTTGCTTGCCGCTGTGAGTAGTTTTATTTTTTTTCATATTTGATTTTGTTTTGTCAACGTCATAAAAGAAATGTCAGTATATAACTTATTTGTCTAAAAAGCGTATAATTAATTTTTTGCCAATCTTAGAAATTAGAATTGCATTTATTTATACCAAATCTTTAAATATATTATAATATATTTTACTATGTAAATGAATTTTGTTTGTTGTTGTATTTTCATTAAATATATTTTACGTTACTTAGTTGTCATTTCTAAGCGTAACAACTTTAAACTAGTTACATAATCGATGGAGTACTATCGATTAAAAGGAAAGGAAATGTTTATGATGCAAAAATTACAGGAATAAATGAAACTTTAATTTTAAGGTCGCCTATTATGTTCCTTATATGTTTTCGTATTTATTATCCATACTCGTGTAGCGCTAAGCTAGACTTTGCTGTATGAGAATTATTTTTTTAGGATTAATAACGTCCGCGTGTAATGCTAAAATTGCTTTTGAATATCTTCTTGGTTGATTTTAATTATTTATTTAAAAATGTATTACTTACTATAGCGTAAATTTTAGCACACAATAATGAAAGTTTTCAATGTAATGCTTACATTTACTCTAAATAACTTTCTAAATATTAACTACTCCAGAATATCATTCCGAAAATTGTATTGTTTTGTGTGCAATTAACTATGTTAACTATAGTATTGGTTGGAAAATCATCCTAAAACGTTTGGCGATGTATTTACTTTCCTCAAACAGAGAATTGTGGTACGAAAATATTAAAGTAACCGATTAATCTCGGGTTTTAAAGTAACCGATTAATCTCGGTTTTTAAAGTAACCGAGAGTTCTAATTTTATTATTCGTCCTTTAAATAGATTTTCAATTTAATTTACTGTCACAACAATAAACAAAAGATTAATTTTTGAACTTCTACTCCTTTTCACGGTCTTTTTTGAAGCCATGAAACTTTGTAATATTTGAAAGCTTTTCAATTTTAAGCGAACTATACTTTCAACGCTGGGTTACGAAACAAAAACAGTTTGCACAACTATAAAACTTGACCTCCCGTAAAATAACATTCTAATAATGGTTTAGGAGTATGGAAGATAGTACTCTAGTGAGAAAATTTTAATCGGGTCGATATACATATTTGCCATTGAAGTTTTATGCATATCACAATTTCGTTCTTGGAAAAACGGCGATTTGCAAGCAGAATAATTTTTAATATCGATTTTCATCTTTTCGATTGTGTTATATTATATTTAATTTTAAGTAAATTTCATACTTTATGAAGATTATCGTCGAAGTAAACTTTATGCTCTGTAAAGATTATCGTTGAATTATTAGCGTAATGTTATTTTTCGATAACAAATTTTGTTATTACAGTTATTCTAGTGTGAATTCGATAAAAACCTTTTGCCACGTGCATTTTATTTTGTAGAGGAAGAAAATGACTATACGTCATAGCAAACCTTCTCAATACTTACAGTGCTATTTAAAAAAAGATATGAGAAAATATTCATTTATTTGTAAAACTATTTCCGTAAAGGGAGTAATGATCAAATATTAAATCAATTAAGTTAGTCACTAATTCAAAAATAAAATTGGATGTTTTACATGAAATTTCGAAATTCCAAAATAAAAAGAGTGAATCTTATAAGTTACCAATTAACCAAACAAAAGAATTTCGATATCACTGTAAATTTCATTTTATCAGAATTGATTAATACGTATGTAATCTTCAGATTATGCGTTTTAAATAAATGATTTTAAAAACGCTTAATCATAATTATGTAAGGCATAGTTCACGCGCATCACGGATATCGCAATTTAGCCAGCTATATAGTAGGTTGTCATTAATTGGTCGATTTATGGATTAGTGTCGTGCTCGATTAACTCTTAGCTATAGCATGGCTTCATCGTCGATTCACAGGTTAATCGGTGTGTTGCGGCGTGGAAGACAGTCGCGAGGTGCGAATATGTCGAGTGTCGGCGTAAACAACTCTGAGCGTGCGCGCCTCGAACCCCGCCCTACTACCTTCGTGGGGTGAGTTTGTTCTCTCCCTCCTTCTCCCACATTCTCTCTCTCTCTCTCTTTCTCTCTTTCTCTCTCTTTCGTTCTCTCCAATACCCACCTCGAGTCGGCTAGCAGTACAGCCACCAGTCGCGCTCAGGCCCGCGATCCGCGAGGCGAAACGCAGAGGTAATAAAGAAAAAAAGTTTTGATCCGTTAAATTATAGAGATCGGTTTTCGAGGACCAACTAAGATTAATTAAATAAAATAAGAACATTTTGCCGAACAATATTTGTGCGCGACTTTGTGCTAATTGCTAATCTCGCTGCCAGTAGCGGAATATCGTCTCGGATACAAATGAGATGCCTCCGAATGTACATATACATGATACCCAAGTGAGCCTAAGCAAATTCATTGCCAAATCCACTCGTTGTTCAGGACGCACTATGGAGATTATTGTGGTATCCTGAAGACAATAATTCATTGAGATTTACAGACGGATTTCTTTTTTTGTTTTTTGGTTTTGAGCATAAAACCAAGTTGCAGAAATACAAAAGAACAAATATAATCCATCCTCAATTGATGCAAAATATAAAAGAAAAGGGCAACGAATCAATCGAAATTAACCAAAATTATATCTCACGAACACTTGAACGTAAGATAATATATTTTAGTAACTCTTAGTAAACAGTTTATACATAAAACGGCAATAAATATAAGTAAACGTTAACTAAATGTTAAATTCTAATCAAAATTTGCACAATAAATCTATATCAATAAGTGTTACCGTTTAAAACAAGAAAAAAGTGTTTATAAACTCGTTAGCAAAGTCCTAATTTACCAAAAAGAAAAACCTACATTTTCATCGATCGTCATGCAGGACACAACGGAAACAACACCCGTTATCACAACGGCAAGCAGTTGTAAGCGACACAGTCACCATCGCCATCATCACCAATATCACTATCAGGGGAGTGAACCTCAGCCATCGTGTTCGACGCTCGCGACGGGTCGTAGTTCGCGACCATCCTGATCCTAACTCAGCCCCGAAATCGAGCCCGCGGCCAATCCGAGTAGCGTCATCGACGCCCCAGGCCCCAGTGGTATAAGTAGCAGCAGTAGCGCCGTCTCACCATCAAAGCACAGTAAAACCCCTAGAAGTGAACCTAGGAGTGCAGCCGCACGTTTGGCGGCCGGGGCTACGGTGGCGCCTTCTACAAGTACCGCGCCAATGCGCACCGGTACCAGTAGCTCGGAACTGTTGCTTGAGGCCAAGTGCCGGGCTCTATTAAGAGATGAACTGCTCGAACAAGAACAGAGAAGGCAGAAACTCATCGAGTTGGGTTATAAGGCAGCGAAAAAGAAGAAGCCCAGGCGTACCTGTAAACAAAGGTTGACCTTCTATGCGACCTCGAGCCTGGCACTGGTCGCCATTTCCGGTGGTTGCGCTCTGCTGTTTCTCGTCCCACTATATGTTGATCCTGCTTTCAGTACTCTGACGGCCGATTTCTTTCCGGAACCAGTAATATGTACCACCTCGAAACGAGAAGATCTCTGGGGCTTGTTCAACTGTACCTGGAGCTCGTGTAGAGAAGGTTGTACCAGTGAAGTATACAGGTGTACGCATATTTATGTGACTTACACTCCATGGAGTAATGCGAGCTCGAACTCGACGAGCCTAGTGACTAGCAGTGACATGTCGGATGAAGTGGAAGAGGCCGAAGAAATAATTGACGCAGTACTATTGGTTAACATCAAAGGTTGTGGCTATCCACCCATCGTTGACTGCGAAAATTTCACGCGTGAGATGGGCTACGAAGGCTCACAATTCCCATGCTATTACAGCCGCGTCAATCGGAGTATCGTCATGGCAGACTACGATCGCGAAGCTGAATTGACCATAATCATGCATTACTTTGCTGCCCCACTCGTCATGACCCTCGCTACCACTGCTGTACTTTGCGTGATGCACTGCGACTGCAGGTGTCAACCACCACCCAGGAGACGATATCCCAGGAGAAACGTCGCGAGATCGAGGAACAACGACATTAGGTACTGGTGGCTATGCTTTTACGTGGGCGAGTGTAGAGTTAAGGGGGGCTTTCGTCTGGTTAGCCAGAAATGATTTATGGATTGAGTTTGTATTATTATGTTTCTTTTTTTAATTTTTATCGCGACTTCTCACGATGAATGCACACGGGGAATACTTTGACGTTGACTTTTCTTTTGGTTCTTGAATTTGTCATTCATTTTGCATTACAAATGCCATGTAATCACTTCCCCGTATGTATTTCATTGCCAACTGTTGCGTTCAATACATAGCTTGTTGAAATACAATTGTTTTAATTTATGAATGCATCGGTGTTAGTGTATTACTTGTGTGTAAGACATCGACTATAACAATTGCATAAAATTCTATTTGTAATATATAGAAGAAATATGGTAACACCGAAATGCATTGCAATACGAAAGAATGTCTGACCAATTATTTTTTGCTGTGATAAATGACTATGAATTTTTATACTTCGTAGACAAGATTAGATAGATGCATGAAGTTTTCGTTATTAAAACTATTGAAAAAATAGATCACGTACAAAGTCGAGTAAAGGGAAATGGTTCTGTTTAATGTAAATTTAAATTGATTTTCTCTTGCTTCTATATAAGTCAGTAAGACGATACGTAAAATATTTTGAAAATAATTCATATAAATTGTCATAGTTACTTTTGTTTCGCTTTGTACAAACGATTAGCTTCAACCACGTAGAACAATTGTCGATAACTTCACAATGTTAGATTAGATAATTGACACATTATAAAAACAACGTAGTATAGTAACATTTTAACGGAATAAAGTACACCCTGCTGGTTATGAAGGTTTTTTTTCTATGAATAATTCTAATTTTATATTTAGCACTTGAGTCTTTTTCATGCATCAATCTAATAAACTGATTGATAAACAACTGATAAAATAACTGTATAACAAAGCATCAGCAAGCTGTTTATTCTCAAGTACTGTCTTTATGCATTTGAGGCTCTACGATAGTTTACTTTTCTGAAAATTTATAAAAAAAGAGTACACTATGTCTTAGAAAATTTACACAAAGAATGAAACGGGTGTTATTAACTGAAAGTCGTCAAGTGGAGTTCATCTTACAAAATTTTGTACACCAATGTCGTTAAGAGCGACGTAAATTTTATATGTTAGAGAAGCATATCATTTAATATAAATTAGCATTGAATATAATATATGAATTAGAGTACAATTCTAAAACTAACAATAAAATACACTAATATACACGTAGTAAATAAAACAAAACGAACTGTTAGTAGCATCGCAAAGAATAAACCAGAATTCGTCTACCTTCACGCAGAGAAAAGTCTAATATTTTTACCTTGTGATACTATTTTACTTCGTCGTAACATGATATATTTTTATAATGAAGGTCTTATGTGCGGTATTATTTCCAGTATAATATTATTTTTAAACGAATGTGTACGTATTGTCATTCATATGCACCTTATTATATAGTGATTTCAAAACGTGGCTGGATTAGATACTTCAATTTTAGTAATTTCATTGAGCTCATTTTATTCATAAAAAGATATTACTCAATTTCTTCTGTATAAACTCTGATTGCACTCTCTTCATGTAAAAATAGTTTGTGAAAGGTACATATTTGCATACTCAAATCACGTGTTCTAGAGGATTTTGATTAGCTTCAAATAAATGGTGTGTGCGTACCTTTCTCATTGAAAGAAAAAATTATAGATGAAAAGTAGTTTCCCTGTATAAAATAAAAAAAAGAAATATTACCTATCAAAATGTAAAGATGATAAGTCATTATAATATATTAGAAATATTTATTTAGTAATTAAACATAGCTAGTAACATATTTTCCCTAAAATAGTTTTGCTCTCATCTTCGTTACAGAAGTTATCAATACATACAGTAGAGCAAAAATATACTTACACGGAAGCGACTATACAACACGACAGCAACTTCGATATTGTAGCAAAAACTGGATTTTTCTCGTAATTATCGTTCACTGTTCTTTGTAGTGCCTCATTTTCTTACGTTTACCTTCGTAATTCATTTAGCCGCGATGGCACACATTCCGCCTGGTACGTGATGGCATATATGAGCTCTACACTCACATCTGTTTTACATTGTATGATTGTTAAAACTCTTTTACGAGCTTTCGTTTGCCTATAGGTGTGTGTATGTATATATCCATTAGGGGCTTTGTGTGCTCGTGCATGTGTGCAATGTATCAAACTTTTTGATACTGTACTCTGATAAAAAAAAGAAAGTTTTCAGCAGCTGTTATTACATTACTACCTTTTACGTTGGAAAAATTTTTTGTGGCACTAACAGTTCATACCGATCCAAATATACTTTTAAAAAATGCTAAGGTTAGAAATAAAATGTATTCCATTTGAGTTTCGTCCTGAATTCTCCGATGACGATGTATTGAGTTTCATATTATGCAGAATTGCAATGCGTCTTTTGCATTACTGCAGTCGAATAATGCTGTATCTTCTTGTTGTCCTACTATTTCTTTTAAATTATTTTGATATCCATCGATATTAAGAAAAAGAAAAACTAGAATTCACTTTGTCAATTCTCTCCTAAATATGATGGATTTTATTCCAGTAAGGGCAAATTGAATTGAATATCCGTCGTTTGCGTAAAAATAAAAATCGTAAATCACGAAAATTGAATTTAAGTAAGGTAAATGCCGAGGAATACAGCTTTAATACAACACTTGAATTTCAGTCTCTCACGCGAAGCGTTATCTAATCTCACAAGTCTATGCGACACATAGATACCCAGGGAGGAGTTCTCTTTTCTCGTATAAAGGTGAACGAGAAAAAGATAGGAAGAAACGTTGGAGGTTGGGTTTCTTGCAAGAATCCGTTTCTAACGCTAGACGATAGAATCGTGATAGAAAAATAAGTGCAAAGATCGTACATGCAAGTTTCGAGTTTCGAGTTAACGATTCAATGCTAAATTTTTTACGGCTTTCTTCGCGTATTCAACATTTCTCTCCCCAACCCTCCGTAACCTCCTGTATTGGATATTTGCTTGTTACAATGTATGTTTATTGCTTCATCAAATGCAATAGGACGTGCATTATTAACGTACCTGATGCAACTGTAATTAATTCATTGATCCAAATGCAGTGATTTGTACGATGAAATATGTGAATTATAGATGCTTATTAACGTTCATTAACTACTACATTCTACGAGCTCTGATTTAAAATGATTTTCGTTTTTTTTAATTTAATTAAAACTAAAAGTTAATACGTTTATTGGAAACAGTTTATATTTTTCCGTGAGAATATGTAATTTAAATATAAAGATTATCCCAATCAAATTATATACATAAGTAGAGTTAATAAATTCAGTATCAAATAAATGAAATTGTGAAAATAACGTTGACGTATATTCAGTATATGTACATTTAGAAAGTGGACCAAAGAAAATAGAAACTTTACCATACTTGTACTAACAATAACTATATGTATATCTTATCTATACCACAGAAAAAATGGCATTACAAGTTGCATTTATCGTGCCTAATCTATGATAGGTCAGAGAAAGAGTCACGCTAACGTGGCTACTCGTTTGAAAATTCCGATATTTTCATACACACACGCACACACAGACAAACAGTAAAGTTCTATGCGGTTAATCAATCAATAAACAAGCACGCCCAGCCACGATTAAAACTTGTTCGAAATACGAGGTACGACGAATTCTCGTTTGTACTAATACACCACTAATGCAAATGAAGCAGCCTCACTTTAAAATTTCCACACCACTGACGCATCATAAAAAAAGTATTAGAGAATTATTTAAATAAAAAGAAAAAAAGAATTATTTGTACATACAAATTTGTATGAATTACGATATATTACATGAGTTTAATTAATTGAACAACAGCGATTTTTTGTATATGACTAACATGTAAATAGATTGTAAAAAAAGTTCTCGCATTGAGCTATATATAAAAGCTTTTTGCTCTCAACGACAGTGTCTATGAATAATTTATTCAAATTAAACGCCTCATAGTCACGCACGATAAAGAAAGAAAATAAGAAAAAAAGAGGTACCGTTTCCGTGTGTAGATGATTGATGTGAAAGCAACGATCGATATCAAGCGAAATCAGTCTTCGGCGAAAAGGTGTAAACGGAAAGCGAGTGAGAAAGAGATAGAGATAGAAAGACAAAGAAAATAAAATAGACAAACGTATACTTCCTTGGATTGTGTTCTCTTGGCGAAACGTTTTCTACTTTTACGATGCAATTAAGTATTTACGAGCACTAGTTCGTTCTCTATCTTTGTCTTTCTTTTTCTCTCGCGATGACATTTTGTGAATGTCACCATTCCTATATTCGAGTCGTGGAACTTTCTCTTTTTTCCCCTTTATGATAAGTATAATTGTGTACTCTGGTTATTATTGACAGTTATTATTCAATAAAAACATCAATTTTTTCACTCGCCAAAAACAACACTGTATGCTGTTATTCCACTTGACCATTTCACCAGAGTGACTTTTATTGTGTTTTCCTTGATGTAACTATCGATTTTGTCTTTTGATGCTTCAATATACTCCTTCTGTCTACATTTTTTCTTATATGACAATAATTCTTTAATACTTTTTAACGCACAGTCCTGATAATATTATTACTTTAACTGTCTGTGTGAAATTATTCTTCCCCAATAAAATATATGCGGTTCTTTTTTTTCTCATTAAAAAGAATTATTTATTTTTCAACTGAATCACGCAAAAAGTAATGCAATTTCATAGCGAAAAGGTAGGTATAATACTTTATTTTTCAATCGATCGTTTAACTATTTCATGTAGTTTTGAAAAAAGTAACAATGTAAAATTTAATCAAACTTCATTCAATGCTGTATGTGGATAAATTTTTATATCTTGGCTATGTATATTTTTGAAACTTTTATTTTATAAATAAGAAAAGTAATATTTTGATATTTTTCAAGATATACTGTATATGAGTATTGAATGTTGAATATATTTATTTTCTTGTATGAATAATATTTTATTTCATAACAATCAAAACTAAACAGAAGTTACAAGTCATATAGAAATTTGTCAAAATCAAAAAAGCACCTGGAATTCATTCAAAACTACAGTTGCATATTTATCTCAGTACCTTTCATATTGAAAATCCTTCAAAAAAAACTCTGTACTCATTTTTAATGCGTATACTTTCAAACAATAAATCAAATTCATTCATAAAAGCATCCTCCTCCAACACATAAAAAAATAACCTTCCATCTTCGCAAGCTCTTTAAAACTATGACCTGAAAAGCTTTAAGAGGGAGATAAAGAGAGAGAGAGAGAGAGAGAGTGCGAATGCATACCGATCTCACTTTCTCTCCGCATACTCGCGTCCGGCTCTTAATTGCGTCGATCGACCCGCGTGCACTGCGACCCCTTTCGCGTTTACGTCGCTCAGATAAGGTCCTTGTGCGCTCACGCAGTAGCTCTCAACGTACATGTACAGAACTGAGAGGGGGAGGGGGGAGGGGGGAATCGAGGCCGCACAATCCACCAGGCATAGATGCAACTGCTGTTGTACAGGTATGATAAGGGCCGCCCTGCGTACGTCCTCAATGCGAATGTTGCGATCTGGTGCTAAAACTCCTTTTGTTTATCGATTGTATTGACTTGATAGATTTATTCATGACTTTCTTTATTCTCATTTTTTAACGTAAGTTTTGAAATCCATCGTGAAAAGCGATTTTTTGTTGACAATGACATGTATAAGCAAGGACATGTAACGCAGAGAGTAGAAAAGTATACGTAAATTAGGTTCTTGATAGCTATTTGTCTCGACCTGATTTGTAATTCAATTGTTAACTATATTATCTAGAAAGAAAAGGATAAAGAATGCAGACAATAACGCTTTCAAACGTATTTTTTTTATTCTAGAAAACGAACTTGGATCATTTTATTACGCACGGGCTTATGGGAAAAGTTACTCTGCGCATTCAATTTTTCGAACTTTCAAGCTGTCTGGTGAAGCAATGTTATATCGCTTGAAATAACTGAATAGCATCTCTATAAAATCACACTCTCTTGTATGCTCGGCTTATTTTCTACAGATACTTTTGCGAAAAAATGGCCATTTCTTTGAAATTGTTGGAAACGTATGAAAAGCTAGAAAAATTTAATTAATAAAATACATTTTTTTTTCTTTTTTACAAATAATGAAATATTTTTATTTATTCAAGTCGTTTCGTCGTCTCTAGTTAATCCTGCAGGCGAAAAAAGAAAATAAACTCAATGATAAGTAAATCATCAAAGGCATTTTCATGAAAGCAAATCCACAAACAGCCCGATAAACATGATAAATTTCGCTATATTTTATGTACAAACCCGCATCGATATTATAAACATTGAGTTTATTCGCGAGGTGATACGAAGTTACACTTTTGAAAATTGACAGGCAAAAGGTAAGCAGGTCGCGTGACAAAAGGAAATCGTTTCATTTCCTTTAGCCCGTATCTGTCGTATCACACACGTTTATGCACACCAAAGTGAGAAATTGTCTTCCCTTTTCGGTGACTACAAGTAATTCTTCGTACTTTGAATGAAACTGGGGTAGGAATTAATGTTTAAATAGTTGAAAAACTCACCACATGCGACGTTTTGTATGTGAATGTTTTTTTAATTTCGAGAAGGATGTTCTAATCCTGTCCGAGTATATAGTGTTACAACAAATAAATTTCCAATAATTCTAATTGTTTTTATAACTTTGTTATTTATATACCTTAACAAATTGATGTAACGTCTTTATGGATAAGAGAAACGTCAGTTTTATAGTATGATATTTTGATAACATAACGGTAAAGCATTGGAAATACATACACTATTACGTACGATTTCCTTCATATTTTATTTTCTATAAATTCAGAAAAAAGAATTGGAACCCAAAATTAAATATTTTGTTCAATATTTAATTCAACAATAATGGTATCCAGTGACATATCTCTTTTGAATTCGAAGCTACAATAAAACTCTCGTAGGAAAATCGAAGGGATCAAAAAGAAACAAAGCTTTTGTTTCATTCTCGAATTTTCGTTTTCCCGCAGCCAAATGAATTGAGGACGGCTGGCTCCATTGAAAGGCAAAATTTTCAATTTTGTGTCAGCGGGACGTGCGCCGAGAGACAATGTAAATTAAATTCACCCATCTCGAGGGGTTCCGCTCAATCCTCGTTGTTGTTGTCGTCGTCGTCGTCGTCGTCGTCGTCGTCGTCGACGTCGTAGTTACGCGATTTTATTAGGAAGCCCGACTTGTGCCAGGTGGCTCAGCTGGTACTGGGCCAGACGAAGAAAAAACACACTCGTGAACGTCAGCCGAAAGAAAGAAAAAATATATACAAACTCACCCACTGGGTAGACCTCTTTTTCACCGCGATTGTTTATAAACTCTTTGACTAGTACCTATGTTTTTTCTCCTTTATTATTTTTTGTTCGTTTATTTCCAACGTACAGATTGTAAAAATGGAGATGATAAAAACAATCTAATGGAATTATAACAGTTATAATTCAGATTTCTGTTACGATGCAAAAAATCATGACTTTTAAAATCTCAAACTGCACCAGCTACAGAATAGAATATTTCTAGTTTATTTTTCTCATTCGGTATGATAAACCTTGAAAATTTGTCGTGATGTTTACAGTAAAAACAAAGTTTCTGCAGTTTTTAATACTGATATTATGGTTGAAATCGTAAAAATAATAAAATTGAAGTAAAGATTCTTTTATCAAGTTTTTGATATCGAAATTAATCATACGTAATCTCATTTATCGAACTGCTTGAAATTATATTAAAATACGAATGATCTTCGAAAGAAAAGGTTTTAACGCGTTAATTATTCAAATGAATAAACATCAATGCATATACCGAGAAATGTTTGAACTTTACACTTTACCTATATATTGACTACGTAATAACCAACTAATTAACCGCGCAGTCAATTACAATAATAATAGTCAGTTTCACTGAATACGTAGTTATTCTCAATTAGCATAATTATAATGATTAACTATCAATATTTGCTATGATGTACATTCTATTAACCTATTTTCCACAAGATTAGCCGTTCGTGGCAGCGTTGCTGACGCTGAGATTTTTATTTTAATTTACCTCTGGTCACTTAAGGTAATGACGTCGAATCGATAGTCCCTCGGGCTTTGTGCAGCTAGTTTACTAGTGGCCGTCGAGAAAAAAACGAGCACCGAGTATAATAGATAAGGAGAGGGAAAAATTGCACAACCGTTAACGAATACATGAACAAAATAAGAGTGAGATTATCGAATGAAAAACAGGAGAAATGGATACAAAAAATAAAAATAAGGACGGATAAGAGTTAAACCCATGGAGAATTGTAAATTACCCACAATACGCTGAGAAGTGTTTCAAAAGATATACACAGAGGAAATATAAGAAGCGACTTTCGTTGGGATTTCTCAGCAGCATAGTAGAAGCAGTGAAAACTTGCCACTTGGTTTTCTTTGAAATCTTCAGCGAAAGTAACTTCACCTTATTGCCTCAACAAAGACGGAGCAACTTTCTGGAAAACAATTTTGCTGACCAAAAGAAGGGTTTATCTTTGATGAAAAAAGACCTTAGTTTCTACAATGTCATTTATTTGATTATAAAGATGGTCGAGCAATGATATATTATTGCGGTCTTGTGTTGAAAAATGACCGACGTGTCAGTAGAGGAACGGAACGTCGATTTTTCATGCTATTGATTATCAGCTGAATCCTGTCAAATTTTTATTTACGGGATATTCGTAGAAAAAGTTAAATATTTATTTTTCATAAAATGAGATTTGATAAAATGTAAATAAACGATTATGTTTTTATTTTTAATATTCCGGATATTTCAATATTATACGTTTTTCACATATTTTGCATCAAAATTAATGTATATAGTACTCGGTTTTCTTTACAATGCACTCGACGTCCCTAAGCTGATTATGCTCAGCATTGTTTCGTCAATTATAATACTTTCAACAGTAAAGATTTTTGAAGGTGAAATAATAATCTGATCTCTAAATCGATGTGTAAAAACGACTGCACGTTTACAAATCACAAAAATACAATGACGGGCTCAATGAAATTGGAGTAGTAAAAAAACCATGATAAAACCTTGAACGAGATGAACAAAGTTTTTAATCACCAGTATCCTTCAATAAGTAAAAGAAGTTAACTAAGTTTACCACAAGAAAATCTTATTAGTCGTCATAAAAGCATTACTCAGCGCAAGCATATCTCAAAAAAACTAGCAATAACATTAGGTAGTCAAACGTAAAAAAAATAGCATCTATAAAACATAACTTTAATAATAATAATACTATTGTAAGCACAATAAGAGTTTCCAACTTAATGCTCTGAGAAAGGGATTTACCCAGGTTAGCCTTACTCTTCTCTCCGTGACTCTGTGAATGTAACGCGCAGCTGTAGCAAGAGAAGAGTAGAATCTACGATGTATACACTCGTTCATTAATCGAAGGCGACGTTATCGGATTTCCTGTACCAGCTCATGCATCTCTCTCTCTCTCTCTCTTCAAGCTTAAAGGTTAGATGCAATATAAGATGCTTCTTGCGAATTGCTTCAGTTAATTGCTTGGCGTCTAGTTATAGCTTGGATGCAATGTTTGCAGTTCGAGGAAACGGACAAATTTTTAATGAAAAATAGTTATATCTTGAACTAATGCAATTTTCCAAAATATTACTAGAGGTTGCTATTTCGTAGCACTTATTTGGTGTCATATACTCATTCAATGTTTTTATTTTTAATTACTTTTTCTTCGTATATCCTTTGAAACACCATCGCTAACGTTCAACCGTTATAAATGAAAATCTTCAATTTAAACAGGTCACCATTTATTTTCCAAAGCGTACTTTCTTGAAATTTCAAATTACCAAATAGCCACTAAACTTAATCTTTGAAAGCTCTCGTATAAATTCGAATCATGAAAGTGCAAGTCCTTACATGGCTAAAGAGATGATTTAGTGTTTTTGACGGAAGCTGTTATAGCGAAATTCATCTTAATTCTCTCTCGAGCTTTCGTCCTTATCGTCCTTTCAGGGCTAATGGGCCGATTAGTCTTCGAACAATCGCACGCAGCCAGATTATACAAAATGGAAACTGCGTTGTTTGTTTTAGCCTTGGCACTGCACCACAATTTTTTCGCTGCCAAGTTACCCGACGATAATATTCATTACATGCTGATTGAATTTTATGATTTAAGAAAATAAATGATGTATATATTTTGTTTTTTCTACAGTGGATAATATTTTTAGTTATTTTTAGCAATTGAAAAAAGCAAAATATCAAACTTTTTTAGTACAAATATTTAATTGAATTTATTATGGAAATCTTTACGAAAAGTATTAATGTGAATTCAAGGTATGTAACTGAAATATTAAGGAATTACTTCAATTTGTACATAATCAGATCACTAACAACATCTCATAAACTCTAATTGGAAGTACATCAAGAAAATTTTAGATTGACAAACTTCGTTGAGAGTTTACTTCTCTGAATTTGATCGAAGATGGAAAGTAAAAACTACCACAATCCTCAAGAGGAAACTTACTTCTCTTACCGACCGCTATAAATTTTTTATTTGTAAACAAGCTTGATCAATTATGCTAATTATGAGTTTCAAATACTTTTGATGTGTAACCGATTTAATATAGATACTCGAAAATTAATTTAGAAAAAGTTATTGAGTTAATTGTCATTTTTTCATATTTGTTTGTTTTATGTACAAATTATAATACTTTATAATAATGCCAATAAAGCGCAACGTAATTCACTCGATCGAACAAGCAGTGCAAAACAATTTACACGGCATCGATTCCCTTTACTCCGTTAAACATTGTTTGATTGTTTTTTGCTTCAAGAGAACGAAAAATATCTCAATTTAATTCTGTCTCACCAAGTACAATGAATAAATATGTGTTGATTTGGAAATAGACTTACAAATATACTTTTGATTAAACAAATGTTAATTTTGTTTTACCAATTGTGTCGTAGCTTTCGCAAAAGTTTACAACCTTTTACAAATTACAAATAAATAAGAAGGGAGGAAAGTCCTAACTTTGAGCGATCAATCGACAAGTCAACGAAAATGAAAATCAGTGCTCGTAAATCTTTTCCTGCTGAGTGAGTTATGATTGGCGGGTGGCGCCTCACGCAATCAAAAAGAAACTTGCCCGACTGAACGAACTGTAGGAGGACTCGCAGGTAAAGAATCAAAAAATCGCTGAGAAATATCGTGAAAAATTAATGGTTCTCGTTTTTTATCGTACCTCTTATCGCCATCCATCATTGGATGTTTTCTTATGTTTCGGTGAACAAAATGAGTGAATAATTGACTATTATTAATTATGACAGTTTTACGATTTTTTACCATATTATCACTGTGGAATAATCAAAAGCTAAATATTTTTATTTACAATGGATTCTTATTCTTGGTTAGGCGAAAAATCTCATTACTAAATTTAAATACTCACTACAGGATGTTATTGTGTCAAATAAAACTTTCCACTATTAATGAAACTTTTTATACTACTTTTTGTAATAAAATTAAGTTATGTAAATATATAAGTATTGTTTCGATTTGGGCACATTGGTTTCTCGAACCATTTTTTATGCAATTGGATTGAATTTGAATTAACATAAAATAGCGAAGTAATAATTTTTCCTTAGCTACTATGATACTTGTTTTTATTCTATAATGATTAAATATAAAAAATAGGTATATTGACGTGAGCACCAACGGTGCATAAATAATTTAATATTAGAAATAGCATCGAGCATGTTCTGCCATCATGAAAATTCGATGTAGCATGAAGGGAACTAACACGGTAACAAAATAAAAAATAGGTTATGGAGATTGACAATAATAGGGCAAAGCTTACTTAAAAAATGACAAAGACGCAAGAGCACAAGGTCAAGAGAAGGAGGAGGCGAGAAATTGATTTTATAGCGTGCATCGTGAGAATTATGCTTAAATGAGAATTGTGAGTTTCAGTTCGACGGCTCGCCTCAATATCTGACTGAAGTGCGAAAGAAAATCATCTGACCCTCTTACGTCAATGTGATTTACACCGATAACGTCGCCAATTTTCTCTGGTAATTTACGAAAGTGCACCTATTTAGACTAAAGATGCCGAGGGAACAGCAATTTAGCCAATTATTTATCGATCAAAGTTTTAAGTCGTTGCTGCAGTAATGACAGACACTGTTTGCAAGTATAAAAAATGTTGTTTTTTTATGTTTACATTCAGTCACGAATGAATTGTTTCAATTTCAGATAAACAATAACAATGAGTTTGCAATTTGCAGTAAAATCGAGAAATCACACTGACATAAAGTGATCTTTTTTTGAAATGAAATAACCAAATCCAATTTAGCGAAAAAGCAAACGTTTGAATGTCGTACACGTGCATATACACTTTGTGAAACTGACTTTTTTATCAGGTACTGTTACAAGTTCGCATGAACATACACCTGCTACATGTATTCACAGTGGGATTCGGGTTGAAAGAGGTTTAAATTCGAAACGAATTTACTTGGATAAACTTCAGTTCCATTTAAATGGAAATCGAAGCTGAAACTTTGCGGATTCATATTTTTATTAGCTTAAAAATGAAACATCAATTACAATGTATACAACAAAATCAGTAGGTAAAGAACGATGTTAATATTTTCCAAGAACACGTTAGAAATTTCTCATTCTCGCCCTTCCGTACTTTCAACATTCAACGCATTGGTTGTGACCGGGGATCTTTTGTGGGTCTACAAATTTGAGCTATTCGTCTTATGTTTGCAGCAATTATGAATCTTATAACGTCAACAAGACGAGAAGGATGATTTATCGTTCACATTTCAGATTTATCTAACAATCGTGCGTGTAAAAAAACACATTTGTTTGACATGTAATTTGTAAAAGATCATTTTACAATTTCATACAGTTTCATAAATCCACCCACGAACATATTAAATTAATTTTTAGTCATAAATACTCACAACAGAAAAACTGTTGCATTGTTTCATGTAAAATGTTAAAGTGCTTATAATTCTTGTACGGCAAAAGTTCTGTAAAACAAAATATCCGACGTCATTATCGCCATTCTAAAATGGATATGAAAGTCCATATCAAACAGTCGCCTTGTATAGTCTTTTAGTACTTTGAAAGTACTAACTTTTAACAGTGCGAGCAACGTACAAAAGCAAGTTCTGACTTTAATTACGGAGATTGAGGTAATTTACGGGTAGTTTGTTTTGTGGTCTTCTTATATATATAACATATAATGCTATTGCAGAGCCTCGAATATCCCTCACTCCTTTTCGAATCGCGGTCCCAAATACAATTCCTTTTACTGTCATTGCAAGTTTATTTGTAAAACCAAAAACACGGATGCTACATTGTTCCGTGAAAGATCGCCCAACTGGGAAATTTCCGACGAAAACGAGAATATTTTTTCCTTCATTTTCAATTGCATGAGAAGAGATGAAACCGCAACTCAGTATCATTAATTTTTATTCCGACAAGCACATTAACAATACCAATGAGGTCAGTGAGAACAAATATTAATATCCGAGTTTTCAAGTTCTTACAGGATTAATTTATTCAAACAGCTTACAAGCTCGCAATTGATCGTGAACATCTAGAGAGTCATAAAGATCAAGGTTCCTATTCGATAACAAGTTTTCATCCATTGGGAATATCTCTGTTAATTGGCTATCACAAACTTGGATGAACGCTTCTTAAGCCATTGCGCACCAACTCTAATTAGAGTGGAAAAAGTTTCTTTCTTCGAGAGAGTAGTGGGCGAGAGAAAGTACGCAACTGATGAAAGTTTCATTGATGTGGCTTGGCTGAACTGCCTTGACCTGGTGACACGTTAATAAGTAGCTTAGATATTCTTTTTTTTTTTTTGTTCGAAGTTTCTTGATTGAAGTGATTTTCATTGTAGTCGTGCGTTGTCGTCGACGTAATATGATTTTAAAGTTACGACGAAAGTTATATATTGAAGCTGATATTCTCATAATAAAACGTTAAAGTTCGATGAAATGGTAAATGGTATGGATATAATCACATAAAAAGTTACAATAAATTTCCATTTAAAAGATGTTTATTCTTTGAAGCAAGCAAAAATTTAAATTACATGATCAAAATTTTCAACAAGTAGTTTAGTCAATATGTGGTCAGACGAACCGAAATCTCAAAAAAATTATTAAAATTATCAATCCACAAATCATAAAAATAAATGGTAAAATTAATTATTCTTTGACGAATGAGTATTTTACCGTATACATTAGAAATTTTTAATAAAATTTATTTGCTACATCCTTGGTAAATGCAAAGTAATAATAAAATATCAATATTTATCCACCAAAAACCCGACAAGTTTTCTCTAAAAACTTTGATTTTATGTCGATTTCTAGCACAGTTTCAAAGCTAATATCCACATTGAAAACTATCCCATCGCGTTTCGAGGCGGTGATATGCTAATCTCACGCCCGACCAAGTGTTCGAAAATCGTTATTTCCGTACGTGACAGTGGAAATGCGAAATTCTACAAGACAAACCGATGCGAGCTGGCTTGATGGATTTTTTAACTAGTATTTTTCTCCACAGTTTTTTTTAATTGGATTCGAAAAAATATTAGAGTAAAATAATAATCAGGATTAGTATTTCTTTTTACAGAGAAGTTGGTCAAAAAGGTTAAAACGAGTAATGTAACCAGCTTTATTATAAAATTTATAATAAAGCTGGTTATTACTCTTTTTATTATTGAATATAATCGTATAACGACAATTTTCAATGCATACATTAAATAGGAAGTGAAAAATATTAATTGGAAACGTCAATATACATTATACGGGGCTCTTAAAAACGTTGAAATATTGAAGGCGATGGACTCATGAAATAAACTATAATTGATAAATCTTCTAAATGTAAAAAAGTTCAGTTCGCGTGATTTCGTTTTTCTTGAATATATGACAGGATTAAATCCTGTTATGTTTTTCGGTCGCAGATTGACATAATAACTCGTATAACAATGAACGTTTAAAACCTCTCCTTAATCAATGACTATTATCAATTGAAAATTTTTCATTGTCAGTCATGGCACATAGGTTATCGCTTAATTCGAAATTCTAAAACGTCTTACTTTTGGTCCAATCACGCCCCGTAAAAAATGAAAAAAATCGAGAAGATGGAATAATTCAGATATGATGAGAGTGAAAACGCGAGACGAATACGTGTGCCTCGTGAAGCGTTCTGCATTTATAAAGCAACGCCGCTGGGATTCCGTGCTGGTGCCTGTAAAATTTTGATGTCGTTGCTTGGCTTAGCTAACCCGCAGAAACTGTTGCACGTGCTTGCCTTATAATTTTTTTATTATTATCCGTGCGTTTACGTTTCTCTATAATGTATGGCAATGATTTTATAACGGAAGTAGCGGTGTACGCTTTTATGAAATAAGCTGAGTTTTTTCCAAATACTTAATTTATATATTGACATCGATTCGAGATTCTAGAAGATATAGTAAATAATTTTGAAGAAGTATCATAATGAATAGACGTACGCTTTTATGTAAAAAACAATAAATAATCTACTTGATCGGAACTTACATAATTACACCAACACTTGAAATTACATTGGGAATGCTATTAGCAAGGTTGCGGTATAATAATAAAGAGGAGAAATTCCCAGAATACAAACGGTCGATGAAGTATTTAACCAGTTTCCAGTCTCTGGGAGAGTGAGTAAATGTACTAAAGAAACTATTATAATTGCAAAACTTCGTGACGATCTTGATAAAAGAGAAGTTTCAGCTACCACCACAACGCAAGGGAATACCTCACTACTGAGCAGAATCAACTTTTTTTATTGCCTTCAACGACTTTTGCGCTTTTATAATGCTTCTCTGATTGCAAACTTGCTATTAAAGCTTGTAATTATTCATCATGAATATTATAGTGTTATAATTACGCCAATGAATTTAAAAATATATTACTACGGAAATACGTAGAATTGTAATTAATTTTCTAATTATTTGCAATTTTCAAAACATTTTTTATTCTACACCGATGAAAGCATTTAAATGTAATTTACAATGCAAAATGCTTGAATTGAATTTTAATATCCATTAGTTGGATTATTATCTGATTTAATTATCAACACTAAAAATATTTTATATTAAAATTTTCATTTAATAAATATCTTTTCGTAAATGCGTTTAGATTAATGAAAATTTAATAAAAAGAGCGTAAAAGAGTTCATCCCCGGCTAATTTAATATAAACCTCGACTATACGCTTGTCAATTTTGCAAGTGCTAAAAACTTCATAGCTCTTCACTCTGCAAGCGCGAAATAGTAAAATCCAATTGAGCTCTTTTGAGTGTACCACGACATTTTCATAAGCGTGCGCGCGCTCAATGTATAAGAGCGAAACTTGAGTCCTGAGACTCTCCTCTTGTTATGATTACGGCCACGACTACGAGGACGACGCCGAGGTGTTGTAAGTTGAAAAAACATTCCAAGTGAGTGTTCAGCTTTGGCAAATTCAACACGTACTTTTTTATTCACGAGAGAGAATATCATATGATCGTGATGATTTAAAAAAGAACAAATCAGTTTACAAATATATCTGTTGAGATTTTAATAATCACATTAAATCAGCTATAAAAAAACCTATGCTAATTTTATCAATTTTTTACTAGCGGCGCTCTTGATATTTTGTGCAAAGACTATATATAATGTAGTAAAAATTAGAAAAACTTATATAATGTAGTAAAAATTAGGAAAACTTACAAAATATATTTTATGTCTTTAAATTCTTTAAAATATATGCTTGGCTATGGTCAACCTGAAAGAAGAAATAATTTTTTCCTTTACATGCATTGTTTTCGACTTAAATGGTAAACATCGTGAAAATACTTTGGTTAATTTTTGCTTTATTTCGGATCAAAATTTTTTCGAATGAAATAATGAATTTATCTATTAGTTTGAATTTCATACACAGTAAAAAAAGAGCAGTATTCTCCGGAAAATATTTGTTTCAAGACATTAATAAAAACAAATTGGTTTTCAATTATAACAAAAATCAAACTTTTATTTGTTTAGAAAATTCTCTCAACGTAACACATATACGTCCTAGATAAAGTCAGCAATCGAATTACATTCCATTTCACAAGCTTTCTCGCCATAGCAAACTTGATTATCATCGCCGAACTTTTTAATTTCCCGGTGGACGGCTGACCGGGCGTCTTATGAATATGCAAAGCGTTCTCCACTTTTTTCTTAATTGATCTTTCCTACTTTTTTTCGTTTTCTCACACGAGTCTCATTTTGCTAGCCAACGACAATAAGCTTTTGTGCAGATCATCCATTCTTTTGAATTCGGGTTGAAATATGAATTTTATCACGCCGCAGGGCACTGACTTGAGAGCGTCTCGTTTTCCAGTCTCTGCCCGAAGGTTTCTTGTCCTTATTTCGCGAGAGGCATACTTTTCTCAGCTTTCGATAAGTGGGTTTCGATTCTGAATTGCAACATTGCTTGGTTTCTTTATTCAAATTTATTTTAGTTAAACCTTTTTCTTCAAAATCTTTTCACAATCAAGTGTAAATCTGATTCTTATTTTTAAAATAATGGCCTCGTTTCCTTATTTGTACCTTTGAATGATTCACATTAATAAAAGTAATAATAGAAATGATCATACAAGTAATAATCAGTAAAGGAATCATTCTGAATCGTTACCCTAATCAATTGTGAAAGTAAAACGTTCATATCACACAAAGAAAGGGTCTAGTCGTGGAAAAAGTCCTTAATCTACTTAAAGCATCAACATAAACATCGCGTGTGCTCGTATATTTAGAGCTAGCAAGATTCGCATGAGGCAAAGTCGCGCAAATATTATACGAGCACAGGCCAGCGTGACGGACGCGAAGCAATTCTGAGAATTGCGATCATTATTCATAAACTTGAGTTAGCAAATGTGAACCACACGTATACAAAACAATTATGCGCGCATCGAGTCCCAAATCGCGTAGGACACAATTTGCTTAATGGATCCGTAACGTCCAGAGTTACACGCGCTAAACATCCAGTTATCTTGACACTGATGAGGCCGGATTGTAATTCGAGACACTGATTTCCATAGTCGCGTTCGATATCCGTACACATTATTAGTTTCCTGTGATATGCTTCGATTCTATTCACAATCGAGTATCTAAAATGATTGAGATCAAACATTGTGAAATTGTAGTTTGCTGTATTATTCCTTTTGAAATTTATTACGAATATTCATAAATTGTCGGTTTGCGTGTTTTTTTCTTTTTGAAAGTCACGAATGTTCATAGAATGCAAAATATAAGTACAAATTTAGATTGATGTTTGTTTCGGGATAAATTATTCATAAATTATCAAGCTTTGTTGTTTCGTTTAAAATGAGCTTTAAGAGGATTTATTTGATACATTATCTTTTTAGAGCGCGGGGTGCGGCATTTTATTTTTGTAAATGTGACTTATTTAAGTAACAAATAATTGATCATTCATCGTTATATATTCGATATTTTACATAAAGGATAGACTCTTAAAACGTGAAAAATGTATAACATTAATTGTAATTGATTGACAGTATTAACAGAAAATAAAGTGATTGAGTAAATAGAAATTATTTATATCTCTAATCCCTAGTTTTTGGAAAAGAGTTGGAATAATCCTTGACAAATGTTATTATTTTTACCCTGTATGTCAATCCCATAAGAATGATCACTTTGCAACCAACGTCAACATTACTCAAATTATTAAATTTAAAAAATAAAAAAAATACTACAACACTGATTCCGCAAATGAAAAAGAATTGGATAAACTAACAGTTCGAAGAATTTGTTTGTGTAATGCTGTGGTGGTAAATTGAAGTCGATTCCTCTGACGTTGACATACAAAGCATCGGCTGTTGAATGGACGCACAGTGTTAATCTCGTGACGCTTTCTGTTGCAGTGAGCACTCGATCAGTACGCAAGTCGAACGTCGAGGTCGTCCGATACGCTGCGAGTGCGGCGAGATTGCTAGGCCATCAAGACCACCACGACGGGATGAAGATAATTCGAGATGTACACGTACCACCACCACTAATACTACTACTACACTATTGCAAATTAGCTAGAAAAGGATAGAATCTCGATCTGCCTTGAGCGTCTTTCCATGGCAATAATTTGGGCTTTACATGTTACTCAATCCATTTCCTAATTTCCGTTTTCATTTTTCATTGGGGATTCCATTGGTTTTTTAAACTTATTTAAAATAAATGGTGATTTCAATCATCGCGACAATTGAAATTGTAACATCATTGGTAAAAACCAGATGGAACTATAGTTTATTTAGTCTGTCGATTAGAATAATACACGAAATAGTACATATTTTTCAAAAGATTACGAGTGATTACGATAAAAAAAACGACAAATAAACGTTTATATTTTTTAAATTTAGTTTGAAAAAGACATTTTCATTATTCATTATCCGATAAATCATTATTTATTTCAACGAGTTTATTAACATCCCACGATGAATATGTCAGCTTTAAATATTCTCGCGTAAACTGTCTCTAATTGTTAAATTAATCAAAGACGCGTCAAATTATTTCGTTTCGAGTTACAAACACGTCGGTCCCAATGATTATTAGTAAGTTCACTGATTAGCCTATTTTTTGTAATATCAACCTGAACATCTAGCACTGATGAAAAAAACACAATATATATTGTGAATTTTATTCACAATAAGTGAATTTATTAATCATTTTCTCTTGTATTTTCCTCGCCCGTGCATATTTCTCTTCTAATTACGCTTGCCTGCAGACATTATTGGTGATAGCCACTCTGATTGGCTTATTTCTACTTCCCGAACTTGGAAAAATCTCGTTAGTCAATTGCCGGTGAAGATATTCACACTTAAGATATCAGTTTCTCATTTTTTTTCTTTTCTCTTCATCTTCTCTATTATGTCATTCTCGTGAAAAAAAGATACAACGAAAGAAGAAAATGGCATGATAGAGTCGATATTGCTGCTGCGGCAGCTGAGTTATTGAGAGCATACTCGATATCTTCGAGGAGTTTGATACTATTGTTGATATTGCATTAACACAGGAAAGATTTAGTTTTCATAAACAAAAAACAAATATTTTTCGTAGGAATGCTGTATTTTGTTCTGCGTGAAAAAATGCTGAAACAGCAATATAATAGTTCATAGTTTGAACTCTAGAGGTCAATTCCCAGTAATACTGATCGAAGTTTTCAAGCATAACGAAGAGTCGACCTAAATAATGTTGTTAACTATTTTACATAATGTACACTGAAAATTAGTTGGATGTGATTAGAACCAATCAGAGGATAAAGTGATAATGGCACAGGCTGTGAAGTACATGTCATTAAAGATACTTTACGATTATAGCAATATATGAAAGATATAAATGGCTGGTCCTATAGAGTTAATGTGAAAAATATGCTTTCAAAGTGCATTATAAGTGTGCCTGAATATTGGATTGTTTGATAAAAATTTTACTTTGAATCGAAATAAAATTATTAACAAGGGTTTATTTTTGCATAATTTAGCATTGAATTCATGTATCTGAGTTTAAAAATAATGCGTAACGAGTTAGTTTTTGGTCAAATTCAGTGTTCTTGAATCAATATCTACGTTATAGGTGCATCTTTTATTGAACCTATAATATAGCACGAAAAAGAAGAATTATGAAATTTTAAGCATTCGTATGCTATTGAGACGCATCGATTTGTAAAATGCAAGGTGAAGCGTGTAGTATGTACATGGACGTGAGTGGGAAGACTGCCAGTATACCTCTTTGCTGAGGTTCGCGCGATAAGGCGATTGGAGACGACGCGCTTGTCGAGGGAACACGGTATAGGAAAACCGAGTGCAGTGAGAAACTTGACGTTGTGAAAGAGGACCTTTGAGATCCCTTTGGTCTTTTCGAGGTCAGTGCATCGTCGTGTAATTGGAAGATTCTTTTATATGATGCATCCTTTATTCGCTATCGGCTTTGTCATTTTTTAAGTTACATACAATTGAATTCATGTGCTTTATAAAAGAAAAATCAGTTCAGCTTTTAAAAAGTGACCTTCTTTCGTTACTTTAATAAACATTTGCATTTTAGTAATTTTGAAAATGGAATCGTCTTCAAAACAAGTAGTAAATTGAAGAAAATAAGTGACATTATATATAAATTATTTCATTTCCAAAACAAAAACAATTAATAGATATTTGTAAATTGTGTTATGTTTCTTGAAGTCACATTAAAATGTTCTGTGATTTTTATTGTAATGAAATCACAAGGAGAGCACAAGGTATACAGATAGTGTGCTATGAGTGTATACAATTAACGCACATAAAAAGTACACTTAGTTAATAGTATTACATGGAATAAAACTTACATTAAATTTATTACATTATAAAATTTCGATGGATAATTTAAAGAAAATGTGAGCAATATTCATAACAACAACAAAATCGATTCAGCTATATGTAGATTATTGACAACTTATTGATTGTTGGGAAATCAAATATTTAAGAAGATGAGTTAATAAAATATGACATTTGATAATCAAATAAATTATTGATGATTAGTAAATATATGAAATACATTAAATTAATAAAGTGTAGTTGATACTTTTTGCTGTGATTAAAATTTTAGCCTGTATAATCATTTATAAATAAAAATATTACATAAAATTTGTCAAAAATTGAAACAACTATTTAAAACATTTATTAAATTGACGACACACTGCCAATGATTTTGTAACATATCAATAGGCAGGTGCTATCATACAGTTTATGAATTTGTAATAGTTGAATCAAAGTTAGAAAGTGTTTGAATTTTAAAAAATAAGTTTTTGGTAATATGTTTTTTCGACATTGAGAAAAACATGATCAACATTTCTCAAAGTTTGAAAAAATGTGATGTCAAACATTGGATAAGATAACTCAAAAACTAAAGAGCTAATCACTTTTCCATCTTTGTTATTTGTGTAATTAAAAGTTTTAACTTTAGTTTCATCATTTATATTTTTGAAAATAGTTAAGTACCTTTTAACAAATAAGAACAAGTAATATTATCTAATCATTTTAACGAAAACACGCAAATCATATCATACCATAATTTATACGTTTAAATGACTAGACAGATTATATTATAACACAGTAATTCACAACATTTATTCATAGTTTCTTATCTTAAGTTTTATTTACTGCTGTTAACATTAAATAAGCTTGAATAAATATTAGTCTTTATGATTATGAGTGCAAATAATGTAAAATTAATAATAACTAATTAGTTTCTTCAATTACGAAAATCTATGATAATTAATAAAATGTTTATCTTATTAATTCAATTAAAATAAAAAAAAAATGTCATTAGGATTTGCAGTAATAACAAACATTAAAGGAACTATGGATAAAAAATAATACAGTAGAAAAAAATGTGATATTATCTACAGTTGATCAGAACAATATTAGCTTAATAAGGCATTGTAATAACTGTTTACAATTTGTTTATTTTTGTATTAATTCGAATGCATAGGTATTAGCTGTATACTAGTCATTTTTGTTTGCTAGGTAAAACCAACAGAACATTTTTATTGTAGCGATTTTATCAGCAAAATCATAAAAATAGTCTACTAATTTGGCATTGATTTTAGTATTATTTACATAATCTACTAAACATTATTTGTTTCTACGGTGCTTCTGTTTACAAATGTATTTGATCTCAGCATTATTTAAGGCTAGTAATTTGAATAACAGGTTAATGATCAATTACATATATAGTATTGTAACGAATCTCATAAAAAAAGGTGAATAATTTTTGTTAGGAATCAAAATATCAAAGTACTGATTAAAAACTGTGAACAAATTGTTGATGTTAAAATACAAATGACTTAATAATTAAATAATTTCTTCAAGTGCTTTTAATCAAGTATTATAAAAATATATTGTATTGTAATTTTTTGTTTGCAATGATCGAAATGCAAAGGTTATTACAAAAATAAATAAATTGAATAATTTCAAATATTCGGTCTTAATATTCAATTGTAATACCTCTCTATCTAGTAACGAAAAGTGAAATGATAACATTTTCAAGAATATATTTTGTTACTATACATTAAACGCAACAATCTATTTTTTAAGATGAACTGTGATTATAATTTATAACAAAGCATATAAATTAGTTAAATAAATTTTATTCAATCATTAAATTATTATCATAAAGTTATGCTTCGTATGAACAGTTTTGTTACTTTTTAACCTCGTACCGAAGGAAAATAACACCAATTTCCTTACTTTGCAATTCCATCTAATCGCTGCTTTGACCCTGGACTTACGTCAAGCATGAAGGCAGTTTGTGTTCTTAGAAGGGCGTGACCCGCGACACCATTCAACAATTGGGCGCGGTTTTCAAGTGAATGGGGTCGTAAGAAAAATTCCATTCCACACCATTGGCGTACATTCATTGACTCGCTTGAAAAGTGGAGACCCTCTAGTTTTAGAAAGAAAACCATGTGCTAGTCCTCATGAGGCTTAGGAAATCGATTAAAATAAACTTGTTATAATTTAAAAAGAATGCCTTATTTGTTGATATGCTCTATGTCTTAAATAAATAGATCATTTAATAACTAAAAGTAGATTCATGCATTATTCAATAATTTATTTATTATTTATTTTATAAATATAATTAATTACCGATATTTATTATGAAACTTTTATAGATCTATTAGATTGATACATGATTACTTGTATACTCAGAGCTCTAGGTTTCGTTGAACAACAATTATTAGAAGACTTGGATATCTAATAACTTTGAATATATCTTAAAAGAAGATTGCCAAGGTCCATCAGAAAATTGTTTAAGTAAGTTACTGTTACAATGATATAGAACTGATAAATTGATTTTGATATAACTGACACTTTAGAAAGCTTATAAAATAGCTTTCTGCAATAGGGGCGGTTCCAATGTAGGTTTTGGAACTGAGACTTACTTTCACTTAATAGATTTATCATTGAAAACTTTGTTACATGATTAATTATTCAAATTTTGATTAGCCGATGTCAATAAGAGAAATAGGTCAATATGCACTTCACTTCCTAGCTACGCCGTTAACAACATGAAGATGAAGTTGTGATCGATCGCTCTCTTCTCAAGGATTCATTTATTTTCTCATGCAACATGCAAATGTATAACGTACTCATCACATGCATACGATTAAATATCTTTAAGAAGAAAATAATAAATTGTTGCATCAATTATTATTCAGAGTTATTCTTTATGATTATTCACGCGATGCAATTGTCTCGAGTATCATTCAGTTAAAATCCTGTCAACGAATCGATTAATCTCAACACAGTAAATTTATCGACAAGATCTTATTAAGAGTGTCGTGGTCGTCGTAAAAAAAAGCTAGGGTTCGCTATAAAACGAAACACTTGATCAACAGCGACTCATAGACGACAAATAGGCGACCAAGATTCTATATAGCGTCTGTATTCAACGCACGTACAAGAAACAGTGAAACCATGGACTATGGGCTCGTCTGTATGGAGAGCGAGGACTGAATCGAAAAATACCACACACAGATCGGTTTTGCGATGCTTTTTCACTGAGAGCTGTAGCCCGGTCTATATTACTTTTTCCAGGATAGGAATTCAAACAGATTTCCATTTGATTTGCTGGCGAATTTTTTTCTATATTTATTGTTTGACTTATAGATTATAAACTTACGGGAATTTGTTAAAGTAAATTGTATTCAAATACTTGGGGTTTATATAATACAATTATTATAATATTTATATAAAATAAAAATATAGGTTTATATATTTCAGGTTTTTTCTTACAAAAGAATCGTCAACCATGCACCTTATAACTGTCAGTGTTGCATTGCGCAAATGTTGCAGAAAAAAAATTAGTTTTATTCTTTTAGAAATGTAAAATTCAAATATGTACGTATTTGAATAGCATACACACTCTCAATAAATAATAATCCAAAAGAATCTTTGAGCAATCAACTAGGCGTTCACTATGCAAATGTGATCATTTCTCTTATTATTCCGTGACAACGGCAATCGCGTGAAAATCACGTCTTTCTGGTTCAATAAATCAGCGCAACATCGTGTGATCGAAAAGCCTCTCTCTCCCCGTATTTGAAATTCCATCGAATTAATGGTCGTCCTGCACGGAAAGAAAAATTCCATCGGCTGTGACGAGCAACACTCTGCTCTGCTATATAGCATTGAATATGATTTTGAAGCAGGTCAACCGAGCAAAGGTTAACGGTCTATGCCTTTTTTACCCGTCGTCTGGAACAACTTCGACCTGAATCGTTTGTATTGACTATAACACTCACAAGCTGACCACCATCACTTCCCAGCGAACATCAACTGTTTAGTGACCTGGCCACCTTTGTAAGCTTTTTGTTTATTATGCATACACGCAATACTTGCTTCTATATAAATCGAAACAATGGTAGCTCAGTTGTTAGGACACGAAGATTCAACTTGGATGGATCGGATTCAATTATCACCTCGGGTACTTTCCATTTACTTTGCTTTGCGAAAGACTCTGCATCAATTCATAAATTGCTAGTCGATGATTTTTTAAATTGTTTATAAAAATATAATCTTTCTTACATATTGTCAAGTAAAATTGATAGTTCCGAATAAACGTAAAGAAACGATTAACATGAACTAGCATGATTTTCTACTGTACGCGTTAAAGCTGCGGCAAGAAGAAAGAAAGATGAGGCTGCATACATGCCCGAGCTTTCAATTGGACTGTTATTGCCGAAGAAGGCGCGTGCCTTGAAAAATCGATTCCAATCGACATCACGATTCAGGACAAATTACAAGCGATAGACAGTAGAATGTAGTTATGCAATGTGCATCTGAGCTCTAGTCAACTCCACTTTTATTTGGTACGATTTTCTTAGAAACTGAAGACTTTTCTGCTTGATATGATTTAATAGACACAATGAAAGTTAGAAAAGATATTGTTCGAACAATTTTATCATTGATATATTAAGAAGTAAAATTGTCAATTAAAATTCAAATAAAAATCTCTTTACTTAAAATAATTATTTTTACTTTTCGAAAATGATAACAGTTTCAATAATAATTTTTTTTAATTAATCAGATTAAAATAATATATTTTCATCAAACCGTTTATTTCATCTTGAATTCTCGAATTGCTGTTTCTCAGACTTTGTGAAATATTCAACTACAAGAATATCCACTTACTCAAAGGAAAGGCGATTCTGAAACGAACAGTTTCTTCCATCAGCGAGAATTTGCCAATTACCACAAACTTCAGCCGCACTACAATACCTCGGCTCTACGAAGAGAAAAGAATACGTAATAAGATCAGAGTTTCTTGTGCATGGTAAGAATGAAAAAAGTTCAGCCGCAAAGTTAATACGAGGCGTGCAGAGGCGTTAACGTGACGAGAATCGGTTTACCACGAGAGAAGAACAACATCTTGCTACTAAAGGAAAATTAGATGTTACTCCGATGATGACTGTATTTTTTTCAAATATTTCTTTATTATGGTTGAAACAACTACTTTTTATTTTATTTAGAAATAGACGTTAATTATAACAATTAAATTTACATACACCTGTAAGTTACTAAAAATTATAATGGTAATAGAAATGAGCTTTTTTTTAACTTATTGTTTTACTGTGTACTTGTCGAATTTTAATATTTATATTACTCTTTGTTTTTATGAGTTACAGAAAAATATGCACGTCATGTGAGTCAGTTGGACTAAATATGAAATTGTGACGTACGTTAATGAACTAATCATAAAATCGATATCACTATAGTTAATGTCCTGAAAACCCGAGTCATTTATGATAATGAATTTTAGCTTCCCTTCACCGACATAAACATAATTCACCATTATGTAAGGTCAGTGAGATACCTCTTTAAAATTCACACAACATACTGTTCCATATTACTTTGTTTTCAATTAAAAGTATCCCGATGTCGTGAAAAAAATTCAATAAAACATTTTGAAACAACTTTTCAGTCTACCCCTATTCAATTACAGTATTGCAACTGACAAGTATTCATACTTAACGACTAAAACATGCGAGAATGCGTGGACGAACATTTAATTGAATGAGAGTAAGATGAACGATCGATACAAGAGCTTATCGAATCCCCTGCGTTTGATGGATTGGTCCTCACTGAATGTTCAATGAGGTATTGTATTGCTTGGATGATGCCTGTTAATTGAGGTTTAAAAAATACTGAAAATTGTAAAATGGAGTATAAATGGAAGTTGTATAATTTCTAACTAAGAACCAGACTGTTAGCCTATACAAAGGACAAAAGTATCATTAAGCTATTGTCATTATTCAATATTTTGTGAGAGATTGAACATCATATAATTACTGGACATCGTTAAACTAATAGAGTTATCACGTGGTTATTATTACACAGTATCGACTTTCACCTGGTTCTCGAGTATTATAAACACTCATTCAGGTTTCATTTTCATTTCTACAAGTTTAGCAAAATGTTTCTAAAGTTCCAAATGATTAATGCAAAAGTGTTTGAGGTGATCATAAAAAACTTGAATATTTGTAATCCTATGAATTTCTTCAAAATTATCAAGATGTTCGCAAAAATTTTCGCAGTGTGGCCAATAAACGCTAATAATAAATTTTGGCAAATATATTTATATCAGTTTATATGGTGGTTTGCTACATTAAACAATGCATTTACTATTATACCGTTATTTATTTCTGTTTGTGTGTATCGACGAAATAAAATTCCATTTTTCTTTGCGTTGATGGAATTAATGGTTGCTCTAGAAACATTTATAACTTTCGTCAATTGTAGATATCAACAAGATAAATTGAAGGTAATTGTGGTGATTTTTTCGTTCTGATAATATGATACTTTTCGTATCATGAACAAAAATGTTTTTTTACAACTGATTAATGTATTGTTTTAGAAATTGTTTAGCGTAACCGAAAAAAGTATGTTTTACATAAAAAATAAAAGACCAAATATTTTAAAAAGCAGTTCAAACGATGTTTTCAAACTTCATTCAATAATGATGGGGGTGTGTATGTTAGCGCAAGGATTGTACACTTATAAAGCTTTACAGCATCAAAATTTACCAGGATCGGCCTGGTATCCATTTTCAACCGCTTATCAACCAATGAACTTAATAGTGCGGCTCCATCAGTTATGTGTGATTTACAGTGGATTGATTATAACGATTGTTGATGGCTTATGCTTTTTTTTACTATATTACATAGCTATTGTAATGGAACTTTTAAAAGAAGATTACAAACAAGTACGCAGTAATGCACAAATGAAAATATGTGCTCGAAGTCATCAAGAGATTTTGCGGTAAATTAAAAATGAAAAATTACGTTGATAGAAATTAATTCTTCAAGTTGATTTTCAAAATTTGATTTAAGTTTTCTAAAATCATTAAAGTGTTTGTATTAATAATAATTTGCCTAATACTTTTTTAGATTTCTAGAAAATGTGAACGAGTCCTTCAAATATATTTTTGCAAAGCTAATGGTTAATTACTTCGGCTATTTTATTGCCAGTAGTTTCATAGTTCAGCGCGTAAGTTTCTTTTCATTGTTATCAAATGTCGGTCGTAGTTAAAAGATGAACAAAAACAATTTTTGCAGGAAGGGATATCAACAATTGGTTCCAAACTATTTATTTGTGTATTAATCGAGGCTGTACTCAGATTGTACGTTTACGCCCTTTGTTCCGAAAGAGTTATTGAAAAGGTTAGTCTTATTACCTGTTAAGTTCGTGGCCACGTATTTTGCATTAAAATATATTTTCATGTAAAGTAATAAATATATGATTAATGTTCTTTTCTAGCACGCGCAACTGAATTATATAATGTTCGAAACACTTTGGGATCAGCGATCAAGAAAATCATTTCATTCTTTTATAATAGTAATGCAAAGATGTCAAAAACCTTTGAGGATTTTACCTAATAGAGTGATTTCAAGCGTTAACAAGAAATTCTTTTTAGAGGTAAGTTATATAACAAATCAAAATATTAATTTTATCATTACTATATACATAAATATTCTCAAATTCATTTTAGATGTTTGAGATGGCTATTTCATATTTCATGGCACTTCGAGCAATACAAAAAAAATCTGACACTTCTTAAAGTAACTAAAAAAATGCGCAAGAGAAGTACAAAATATTTAAAATAAATTTGATTTAATAGTATACTTTTCTTTCAGATCAATAACGCGTAAATTACTGTGAAGTTGAAAATAAATTATATCTTTACTGAATCAACGATTACTTGGAAGAAAGTGATGAACGGAATAATAGAAGGATAATTACTTCAATGTGATCGACTTCGTCATTCTATAGATATAAGGCTTTATAAATATAAGAGGAAAGGATTGATAACGATGGTTGATATACTATGAAAAATTTATTTTCCATCGAAACGGGATACATTATTTTTTTATTAAACATTTTATCGTGTTTTACTTACAAGACTTTACAATCAATTTAAAAGTAACGCAAAACCATAAAATCGTATAAAATAAATGACCGTCGCATTTATCAGTGGTGTGCAATTGGCAGCCTGATACGTAAATTTCACAAACAATACCAAATTAAATTTCGTATCAATTTACATGTCGGCAATGATTAATAACAACGCAATCTTAATTAAGCGCTATGGCGTCGTACATTTCCTTTGAAGGAAACAGCGCTAATCGGTTTACAATAAATCGAGAACAAAGTCTTTCACTTACCAAGCTGAGCGTACAAAGATACATGCTTTATTGAATTATCGTTATGTCACGTTCAATTACAACATTTGTTCGTTATTTTACTTCTGTATAAAAATATATTTTTCTTTGTAGATTTCTACAACATATTGAAAACTATAGTTGAGTAAAAATTTTACAATTAAGAATAGTTTAATGAATATATATATATGAATAAAAATATGTACTTAAATTAACTAGTATAATAATCAAATAAAACTTGTATCGCAGCTCAAGCTGGTTCGGATAATGATTTCGAGTTTTTGAACTTTAAAGTACTAGTAATTTATTTGATTTATATCTACATACGTAGTTATAAAACTGAATTCATCATTTTATTTAGACATTGTAACATATTATGACTAAGTAAAAAAATTATCGCAAACTCTCTTGTTGAATTCATAATATTTCAGCCACTCAAACATTTTATTTGCAAGAAAGGGTTAATTGTATTGTGAAAGTCTTAACATTTAGATTGAAGATTATGAATCTTAATAGGTTTCTGATGATTTTTACAGACATATGTACAACTTGTCATCTTGTGTAGAAACCTATATTGACATGATTTTCTTGTTAGGTGTCTCTAATTTAGTCGAATTACGTAAATCTTTTTACAAAAGGTTATGAGGTTTGATACGAAGATCGGGTATAAAAGGTGCACGTATAATTCAGACAACAGTTGTCTTTATTTTTAATATTTCTATCAACAATTTACATCGTTACTTTTATGATAAACTTTCATAGAATAAGCCTCTTACACGGACTTATCATTAATTAGAAAATCTTCTTTTTCAATGATAAACCGAAAGATATTTACTTTGACAGCAATTTAACTTTTATTAAATATGATTCAAATACTATAAACTGTTTTATGTAGTATTTATTAACAAACGTTATAGAAGGATATCTGCAATTTTAACATAATTTAAACGTGCACTTGGTATACCGAGGGTCTTCGAACTATCAGGCACTCCGCTGAAAATTATCCAACAAGAATAGGTCTATTATTATTCATTCCAATAATTGATCCTAGTTATCTTTGGTACAAGTCTTTCCCATATATTCTTAATTCGTAACGCTCACTTACATGTTAAAAATGTCACTAAAAATAATGCAATATGTTCAACTTCGTTTACAGATTTATTCAACTAAAAAAGAGTAAGGAAGCGATGGTTATAAAGTTTATACTTTTAAAACAGGGATATACTTCGTACTTTTGGAAATAATCGGTCTACCCATGTAGGATCTTTCAGTTTATTTAATGTAGTGTAATAACGGAATGCATAATCGAAACGTTGACTGAACATAGTTATTTATTAATCGCATGATCAAGAAACATATTATTCATTCATTATTAACGACTTGCATACATTTTTGAGTTGTTGGGATTGTTAAAACGAATTCACTTATGTTTACGTATTTCCTGCAGTAGACTTCATACCTTCAATACAGTTTGATAAATTGTCGTTTCGATTATACAGTTTCACAGCCGTAAATTGAATCTCTTCATAATGGCTATGCGATAAAATTATTTGTAAATTGTAGCAATGTAAAACGACAAACTTGTAGCACGAAGTAACTAAATCAAAGTGTTGAGAAAAACTAAAAGTGAAATAACAGTTCCTTTGTATGTTATTAGAATAATATTCCCAGAAATGTTACTTCTTACACTATTTACAAATTGATATATTTATATTTTTTACAACTAAGTCGAAGAATGACTTTCTCGTATGTTATTGAAATCTTGTGACACATTCTTTCATAGATCAAACATTATTCTCGAGTAATTTTTCACAGATTTACAAAAATCGCCGAGCAAAATGAATTGTCAGTCCAGGCGATAACTACGTACTAAATACAAACACACTCCGCTGTTCACATTTTTCTCAACAATTGTAAAAGTGTTCTTTTTCATACTGCATTTCTGATTTTCTTTAACTACCCTGATATCCTAGCCAATCTAAGGAGAATCTCCGCCCACAACACTTATTTGTTAACAATAATTGCGGGATAAATTGTTTTAGTTTGCTACAAATAAGATTGTCTGCATTTTGGATCGTACCGTTTGATTGTGACTACAATTTTAAATATTTCAACTTTTAATTATCATAATGTAAAGCTGCAGATCCGACAATTATACAAATAATGTATAACATTGAGTGTGACAAAATTAAATATTTAATAAGTTTGTGATAAATAAATCTCCATTTCAATATCTAAAGTATAATATACTTTTCTTCGCGTAGGAGAATGATAAGTCCGTGTAACATATGTCCTTTAAGATTTCTTTCCCAGCCAGACTTATAAACTTACAACGGTACGATCAAAAGAATTAATGATTCTCCCGTCACGCAAAAAGTCCTTGAATTATCATCATCATTCACTTTCACACACTATCAGCAACATACGCTCCGTATGTACAAGTTCTCGAGGTGCACGCCATTCAAAAGCAGTACTTGCGCGAAGTGACCTCGGTTACTGGACTTAGGGGTCGGCCAGTTGCACGAGACACGACCCCCTCTTCCTGTCAGCCATAGTAATAACTAGTTTTGTTGGCTGCAAGACCAGCTCGTGAACCTTCGGCTCTCAATATTGTGTGTAAACTGTCTGTGCCGACCATGTGGTTACCCAAATCTACGCGCACTCCTGTGCCCAGAGTATGCGTCGACATTAATGTATTAGTATTTGGCGACAAGGGTATCCTTGCATCCGTATAGTAACGATCGCCATGCAGACGTTCAGCTAGCTGTGTCTCTGGTAATCTGTGAAATGAATAATTGACCTTAATAGAATAATATTGTAGAAACTGCAGATTTGTTTTTGTGACTGTTGTAGGTAGTGTTACGTAGGATGCTGATTTTCAAAATTAAAAATGAATTAACTTAATTAGGATCACGTGAATTTATCTTATTTGTTAGCACGTTTTAATCTATTCGATAAGTACGTATGTCCGTCACTGGATATTTATCAAGATTAGTTAAGATCGAATTACTGAGGTGAAAGATCGTTCTAATTATGTTTTCTCACTTTGAAAGAACAACATTTGACAATAAGGTCAACTTTTTAATCGAATAACCAAGTGTATGTCTTTCCGTAAGCCACAACTTCACTTATTACTTGTAGACAAATATAGTATTGAGATTGCCGCTCGCTCACCCAGAAGATGGTACCTAAGATAGATCAAAGACACATGCTATATGCCCCATCGCTGTGTTTCTAACGGTAAAGCTCTTCAGTTTTTATAATAATTGTCAAATATTATTAATTTAGCATTATGATTCCATCAAAAATAAAATAAAAATAGATAGAATAAATTTGCTGTAAGGCGAGATTTTGTTAAATTTTATCATATAAATGATCAATTTTTAAAAAGAGTTTTCAGAAAAACCTCACACGGTCGAACGTGAGCTTGCCTTTTAAAGAAGAATAACGTTTGAAAAAGTATGGATTACCTCGTGTCCTGCATAGGAACTGGCACAGGAGTTGTGAGATCGATGTCGGCGTCGATCTCAGAAATGTCATCAGTGAAACCGTTGGGCAGTGACTCATTGTTCGTGTGAAATTTGGCGTCGCGTTTCGCACGGTGACGGCTTAGCAAAAGTCGACCGATCACCAAACTCAGCAGCAGCAAAACTCCAATAGCTACTGATACAATCACGTATAGGTAGAACTTTTCTTGATTTTCTGTGAATGATTGAGCAAACATTTGTAATTACTCGTTTTCGAACTTGAAAGAAGTTTTATTATTATTCTTAATTATTCCATGTATTTAAAAAATACTTTATAAACACAGTAAATAGTAGTAAATAAATACGACACTATTTCATTATTGATTATTCAGCTACGCGACCTGGAAAAAAATTATCACCAGCCATATATTTGATCAATAAAAATGTATTTGATGACTTTACAAAAATAAATGTGTTTGAATCGTTTAAACATTCATAAAATATTGTTAGTACCAATCTACACAATTAGGAAAAATAAAGTACATGCAAATTCACATGGAATCTAATCTACTTTGAGAAGAAATAAGATCGTGAAAGAAAAGTAGCGCAAAAAGGGCAAACACTTTCAGATAACAGAGATAATAACGCAAAAAGTTCAATTTCATAATTCACGTCAAATCCAATCTCTTACAAGCAGGTAAACCAAACACTAAGGCAGAGAATATTGTCTCTTGTCACGCACTCCTACTCTATTCAACCTTAAGATACCAATTATGATACTGACCTTGACATCTTTGTAAATGAATTCATGAAATACCTAAAAGTTTTCAAAGCATCGTAATAAATCCAATACAGACTTCTCTGCTCAATTTGACAAAATGGGATCCATTCTTCTCTATCATAAAGTCAAGTATTATGCAGTGATAATATTATGTACGTCGAATTAATAAATCAGCTTTTCCATTGTCATTATCACGTAAATTTCTCGAAGTGAAATAATAGTTTCATCACTACCGATACGAAGGATCATTATTTAAAACAGAAAGAAAAAGAAACAAGGAATCCCATGACCCTAATAGTCCTCCATCCAAACAACCATCAATAAAGCTCAAGTTCAGCGACCTCAAATCGATAGCAAGCATTCGTCGGTAATACAGAATTAATAACCCCTCCCCTTTCATCCGTCCTAATTTACTTACGTGCGATAAAAGCGTAGGCGCTGATCCACTCGTTGAGGTAGTTGGAAGTAACGTGAGCCTCTTCCTCGACGACAGAGCTGGCAGTGCAGTTGGTTGTGGTTGTCGATGCCATCGGTAGACGGCGCTTGAGTTTTCTCTCCGTGCTACCGACTGCGTTCAGACTTTGTAGCCGTTTCCCGACTGTGTGTATAAAACCGACCGAGCCATAATAACACTCCTTTCTCGTTTTCCGATAATATTTTTCTATCGCCGAAATTTTCCAATACAATGAATTTTTCGAAAAGATTACACATCACATGGTTTTGGCATGCACCGATTAATGACAATTTTATCTGCCTCATCTCATTTCGAGATGTTGGGAATTTCATGTACATTTACACGAAATTCGCGCGCATTATCACGCCGTGCGTCGGACATTTAATAAATGTAATCGAAATGTGCAATATTGTAAAATTACATTGAAATGACATTGTTTTAATCTGATTTAAATAGTAAATGAATTACCATCATAAATTCAAGTTCGATTAACGTGGAAATTAAACATGTAATTCATTTATCCAAAAAGAAAATACTCGGATGAAGCGAATCTCTTTCGGTTAAGAATTCTTTATCCCCAAATGTAATTAAAAGTACAAAAGTATAAGAACATCGTAGAGCATAAAATTCGACGGTTTAGAAGTAATTACATTCTCGGTTGCGACTTAAACGAATTATACATATATGTATTTTTGTGTTCTTCTACCGTTCCACCTCGTTTGTATATAATAAAGAGAAAAAAAACTCAAAGTCGGGAAAAATTTCGGCGGTGAACTTTTTAGGAGTTGAGAGATACGCTCACAAAAGTAAGTAGAACTAGAGCTGTAAAAAGCCTCTCTCGCTCGCTCGCGCGCGTGCACGTATAAGAAATAAAAGCAGTGCAAGCGTGTATATGTGACGGATGAGAAGGATTATGCTGTGGTTCGCGCATGCCTAGTATACAGTAATATGTATACGTATTTGTGCATGGATGTATGGATAATGTTATATATAATATATATATATATATGTATATGTATATAGCATAGATTAATATATTGACATGGATGGCTTTTCGACTTGTAATTACAGGTGCTTATTTACAAAGACAGTTTTTCATAATTGGTTTTTGACGGTGATTTATATCATCTTATTTATTTATCGCAAGATCATACTTACTATATGTTTTGGAAGGAAACATACTGATGGTAATAGTAACTGGAAATATGCTCATGACATTGGACTGCAGTGCTCTTTACTATCACGAAATTATCATTCTACTCCGATAACAAAACTATTGAAAAATTAATGACTTTTCAAATGTTTATACACTTAAACTATGTTGCGCATATTCAATGGAAAATTTGTGTGACACACATTACAAGGCGCGATTAAATGATACTAGTAAAGTTTAATGTTTTAGGCATGTACATACTGTTGATAAATCTGTTACGTGATTTAAGCTGGTTAAAAATTGTACCTGTAAACTTTTTATGATTTATTGGGTTATTTGAGAAATATCACGAATAATCTATTTTTCAATCCTAGATTAATATTTTTGAAAATATGTTTTGAAACGTTGCAATTCTCGCGAATGTTTACTTAGCTGTAAGTCGAAAGCTAAACACAAAATCTTAAATGTCTACTGTGCGAAGGGAGGGTGAGATAGTAAACGTAATTTGAATACATAGAGTGACAAGGTCGATATGAAGGAGAATGTAAAATTGGACAACGAGAACACGCAAAAGAAATGAATTATAGTCTCTTTTTTATATCTCTCTTTCTCTCTCACACACACTCTCTCACTCGTTTTTCCCAACTATATAGTAAAAGGATCATTTTAAATGAATTAATAAATGCAAAGTAAAGTGCTGTTCAGTGAGGATGAAAGTGCATAAAACGCTCGATTGCCTCACTCGACTGTGGTTAATATTGACATTGCGAGTGCTGTATAGAAGTAGATTACCCCGATATTTCCCGCTTATCAAGTATTTACAGTATTTATGTACAGATTTCTTATGGAGAAAAAAATATATATACACATATTACGATAAAGCGAGGTAAAAGAGAGAGAGAGAGAGAAATCTTAAAATCGTGTCATCGTCGTTTTTGCTTCGTCGATGAATAATACAAGTGCGAAATCGCTTGTAAGCAAGCAATGAAATCGAGAAGTAGACAAAAAACTTACGTATTTTTCAGCAGCTAGATAGAGGTCATTGGGAAATTGCACATTAAACAAACATTAAATTTGAGGTGAGATTGCTTATAATTCCAAAGACAACACTTTTTCAGTAATATGTCTGTTTTATGCACATATATCAATTAACTAGTTTTTAACTCGTTGATCAAGTTTGTCGTCACTAAGAAAGTTTTCGGTCAGAGCTACGTATTTTTGCCGCATATGAATTAATAATCGTTTTGTAATCGCATTAATATTCAATCACTGGGAAGATATCGATGAGAATTGAAGATTTGAAATTTGATTTCCACTAATATATTCTTAAACTTTGAGATTTTTTGTCTAATTAAGACAAACCATGGTGCTTATTTGGAGTCTTAACATGATATTAAGGGCGATGTTTTACCATTTTTAATAGATAGTATAAATTTAGAGTAATCATTAAGTAAAAGCCTTCCAAAGTGATATTCAGTCATCTCTTATTAATGATTTGAACAATCCAAGTTTTGAACCACTCGCGTATGGATAAATAGAAGTATGTTATTAAATCCATTCAGACGACTTTAAATCACCCACACGCAACTGTATGAAAAAATCAAAAAGCTTTAATGAATTAATGAGTACATGTTAAAAAATGACAACATTATTCGACTTTCCTGCGAACGTAGGAAAGTTTAATTAGACTAGAGTTGAAAATCACCCGGGAGCGTACGCACGCCAGACTGAAATACGGCATGACAATTTTCTGATTGAATTATTCGCGCGAGTGACGCGCCACGGCGCAGAGCAAACAAAAAGTAGTTGCGTAAGCTGTCTATGTAGGCCGATTTTTTTTACGACTTAGCAAAAATGAGTGTGATTTTTCTAGAATGGAAGATATAATGATACGAACATTTTCAATGTCGCTACACCAAATATATGAAGCATGCTTTTGACTGATATAATTTGTATATGTAATGATTTCGAGACTGACAATAATTATAAGTCTTTTTCGTTATAACTTGATGGTATTACATTTATTCGCAAGAGTGGATTTATTTAGATAAAGTAGTTACTATGAGTAAAATATGTTTTGTTTAAATAACTATGAAAATATTGAGAAATTTATCAGAATTCTAATTTTAAGTTAATTATATATCTTTATGAAAAACATGAGGATATAATTTTAGTCATATAATACCGTGAATGCAGAAATATTTTTAAAGTCAAATCGAAGAATAAAGCCTAGCAACCCCCTCCCCTCTCACGAGTGCATAAAAATTTGAGTTCGTAAACATTTTAATGTGCTGACTCGCGCTAACGTTAATCTAAATGCAAATTAGTGCAGTAACACGACTACGTAGTTCGTTTGCAATATGTAAAAAGTTTTTTTTTCAACTGCCTAACCAATCAAACGTTTAGTAGCTGAAACTTTTTCCAAAGATATATAATGTCACACTAGTTGACGAGGTGTTTAATTCGTGAGTTGTTTATAGTTTATGTACTCGTAAATTATCGTTGTTTTAACTTTTTAAATAATGTTATTTGATGCTTCAATGTCATGTTTACTCTATGTAAAACGTTTCTTTATCGGATTGAATTTTGTTACATATAACGCCAGTTACTGTTAGCGAGTTTCTAACTTTTTTTTTAATTTAAATATTTTATTAAATATTAAATAGTACTGGATATTGAAATTGACGGTGCTACATTTGTGCAAAATCAATGCTTTCATAGACAACAGTATTGTTGTGAAAAAATTTCTTCAATTCACAGCATCCAATCCTTTATTTATCACAAAAATATGTAAATATTGAAAAATACCTGCATTATTGTGAAAGTTTGATATGCAGAAAGTAAAAAATATTGAGAATGAGTGAAATAGCGAGAATATTTAAGATATCCTTTATCTGTGTGAAAGAATATTACATTTTTTCATAAACTGTACTTTTATTGAAAAACGAATATGCGTAAATGTATAAATAATTTCGTTAATTTAATTTGATTTACATATTTTACGAATTTCTACAAACGTTAAAATAAATGCATGTTATGGATAAGGAAATAAAAAAATAACCATTCTTAATTTCGTTAATATGAAATTTATGCCAGACAATTCATCGCGAGAAATGCTATTGACGAAGAGATGAAGTATATCCTACCGAATAACCTAATCTCCACACTCAGATAAGACGGCCATTTTTAGTAAATCCGCTGGGAACCAAGCTTAATCAAAAGCGTTCTTGGCATTTTGTGAATTGAGCCTCATTTTCGTGCGGTCGAATCTCGAGTTTCGTACGCGTAATCTCGTTTTATGCTCGTTCACTCTCTTACTACCAATTACGCTACTTCAATTCCGACGTTATTTTATGAAATACATTACAGATATTTTGTTTTACTTAATTGAGAAGCCTGAGCAATGTAAATGGTGTTATTGGCAATATCTATGAAGAATTATCAAATTGACCAAACGAGATTTCAATACTATTCCAATATTACATCTGTTCTGAGATTGTAATTCTAAGAATAGATTACAAAGTAAGAAGTTCAAAGCTTCTTACTTAGTAATATTATTTTGTTATATTTAAGTTGGTACCTATATTTTTCACATTTTCAAACTACAACAGTATCGTAAGTAAATATATTTCAAAAAATTCTGTAAACTGTAATAAAAATATTCACACTCAGAAAAATAAGCTAATTATTTGAAAAATCGCGAGCCCACCAATTATACCTTCCCCACAATTTACACGCACTTTTGTTCATCGGCGTTTATTTTTGTTGCAAACTCTCGTAGTGTAGCAGTTAACACGCACGAACCCATTCATCAGAGTCTGAAAAGCAGCGCGGTGGCGTACGTTCGGTTGCGTATAGAGAAACACGCGCATGCTATAGTTTGATGTTACGCTACTCGAAACAAGACGACAAAGTCGTTCAATTGAAAGGTACGTTCAACTCTCGCGAGACACTGATTACCTTTGCACTATACTCTCGCGCCATTAGCCTCGGTTTTCAGCAGCTGTGTAATTAAATAATTTCAAAGATGGAATTTCAACAAAGTTGATCTATACACTGTCGAAAACTTTGTATACAATAATTTCGTAAATCCATCTGCGTGCGATGACGGTACAGGATATATTTTCTATGCATAGACTTTTTGCCGCCTTAGCGATTCTTGCCCGTATACTGAAAGTTTTCAACGAGCCAAAAAACTTGCTGATTCGGCAAGTTACGAAAAATATATGAAGCTAAATCTTTTTGAAATTTTACACTTTACGTGTATGAGCTTGTTACTGAACGAATATGACCGATTTTATTTTCCAAAAAGATACGTTTTACATTTGTGTTTCATAAAATGAAATACAATTATTTTGCTATGGTGTTTTTTTGTTTATTCCATTTAATTAACACTTTGACCATTTAATACTGGATTAATCGTTGTATAAATTAATGAAACAGGGCATCAAAGTCATTGACAACATAATACAGTTTTCGATGTTTTTAACAGAATAATACAATTTTACCAAAAGAATAAGACTATCGGAACTATTCCGGAGATATCTAGATGTCTTTTACAATAAAAATGCTTTAAAGCTTTTTAACAGCAGCAGGTTCGCATGGCTTCGCCGGCATATCGTTTCAACGGAACAAAAAGCTCAACGACAGAGAGGGAAAATCCTCAGTGCGCACGAGTGAGCTCAACTCTCAAGTTCATCCGACTTTGCAAGTGCGTTACCTGAAGGTGAATATTCGCTGATCCGCGGAACGCCTCTTGAACACCATTTACTTGAGTTAAATGAGAGAATAAGCGTTTTATTAATTTATTTTTGACATGTTGGATAAAGAAAATATTTTCATTTCACCAAAAATGACTTATGTACTTTCTGTTTATTATACCAAACATTTTATAAATTTGATGAAAGGAATTTAGATAATGATTTTTTTTAGAATAGCTTGTCTACGAGTTTGATAAATGAAGAGTATTAGACCTGGAAATGTATCAAAAGTGGCTTAAAAAACGAAAGAAGGCGCTGTAATAAAAAAGAAAAAAATTACTGGCGTAGGAACGCAACTAAAGTAAAACTTTAGCGTAAACTGTTTATTTACTGCGAGAACGTGTTACTGAAAACGTAGCACCTGCTTGCTAAGCCAACGGCAATACGTATGCGCGTGTAAACACAAACAACGACGTACAGTGAATTGAAGTAGCGCTACTCTTTTGCTACTGAATTTTAAGCAAGAATGATCCATTGGCCTAGAATTATTAAAGTCTAATAGTGTCTCAAGTGTAGAGTTAGTAACGTTCATTTTAGTTTACGAGTTTGTACAATTTGTGTGTTTTTAGAACAGCCAACCGTTTTTATTATTGTCGGAATTATGAATGATATATTGAAGATTCTAAAGATTCTTTTATTAAAAAACGTATTTTATCAAACCTCTTTTTAACTATACAAACGAATATTTATTTAAGTAAAAAAATCTAATTACTCCTTGTTCCTTAAAATGTTGATCTCTTCTTTACCTTATTCTTGATATTTTCAACAGCGCGAATATCCGAGTTTTATATCGGCATTAAATTCAAAAAGGAAATAACTGTCGAGAAAGTATATTTTCGCGACGAATCCTCCAAAGATTTACATTTATCCTCTTACTAATTACCCTGCTTTCTCTATCTTTTCCCCAGAAAAAATTCCTTGGCCAAAGAAGCTTAGCTCACGCGCACTACTAATAGTTTTTATAAGATTGGGTTTAAGCTTATTCCAACTTTCCTCGGCGTGTCTTCAATTTTTGAGACATTGAAAAAAAAAACAAGATTAAATTACTTTAAATTATAAGGAGAGCTTTCAAGAAAAACATAATACATATCACGGCTATCGTATAAGAATCCGATTAAAAGCTTATTTTATTTCAGACGAGCGTTGGCTTTAATAGTACGTTTATAATTGCTTAGTTCTTATAAGAAAAAATGTATATACATATAAATAATTCCTGTTTTATACTGTAATTAAAATAAAGTACCTCGTGTAAAACTAGAGTCATTGACGACCCTTCAGAATAACAAAATAGCCTTTATTGGAGCATTGGACTTTTCACTTTTCTTTTCAATGTTTAGTGAACCATGAAAAAGTACTTTCATAAAGGAATACTTTATCAATCCATTTACTTCAATTTCTTTGAAGTATAAGCTCACATGGAAAAAGTTACAAAATGTAATATGCAATTCAACATTTATGAAATCCATTTGAAAAAATTACTAACTCATTGAAATTTCAGCTCCAACAGGCAAACAACGGTGCATGAGGCAAAAAGCTTCATCGGCCGAGAAAAATTGGAAGATATATACATGCCATATAACCAAGAAAATGTCGAGTTTCGTAGAAGAGAATTTTCTCGAGGGTCAAAGTATTTTGTAAGTGCGTATCGATCGACGCGTCGATCTTCATTTACAGCGTAATTACAGGACGAGCTAGACCATCATTGTTTCTTTTGTCGGCGATAAATTGACATGGGTTAATGCTGCGACGAAATTTAACATAAGAAACGTAACCTTTACATTAGCACCGGAAGAACGGTATTTTAATTTTGATAATTGAGCTGTACGTTTGTAAAACTAATCTTTTTTTAATTCTTTTCTTTTTGCAAGTAAAATACATATTACGAGATCTAAGTTACAATTATACACCGTTATTCACATTGGATGTTCTATTCATGAGATGGTAATTATAATGAGGCATTTTCGTTGGAAATTATGAGGTTGCCTCCAAGCCACTTATTTATTGTACTTAGTATAACGCAAATTAGTTGGCAAAAACCGCTTGTAATTATTATTTCATTATTATCCAGTATAAAGACATTATAAATTACTTACAATCAATCGAGTAAATAATTATGACCCCCAATTATCAACGAAAGAGTACATTATAGGTATTTATCGTTGGAACCATGGCTACTTTGAATAATGCAAAGTGACGTAGATAATTGCAACACACAGGAAGCCAGATAAGCGAACAAATTTAAAAGCTATCAGAATGGCTGCACGCGCTCGGAAAGCCATTAGCCATTTACACGAAATAGCATCGCGCTCGTACACATGAGTTTCTTGCTAGCTTTGCGCACTAAGAAACCTCCGCGTGGCACGTGATGTAATAATTTATAAACCTTTTTAGTAATTATCGCTTTGTCATTCTTGGAAAGTAAACAACCTGGTTAATGACTCTCTAGGAAGTAGATCATATTTTGAGCAAATTTGAGGTTATCTTAAATTATGAAGTGAGTCAAGGGTCCTGTACACGATATTATCTAAAGACAATATTTTCAACATTTATTCAAGAGTATTTTCTTCAGTTTCGTGATTTCAAGATTTGAATTATAAACAAAAAGAAAGAAAATTGTAGTCACTAATCTATAAAGTACAAATATAATATTTACCCCGCATTCAGAAGAAACTATACTTGGTGTTTCACTTCAAATACTTAAGTTTCAATGATTTTAAATTTTTCGTGGCTCTCGCGATTTCACACACGTCGATGAGGACGCTCGATAAACTTTACAAACGACCAGTTTTTCTCTCTCTCTCTCTCTCTCTCTCTCTCTCTCGTGTTTATCGAGAATGCGAGCGGCCATTCGTTTTATTTCTCACGATCGATCTTTTTCCACGTGCCGCGGCGCTTACGGATGTAAATTACTTTTCGAAAAACTGTTCGTCGATCTTGTTTCCTTCGACTTCTACTTTACGCGAAACTTTTATTTTGTCGTTTTTATCGGTTTTTTCAAAGAAATATAACTGACAGATATTTTTCCAATGCATTGGATGTGTCTTGGTAACGCTGGTTATCTCTTCTAAAATTTCAAGAGTAAAACTATTGAAAAAAATTTATTTTTATAAAACGCTGAATAAATTTTAAAATAATTGATTTTTTTGTTATTTTCTAATTTGGATTATTGTTATAAAGTTCGCACCAATATTAATTCTCATTATTGTTCGTTTTTTATTCATGAGAAATTTAATAGGAAATTCTTATAACCTTTTCAATGTAATCCACCTCGAATGAATTTTTTCTTGTCCTCTTATTAACTTGAATACGGATATTTTACAAACGGTAGGCCGATAAAGCACAGAAAAAAGGAGCTTCTAAAAGTGCAGGAATCCTTTCAATTAAGTATTACCAGTTTCATTCTCGTGTGAAAGAGAGAGAAAGGGAAGAGAAAAGGCCTCTTCACAGGCCTTTCGTTACCGTTTATCCTGGCATCACATTTCCCTTTGGCTTTTACGCGGCCATTCGCTGCAGCTGAAACTTTCAGAACTCGTTTGCATCCTCGGCGATAAGATGTGCGGTTCTTTCTTGTTTTTACGAGGCTGGCTGATGATACATGGATTGTGAGTGTAATGAAAAACAAACGCGAAAATAAAAACCGTACATGAGAAGTATTTTCCGTGACACAGGTGAATTACATATGGTTAACGCATGTGAGACAAAGATTTTACGGAGTTATTTTATGCTGCAGGTATTTACCAGAATGCTTTGTTTCGATAAAAAAAATAATGCGAAGCTAGTTATTTTGTTCTCTTCAGATGTGGTGTTTTTATCATGCGGTACCTACATGGAATATTTCAAAGCCTGTGAAAATGTTTATCTTGGAGCTCCTTAGTAAATATGCACGATGAAGACGAAAAGTCTTTACGTTTTCACGAACGTTTATAACATACGACCCTCTAACTTGGAGAAGTGAAATCCAATTTACTCACCGCCGCTTCAAACGAACATAATTCTCGCAATCATTTCCTCGAGTGTACATTCTGCATCACTAAAGACTTACAGCTGAATTTATATATGTTTAGAAGCGCATGCAAGTAGAGTAAGTAAATGAATGTTGCTAATAGACATTTCTTTGTTATGTACTTCCAAAAATTAAATTTTTCGTATGAAAATACGATGAAACTTAATATATTTTAATGTACAATTTAACATAATTAGTTCGCACATGCAATATATTACAATAACAAACGAATAAAGATAATGTTTTTCTGTTTGTGCGATTCACTATAAAATATACAATAATAAAACAGGATTTTTTAAAGACCACTCCAGAACCATCTAAATTTGCATACATCATGCATAATTACTACAAACTAAAAACAAAATGTTACATGCGCAGTTTTCAAATAGGCAAGTACAAGGATAGTACAATTAAAAACAAATAAATAACTCACCATTGTTGGTTCTAGCGCGAGGGGGTGAGGAGGTTTCGGCAGGTGGTTTAGCTGAAGCATTGCTTGCTCGAGAAGCATTGTCGCGCGGTTGAAACTGCGGTCCTTCGAGATTTGGACTTGGACTAAACTCCATACGGAAATCTGCTCTGTCGTAACCTTGGTCGTCCCAGTCGGACGACTGGTTTACTTCGTCTGGCTCTAACTCGCCCTTTTCGTACTGTTCACGCAATACTGAACGCCATACTGATAGATCAAATAAAAAATGTTTTAAATATATTAGTTGATTTTATTATCGACATAAATATTCCGCTGAAAGTATGAATATTACATAATTTTGCTCGTATCATTGAAAAATTGCTTGGACATTATAAATTAATTGTCTATAATATACAACATTTGAATTGATAATGATCATAACGAAACAAGTTATTCTAAATTACTAAACAAACAATACATGGAAAAAATTACTATAAACGATATTCTCCTAGTGCAAACTACATTCTCAGCAAAAAATTATTACCACATAAATTTTGTTTAATTTCACGATATTTGCACTAAAATTCATTTCTATTCAAACCCGAGAGGAGAGAAAAAGGAAACCTTCTTTCATACGGTCATCGCATTTGCATGTATAAAATGAATAACAAATTTAGTATGGCTGGTTATTCTCTTGACTGAACAAGGAACGATCGGCCAGTTCAAGTTCTATTGAGGAAAGTGGCCTTTAATCTGACGATTGAAGGGCTTTCGAAATCCACCGTTTTAGAATGTCAAGCACATTTCACCAAATCCCTCAGGAGCATTATTCTCCTAAATTTAGTTTATTGTTTACTTTGTTTGTGACCCGTATTCCATTGTTTTTGTCATTTTATTTGACATTTGAATCTCTTTTTCTTTGAATCAGATAATTCCATGTATTCCAATGCGATACTACGTATAATTTCAATATTCAAAAAGGGTTGTGTTAACTTTCCGAAATTTACATTGACAAAGCAATATTTTTATTTTAAATTAATATTACGTAGTCTTTACATAGTTTTGTTAATTATAGAAGTCGAAATGAATATTCAATCAAGCATTCAATTTCACAGAGCACGACTAAAATCAAGGGCTTGAAATTAAAACGTTGATACGAAATACTCGGGAGTCGAAAGAGAATTAGTTTGTCTATAGCATAATCATTCGAAAACCGCAGGCTAATTAGTTCTAACAAAGCTCTCGTGACCCCGATAAATTACTCTGCGTAGCTAGCTATCTCGACAACTAATACATAATTGCTCGTAATTCGCGCGATACAACGGAGCCATCTCTAAACCATTTGCAGATGGAGATGAAACGTAAACATAAGTCTGCGGTTATAACACATTGCTATAGGCTTTGACTGTATATTAACCTGATGAATTCCATGAACTCTGATCCGTCCGTGATGGACCAATGTTATGCGCAATTGTCGAATTTGAAGTTCCATGAATTTCCGCCTAATCGCAACATCAAGCAATCGGTACTACTGGAATATTCTTTTCTAGATTTTTTGCTGAAGTACAGAAGTGAGCAACATTTTCTAATAAATAATAATTTCCGTTTTTCCCGTAAAAACTGTAACTGATTGAGTACTAAAGTTCGATGTAATTTTCACGCTGAATTGAATCCGTGCGAAAGAAATCGAGAATTAAGATGATTTCTTGGCTCGACGTCCACGCTTGCAGCATCAACGCTATGTAGCCCTTGTACGTGCCTGGAATTTAATTGGAAATTCATCGGTGGTTCGCTTGCTCGACATTATACACGTCGACGTGACTTACCCACCGAGCCAGTGCTAACTCGACGCACCATATAAATGCACATTTTTACCTCGCACGTATGTATACACGCAGTAAACATATACGCTTACGAATAATCCATGGGTTTCAAAGTTATATTATAGACACTGAATAATCCGACTGAATGTTCACTCTACGGTATATAATGTCAATGAATAATTATTGTATTCATTAAATCATACAAACCATATAAATGCAAAAATATTATATTCTTAAAAATAATTTACATCAGTATTACGAAGAAAAGAACGAAAGATTAATCGAAAAACACTTAACGATTATCGTTCGACCTAAGACAGCAATACACAAAGGACTTTTCTGTCCCGATCTCGGCTTAGTAGGATAATTCCAAGAATCCATTAATATTTCCGTGGGCACGTCATTAGACGGCTTACGGCCGATGATAAACCCTAATGGCCGTCGATCGAAGCCTTCATAGATTATCGTCTTAACTTAGCCAAAGGACGTTTTCAAAGCCGCGGTTTAAGCACTCTGATCTATAACATTTCTCTAATAACTGTATATATACCTATGTACTCAAAACACAATATTCAAACATTTTTTTGGAAAATATAGCGCATACGGCTATAATGATACTTTTCTAAATAGTGCCACAGTATAAAACTTATGTAGGTTAATTTACAAAAATTATACACACTACTAAAAGAACGAAAAATCAATGAATAGCTTGCAAGCCAAAGCAAAAAAGGACTTCATCAACACACATACTAAAATGATATAATAAGAATATAACCCACGGGTGTGCAAGCATACAACGTCACGTCGTAGGCACGTTCTGATCGTTGCGCAAAGCCGATGTTTGCTTGCAATTTCCGTATATAGTTACATCATCGGTAATTTGCTCTTTTACGCGTGAATGCGCAAGCTGCACTATCTTTCTCTCTCTCTCTCTCTCTCTCTCTTTCTCTCCCTTTCCTTCTCTCTCTGACATGTTGCGTAGCTAGCAAATGATAAACTCGCAAGAACTATAAGGGTTCGGGTACTTTGATCATCTGCTTTTACTAAAACGACGCTTTGGTTATTATTAATTAACTGACTGACTTCGTGTAATACGTTCATGAAATTTCAAGTGTTGTCAGCTGGTATTTCAAATTACGCAAAGTTTCTGAAGCGGGTGATTACACCTTTGTTAAGAAGACTGCGTTTGGAATTTTGGTTTTAGTGAATTTTGTATGTACGTGGGTATATACGCTACGCTTTTAATAAGCAACCATCATCTGACCTACTTTCTGAATGCACTCGTGTCTTCGTGGCAATGAAGTACGCTTTCTAAATAAAGAAATAATTAAGAAGCTTTTATTGCATTTACAGTTTCTTCGAATGTAAAAATACATACAAATATAAACATATACGGTATGTAGAAGATATAGCGTACACACATTTATCAGCACAACATACAATTACGACAAATCCATCAAGACAAAATGAACATTAATCTGATGTATGCGAACGTGCTGCGAATCGAACTGGATTTTCGCGGGCGTTATTTACGCACGAATGGCTGATTAACAACGTAACTTCGTTATGAGAGCTACACAAGTGCTTTTAACGAGGTATCCATGCTATTAACCGCTCGAGCAGAGTGAATTACCCTTGCGAGTTACAAGTAAAGCGATTTCAACTGTTTAACAAAGCATTTTTGGCCTTGATAAGTTGTTTTGTAATAAAATATTAAATGAGAGTATTACAAAAGTGAAATTCAGGAACTTTTTACGACGATTACTACAACTAAAGTGGAATCAAATTTCGTTCATTTCTTTAAGATTTGAAAATGTTTTATACATCACAAGGGAGAAAAGTTGTGATTTATCGTAGAAAAACTTGGCTGATATTATATTCTCCATAAAATATCCGTTACAGGTTTGAAATATCACGGCCATAAAACCAACGGCGTGAACAGCATTAAAAGCCCATAGACTACTGGATAAATTTTGGAAATTCCATTTACGCAGTTGTAATTTTGAAATCGGCATCGCGAGTAATGCAATCCAAACTGACAAATCGCGAATATTCATGCCTCAAAGGCTTGTAATCGAGAATTATTGTCATTTTCTGTTGAGCTATAAAAAATTCTTTTCGTTGTATTCTCACGTCTACTGTTCGATTAACGTTACGTTCGCGTGTGGTGTTCCGGGAAAACGAAACGAAATGACTTGTTAACGAGGCAAAAACTTTTCTGTAGAAATAATAAGTTGAATGAACATAGAGTGAATTTTCTTTTTTGGGATACGATTAATGTTTTTTAAGTTTTTCAATGTTTAAATGATTTGCAGTTGATAAAGTTATCAACTGCACCTATTCAATTAAAATTTAAACAATGTCATAATTAATGATAACATTTTTAACGCATTCATTTTTATAAAAAAATACAATTTTGCAGTTCACTTTATTAGAATGAAATAATACCAGATATATTTTTGAACAGCTAAACAAGTAGTAAAACCAGCGAGATAGTCAGGCGCTCATAATCGAAACAAGCCCAACTCATGGAAATTTAACGGTGAGATGAGTAACATAGCCGTTCGTGACGAAAGTCGCCGAGGGACAAATAATCGGGTGGCATTCAATTAAATTCGTTGAGCCCAGAGGGAATATTGGAACGGTCGCTGTGTAATAACTAGCCTAGTGATAATCGAGCACCTTTCATAACTATATATACATTCGGTTTTTAGTTAGCTATCGCACTAGGGAAATTTTAGAGAAATTCGAGGCAGGTAAATTGATCCCCCGACATTGATGTTTGCTCTTTTATTCTCTTATCTATTGTGGCATCTTTTGTTTTAACGAATGTATAAAAAATATTGTGAAGTAAATGATGGTGTTGTCGGAATGAATTCGATTTTCAAATGTTTTATAGATGTTTCGAAAAGAATAAACTGTTTTGTTTCTGCGGGTTATTGACATTAGTCAATATCTAATGAGCCTTATTGGATCGTATCAATACTCCACGGGGATCTGGCGCATGAACAATTCTGAAGATTTCAGAAAGTGGACAGAACGTTTCTGTTGCTAATTGACAAAACATTAACTATTCGTATTAAAATGATTTCTTGGCACAATGGAGATACAGAATAATACATGACCATCCACGTATTATTGAATATTACTCCTGAATATTATTACGGTTGTGTAACTTTATGGAAGTCGACTATTTTACTTGGATGCATACAAGTATGTTATGGATGTGAAGATACGACGAATATACTTACAATAGATTGGAATAATGCGATTAAAATAGTCGTGACATTAATAAATAGTCTTTCATAAATTACATTTATGATACTATAGAAAGGAATTTTTCAAATGCTAGACATTGTTAGATATTAGAAAATAGTTTGTAAAGCCTGATCAAAATTTATGGGCTACTAGATGTACTTTCCTGGCGAGTTTTAGTATTATAAACACTTCGCTTCTATACATATTCCGTATAAGTTATACTCGTAAACCAAACCCGAAAAGTTTAATCATAGGATGTATTAACGGAATTGATACATAACCGTAACTTATTTCTAGAACAAACAGTTGACGTTTATTATTTCCAAGTAAATTTTCATTTGCATGAACGTGCGAATGGTAAGTGGAAAATGCGAATTCCAATAGTCTTTATTTTACAACCACGGAAGAGACGTATAATTATAAGTCGATAAAAGTTGACAAGATTATTGACAAATATCTTCGAATTTATGTTTTTTAGACTCTATTATTCTAAATTAAGCAAAAACATATTTGATAATCCACGAAGTACTGCAAGTTATCCAATTTCGAAATCACAATAAACATTGCAATAAAAATCAAGTATGACAGTCTTGCGGAAAAGAATTGGCACGTGTGCGTCTTAATTGAATTGCGACGATGTCAGTATTTGATAGCACGGCGACCGGAAATTGGAAGGAACTGAATGAACCTACAACCCAAAAGTCTGAAAGGTTTTCTGCTTGTCTTAGATTTGGTATAAGAAAAGCGACGAAGCTTTTGAAATAACGTATATATTATATATTTATTTGCTATTTTTTCATTCGTTCTTTTAGTACACATTGTTGATGTAATACTCGTAAATAGTAAATTGAATTGCTTATTGAATTTGGATTGTATTATTTCCTTTATTATCACTTGTAATGTCAATTAGTAATCCGAGACATAAATCCAATAATTATTACTGTGCATAAATTAAGTTTATCGTTATTTGATTACAAATGAATTGATTTTTGCGTTAATTTTTATTATAGCTTGTTTATAATTATTATTTATATCATAATTCAACTTTTTTTTTGTATGACGAATTTTATTATCTACTATGCGAAAATTTTAGTATAATTGAAATTGCTAGAAATAGCTGCCTGTACAACAAACTTAAAGAGAAGGTGAGTTTGTTCATCACTTTATGGAATATTTTCAAAATATCGATTTTATTAGATACGCTATGACGTATATTGAAGAAAGTACTTGAACTGAGAGTGGAATAAATTTGTTTAATGTAATAACATGAAAATCTAACAAAAAATCTCGCAGTACATCGAATAAAATTAATATTTTGAAATTATTCGATATAATAATAAACAAATCCATCTTGCACAAGTGTGTCGATGGAGAGGATGGTTTGATACAAAGGTATTCGCATTCCCCAACTGTTTGTAGCGATACACGCTTGCGTGCCTATCGGTTGCTTCAGTATAAAGAGGTCACACATCCGGTCTGGCCAACATTATCGAGGACCACCCGTGCATAAACGACGAGTTCCTATCGTGAAACTATGTCCACAACGAAGTTTGCACACTCGAACGTTGCAGTTGCGAAACTGCCAGCGTCGTCGACGTCACCGACGCCGCCCGTCAACGATAAGAATCGGCATGCCCTCGTTATCTCACCACTAGCGTTCACTTAATTTCAAGTTCCAAGTGCTAGACTTGCGAATTCAATTTAAGCTTCACACCAGACTTACATAAATATGCCGAGGGTTAGTTGAAACATTTGTACGACGTTCACTTTCAATGATTTTTTTTCTCGTTTACGAAAGAAACGTGGAAAATGTCTATCGTAACGGATGACAATACAAAAAAAGACAATTTGTTCTGAAATCTTCTTGCACGTAGTAAATTAACAATTTATTGAGGTGTGGACCTTCTTATCATCCATGCGATACCTGTGTTCGCGGCATTGCGCTCCTGCGTAGTTCATACGTTTTGTCTATATTTTTTCTTCCGCTTCTTTAACGACCTATTTGGACCCTCGCGCGTCATGTGTCAAAAAAAAGAGCCCGTTCCGATCTTACCACACTGATAGATCTAACTTCTCCGCGAAGACTCGTTAGCATGTTGACAGAACGTGCGCTGAGAGTCAATCCGATTAAAATGATGTGTTCGCTAACCCGCCGTTTTCTCTTCGACACATGTCGGTAAAGAACCTAAAATATGCCAACGCGCGCGATGGTCCCATAAAAGAAAAAGTACGGCGATTTATGACATCTCAAGTAGGACCATGTGCGGGCCTGTATCCCTTCACCCTTGCTAGGATATGATTGGCCTACGTAAAGGCCCAAAAGGGGAAAAGAGAATTTCCCACCTTTTCACTCGCTCACTCTTATCTATTGAACTTCTTCATATACTTGACAATCATTTAATTTCCGTTACTGAGGTTTCATTTTAAATTGAGACTTATAAATTTACTATTAGTTAGAACCAAAACAACCTGTCTGTGGAATATTAATCCAACTAGGATTGATCGATGGTCAACCTTCGATCAATTACAGAATCCTCGCGTTCACTAATTAAGCTGTTATCACTCTCTCATCACTCGCTTGTAAGGATCATCTTCGAATTGGCAAGTTCGCTTAATCGCTTGAATTTCCGGCGTTCAGCACGAAATTCCTTGGTCCTGAACGCCGAAAGAATTATTATTCTAATACATTTGTTATATATCTATTATTAAAATGAATCATCTAAAATTATGTGATTTGCAAAAAATATCGTTTCTAAGTTTTTTTATGAAAGTAGAATGTGTCAATATCTAATTAGATATGATTATGTGAGTTGACTTAACACAAAAATATGTTTTATTAGAGTATGCATTCATGTTTAGTCGAATTTTATACAGTTGATTTGTAATTTTTTAATCTTTTCTTTTGGCTGAAGGTACATTTAAAAATAGATACTTTATTGAAATGGTTCACAGGAATTTTTCATAGTATCGAATTTTGTTAGTAAAATCATAAAATCACAACATTATCAACTTCCATTTACCGAAGGTAAAAATAAAATATAAATACACTGAATGTGGAGTACCCCACATTCACATAGTAGGAAAAAAGCGCACAAAGCGCAATGAAACCGCATCGGATTGCTGCCGAAAAATATATTGGTGAAAGCGCATTCGTGTGATAGATGAAATTCTGATGTATATACATAGCGCGTAGAACGATTTTTTACTATTTTACCGAATATTCTATTACCCAATAGAAGCTCTGTGAAGCGAATAAAATGGCGACAAAAAGCCAATAAACGCGATGATTTGAAAAATATCGTTCTCGCAAAAATTATTATAAATCAATTTGAGTCACGAGTGAGTGGTTCCTAAAATTTGAAATAGCCAGAACATAAAGCTTGCATGCAACAAACTCTTCTTTCTTTTTATTCATTTTTTCGAAATTGACTAGAAGCTTTTGTCATATCTAGATTCAATTGTACGACATGGAACGATACAATTTATTTGTACAATAAAAATTGTTAGTTTGATGGACGTATAATAGTCAGTGGTGTACGATTGAAAGATTCAAGGCAATTGACTCTTTCAAGTGTGGACACTAATTGAATTAAATAATTTCTCCGAAATACCTCACCGGCAATGATTTATGTTCATTTATGACACTCTAAGGCGGGGTCATTCACACGTTAATTTATAAAACCATAGAGCTTCCATAGCTGTCAGCGACATGAAACAGGTCGAGAACCCATTATATTATGTTTGAGGCGTATAAATCGGATATGATCAAGTAGAAATGGTGCTATTAGCATAATGTATTATATAATATCCATATAACACTAGGTTCAATGTTCGTTGCTTTAATTGAAGCCATAGCCATTGTCTATGATTTGATAATTTTCGTATTCCTACAGCCCTATATCAAACAATCACTTAATATTTGCTTTATTTCAAAAGCACGAATAAACACAGATCCGTTCGACATTTGAACAGTTGTTCATACTATGACATTTCAGTATATTACACGCATTTAACAAATGCAAATAGATCCCCCGCTTTGACAACAAATTAAAAATACAAATTCGCTATAAATACGCGATAGATTAATTCAATAGTACAAAAAACGGCGAATTGGAGTATAAATTGTCGGGAAAAGCGACAACAATAAGACCGCATCGCCGACGGTTTTTCCAACCGCAGCGTAATCGCCTGACCGCACTTGGAGAATCGATTCGTATATAGGAGAGTAAGCTCGAGCTATCCGCATGACGAATGGCCAGGCGTGAATTTATCGGCGCTGACCTGTCAGCGCCATGCCTCAGAGTTTTGCTCGCGCGAATAATTGCGCGACGGCTACTGCTACTACTACTCGAGCCAAAGGAGGGAGGAGGATGAACTATCTTAATGCGTGACTTAGGGAATCTTTTTTAGCTGTATACCATAGCGAGATTGTACTGAAAACATTTAATTATTATTTTTATCGTTTTAAAATATGAAAAATATTAATCTTAAGATTTTTAAAACGTTATGTGCCCAATATGGTATCATTTTCATTGCACAATCCTTGGTAAAATATTTATTTACACAAAAGCAAATTCAAAATTGAATACGTATAAAGACAATCATAAAAAAAGCATTCGTTTGATAGAGCATCTAACAGAGTTGAAATTCATTTGAGGAGATTCCGTTTCAGGAGCACAGTTTTCAAAGCGTGCCGAGTTTACTCGACTATTTGTTAGATGGGGTAAAGTTACCGCGTGTGTCCCGTTAGCGGCGGTGGCGGGCGAAACGGTTCGGTTTGTCGGTGCTCATAGATAAGGCCGCTTCCTCCGCCGCCATCAATTTCTCTAGCGTGTTGCGCACTCCCCCCCCCCTCTCTCTCTCTCTCGCCCTGCTTCTCTTTCCTTATACTCTATGTCCGTTTGCATATTGCCCCACGCATATTAATTCCATCTATTTTCTCTGCTCATGAACGCGCTTACCTGATATATTACTTTAAAAAGAGGTCTTTGTTTATGCCTACTGCTAAGAAAACTAAAAATATCGAAGGAAAAATGGTTTGTAAAGCTTTCTTTATTAAAAGCTACTGGAAACCATGATATATAGAGAATTTTTTTGCTGAAGTTTACGGTATCGACAAAGTTTGAATCGATCATTAATCTCCTCTTCTTGAACGAATCCTTAATTTTGAATAAATTTAAGGAACCGAAATGAATACGTTATTTCCAACGTTTTTCTTTTTTTTCATTTATGTCAGCATTTATTTTCTTCAAACATCTATGTATCAACTGTTGATCCGGTGATTTCAGAAATATAATATTGGAAGGAAAGATAAAATTATTTGTTCTTACTCAATTTACGTAAGTTATATAAAATATATGCTCCGATTAAAAAATCTGCATCACATTTTCGTCCAATGTTCGTAAAAATATAATAATAGAGTAAAAAATAACATGTTTCTTTTTTGTAGTACAGAACTAATGGAGTTATTATACATTTCTGATTTATCCTTTAGCTCGTACGAAAATCAATGCATATCATTTTATTGAAATAATTGCATTACTTTTCACATCATCTTATGTTTCTAAAAATATATTTATATATAATGCTGTAAATGTTAACTGCTAAAACCATTTTATGTAAACAATTAAAGCCGAAACTTTGATTAAATCAGAGGTTTTAGAAATATTGGGTCTACAGAGATTATGAGACGTCGAGCTTATAGTCTACGTAAACACAATTGAGGTGCGTCAGTTTTCCGACTTCAAAGCACTCAATTTAAAATTTCCGTGAATAAAAAATTATTCATCATTATTAATTAGATCAATCACGAATACACAATTGAAAAAGTAACTTTTCATTTTGAATTCTTGTTCTGTACTTTATTTATTTTAGAATGATATCAGTAATTAAACTTTATACGACGTGTTTACTTTTCACCTATTAACAGAATAAACAATTGTCAATATCGACAGTCTTTATCGGTACATTCACTATCATTCAACATATATCTTCGCTACGTTTGGTTAATAAAAAAATAAATAAAAAGAAAAATATCACAGCAGGGCGTGCACTAGGAGTTTATGCATTTCATACACATAGAATACTAGGTCTGATCGATGTCCAACATATATACGAACGCGATGGAACAGAAGCGGATCAAAGTATGTCGATATGAACACACTGATGGGGGGCTTCAGTACTCGATATTTAACGCGCGTGCATGGCGAACTTGCGCAACACTCGTCACGTATATGAGTATTCATTCTTTGGAGTTTGGTATCCATCGTACGACAATGGATGCCAAAGAAAATATTAAATGAATAAAAAGAGTTAGAGATTCGCAGATTCTTGATTAACGTTTCTTGTAAATTTCAGGTTTATTTGTAACAAAAATAAACTAGTATTTCAATTATTACTCAGTAAACTTGAAGGAAATATTTAATGAAGTATTGTACATTATTGAGTCTAAATCGATTCAAATTCGGTAATAATTGTTTTTGGTTTACCTTTCAGCATATTAATTATGGAAATAGTCAGATTGTTACATCATTCACACTACAAACTCAAGCCACAATGATGCATTCAAGCCGGTCGTTAAACAAACACGTTAGCAATGCATTGTTGAATAATCGAAGGTTGTGGTCAAGTTTTGGGGGTAACCCAATAACTAGCAGAAAATGATGTTTATATTACTATCTCAATAACTGCCAAAGTGCGCAGTTTAATAATCTCCCCTATTCTCGAAAAGTTTAACGTATTTATGCCTGTACTACTAACAAAACAAAACTAATAATGCGAATAAACGAATACAATATGTTTACAAGATGGAAAAACGTTTTTTACGTTAATCATTAGAAAATGTAAGCTCCCTTGCTATTCAAGTAAGCAATCTGCACGTCATATGCAGTGCGAAAAGAACAAAAAAATAAAAAAGAGAACAACCCACAACAGCTGATGGGTTCCTTTGTGTCGCTTAGCCCTTGTTTTTTTCTTGCTTTGATCGCCCCCTCCCTCTCCCCGTAATTAAAGTCCATGCTACTGCTCGGTTGAGAAGGAAAATCTCGAGAGTACTCTTACTCGCTTGTAGGGAATGTGGTATTATTGTACTTTGGCAAAGTCATTTCCGATGCACACCGAGAGCCTCAGAGTGCTACATCAAAAATTCAAAGGCTACCGCGCGTTTGCGAGTTTTAAGTCGCGCGTCCGCGCGTCTCTTTTATTTTTCATACGAACTTCTTACTTTCGCGTTTTGTCGTACTCATATTTGCTTCGTAATCGTGGGAAATGTGCATTTCACTTTTGCATTTTCCAGTCCAGAGAAAGAGAGAGGCGGTAATACTTGATAAAGAAGAAATCTCAGGAATTGCAATTCTCGAGATGTTTAACGTTTTGATGGGAGAGCTCTGCCTTAAATCCAATTTTTTTCTTCGACTTTAAGGGCTCAAGAAGCTTGGATTGCCAACGAATATTTAAAAAGTTTTTTAATAAATTCTTTCTTTTTTCTTGCAGACTTACATTGAATATCAAATTTTACATGTTTTTCTTTGACAAGCATTATGAGCGTTGCAATTTATTGCATGGTTGCATACGATTAATGTCAAGCTTTGCACATAGTATTACCAATTTTTCTTTCGTGTATGTTCTCGAAATATATTATGATATAATTTGAAGTTTACTTTTAAAAAAATAAAAAGAAAAAAATTTATTTCTACCTGAAGTGTATGTTTTTTCCCTCTTACTGTAGCTCGACTAGCTTATGAGAATCTCAGGGTAACAGGACATTCTTGACTCCTTGATGGAAGCCTTTGCCTTCTCCTTATTCGCTCGTTAGTTCTCTTCATTGCTAAAGCCGAAACGGCCAAATCCCAGGGAATTTGAATCCTTCTCTCAGCAGTAAAATCGTAAGGAAGAGAGAGAGAGAGAGAGAGCAACAAGAAAATTCAATTTCCCCGTCAACGGGAGCTGAATTTATCGTAACGTTCCCCTATGAATACAAAAGTCGCCGCTCTTTTCCGATCAGCACCTCGACGACATTGCTGTTAAGCTCTTTCTTTTCCTTAATTTCAGTAACATGGGATTTATAAGCAAACACGCGATTGAAAATGAAAACGATGGGCAAAAATGTTGTAACTTTCATTGTTAAAAGGCAAATTCAATGTTCAGATCCACCAGTTGTATATACATACCTATATTTGATGGTTGTCTGGGTTAACGTCAATACAATCCGAGCAAGTCGAAAGCTAATATTGTCGATCGACAATCAGTGCAACAGTCTACTTGACTTGATACATCGACATGATTACAAACTAAGATTTGGCAGCTTGTTTAAGAGAATGTACCTTGGTCTTATGGATAATCGACAAGCGCTTAGTTTGTCGTATTCGGATTTCTAGTACTCAGATCGAGGAGGCAATGTACAGGACTGTAATTGACAGAATTTCAAATTTGGCGTTTGAAATTATAATTTCTACTTTTTTTTATTTTGAATTTTTTTGTTCTTTGTTTTATCGCAGTAAGCCACTCGAATTAATCAAGCTTGATGATTGGAAAAAGTCGGATTTTCTCATTGACAATGAACGATGGCATAGCGAATTTTAAACAGAGAGCTGCATGACGAAAAGCAGCTGAGTGCTGAAGCCATTCACGACACTGAGCCATTGAAAAATCGTGAATTCTTCTTCGGCCTGAAGGAAACGGAATCGAGCGCGAAAAAGAGAAAGAGAGGTAGAGAGAGAGAGAGAGAGAGAGCGAGCGAGAATGGCGACGACGCCACCTATTCTCTTCCATGCCATGCAACTAGATAGAAAGAGCCGGAGACTGAGATATGTCTTTCGCCCGTTGATGGGATAGCAAGCATACTGCGTATACGTGTATGTGTGAGTGTGGAGTGTGGGGAGGAAGGCAACATGGCAAACTGAAAGAAGAGTTCTTTTCTTGATATTTTTCTTCCCTTTTGTTCAACGGTTCTCTTACTCTCCATCGAAATTCGCCACTGCACGATATATATGTTAGTGCGTCGAAGAATAGCATATATAGCATACGCTCATTTAGAGTTGGAAACTAGGACTTACTCTCTTCTATCCGCCTTAGAGAGTTGACGGGTTTTCGAAATTCTAAGGAACGTCGAAGGCTAACTAAGACTATTCAATCTTTTGATGGGTAAATTAAACACATACATGCTTGAAAGAAAATCTGGAAAAATTATTTATGAGAATTTAAACTGTCATATAACAACATATCTTTAATAAAATTCTGGTTCATAAGCAAATAAAACAACCCAAGACATCTAAATCGTAAAATCAAATAAATTTATACAACTCGACCGTTAACGATCCATATATCAACTTACTAGAGTCAAATGGTATAAAAACTCAATCAAATATGAAATATAGCTACTTGTTGAGAGTCAGAATGATTAATATAATAGCAAAAGAAATATTTCGCGAGGTCGCTTTTGTAAGTTATGTTCCATCAACGTCGTTGCTCTGCAGTAACGCATTCCATTTACAACAACTGATTTTCCACACCACATATAGCAAACTTTATTCCCACATGCAGCTATAACAGAGCCACCGCCCCACTCACGATGTTATGAAAAGGATTAATGAATCGCTCGCTTGCGAGCGCGCTCACGTTTCCTCTTCCACTTGCATTTATTACGTCATTTTGGGTCGTGATTAAAGCGCGCGATGGATTAAAGTGCGATTATCCCTTCAACTTCTTCATTTTCATACTAAATTGACTCTGAAATTGTTTTCTACACGTCCGCGAACGAGAAGTGTCATAAATGATAGTTTTGACAATTTTTTATGTGTGAAGAATTCTGAAGATGACGTACCTTATAGATTATATTGAACATGTCAAATAAAATGCCAAGATTGAATATTGAATATCGTGAGAAAATATAATTAAAGTCACGTAACTAATGAATATTCTGTATGGTTCAAACAGATTTTGTCTAGATTCGATACATATAAATCAAATTATAGGAAAGCACTAATAATTAAAAGCTTTACTCAAACATAGAAAAAGTTCGAGAAAAAACTTCATTGCCAAACCCATTTAAAGCAAGACGTTCGGCAAACTCACTTTCTCGACGGTCGCTCCGTATCAATATTGGACTTGGGTTAATTGAAAAAAATAAGCTTGCGAGTTTATCGTACTTCAGACTAGAAATTAATTAGGGTCAATCAATTCGCGTATCATGCACTGTTTTCTTCTTTTGACAAAAAAAAAGAGTCAAGATTAACGCGGAATTCTCTTTTACAGCAGTTCTTATCAATGTTTCATGAGATTTTGTCTGAAAACGAAAAGCAGACGATTCTCAGTCTTAATTGAGGAGGATTAACTTCGCACGTGGTTCACTTACGTCACCTTCAAATTTGTCAATTTAGTACGGTTTCTGGTTAATTCGGAGACACGCTGGCTTAATGAGTTTCGTACGTATGTTCCGAGGTCATGAGAAAATTAGATTTTAAAAATGATATGCATGTTCAAATTCTTTACAATGTTAACAACGTTATTTAAATAAGTACATGCTTATTTTTACATAAATAAAGAATGGAGGCATTAAAATCGATCTAATGCTACTCGGTGCAAAAACATACATTTTGCTCGTGTAATTTAATTAACGTTGACCGCATTACGTCTTAGTATTTTCATCCGCCACACTTAAGATTCTAACATTTTATTCCCGCTTTTAAAGATTTATACTTGGCTGTAGATTTAACTTTGAGTAGCTCGATGAAAAATGTACATGTGCAAATTGAAATGTTTGAAGTTATTTTACGCAAATATTTGATTTCAAAATATCCATTTCTAAATCGCGACCCGGCGCAATGGCAACTAAACTTGAGTTATAGTTCTAAAAAATAATGCAAACCATTTCGCATTATCGAAACTTTGACGAAAAAAAGACAAAATAAGAAGTTGCGAGCGTTTTTAAAGAAATCTACAACATAAACGGCAAGTATCTGGTATAGGACGCGAAGGTAAAGAGCTATTAAATATATGCTGCATACTGTGCTCGAAACCGATTGGCATATGCAATTTCAAGTGCTCCCGTAGCAATGACGAACGCAAGATTGAATTTTCACACGCGGTGTAAGACCGAGTGTTTGCCAAACGCACGAACGTCCGAAGGGGTGGGGGAAATTTGATTTTTCCGATTCAGACACACACTCGACCCTCTCTCAAACTTCGTCGCTATATATCCATTAGAATACAATTTCAGCAAAGGATTATGCAATCGACGTTCGAATGGATTGCAGTTCCTGGATACTCACGGTAAAAATGAAATTTGATCTTTGAATACCAAGGAGAATCTCACCGCTGGTCTGGCTTTTAGAAAAATGTATCGAATAATCAATGTAATGCCGTTATATACTCTAAAATATTGGCTTACTTTTTTGTAAAAACCTATCGGTGCCGTGGAATTGAGAAGCTTTCATCAAATTATTCAATAGATTCTGTGGCTCCATCATATTGTATGAGATAGAGTACATTATTCATAGAAAATGAATCTATTGATAAAAAAGTTGACTATTTACTTTACCCAATATTCAGTCCGTTGAATTTATATACGATACTCAAAGACGTTTAATCATATTATAAATTTAGTCGTTTTTTAACAGCACTTTAACCGTATTTGTTTAATTAACCATAATTTCCAGAAAGTTCTATAGTAGAACGACTGATTGTTGCACTACCATTTTATTTTAACTTTAACCATCACGTAAAATCGAATAAAAAATACCAAGCGCCGGTAATAATTGGTATAAAATTCATAAAAACATAAGGAATTACTAATTTACCTATCATTGATTTACACACTTCATACATCAAAATAGCTCGAAGCCTTATCAAGCTTTTCACTCTAATACCCCTTGCCGAACGTGTAAAACTAATTAGACCGTCAGTTCGCCCGATTAAACGACAATTGTGCAGCCCGTGAATTCCTCTCTCACTTTCTGCGAGTCGGCATAATTGCAGCCACGGGAAATTCATCGGAAAGCTTTGTGTTTAGAAGACGAGTCACCGAATTCTTTCGTTGGCAGTCTCATAACTTCGTGGTTCTCTCTCTCTCTCTCTCTCTTTCTCCCTCCCACCTATATTCAGTTCCTCCTTCCCGTCAGTTTCCGGGATCCAATTACACTTTGTGCCGCGTGAGCTTCCCAACGATGATTATTCCGGCTCGGCGAGCCGAAGAAAGGAAGATCACCTGGCTTCAAAGCCACAGGAAGTGTGAGGTCGTTATAGACTTGCCGAGCTTTTTGTCCTCAAGATTAGTTTGAGTGGCTCACAACCGCTTGTGGCTTGCAATTTTTAGAAGTAAATGGGAGAAGCTTTTACGTATTCCGTAATTCGAAGACGACATTACGCTTGAGTTATGACAGTAGAATTTAAGAATTTACCTAGTTAAAAGTTTGGCTCAGTTGTACTTGACAGGTAATAGTTTTAACTAACTGAAGCTTTGTTGTATTTCGCTATGAAAGTGAGAAAAAGTAAAACTTTATCTAATTATTTACTGGATTTAATTTTATGAATAACGAGTGAATAAAGTGCGTCTAGTTTGTAAAACCAATATTAGTTATTTTATCGGTAAAAACTTTTCCAGATAACCGTGAAATACAGTAAGTTAAGTTTATTCAATATCAATATTAAGCTGGTTTATAACTTTTTGTTTATTCAATTAAAAGTTAGTTCCATTGATTGGCTTATAATACAATATACCGCGTATTCGTATGTTTCACGCACAATTCTTGGATGTATTATTTTGAAAATTGTAAAACTTTATTGTACAGTATAAAAAAAATGTTTTATGCTTCTGGTGCTTTCGTTTCACTTACATTTTTTCAATATTTTTTACGCCTCTTGCATGAAATTTTTTTATATCGAGTACCAAGGTGAGAGCATAGAATCACTAGAGAAAACAAAACGTTGTTTTTTTTATATATTTGACATTGATTTTGGATTGTTTAATAGAATGTTATCTAAATAACTTGATTAGTAAAAATGAAACATTACTGCGGATCAACTACAATAATTCACAAATTTTCATTTGATACTTGAATACAACAGATAATTTTGAGAAATGAATTTTTTACAGTACAAGACTACATTGTAAAACAGATTTTCTTACGACCGATTTGGTCAAATTGGTCTCAGAATTACTGGTTCGTAACTTGAATGACCGCTTAACCATGTTATTGTCCGACGGTGTGGCGTTGGCTGCCTCTATTGGAATCTTGTACGGATATGTATAAAGCTGATGCTTGTACTACGACATTACTAACTTGTGAAACTTACGATTCTTGTGTGAGATTATATATGTATATTCTAACATGCAGTATCTCAAATTTATTAATACCGTCACAAGAAAAGTTCTAGTAGAAGCTAAGTTTGGACCCACTGAGAATTATAGAATTGTATGAATTATATTTGTTGGACTTGATTTTATGAAGTTCGAGAGCTTTCAAAAGTTTCTGTAGGCAAACTTTCTCGATAGAAAGCTTTTTATCTAAAGCTCGAAGATAAGGGATGATGTGCAATGACTGATGATTCTTATATCAAAATTGACCAGTGATTAATATAATTACTTTTCGATCTTACAGTTTGTTACATCTTTGAGTAATTTTTCTTCAGAATAGACATGAATCACTGATATTTACCAAAATTATTACTGTAACAAGTATTCAACGTTACCATTTGCGTGCTTGTAAGTTGCGAAAATGTAATTACCTTAATTAAAGAAATTAATTCAGCCAAGTTGGCTCTCATCGCGAAATCAATTACAATAATTTATCTAGGACGGTACGTCCGGCAAAAGGGACGACAATTGTAATCGCTTGAAAATTCTGTCGGCGTGCTTGATTCTTGCTCGCACCTCCCGAGAGAAAATAGTTTCCAATGCACATTTCCCGCGGATGAATAACAGTGAACTTTCCAATTGCGCCACCACCACCAACACCGCCAACGACGGTTCCACACAGTTCCTCGTACCCCACAGTCTAGTGGACCCTCAAGTATAATTATTCATTTGCTATCTCCCTGTGCCAAAATAGTAATTAGCATTCTTAGCGATTTAAAATCCGAGACTAGCAAAAATATTAAATACCGCCATATCTTCGCAGAACTACGAGTATTTATTCGAATCTCAAGTTAATTTTTCTTTTTCTTGTCAGTATTTCGTATTAATGTGCAATTTGAATGTTTTTTCGTTATGCTTTGACATAAGAGTAAATAACCTTTTACGAACGCATTTGAAATTAAGATTATTAATTGTCTTGAGTTCAATATTGCAATAATATTTTGTTTTATTTTATGTTGTAATTGAACATTATAAAGACATTGCAGGTAAATTGTATTATTATTTAATTTTGGCGATGTTCCCGCAAAATTTATTCAATAATCACTACGTCATCTTACGAATACATTGATTTGCGCTAAATTTGAATACACAATTTTACTGAATAAAAAACAGATTCAGATATTTGTCTATTACTGTATAAATTATAAAAACCCGATAATGAACACAATTTACACTTTGTAATATTTAAAGAAAGTTTATTATTGAACTTATTTTCCACTTCATTTATCTACATTATAACGCTTCAACGGTCATTTAAAACATTATTTTCAAGGAGTTTTCTTATCTGGTTACCTCGGAGACAACATGTGGGTAATTAAGGATAAAACACGACCTACTTTCTTTCTTGAGAAGAACAAAAAAAAGAAGACTTCCCAAGCGAGAAGAAAACCGCAAAGCAAAATTCTTAAACGCAACACATTTGTAAGTCTTCTGAAGAAAATGTAATTTTTAGTTAATTATTGTTTTGACACTTACCACACGTATAGATGACTTTGAGGTAAGTACGACTTTCCGGTCGACAGGGGTCACCAAATGTCGTACTATTGGCAGCGATGGAACAGTGCCTTCGACCGTGGCACAAATCTATCACCCTTTCTGTAGCGTGAGGAGATAAGCATGCTGTAAATATATTGATTATCTTGATTATTATTATTTTTTACGCTTCTTTAACGTAATATGAATCATTTTTATCCATAATTTTAGAAAAATTATACAAATTACGTGATTGAGTATAATATTATTAATAAGAAAAGATATCGAGTTTCATTATGCACTTATATTATAATATTTAATAATAAAAACATAATATTTTTGCAGACTATCAAAATGATTTCACCAGAAACATTTGTTTCTATTTCTGTAATATCATAACACTGTTTTACGACCATCAAGATAGTTGAAAGTCTTACTCGATATTCCCATCAATACCATACTCAACGAAAATAAACAATTCAAGAAGAATTCCGCAATCCCACCCTCGTCAAATTAACTCTAGAGTTACGAAAATCATATTTTGGCCTAAAATTGAATGTTGACAATCAAAATCCATTTCTCAGGCAAAAGACTTAATTGTAAGAGTTGGTCAAACTCCGTAACTGTCGACTAAATAGAACATTCAGAAGGAAAAAAACGAGTTTCTTTCGTAATTGTCGCGTCATATAGAGGAGAACAGATATAAATTCACCAACTCGGCAAAATAGAAATGGAGCAATGCTCTCATCTTTTCTCCCTTCTCTCGAACGAGTTCACCCGTGTGTATGTGTGTATCCTCCGATCCGATAAGCCACTAGAATTGTTGGTGCGAGATATCGGGAATTACACGCTACCTTCCTACTATACTAGAGTTGGGCCTCTCCCATCCTTGCTGTCACGCAGAATTAAATCTTGTGGAAATATTCGAGAACTTATCTCTTACGCGAAAACAGTTGTTCTATTTTCTTTTAGTTTCAAATAATTATTTATATCGCTGTATTTCTACTTAAAACGAGTTACTTGTAATTGAAATTTTTTTCTTCGCCTTTGAAGCTTAGAGATGCTTTAAACGTGCTTCGCTTTCAAAATCTTTTAGGATTTGACATTTATTTTTCTCTCGCTCTTTTCTCTACCGTAATATCCCACTAAAAACTCAACCGAGCATTGATCCCTATATTTTACAAATATTATTTTACGTAAAACTCTTTTTTTTAATATTTCAATTAAAACTCCGCTACAAAGTAAAACAATAACATTCTACGTATGCCTAATATTTTACGCCTAAATATTTAAAGGAATCGCAACTACGTTGATGAGGTATAAAGAGAAAATGAAAGAGGCCATTGAGTATCAAATAAGGGACAACGTAAACGAGAACGAAAGGAAATACTCCTGTAATCGTAGCGGAGACATCGGCATCGAGGGCATCGTCTTTTCATCGCGCGCGATCGTCAAAGTTACGCTTTGCTGTCTTTCACCGTCGTAAAGTAATTTCATCGTAAGGAGAACTTAAGAAAAATTTTAGAGTATAACATTTGAACCACGCTGCGTTAACGTTAAATCAGTTATATTCTTGGTTTATTCAATCCTCTCCCATAAACTTGTATGAGACTACTTGTAACAAATTTAATTATGTAAGTTTTTTTAATAATTTTTTTGATATTTTTCGAGTAAGATGAATGAAAATCAAATTTAAATGTTATTCAATATAATAAACACCACTTAATATCTTGAAAAAGGGTAGTTTTATCACAGTGGAACATGACTTTTTAATGGTTTCAAAAGCTCTTGAAAAATTTCCTTCATTTTTAATTGATTGAATAAATCATCGAATAACTTAGTATTGAAATCAAATTACAAATATTCTTGAAATAACATCTTTTGTAAGTTTTTTTTCCTAATATGCAGAAGGTCCTATAGCTTTACACGTTTGGTGGAGCAAAGGAAGCAAATTTGAGAGGACTATTGAGCGGACTTTGACTTATAAAACATCAATCGTAGTCTAATAAGAATTGGGCGTTCTAGTCAATATTTATTATGAGAATATAGAATCGAAATGACAATAACTAAGGTAAGAGCAAATTATTAATTACAAGAGTAACAATTTCTAATCTAGCATTAAAAAGATCTTCCATATTTCATTACTAACTCAGTTTAATCAGAGAAATTATTGATATCTATATACTTAATAATGAGAAGAAAAGGATGTTGCGTGTCAAACGAGCATCAAAGCTTGAAAAGATTAATGCGAAAAAAGCGTATCCAACGGAGCGTAAAGAAATTAAAAACTGTCGATAATCTCAAAGGGAAAAAATTGCGAACGCGAGTAAAAGTCGAGCAGAAAAGAGATTGCTTGAGGCCGTATGTTCGCAAGAGGGCTCGAAACTTTATAATGAAAAATTCTCTTTAATCTGCATAACATCTGTTACGTGATATTAGGGGAGGAGGAATTTCCACGCGTTACCATCATCGCCGCGAATGTCATTTAGCTAATGATCTCCATTCCTTCGCTCTAATTAATAATTATTCGTTCGCGGGATGAGAATATTAATGATGCACTTTTATTACATTTTTGAGTTTTATGATTTCCGGAATTCACGAGGAAGTTTTTAGATGAGAATAGTGATTCTATTTTTTTCATAGACGTGTTCTCAAAAGATTAAACAATTAAATAGACAATTAGCTCGGTTGAATGCCGAAGACTAGAAATTATTTCATTGAAATAATTATTTCAAGTCTCTCAAGTTTCTTGCGTAGAACTTGGTTAATCGAGGTAAAAGATCTTTAGTATAATTGTATTATAAAGCCTTTCGCTAATAACATTCATTTTCATAAGGAAGACATGCCTCTTCTACTTAATTAAAGATCTTCCAAAAAGTACTCAAAATTTCATAAATAATTTTCCAAGTGCTTTACCTTCAAGGTATCTTTGAGATGTATACGATTTATTGAATTGGAACAATAATTAAAATTGTACACCATTGAAAGTCAAAGATTTATATTTTCGTAGAAAAAGATTCCAAGGATGTTAGAGAATCTTCATTTACTGCCGTTCCATTCAAAGCCATTCAAACACTTTTTCCATCAAGGTGTCAATATTCAATAATCGAGTTATTGAGCTAAGAATAATATGATGGGAAAACTTGAGAAATCCCGAGTGTTCATAAAAGAATAGTTTTATGGATTTATAAAATTCCTCTGGTTATATCATGGAAAGTTAGCGCTCTTCTGTCAATCACTGTCGACGTATTTTGCTTGTTATTAAGTATACAAAAATATTGTTCTTAATCAATGCTTGATTAAACATTAGTAAAATATGCGCCAGTTACCTAGTTATTCAAACTCTAAATTGAATCATTTTTTATTCTCGTAATTTTGAAAGTCGATATCACTGAAAAAAGTGCTAATATAGGCAAATTTCTGTTAAAATTAATAATACTTACTTTCGTCCTTGATACCATGTGGTTGTGGACATTGTAGCGACTCGTACTCAGTTCTACCAAAGGCGGCACTGTAAATGGCGACCCTGTAGTTCGGGAAGCACGAGAGATTGATGGCGTCATTTTCGCACGCCACTTTACTCCTGAATTCGTCTGTAAGCAGATAAACGTGCACTTTAGAGCAACTCCCTCTCCTTAATGTTTATCGTTTATCCTGCGCTTTAAGCGAGACTCGCTAGTCTCACGGATTCAAGGATTTGTACTTGTTCATGAGCATCTTAATCAACCGTGATAAATGACGTGGATTCCCTTTTTTTGTATTATCATAAACTATGACATTACAATCGAGATGATTTTACTCATATTTTCTAGTGAAAATCGTATTTACGCAAACATATCTCAAGCTGAAACCAGCATATTATTCTACAGAATGCCTTAAGCATAATATCTTATAGTATCCTCGGGAAAAAGTATCAATCGAATTGATCATTCTCTACTTGGTACGATAAAACATTACTCACTTGTTCAACACCCATACAATAAAAAAATCACGAATTGTAACCAAAACAATGCAGCCATTTATATCTAATTACCAAGTGGTAGGGGTGGCAATGAATAAAAAAACAGAATGGCGCACAATGCCTTAAACCTTTCGCGACGACTCGACAAATAATTCAGAAGTGCACACTCTGCGCCGAATCTGCAGCTTCTTGTATGGTTGAGGTGTAGGGGCGCGAGGGATTATTAATGACGCGCAACTTCGTCGGCACGCGCACGTTAATAAAATATCGTTGCACACGCGTGCGAGCAAATAATAACAGCGTCTCTCTGACTGTATCTCTCTTCCTCTCTCTCTCTCTCTCTCTCTCTCAACTCGCGACTTCTGAGGAATTTACGTGTGCCACGTGTGTTGCGCTTATTACGCGACGCGACAAAAACATCCTCGAAAGTTGTGCTTTGTTTTCGCGGAGGCAGAAGAAGATATTTTATGTGCGTGGACGTTATTGAAAAATGTTCTCTGGAAATAGACGGTTAATAGTGTACGCGGCTTAATCTGAACTTTGTTTTTATATTTTTACATTCGATGAATTATTTTAACAATACATATAGAATTTCGAAATTAACATCGTATGAATAATACTCTACGGTTATTGCTTCTGAAAATCAATTGAATAATTAGCACAATCTTTAATCAAACTAGAATATAAAACTACATACGATCAAAATTAAATCTATTTGTAAATGTAAAAAAGGTAAGTAGAAAAGCAAAACGGTCTATTGACAATAAATTTATTTTTATATATAAAACAATAAAATTCCTAATCTTTTTGTCATGATACTTCTTGGTATCATTGAAATAAACAGCCTTACAGATAAATTAGAGCGTGAAATACGTAAATGCAAAGCACTTGTCGAATTCGCAATTTACGAGGCTACAATAAATAGAAAGGGCGCTAGTGTACTTTTGCGAAACTCGCAGTCAGATTTAGCCGACGAGTGTTTACAAAATACGCGGCAAAAACTTTTCTTTTTTCATTTTTTTTCTATTTTCACAAAAGTTGCCCGTCTTTGCCGCCGCATAGCAATGGCGGTGGCGTACCTAAAATAAAGTGTTAGTCCCGTCGAGTTTTATCGAGTCGCTGATTTACTGCAGCCAAGTTACAGCAAAAGTTGCACTACTCGACTTCGGCATGTTATTGGCCTGTGCGCTTGCGCGCCCCTTGCCTATACAACGAAATTACGCTCTAGAAGAAGCTACCATGTCTGTGCTGTAACTCCATAAATCCATAAAGTTGTTTGATCAAGAAGCTTGGTAGCGTTCCTTACGTATTCTTTTGCGTTAACCTGTCAATTAAGGCGAATTTCAATTTTTTTCTCTCGACAACCACTCATCGTCGTCCCGCAACGTTTTTTTATTTATTGAGGTATATTCTCGTAAATATAACTCGGACTTGTAGAAAGGAGTTCTTGAGTTATACTCAATTATAACAGAGGTTAATTTTAAATCTCGTACAAATTCATCCTGATATCACGGTTGTCATATGAATATTTGAAAACTTAAATAATTAAGACACATGTTTACATCCCGATATTGACATAAAACCTGCGCATATTATGTATAAACTCGAACGATCTATTTAAAAAGCAACAATATACAAGAATCAATTGTAGTTGATGATTTATTAATCGGTTGAATTGTTGAATGTAACATCATAAGAAATCAATGGAAAAGTAATAACCAATGTTTCTTCTGGATGTCATCTGGGATTTAATTTTTCCAATTGCGACACATCGTGCTAATTAGAATCATTTGTAATTAATAGCGAATCGCACTCCGAAACAATTAAAGAGCAGCAATGTATTTTATTTTACGACTCATTATGTAAATGTTCGTTTTCCCATGCACTAGCCATTTTTTTTTATTTTTGCATTCCTCGATATTTCCTATTTGCATAAGCATCGGTTGTTTCTTACGTAAAATAATTCAAGTCTTGTGTATTCATGCATAAATCACGATGTGTTCTGAATACATTTTTTCATGAATCGCCGTGCTATATTTTAACTTTCAAAGATTCATTTACGTTTTTGCATAATTATTGTATTTGTATAGGAATTAATTAAGTTCATTGTGAATACTTAATTTGACTATTTTCCGATTTATCAACATTATTCTGTATTTATAATATATTTTGTGAAATTGTTATTTATATCTGACCGAATAGCTTGACTACTATTGACACTAAGTCATTCATTTCATTCATTGCATTATGTCTCTGATTCTTTCAATTTTTCTTGTCGACAACTGCCGCGTCGAAAGAAAATGAAAACTTGGAAATATATCTTTATGCGATCTCTGATCCGATTGTTAATTTCTGGAAACGGATACCCCACAGGAAAAAAAGAAAAATAAATATCACAAGCGAATTGGAAAAATAAAAACTCCAGGTGCAGCAGCTGCGTTCTCGTCAAATAAGCCACTACGATCGATTCTTATTCCTGATGTCAAGCGGAACGGAAGCGAGCTGTTATTCGTGTAAAAAGGCGGACTTGCAAATTGACGAGTTTACGTGGATTATTGGCGAAGAAGATGATGTGTATATCAGAGGACAAATCTGACAGTGTCGAAGATTGCTACCCGGATCGTTTCCTCGATAAATCTCAGCTTAAGAAAAGCTCTTGATTTAGGTGCTTCGTGTTCTTTGTACGACACGAGTAGACAAGGCAAAATTTAGTCAAACGAAGCATTTTGTTTTATATTTGATTTGTTTCATAATTTATTTATTATTCTTTTAAATGGACATTGATAACTAAAATGAGTACTTAAAAGTTATACAATTATTTTTTCAATAAGACAAAATAAACAAAGATCCATTACAAAGACCATTGCAAACTCAAATGAGAAATCAGCGTCGCACTTTGAATTTAAATCGCAAATTTTTTGCATCTCTATGCAAATCAATCATAATTCGAGGGTAGAGAGCACTTTATAAACGCACAGACTTAATTAATTGAAATGTCAGAACCCGATCTGCATTCGAGGCTCAATAAGGAAAAAAGTCAATCGAGAATTGACAGCCCGAACATTTTCCTCCATCTCCCTCTCTATCTCTGTTCAAACTAATTAACAACTTCAACGGCATACCTCTCGAATCCCTTGCGTACAATAAAATGTGACATATCAATCAACAAGGAGCCAATTTCAACTAATTAACTGCTTGAAATGTCGAAATATTCACTTTTTGAAGTCGCTGTTAAATTCAAACGATTGCTCATAAAGAATATGTAAATCTCTCGTATATTTATTTTGTGAATAAAATCATGTTTAAAGGTATTATATTGCCATTTCATGTATTCGCGTTTATCTGATTATTTTCTGTGTTGGATTGAATTTTACGCATATATAATAATTTATATTTTTCAACATTCACAATATGGAAGTGCTCAAAGTCATCATTAATAATTAGATAATTAGATTACTAGTATTTGTCATCTTTTTCAGTGCAATATAATTGAACAGCCAAAGAATAATGCTTTTTCAATTAATTTTTTAAAATTAATTCGATAAATAAATATAAAAAAATACTTCTTTTTTTTAACTTTTTATAAAAACACTATATTACATCGTAAAAAGAAAAGGTCATTTTACATATACCTTTGTTGACGAGTTCACGATCAGTATAGTTGACAATCAATGGCTCTAAACTAAGTCATTATCAAAGTAACCACGAAAATTACGAAGAATGAGCACATGCAACATCAGCAAATGTTTGCAGCTAAAGTACGACGAAGAGCCTCACCGTCAAACGAAGTAGCTATACTGTGAGTAAACGAGCTGCTGTCGTAGCAGCGTGACTCGACGGCATGCACAATTAATAGGCAGCATTAGGGCAGCGCGCCGCAGAACTCGCACGCCTCGCAATAAGTGACACGTGTTGTCGACAAATGAATTTGCGGCAAGGCGTTTGTGTGTGTGTGTGTGTTAGAGAGAGAGAGAGAGAGAGTGCGTGCATGTGTGGGTGAAGTTTGGCATTCGTGATTCAGCGTCGCGCCACGTGTGTAATCATCATGTCTCCCTTATTACACCTGGGTAATCATGACGTCCACCGTGCTGACCCTTTTACCCACAATTGAATTCACATTTTGATGCGATGTCGCCACTTCACGCGGAAATTGTACGATGATTCGCGTGATTGTCACGCGTGACCTATTGTGTCTCTCTTCCTCCTCCAACAAATGCTATTTTGCAAGGTCTATATTTGCATTCACGCTTGGCTTGATTTACTCTAGTTGGCTATTTCATACGTTGCACTTGAGTCTCTGAGGTTTTCTTGATGAACTGATCATGCAAATTTTGAATGACTAACAGACTCTATGTTGATTTTGTATTATGTTGGCTGGTTCAATTGAACTTTTAGAAATTGAATTGTATAAAATATTACGACTGTGCGATTTTTTATGCAATTTTAATAGTTTCAATAGAGAATTATACTCACAAGGACGGCATTTATAGACGACCTCGATGAACTTTGGCTTATCTGGACATGGGTCGCCCATCTTCGGACTTGTGTTGAATGTACACTGACGTTTCTTCTGGCAAACTTCAACGACAGTCTGTAATAACGAATGCTATGCAAACAATTTTTAGTCTGATATTATACGTATTTTAAACGATAATAGATAGATTTAAATATTAGAAAAGTAATTTTTATATAATTTGTAATGTATAAACCGCAGTTATAAATAATTATCCCATTTACAGAATATATAACCGACTCAATCTTGAATTTTTGTCTGACTATATCTTGATCTATTCTACTTCAGTTCACTTTCAAATAATTATTACAATGATAAAGTGATTAATTAATTTTACCATTTGAAAAAAATGTAAGGAAAGCCAATAGAATTTAATTATGGTTCCGCGAAAAAGACAAATAGTCGGTTAAAAAGAGATTCAACGCTTGAAAAGACGATAAGAAATTTCGATGTTTTAGCAAAGGAAATGCAGAAATGTGATATTGTGTGTCGTCTGACAAGGCTTTAAATTTAGCTTCACTGAAAAGATCATGGCTGAATAGACAAATGATAGCGTGAAGGTGTAGGGTAATTTCCTCAATTTCCAAAGGAAAACTTTCGCTAAAGTTGTCACGAAGAAAAGCCAGCATCGTCTTGGCCTTTTGCGCGACGAGGAAATTACGTTCGACCGGCTCCAGTAGCGTCACAGTTATAAGAAACCACCTTTAATTACTCGAAATCCGGGCTAAAATCCTCTTCGAGTTCTATAAATTTTTTAAAATTCAATTTTAATTTCAACTGGCTTTCTTTGACAGTTCTATGATCAAGTCTTCGATGATGAATTAATTTTGATCGTTTTAATCCTGCGTTGCGATTATTTGTCTCATTGTTCATAATAACATGCAACATTAATATTTAAAATATCGCCAATTTAACATTCAAGTACAGAAGTCAAACTTTAAAGCAAATCAAATTTGACACATTTATTGAGCCATACTAAGGCTTGATCCTCACGATTCAACTCTTCACAGTACGATTGGAATCAAGCGAAGCAAAACTAGAACGTATGGCAGGGAGAAGAACCAAATAAAAGAAGTTGAGAAGGACATGTAGATTTGCACGTAAATTTGCCTCTCGTGGCGTGAAGTATGTAAACCCACTCTCTCTCTCTCTCTATTATTCTCTCTATCTCCTTCTCCTTCTCTCTCTCCTCTTACTCTCTCTCTCTTTCTCTCTCTCCTTCTCCTTCTCTCTCTCTTCTTACTCTCTCTCTCTCTTTCTCTCTCTCCTTCTCCTTCTCTCTCTCTTCTTACTCTCTCTCTCTCTTTCTCTTTTTCTCTCTCCTTCTCCTTCTCTCTCTCTTTCTCTTTTTCTCTCTCCTTCTCCTTCTCTCTCTCTTTCTCTTTCTCTCTCTCTCCTTCTCCTTCTCTCTCTCCTCTTACTCTCTTTCTCTTTCTCTCTCGTAAAAGGGTCACGTGCCAGGCGTATGTGGGCTACTGCGACAGAGCGTGCGAATGCGAGTGCATGTGCAGAGCGCCGGCGTGAATAAAGTGCCGCATCAGAGATATCCTTCAAGTGATCAATTTAAAGGCTTTGAGCTTTTAATGATGTACTGAGAGTGGTTTCAAGTAAGCGCAAAAAAGTGTTGAAAACAAAGACTTTTGTTGCGTTTGCATGTATAGCGTTCTTATTTGTAATAATCTTTTCCATTTGTGTCAAATTTTTAAATCAATCTTGATCTTTCTTTTCAGTCATACACTTTTTTCATGCTTACTTTTCTAATTGGAATGCTATATTTACTGTAATAATAAGATCAAAACTCATCAATGATAAAGCAATGGGTCCATAATGACTACGACGAATGTTCTTGATCACTCCATAAACAGGCTAGAAAAACACCAATGAATCAGATGCAAATATACAAGCCCATTACGAGTGGCCGTGTCTCGGACGTGAGCTCGTTGCCGAAGAATTAAGTCGACCATTACTGCAAGCTTTGGGTGTACGAGACTTTAAGTGTTACACAATGGCACAGAAGCAGCAACGACGTCGACGATTCCAAACGGATGGACTATATACTACCGAGCAATGCTCTGATAAAACCCGAGTTATGGCTCGTTTGCCAAAGAAATCTTCGTAGGATTAATGTTTATGTCGCGCGGATTATTACCGAACTTCTTAATTGCGGTTTCGCCTGGGCTATATAGATGGCGATTTCACTTCATCATATTTCGCTTTGTTACCGTTCATTATTTCGCGCAATATACTTATTTCTACGTCTGTATAAATTTTATGCTATGTGTAGATATTTCGCTCATCTTTTCTCTTGTGACACGAGCCGTAGATGAGTACTAATTCATAATTCGATAAATTTTAGATCACTTAATATATTTACAAAGATATTCATAGGAAAGCAAACAAATTAATAAATCAGGTAAAGCATGTGATAATACCCAATAGAAAAATTGGCATGGTGTTAAAGTCTCCGTAGATTTTAACTTTTCCCGATACAGACAAGATAATTTGCAGAAAATAATTGAAGCACCGTATATAACTCTGAGTAAAGAAACACAGGATCTTCCCTCTTCCTTCAATGTATTCACTAATGACAATTTTTCTTCTCTCTCTCTCTCTCTCTCTCTCTTACTTCCATTCTTCTAGTTTCTATCCACGCATAATCGCGTTGCTATTGATCATGGTTAAATCAAAATTGTACACTATCAATGTAGAAGAATAGATTTACTTTATTCATTAGCGAATAACATAGTGATTGGAAGTTTTTTACTGGATTTTCATTAACTTTTTTGTATGAAAACAGAAAAATCTATTTATTAAACTCATCATTTTGTTCTTTCTTACTTTAAAATCAATCAAAGTGAAGTGATCGGCAATTTTGAATCAATCCACTAGACATTTTTATGTGTAAATCAAAACCCACTACATGTACCAGTTAGAATTTAATACCCATAAAGTGTATGAGAAATATATTATTAACGGTATGCAACAATGTTCTGCTCGTTTATACGGTTTTACGAATCTTCATTGAATATATTTTGAAAATATACAATACCTACGCTCTAGGTAATTGGGACTTCTAGAATTGCGCAAACACGTACCGATATACAAGCCGCTTATCAAATGTACAGAATTGTGCTTGCAAGCTCAATATAATTGGGAGCGTTAATGATCTGTTTGATGCACTAGTTAATCAAGGAAATTGAAACATTTCGTAATTCCTTCAATGTTCGCGTAGTTTGGAATCGGATTATATCGAATCATGAATCTACATCATTCTAACAAGAAACGTACACCGTATCGATAATAACTTGACTTTCTACATAGATGGTGAAGAGTATAATTAATATTCCGATGTATTACTGATTATAATCAGTAATGGGGCTTCTAGACTACAATAATGATTGTACTATCATTTATACTTTGCATCATATTGTACATCGTACTAATTAGTTCATTTAGTACAACTGATATTTTTCAATTTTTCACTGCACTTTTATTAAATTAATTGTGCAATAAGTAATGATTACTCAAAAATTCAGCCAATATTCACGTGCTGAAGTTAATAAAGAGAATGAACGCGTTAGTAAAAATTAGAAAGATCCACCATCTTTATTACAGGGCGTATGAGCAATACGAGCGAGGAACACTTAGTTCATGTCATTCGTGAAGGCGAGTACAGCGAAAAAGTGCAGTGGAGAGTTTCTTTCTCTCTTTGTCCAGCACGAAGCTAACGCAACTGCGAATAAATGGGCGAGTTCTTCGCCAAGGAATTGCAGGTCATCGTGACGCTCTTTCGCTAGTCATATCCGGTACGCTGGTCGTGAATTTCCGGCCATAAGTGAAACCATTTTCTCTTGCACAGGTAGACAAAAAAGGGAAGACTGAAACAATTATAGCTGATTTTTAAAGTAGGTCTTAGAAAACTAATCCACATTTCATATTCAAACTTTCATCACTAGATATTCCAATACTACTGTAACAAGAAGTCTCATTTAATTTCTACTTTTAATTCTGAATTCATCAAATATTCGTGAGAACATTATTATTTATTTTATTTTGTTGCCTTTACTTCACATATTCGATATCATCTCACAATGTAAATCGTTTCCAAGCAAGAAAAAGTTCAAAAACTAACAGAAAATAAAGAATGAAAAAAGGAAGGAGAATAGTGGCAGTACTTACGAAAGCACAGAAATGAAAATGCCTCTGCACGTCGCGCAAGCGTCCGAGGTCACGTAGACTATCAGCAGGCGAGCGCTTTTCTATCGTCCATCGAAACGTGAAATATAGAACCGATACAATCTCGATGAACCACGAGATTTCTATTGTGGCGCGCATCGAGGACTTACGATTGAGTTTCACAAACTATCATATGAGTAAAGCATATCGTGCTTTGTAATATTCAATTAATTTAGGTTATTGTCATATTACTGTGTATGTCCCAGTTTTTCTTTTTTTTCCACGGCAAACTCGAGTTCGTTCGATTTTCTACAAATAACGGCGCTTGTATCTTGAAGGCTTGGGGTACGCGTATGAATCATTGTTGGTCCAACGTGAAATACGAAATATTTTTATTATCAATATTTATTATAAAAAAGAAAGCCGCATTCATAATTCATATGGTTCTGGAAATAAATCGATAGCTGTTTGTATTTTTCTAACTATCATTCAATGTGACTAATGCATGGCAACTGTAGTTGTGTTACCTCGATTCTAAATATACAATCGATTGTATCTATCTTGCGTTCAGAAACAGTCCGTACATTTTTTAATTTAATGATAAAAATAAGAACGGAGATTGTTTTCTTTGTTTAAAATCTATGCTAGCTAACGGCCTACCGATACAATACAAAACAAAAATACGTTTTTACAAGTCCCTTCGTGAAACGGCTATAGTAGATACAAACACAATTGAAAAAAAAATACAATTTTCCTCTTCTGAGCGTCGGGGCTTTAGCTTCAGCGACTACGACGGATGCACAAAAGCGTTTGATGATCCGCGAACTCATGTCAACTGCACAGAGGCTCGTGTTTGCTGTCTGGCCTTTGCTAGCTATTTATTCTTCGTGTTACTGGTCTTTACTATGAGGGGATTCAATCGCATCGCACCACTGTGCTTTCAAAACAAACGCCGAGAAAAATACGCTTTTTCTTTGGAGAATTGATACAGGGCAACAAAAAAATGAGACAATTTTCACCAAAGGAAGACGTTTTTAACATTGTTTTGTGATGGATGCTGAGATGTAAGTGTCATGAGCTTTGTGTAAGGCGTGAATTTTCTTTTAGACTACGGCTGTACTTGTAAATCTTTTAATAACTTTCATGTAAGTATTCTTTAATTGAGTTAAAACATTTAAATTTGAAATAAAAATAAAAAAATATCATAAGCGATAGCATTAATCACACACTGGTCAATCATTATACAGCAATGCAACAGATTGATACTAGTACCGCAATTAAACATTTAATTTAATCAATCGAGTAATTAACTGGATTACGTGTTTGTAGGCTCATATTTTTTAGTCGCTAACGTTCAACATACACCTCGTGAATAATTAAGGTGATACACGCACGGTGACCTATTTCTCGCGGGCGTTGTAAATGTATCAGTTAAATTCATAGCCGATCGCGATGTATACGTCACGAGTACTTGAATACACTCGATCGAGAATTACACATTGTATCGAATTTTCACTGATTTTCCACGGTATCATTGTGTATCGAGAGATTATCGACCCATGATAGTTCGTACGCGAAGAGACAACAGCTTTGTATATGTTGATGTTCACAAATGATCGAATATTACGAGCCTAAATTTAACAATATTTCTGAGTGTTTCAGCTACAATAGTCATTGCATTGAAACAATGAAAATCAAGCAAATTCAATAAAATGTATAATACAAATGTAACAAATTACAAAAATGCTACAACATTCATTAGGAACTCAATTTCTGCGCAGCACAGCAGCACAAACCGCTTTACTCGAAAAATTAAAGTACAAAAGGTCGTTTGCTGGCTGCATCGTCTCTGTACTGTATCTAACAAAGTTACACGAACCCTCAGGAGAGAGAGAACGTTAAAACCCAACAGTTGAAACAATGACTAATGTCAGGTCGACGTAATAAAAGCATTTCACTCGAGTAGCAGGAACAAGAGTGCGAGAGCCAGAACGAAAGATATGGAGAGAGAGAGAGAGAGACAGACAAGGAATCACAGAGACATCGCGTGCTAAATTTGACCGGTACTATTTCTTTTCTTGTTACGATGCACTCTTCGCTTAGAACCAACTGACCTGAAAGGACGTTTTTCCATAGTAAAAAAAAATAATTCAAATTTTAATGGCATCACAATGGCTTTTAATTTTAAAGCGCTTGTTGCTCTTGACAGCTGTTGCTTTCGTGCATATTTTAGGGTTTGTTGCTCTTTCGAAGTTCCAGATTCCGTTGTGTTTGCGTTTAATTTGATGTGTTTTTACTACGGATTACTTGGCGGTCATTAGCTTGGCTCGTTAAGCGCCTCGATTCTTCGTAATGGACACGTGTCTAAGTACTTTGAGGTCATTATCATGATTTTTTTTTCATTTCGAGCCTGCTAAACTTCATCTGTAAAAAACTTTACTGTTAAGTAACGTGGTCACTTCTTAATTTACCAACTGGATTTTTATTCACAAGGACACATCTTCCTTTATTACCAATAGCTTAAAGCCAACATCCACAATAATAAAAACAAATACACTTTCAATTTCTTACTTTCGATTTTGACGAATTTCTACATACACTATATTATAAGTAGTAAGAACAACTTTAGTCAGGCATATTTTTCACTTCAATTTGTAATTAAAAATTATAGCTTATTTAGTTGATCAAGATCGTCCAAGACTATTTTACAAATATAATTTACAATATTCACTAGTCAAAAGTATCTTTATGCGGTTTGATGAGGATCATTTTTATAAAAACTTTAATCTAAGTATTTCATGCGGTTTGATGAGGACTATTTTTATAAAAACTTTAATCTAAGTATTTCATACGGTTGTGTACTTTAGCTACTCAAATGTCAATTTCAAGTAGTTAAATAATCAGTGAAGTAGTTAGAGCAAGTTTTAGTCAGACATCGTCTACCGCTTCTAAAATGTACTCAAATAGATTTCATTTAAACATAGAAATATATTAGAAATTAAGTCATATTTACCTGTAGAGCACTGGGCCAATGACAAGTGGAGTTAAGTTGGTTGTCGATAAAGGAATGATCATTGGTGCTACATTTACCAGCGGAATCAAGACTAGCTCTACCATATCTCGCAACCGTGACAAGGATCGCCGTACCGAGGGGACAGTTAAGGGTCATCCATTCCTCGTTACACAAGGCTCGTTGATACGTTTTTAACGTTCCTGACAATAATGCTGCATGTGTCATACGCGTTTGAGTAAAAAATTACGATTTTTATCAATCACATTGTAACAGGTTTATTTCAAAGTGTCATTTAAATTGAAAATTTAAGTGTCATCGACATTAATAAAAGTAATTGCAGGCGCGGAATGAATGAAAATATTAAGAAAAAAATCAATCAGGATAAAAAGTTAAAAATAGGTGGATATGAAGCAGTGCCGAAAAAAAATTCATTATAAATCGCGAAAAGTTGGAGTTATTCGTACGTATCGAAATTGGAAAAATATAAGTAATAGTCATGCGAAGGTCCATGTTGTACCCAGAATCCAATCACCAGTCAGTGCAGCAACGTTGATGATTCCCGTAGTGCATCGAGTTAGAGAACGTTTTGTTGGACGTCAGGTGACATGAAAAAAAAGAAGAGAAAAAATGTGCTTCGTTAGTACTTCGTCGGTATTTTTTTATTCGTTGTGCAAGCGCAAAATATTTTCGTGCACGTGCAGAGAATTTACATAAAAAGGCATTGATGATTGAGGGTGGGGAGGAGTTTGATTGTAACAAGGCTGCATTTGTCCATAAAAAGGGTTTTGATTGTCGAAATATTTACATGTAAATATGGTAGCTGAGATTTTGATTGAAATATTGTTTTTAACCACTCTTGATTGCAATTCCAATTATATCCATGAAAATCATTTGACGTATTTTTAATGATATGAATTTCTAAAAAAAAGTATGCTTTCATACTATCTATTATTATTAAATTGCAATTTAATTATGTTTTTCGTAAATATACGTTCATGATAAAATTCATCGTATTTTGATTAAAATAATTTTTGAAACTGACAATTCTCCCAGCAACTTTCGATAATGTAATCTTTGCAAAGTAAAAAATACTGAACAGTAAAATCCATGGCCAGTAAATAATTGGATATTCCATGGAAAAGATTTACTGTAAGCAATGTAAACCATTAAAAATTAAAAAGTACCACGACAGATAACGCAAAATTTCGACTGCAAAATCCACACATCAAGGGATTTTCTCCGATTTTTGCACGATAGGCGTGTGTGCGCACGCGGTAGAGAGAGCAGGGTAGTTTCATAATTTACGCGTGTATTATGGTAATTCGTTAGCCGACCACTGCTGTACCTACGTTATTTACGGCGAATCGCGAGCCGCAGGTAATGGCTTTTATAGTCCAATTTCCCGTGACTAAATTTTTTTTTGTGTTATCGAGGTGGAGAAGAAAAAATTATAGACTGTGGTGTCGAGTAAACGTTATTTTTGAACGTAGTATAAACTGGGGATGACAAACATTTGAATTGCACTTCGTTGGAGCTGTTAAAACACGAGCGAAATGAGATATTCCGAGAGACTGATGCTGAATTTTTGATAATCTCAACACGTGAATTTTGCGCGTTTTGAATGTTGGAATATGGATCAAGAGTTCAATTTTTAAATCGCCAACTTCCGAAATGTAATTTTGTAGCCGATAAAGCTTCGCCGTGAATGATGTAAACGTGCGCAAAATGCAAAATTTGGAAACTTCATTATTATCGAAATTTATTTTGGAGAATAAAAGAATTATTCTTCTAAAACACGGGAACAGTATTCTTTCAAGCTCTTCGTCAGAAAATCAAATTAATTTGAATTCACTATTTGATTTTTTTTTCTAAAGAATAATAATCAATATTATATTTCTGTAAAATTTGTCAAATCGTTACAAAGTTGTCCGTTCGATCATAATTACGATATCTTCTCTAATGTAAAGCAGCACGGCGGTGACGACGAATAAAATAAAACGAAGTCACAGAACCGGCACAAATGAGCAGACACAGTCTCGCTTTGTTCTTACGCATAGCCCGCTTAATCACAACCTTACCTGCAAAAGGTTGAAAAAAAGAGACGACTCGGAAGTAATAAAATTACAGTGAAACCCGATTAAAGCGGGTACCACAAAAGGGTGTACAATAATTGTTCACAAGACTGCGGCACATCGGCTTCGTTCGATACTATCGTGAAATAACGAGGAAGGGTAACTTGGACTCGAAGGGTGGAGATGGGAAACGATTAAGACGCGTACAATACAAACTGTTTTACTCTGCTTTTGTCTACTGCTAAACAACGAGTTCGCATTTGCGACTGATTGCGTTTACACGTTGTTTCCGATGGATTGCAAAGCTTTCGTCCAAGCATCTTGTTGGTAAAGCTTTTGCAAGATTGAGGTCGAAAGGGCTTTTAAACTCACTTCGAATTCCAGGTTTTAATACTCTTACCACGCAAATCTTGCTCTCACTCGAGTGTAGAAAAGTTTTCTTCTCGTCTATAGTGAGAGGATCGGCCTTCAGGGTTTTTTCGATGAGCTGAATTTCTCGCTGTCATAAATGCAAGGCTATGTGTATGTATGTGTGTATATATATGAGTGCGAGCTATTGTGATAGTACAGCTGTAGATCGAGGTTAATGGCGATTGCAACGAGGGATCGAGTTAACGATTTGGTCTGGCTGTATTTGCAGAGGAATAATAGTACGTTTTGTTTAACGTAATTCTTCGGATGATACTCTCTTTGATTAAAATTCTTACCAAATATACTATTATATTATCTGTTTATTAATTAAAATATACCATAGTGTTTTGAGATAATTCATTCAAGTAATTCGAACAAAGAAGTAGTCACTAACAAAGTATTTGAATATAAATTCAAATGACATAATCAAGCGCGAGAGATGAAAAAAAACTTTTGATGACAGTTCCTTATGACATACTAAAGACAAAAGGCGCAAACGATCTCCGACTTGCTGCTATTACTCATGTAAACGACTAGCGCTTAAAAGATGAATAAAGGCTCTGACGCGTAACCTACATGAGGTTCATCTTTAAGTGCCGAGGGTATGCGTCCAAGTACATTCAGCGCATTTCGGGGAGGTACAATTTCCTCGCGAATTATATATATACACACACACACATTTCTTCCCACATCCTTTTTTACCCGCAGATGATCGAAGCTTTGTCAGCTACTGATCCGGAAGTAATCGTCCATCGATTCACGAGACTTGTATCCTTCCATGATTGTCGTGACCTCGTTCTTTCAATACATTGAATATCTCTCTGACTTTTTTTACTACAAATGTAAGTTGATATTTCAAACATAAGTACTGGGCTTGACACACTAGGAAATCGTACTTGTGATTCTGTTGTTACTTTTTATTTAAATCAAATGTCGATTAGTTGAGATATATGAAGCATCGTTTCTTTTAATTGATCAATGGTTCTCGTACAACTCAAAGGAAAGTCAACTGCACTTGTATTTTTCGAAATCATATAAACTCTTTAAAGAACAGGTAATGTCAACACCCTGAAAATCTGTTGTCATATCTAGCCGCATATAATCATCTTAGGGTAGATCGATAAAATAATAGGCCAGGACAACTTTGCAAACCCTTAAAACCATAGTGTTGAATTTCCGCTTAAGACCAATACAACAACTGGACTTCGCGCAAAGAATTTCACAGTTCCATAAAGTTTATGCTGCAGTTCAGCCTCTCCCTCACTTACTCCTTTCTCTGCACGTCGAAAAGTATGCATCCATCTGTATTTACGATGTCGCTCGTATAGCGGTACCATGACGATTTGTATGCGCTAGATACGACTCGCCTTCTTGTTTGAAGGATTCGTGCGAGTATGTGTGTTATATTTTTGGGACATAAATATTGAACAATGTGGCATGATTCGCTTCATGCTAGAGAAACATTTATTACAGGCGTTTTAATTGATTAAAAAATATGTAAATAAGATTAATGACCAAACGCAGGACTGACCTTTCAAGCGATTGCAGCATGCAAATTTCGCTAACAGATGATGGGATATTAATAGTTTGCTATCATGTTTACTCTGATATTAAATCAATACAACTAAATTGTCAGATTATTATTCGTTCTCAATTAAAGATGTTGAGATGCAACATAGTACTGAAAGGAAATTCCCATGATATTGTTAACTATATTACTATCATTACAAACTATTTTTGACTACTTACGTACTGTTTATCCAATGAAACTGATTCATGAACTCTGACAAACTCGGTAATTTTATTATCAACTAAGCAGTATTAAATGAAAATTTTTGTCCAATCTTTAATTGATTAAATTGGCGTTTATCATATTTACAATTGACATTTTATAACTGTTTTTCATTCAACCAAGTCTAACAAAAAGAAATATAAGCTATCACGTAAACAGTTTCATAATAGGTAATTCACCAAGGCGGTAGTACTAGAAAAGCACTTAGGCGTTAGTTTCATCGGACTTTCCCGAAAGCATGAGAATCCTCGGTGTCCGGAAAGAGATAAGAGCTTGACGACAGCGGACAGATAGAAACTGATTCTCTCCTTCTCACTCTCTTTCTCTTTCTACAAAGCCCAAAGCTCTACAAAGCTTTTGCATATTACGATGATTCGTATGTGCCACACGGAAGTGCGAATGACGCAATTGTAGCCGAAGCCGCTTGCCAACTTACGTTTGAGTAGCGGTTTTCCAATGGAATCGATTGAAGACACAAGGAGCCTCAACAAGTAATGTCCTCCAAAACTTCTTCAGAAACAACGTTCATGAGTAGGAAATGTGTACTATTTTATGGTTGTTATTTAAAACGAGTATACCTGTTTAAAGCTCAGATTGAATATTTTGAGATACCAAAAAAGTAATCGAATTTCGCATGATACATATTGCACTGCTTTTTGAAATCGAACCGTCGAATGCTCGTTCATATAAATAAAATTCCAGTTTTGTAAAAGGAATAGAACCACATATGCTCATAGATCGAGTTCAGAGCAACCGTTGCGATTGGTATATATCGCATCTCCATCGCGAAATCGTAAAGGTAAAGCGTTTTTCGTTGCTACAAGTTTATCGAGCGCAGCTAATAGACTGTGTCGAAAGTGTCGATTCGAAGCTATGGGCTATTTGTCCAGTCAATTAAGGCAAGCTTAACGTGTACGACTCGAAACAAAGGCTTAGCGATGGATTAAAGTAACACAGTTTCTATGCGAGCCGTGGAATAAACGAATGCTTTTATTTATTTTTTTTATACGATCGAAAAAACGCATTCCATCTACCCGATGGTAATTGAAATACTGTTTGCGGAAAATGTTTGAAAGGCAAATTAATGTCAGAGCTAAGCATTGGTTGGATACTGCATCAAAGTCGGATAAAGTATGTTGCATTGATAAGAGGATTTTTATTTTTTATTATTATAGATTGATAAAGATTCGTTTGAAAATCTTTATATCTGAATTCCCAGTTGAAATGCCTGCAGAACAATCATTTTATATTCTTTTTTTTGAGACGATCGACATAATAATACTGTACTCATCTTTAATAAAAATTTAGAAGATAAATCCGCGTTTATGTCTTATTTAAATAAAAAAAAATACATCGATTTCAACAAAATAAAAATATTACAGAAATTTGTACTCTCAAATCGTATAAAAAATCATGCAGCACTAATTCAAATCACAGAAATCCGATCTGTGACGTCATGTGACTTATCATACGGAAGGCACGCAATACATCGAGCTACTCGCCTAAATCTATAGATGGTGTCTAATTTTTATCCGAACAAATAGGAACGCAAAGTCGCATCTTTTAGCTGCGATAACAAATTTTTTATGAAAATATTTTTTCATAATCAGAGCCAATACTTATTTTGTATCTAGTGTTATTTTTTGTATACCTAGTTATAATATTAGTTCCATTATTTGTTTTCTAAATTGATTGTTTGCAATATATCTTTTCGACAAATTTCTATCTGTTTCAATTTGAAATATTTCATTTCGAAATGGTGAAAAAGCAAGTTTGTTTGAAAATTCGTCAAACGAAAAACTTTGCTGGTAAAGTAAACTGTAAATAAAAGGAAACATTTTTCATCCTCCTCACTATCACAATGTAGTTGTCAGTTTTACCGTGAACCATCAAGCAAAAAAACATGAAAAATTTTCGAACCCGCACTCACATCCGTTACAGTAAAATGCAGTTAAATTAATTGGGATTCCTGCCTATTACGTTTATCACTTCAGTTTGGATATTTTTTCGATTCGTCCCAATATTGATAGGACTATTTGACGTGTTTTAAAACGCTTTTAAATGAAGATTCAATATACCATGTAAAAAGTTCCGATGAAAAGAATTTTTTTCTAACTTAATCCAAAAAGTGTTGTTTGAAAGGTATCACGAATATATTGTAAGTTCTTCTTGCAAAATTTCAGAATTCAGTATTATATTATTTTGAGAGAATGTATTTCAAGCGTCAGTTCATAAATCAGTAGTACTTCGCATGCACAATATTTTCAAATACACTGCTCGATGAACTTTTACTTTTATCTAGATGTCGCTAATTTTTAAAATAATTTTTACGGAAATGTATATTACGATTCTTGACAACAAAATAAAAGATGAATAACTGTAGCTAGTTTTAAGAAACGCTTTACTTCACCAAGTAAAGGGTATTTACTTCATGGGTAGCTGACTTTTTTCCTGCTGTTAAAAACTCATTTGCGTATATCTCAAGCTAGGGAGGTCACGCGTCTCTTCTCTGTTTTGCGTTGATGGCCACTAAAAAAAAAGTTGTGTACTGTTTGAAATAGTTAACGCGAGAAGACTAAAAAAACGCTCAAGTGGTCTAGAAAAGTTGTAGAAGTACATTTATATTTCTAAAGTTGAACCGTTGAAAAATTCAAGTCGACGTAATAAATTTTTTTTTAATTTGCTTCATTAAGCTGCTATATTTTTCAGAAGTAAATAAGATTATGCCATGTATAAAAAAACATTATTATGTATAATCTCATACTGATTATTATGACTGTGTACATAGTTATAACTACAACCAGCTCATAGCTGGATTTACGTTTTCTCGCAATACACCTCTTAATAAGATTTGAAAAAATCTAGTCTTTGACTTTATAAAACTAACAACAACTAACTTGCATTATATAACGTAGTGGCCCTTTCGTCAGGGAGCTTTAACAACCAGCGGAGCTCGTAGAATATTAAAAACCCGAGTACCGTGAAATGAGGAAGCTTGAAAAAACAGTTGAAAATTATTCCTTTTGCCTAGAACTGGAGTAAAAAACTCGAATATTAATTTCAATTATTATTGAAGACAATTATTCATTACATTTTGCGTTTGACGAATTGAAAATTAAAATGCAGCGTTCCTTCCCTCCCGTATGAAATATAACCAATGCAGTCGTTGGAAGTCATGGCTTTGCATCATTTTCAGCAACGCAAGCCATTAATCCTTCGTTGGATGGCAATTTCTGATAGCCTTACCTTGGCCTTTCTCTCTCTCCCTCTCTCTCTCTCTCTCTCTCTCTCTCTAATACACAAGCGAAGGTAAATCAGACTTAATCGTACCCCCAGGAGAAGATAAAGATGCTTCGCTGCTGCTCTCGAAAGGCCTCTACACACATATATGCAGTACAACCACGAAAGAGAATTATTACGAACCCCCCAAACTCTCCCCTTATCACTTGATAGCCTATTTGTTGAACTACTAGAGCCTTTGTTTCCTTTTTTTCTATTTTGGCAAAGAATATATTTAAGAAAGCAATATCAACAATGTTGAAATGCTTTAAAGTACCTGCTATAGATATTGAAATATTGAAGCTATACTTTTACAAGATAACAAGATTACACGATACAGTAAAGCCAATATCATCAAGTTTTATTTTTTGTTGAAGCTTTATTTACAGTATAATGAAGTATTGGAAAAAATTTTTATATACCTTTATCAAAAACCTATATCCATTAAAATTTTATTAACCGTCGATCTGAATACGAGTCTCTGCAATTCAATTTTATATCAGCTTCTCTCTCTCTCTCTCTCTCTCTGTTTTGAGAAAACAAGTTCCATGCATCTTTCTACTGAAAGTAATACTTGACTAGGTCATTTTTTTGTTCAAAACAGAAAAAGCGTACGCGCGCCCTCATCCTTCATCTCCTTAGCTCTCCTTTCTTAGTTCGTCCTCGTTTCGCGGCTGGCCGACCCGAGGACTTGGTGACTGGCTCTTCATTTGCCAAGCCCTGTTAAAAGGCTCTCGTAAGAAGTTCACCAAGCAATTTGCCACCACTTGCTATACTGTTAGCGCGGCTTGGTTGTTTTTTTACGCGAGGTGCATTTTTTTAATTACTATGCCTCTCGACACGATAGCTAATAATTAATCGTTGTCAGACTTATTTTTTTATACAAATATTCAATTTCTAAGTCACGTACAATGTCGACATAATAATAATAATAATAATATTCTGGCATGAGAATGTCATTTTCATTAGTGATATATGTCTTGTGATCATACGTACAGTAGGATGTCGAACGCACGAAAAGATAAACACAAAATCTTAATTAAACTGGTAAAGTTCAGTTCGACGCTAGAAATCACGCTCCAGTTCTCATCCTCGTACTTCTCAAGGTCCAACGAGAAGCACTTGGTGCAAAGGGGGAACATCTCACAAAGAAACTCAATTTCCAAACTTATCGCTCAGTGCGCGAACGACCGACGACACGAATGGAAGAGAGAGAGAGAGAAAGAAATGAAAGAAGAAAAAATTTGCTCGCGAAAAAGTTCTCTTTCGGACGAAATATGCATAAACATGCTATCTGCAAAATGCACTCGCCACATGAATAATTCAACTGAATGTTGAATCTCTCAAAGAAATCATCCATCTATATAGGAACAGCATTATATGTAAGTGTTGAACGACAGACTTTTCGAGGTAATAAGAACGATCTTTCAGCTACTGTGGAGTTGGCTTTCGCATTATGCAATTTTGCTTGTGTGACGAAAGTTATTGACATTTTCTATTTGTAAATACTATTCAACAACATGCGCCCTGCACACGTATCAATTTCGTTTTCTATTCCATTTTTTGAGTAAACCGAAGTCATAAAAACGTTTAATAACTAGATTTTTTCGACTTTTTTTTATTAAATCATATCATTATTTTAAGGTTAAGCTTGTTTATATACAATACACATGTATCTCTATCACATCATTATCTCACGCGACTCTTCTTCAACCAATCAGATTATGAATAAACTACCCTCAATTTCTAGGCCATCAATTTTGTTATTCGTAGATATATAAAAAATGGTTAAACTCATTAATTCAAACATTTTTGAACAATTTCAATGCAAAATGAAATTATTTTTCATTAGTTTGTAAGATGTAATTGAGTGTTTACAAAGTTAATTATGAAAGATTTTGTACAATATTCTTTTCAAAAGATTTGCATAGTGTACTCAATGGATTTATGTCGTAATATCAAAAGTCGACAATGAATGTAACATGCGGGTTACAAGCTTATTTCCAAACTCTCATCTCTTAGATGATGAGGCCAAGCCATATTGCCGGAGGCTCAATCAAATAGATACACCTATGTATTACGCGATAGATAGATCAAGATCCGACAGGAGAACATCACATATACGCTTCGGCTTGATGATGACGGCTCATTGAGAGTTTAACATGATGCGTTACACGTATACTAATTACAATCTATGTTCAAAATTTATGATATCCAAATGTTTAATCGAAGAACTAAATTTTAACAAAGAAAGAGTAAATGCATTTAAAAAGTCCATCTGGTAATGCAGATACTTCTTTTTGATCAAAGAAAGACATTAGACGAAGCTTTCTTCTTATCGAGGAGTTAATGCTCTGCAAGAGCTGGTCGAGCTTGCCAGGTAAGAAAAAAAGCAAAAAGCCCGATGATGTACGATCGGCTTGGACGACAGACAAAAGTTGTAAGAAACTAAACTCCTGTGACGTAAAGCGATATGTAGAATTAATTGTTACGACTCGATAAAAACTTTTTCTTAACTCGATACGGTATTTTTGAAAGTGAATGTTCAAACATAGAGTATATTATTAATACGACTTGGTTCGCTGATGTATCATGTTTTATAAAGATTAAAATAATTATTAATTTAGAACAGAAATCTAGAAGAATTTGCCAAAAACAAATTAAAATAGCAATAATATTCTATCGTACGATACAGCAGGAATGCTCGATTAACCTTGAACAGAAAAACAAGGGGTGAAATGATCAAGTACTAAATCAAACGACGAATGCTTTGTGTATTTTTGAAACAACGAAATAAATATGTCTACAATTTGCCGTATATACACAAGCACACATATTTTCGAAGGGTATATAAGCACGTCCGAGCGTAATCCATTATAGTCTTTTGTAACTGCGAAAACGGAAATCAAAACTCGCGCATGCGGACCCATGATAAATTCATTATGCATCGGCAGGAAGTTCGCCGAGCGATCACACGCTCGATCAATTATTATTTGACGTATACTATATGCACACTCCGAGTTTGCAATGCTTATAGCATCGATAGAGAATCACCATGTAAGTAGCTCGCTATCTTAATTTTGTTTGCAAAAAATAAAAAAGTTCTGCAGACAATGTACTTTCTATTCAAATGCTAATCAAATTACCACGGGTATTATTTTTAGGGCCGTCGTCTTGCTGTGGCTTCTCGATGCATTGTTGAAGCGACAAGGTTTGGAGAAATTGGATTTGGTATCATCAGAGGAAAGGAATCTAATCGCTACATTGCGGCATGCGCAAATGGGCCACGCAAATTGTTGGCATTAATCGGCGATATATATGCGCGCCTCAGCCAATGCGAATGCTTCAGCCATGTAAGCGTGAATTCGCAAGGATTTACCAGGAATTTCGATGAAAGTATTTTTGAGGTCTTATAGCGTACAACCAGAGGGTTTAGGCTCGCTGGTTTTCAAAATAATATAGGACAAAAGTGTGTTCAAAAATATATTCTTTAAGATTGTGGTCTAATCGGAGTAAAATTGAAATCAATTTTCTATATATTGATTAGATTAAATAGATTATTCAGCGAAGCTTGATCAAAGCTCCGTAATTCTCACGAATATTATATATTTAATGAGAAATATTCGAGGAATGTAATAAATCTCTGAATTAAATAATCCAATATAATGGACAACTCACCGATCAATTTATCTTTCATTGGAGATTGCACAAATATATTTTATCTGACAAAAAACAACATCTGTTTGCTCTGTAATGAAAAAGAACAATAACAATTGCCTTGCTCTAGAAAGTTATAAGCTACTTTCATTTCCAGTAGATTGAATGAATTAAACAAGTGAGAAAAAGACTCGAGGATTCCATTCAAACGTGCGAGCAAAGAAGCCGAAACGTAGAGATGTTAATTCGTTGCAATCGAGAACTGAAGTAGTAAAGACGCTGATTGAGCTCGGCTGGCGCCGATAGAAAAAACGCTTTGCCGGCAGCCCTTTTTATACTAAGTAAATAATCTCGAATTCATTTTGCGAGCTTCCCGAAGCTTCATTTTAATTGGATTGTTTTAGCCGATCGCGCGTTCGCACAAGCGTACCTTCTGAATTAATCCGACAAGATATTTTTACATCCTTTTCTTGACTTTGATCAGGTTATTATTGCAACAATGTCGACAAGCTCTACAATGTTATTGAAATATTCAAGTGTTTGATCAGGTACTAAATTCATTTTACGAACTTTCGCATTTCAATAAAGTGTTGGAATAGATTCTTTGTTCGAACATTCTTATTTTTAATTGGGTTATTCCAACTATCCTGTGTACCATTCATAATGTTGAACAAGGCCATAGCCTTGAAGTAAATAAACACTTGATTTTTAGTGCTTCTCTTTCTTTATTTTTTTTCATCCGTTGACACACAAGTGTATACCACTTTTTTACAGCATTGCGGCCACACTTGACCGCGCGTGCCACTCGGGTTGTTCTCTTTTTTGCACGCCAAGTTGCCGGTGTAGCGCGCGCGTCTCTAACACTTATATGCGGGTTACCGTGAACGTGAGTGGCGTGTGACGAATGGTGAATGAGCCACTGATAAATTAAATAGGTAAAGAAAGTATGCAATCGAAATATCGCTCTCGAAAGTTTGTTTCTTTAATAAATATACAAATACGTCAATACTTGACTGGCGTTAAATATTACGATATCAAAAGTCTTTCACTCAGTCCTACTTAGTTATCAGTCACAGCATTGATTGAAATAAACATTTACAGAGCTATTTTTCATCCTTTCTAATTCTAATCATTCCGTAAGCCATATAAGTCACTCTTGTTTATTCTTGAGGAGATTAACTAGACCCACATGCTAATCACAATAAACGAATTTCAAATACAACAAGAGTAGCATAAAAGCTTCACGCAAAACTTCCAAGAAAATTCCATATTGCCGAAAATAAAAAAGAAAAAAACTTCGAAGACGGTGCGATGTAAAGTTCAATGGTCAACAATCTCATCCCACTCGATCGTGCATATATACAAGTGCAGTGCAACAGCCTCACCAAGAAAAATAACACGAACCAACACGTTTCTATTTTCAGAGTCGATACAAAATAAATGAGCACTTGTGTCGAAGGTAAATAAACCGTAGCTCGCTCGCGCAAGAGGAGGCACAAAATAAGAAAAAAAAAAAGAAAATCTGGATAAAAACGTAAGGGGGATTCTGTAGCGAGAGAGTTAGAAAAATACGTAGCTGAGCGTTTAAACTGATGTAACGAAGACGAAGCTTCGAGAGTACATCGTTGTTGAGTGCGCGCGCGTGCAAGTTGTCAAGAGCGCTAGCGATAAGAAAAAAGGGTTGGGTTAAGTAATCAAATGACGTAGTGATGCGATGCATCGGAAATGACAAAAGTCATCGTTTATGTTTGATTTCCCAACATATACACTTTGGTCTACGTTAAATATACGAGAACAGAATTCAGTCGGCATTAAAGTATTTTCACGATGACATTAGACGTTTTTGTTTTGATACGGTAAAAAATTGATACTGGAAAATATGTAGAAAAGACAAATGTGAGTAGGTATTGGAAAATCCGATAAGCAAACTTACTGGACTCATTAAGAAAAATCAGAAGAAACAGCATTGACGTTATTTATTAGCGTGATACCTGAAGACGCAGCGGCGTGTGTCATAAAGATATAAAGTATATAAAGTCTCAAAACGTTACTTAGTTTTGAATAAGGAGTAGGGCCCAGAGACGAAAATGCAATTATGCAGTGAAATAGTGAGACACTCTCGAGAGACTGCAGAGTCACTTGACACCGGTGCGCTTGGCCACGTCGAAAAAAAGATCGTTGTTTTTTTTTCAGGAAGACGCTCGGGAGGGAGGATTTATAAGGTTGTTAGCCAAGCATCAAAAGCAGTTTTTTAAATCCCTTTATTTTGTCCTCATCAATTTTTCTTATACCCCGTAAAAATATTATTAGTTTCTATGATTTCTGATATGCTTGAGTTTTATACCTTCAAGCTCTCAATTTTTATCTCACACGAAATCCAATTAAATGTTTATGAGCAAATATACGTATGTCACTAGTTGACGGATAACGAGTGATGTTTGGGAACTTCAATGCGATTGCACTGTTTATAAAAAGATCGCTAATGGCCCGTTTGCTTTGCTATGAATGGCATGTAGTAAACATTTATGGAAGTTCCATATTCTTCGAGTGGATTATTTAACATCTCTGTACGATGTTTATGATGAAGTTTTGTACAAAAATACACTTAATTGAAAAATAAAACTACAAACTTTTGATTAAAATTACTATCATTCATTCGTCAGATTTCATTTTCCATAAAACATGCAAGTGATTTTATATCAATCCTTTATAATTGTCCTTTATAATTGCTTGAATGTTAAAATCATTAGTATTATATTTATATATTCCGAAACTCACTTTATTGTATTACGTTCTGTAATCAAATAAAATATAATTAACCGCATATGAAAATACTGATTCGATTACAAAAATTTAGCGCAACCAACGGTTTCATCGTGTTAAATAAAACTATATTGGAATTGAATAAACATTGATGTTTGTTCTACATCCATTGTTATTTTATTGATTTAACTTTTATAATCATATGAAATACTTGCGCAATGGTTTATTTTAGTTTCCATAACGTTTGTTACAAGAGTATGTATATAATTTCTATTATCAATTAATACTATGTCGATATTATTTCAAACATAAATTATCTTGATAAAAAGAGTAATTTTTATCAAAATAAGTATTTTTAATTAATCAATCGGGATAATAAAAATTGATTTTGACCGTCCTATGAATTCAATATAATGTATCCCTTAGCCAAACGCAAAGAATCAACTCACGAGACCCTTAATACGAAAAAAAAAAGGTATAGGAAAACAAACTAAAAATCAATACATTTTGACTTAGGCGAAAAATGTAAGCATATTATATATGAAGATCAAAAGCATAAAAAATAAGCTCGAAGTCACACTCCCTTATCGGTATTCTTACAAAGATCTTACATAGACACGAGGACCGATGCATTTCCCAAGCGAGGGCCTATTGACATTACATCGTCCGCAAGCACTTGAAATACCATCCGTCCCACGAGAAACATCTGTCGCCTTCACTTTTTGTCTTTGGCTACATATAATGCTTTAAAAATCAAGATCTCCCGGTTATCAGGACCGAAATTGGATAGAAACCCAATACCAACAACCAATCTTCAACTCAAGGAAAAAAGAAACTTTCTCAAACTGACATTTGATATACATATTTTTGTTTCTTTTCGTGACGGGTGGTGGATAAGTCGATTAGAGTGAAAGCATATAAAAAGGGGGCAAAAATATAGAAACGCTTAGAACATCGTGGGGGGTTTAGGGCACGTTTTTTATCATATTTTCATGTGTCACTCTTAAAAACAAATCAACGCATAATATTTCAATTTTTGGAACTTAAGTAGCTTTTTATCGTGTACTAATATTAGATGAATAGAACGTTTTAAGCAGACAAAAACAAACATTTTCAAGACTCTCATCTCAGTTACTTCTCAGGTGTACATTATTTCTTCAAAAGTTTTATTATAAAACAAGACAATTTAAATATTCAAAATCTTGAAACGCATAAAGAAACAACTCAAACACGTACTTGAAAGTTTCATATTTCAGTAGTATATATTTTCAACCTGAAGAACCCCAAATACAAATATTGCTTCACACGAATAGTGCATAAAAATACAATAGTGTAGTCAGTCACGTTGACAAAAAAATACATTTTCACTTAACATACTATTTCAACATCATTTTTCTCGACACGACACGGATCGTATCGAAACCATCACTTTCCTCGGGCAAACAAAATGAAAAAAAAAAGAGTAAAGGTATTGTCAGTGGTGGCTGCATCGATCGAATTCATTCACTCTAACGCGGAATTCATCTTGAGTCAACAAGATATTTTGGCTGTGATCCAACAAGGAAATTCACCGCACATGAATAATAATTGCCAAGTGGAATGTCGCGTTTTCCTTAGATTTTTGCTATCACCTAGTTCGTTCAACCTCGTAATCCCACGTTTTCTTTTTATCACTCACAGATTAGCCGATTAATAGCTCAAGTCTCCCTTTTCTGAGGTAGAACTTTTTCACGGTCTACGTTTGAGCTACCGAGACCAAATTAAGATGTTATTAACGCATTTTTGCGAACAATGATGGATTTCGATGGAGTCGTTGGTTAATTGATTGCTTTTACGACTCACTCAATTTCCGTTTTCTAGATTGATTGTTCGATGTAGAATATCGACGATATCAAGTACAATTAATTTTTCTAGAATGTAATAATAACTAAAAGCATTAATTTGGATTTCTTTCGTCTAAGAACTCAACGTTTGTTTTGAAAATATTCTTGTGATCTCAAACTCTCTCCTGGCATTGTTTGATGATAATGCGTGAAGCTTTATTTAGGCTCTTCAAGTACGGAAATAACTTAGAACGAAATATTTCCGGAGTGTGGATTTCAGTGCTTATTTCTTTTGGACCCGTTTCAAAACCAACATTCCGTTTCTAATTGCAAACAAGTAAAAGTGTATATTATGGAAAACTATATAGTGGGTATGGTTTTACCTTCAAATCTACTTTCATCTAAACATATGTTTATATACACGTAAATGTTTTTTTAAACCATTTTTAAGTCCTTCATCATTTCACGACATATCTGATTTTTCAAGTAAATTATTGTTATAAACAAATTTTGTAGGTAAACACGAATATTTTTATTACTAATTCATTCAATTCATGGGTGCATGTCAAACTTTTATCTATCAATAACTATATTACACCATAATCGACAAAAATAAGATATAAATTCCTACATACCAGGTTCTTACTCTTCTTGCAACGCAAGAAAAATAAAGCATAAGAAATTACCGCAACATCTGTTTTATCTATATACCGCATAATCCAAGAGTTTCGGAAAGAAATATCTTCAGTTAAAATATTTCACTCACAATAAAGCAAAGCCAACGAGTAAAAAAAAGCGTGAGCTCGGACATTTTTTTTGGCAAGCAGGAATGAAGATGAACTCTCACGCGTGCGTGGAAGAGAGAGAGAGAGAGAAATATATTTTAGTGGCTGGCGCCATGACAAGGCTTCATATTCTTCTTGGAATAGAATGCATTTATACATAAATCTTTGTTATTTAGAACCAAGGGAGAATGAAAGAGAGAGAGAGAGAGAGATTACAAGCACTCGGAGGCCAGACGCCAATTAAACTCGCCGGTTGCGGTTGTTTTCCTCGGCTCTCTCTCTCTCTCTCTCTCTCTCTCTCTCTCTCTCTCTCTCTCTTGCTCTCACTCTTGGTCTGTATCATACGCTTTGACGATGGATGCACCGCAAACATTGCTACCCAAGTTCAAAGAGCCACCAACGTTCACCTTGTGATTACAATTGTGATAAGTAATTGTTACTGTTAAACGCTTCTCTCCATCGTTTTAATGTCAAGAGTACTTGATGATAGTCCTATTGTTTTAACATTTCATTGCTTGTTCTATGTTTGTTTGGTTTCGCGAACATAGTATCTGTCTATTGAAATCGATATTATATTGCTGTAAACCATTAAATTCTGTGTTTCTTCAATATTTATAGTATTTAATTGTACGCAACATTGGATATTAGTTTTATAAAATACTGAAATTTCTATATTTACACTCATCCACCACATTCTTTAAGTCATCGCGTTCATTCACCGCGTAAGCTATATTCACCCCTCCATCAACCAGAGTTCATATCTCATAGCACTCAGGGTAAACCGGAATCCACTAGCCTTATCATCCAAATCTCCGGAGATCGAATACCCGGTACTTAGGAAGCTCGAGAGAGAGAAAGAGAGAGAACGTGGGCGTGTGTGTTGCATCCACTTTTGGTTCATTCATTCTTCCTTTCCCAATCTCTTCTTCTCACTCTCTGTCGCTCTCTCACTCACTCACTCACTCACATACTCACATGTGCTTGACAGATATGTCACAGACGTTCGCGCGCGTTCCTTCTCTCTCTCTCTCTCGAACAATTTAATGCGAGACCCAAGCTACATCTTTATCTCATATTAATCCCATTCATCTTGAAAAAGTCATTCAAGCATACAATCTAGTTAGTTTTTCTGCTCAAAGGAGATCGTTGAACTTGTTTGTATTTATTTATTTTTGAGGGAGATACTTTTTAACCGTTGATAGTGTAGTTTCCGGTTTGGAATTAATTTTAATTAAATTTGTTTTAAAACTGAATTAATGTTTTATTTATTTTCCTAGCAAAACTGCGAAAATATTTTGAAGGTGATCAATTATTTATGGGAAATTAGATTTTCCAACTCTAAAATAGAGTCAAATGTAAATAGAAATACGAAAATAAATCTCATAAAATATTATTTCAGCATGTAAAACGATTTTAATTTTGATTCGTTCTCTTTGAATAATTGATGATTTGTCTCGTAGAAATAGAATTCGATACTGACATGAGATTATGGAATGTTGATTGTACGGTAAATAACACATTCACATCTGCAAATTGCCGATAATTAGTGAATAGTTAAAAGCTAATACAGCGAGGCATAATGTAACAGGGAAAGGTGAGGGCGCTATAACATCGCATTAAGTAGAATAAAACAAGCTATTCATAATCACTAGTGTAAGGGGAAGGATAGCGATTGTGAAAAGCACAATTAGCCCCGGCTATGGTATGAATTGGTAGTACCAATATATGAAATTATGCACGATAAGGAAACAATGCTTTGTTAGCCAGGTTAATTGTTCCGTGTCGTAAAGCCAATTAAACTGCATCCACACCATCCGTGAAAAAATAAATAAAAATGTAAGCTCTGCAAAACAAATGGTTACGCTAGCTTATCGAGTTGGCAAAACTTTTCTCTAGGCAGTACATTTGATAGTAAGTTTGGATATAAAGATACATACGGATTGCAAGATCGAAAGCTTTCAAAGGTATTGGATGCAATTGGTCGATGAGACTCTGTGGTATCGTAGAAATACACGCAAAAGCCAATGATGGAACGCAAGCCAGAGAAAAAAGAGAAGTTTTTGAAAGGAGATAAAAAGTCGCCTGAGAAATAGACGCTCTTATTCGAGGGAGTGAAAGTACCGATAAGACTGGATAAATAATTGCTCGAGGTGGGGTAAAATTTTTTTTTGTAATTAATTCGTGTCTCATGGCACCTGACAAAGAATATTTTTCATTTTCGTTAGAAAAGGAGTAAGGGAGATTATTGTCTTATCTCATTTGAACATTTCATCAGCTTATTATCAATCAATGGAAGGTAAACTATTGGAATAGGACGAAGAGAGAGAGAAAGATAAAGTGATTTCGGTAATATCTTGTTAAAGGTTGGAGAATCGCAAAAGTTTGTGGCGACTCACAGTGAAACTTTAAGAAACTTCAAGTAATAAATTCTAACTGTTAAAGTATTTGGCCTAATGAAGTTTAATATAAGAAGTAAATTAAACGATCAGAACTGGAATGCGAGCTATAGAGTTTCTCTTAACGCTCATCAATTATGTAATCCTATTTTTGTAAAATGTACGTTTTGCATGGATAACGTTATAAGATTTTTGTATTTTTGGTTATTGTTTTTGATAATTATAAAGTATTGTCATATAATCAGGTAACCAATGCGTAAATTGTACGTCGATAAAAACTAGAAGACAAGTACAATTCTGTATTTTTGTAAATTAATATCACATATCTTATTTTTCTTTGTCCAAAAGAAACTGAAATTAGATTATTAAACAATAGATTATCGTAATTAAAGACACGTTAAATATCTTATTTTATCAATTTAAAAAGACATATTATATTTTAATCGTAGATTTTAGTCTTAAAAATATAAAAAACTAAAATTTAGATGAAGCATTCATTAAACTGTCGTGTAATGTAAATAATTGACAATGGTTGAATCTCCGAAGTTTGAATGAAGTAAATTAGACCCAAAGCAAGCTTTCGGTTGCTCAAGCGTAAGAATAAACAAAAACAGCCTCGGATAACACCGAAAAAGCAATTGTCGTTTAAATAGCTCGTCGCTACTTCAAGCGAAGTTCGCCAGAAACAAACTAATGAAAAAAGATTTCTGATCTTCGGTGAAGCAGGAAACTTACAATAAGTCTGAAAATGAGGCTTATGTTACCTTTCCTTTTTCCCCTATTAATGAAAATAAGGATTTAAGCCTTCTTGTTGGCAAACTCAATGCGTTTATGGAATGAGACTTATCCGAGGGAGTACTCAATTAACCACTTGAACAATTGAAACTTGTTAATGTAATAGTCCACTAAAATGAATTTTCCAAATGAAGTAGAGATAATGGACTTTCGTCAGCCTGAATCGCTACATTGATGAAACCTCCCACAGGCTTCGATATAACCCGAAGTAGTGGTACTCGATTGCGGTCAGGCTCGCGAAGTACTTCAATTTCCCCAGAATATAAAAGCGCTCATTCGTTTAGCCTTTTACGCGATCTTCTTCCGCGGTTTGCATTTAACGTTGGCGTATGTTACGTTGATTGGCATTGCCAACATCTGTTTTGGAGCACGGACCGAGTGGGTGTCACCGGATGAAGGATGTCCCATCAATTATGCGCCAGTCGGTGGTAGTGGAGTCGAATTCCATTTCAAAACTTTAGAGTGGTTCATCGATTTCGCACTCGGGCTTTTAATTTAAACCTGTTTTATGTAAATTCTCTCAATCATTTTTATGATACTCTGCTTTATCTTGTCAAAGAGTTTGTTAATAGCTCCCATAATACAAGTGCATATATAATAATAATTTATTTCATCACCAAAGTACATACATAGATAATCTTTTGTTGTATTTTTAATCATGTTATTTATTTGATGACTAGTCGATTGCACGTTTGTTAGATAGGATAAGTCATTGGTCCCAAAGTAACTATCACTATAAATGCCTCGAATATCATTTTGTAGAAACATTGCCTCTAAACATTACAATCAATTTCAAAATTCTGTCAAAATTTACATAGTCATTCAATTTATACACATCCAATAAACAATGCATATCCTGCACTTACAGTAAACTAATTATGTCCCTCAATAACTTCGATTATAAATTACATTCATTACTTAAAGCTTCAAATATTAAATTACTGTTTCATTTAGTCGATTAAAATTTTGACAGTAACATTGAATGAGCAATATTTAACGAAGAGCCTGTTTAACTATCAAAATATAATCACGCGTAGACAGCTAATCAGACAGTTTGTTTCCTTGCATCCGAGATATTTATTATAAGGATATCGAAACGTGATTTGGTTTTACGTAAAACTGCGCACCATCTGTACGTGCTAATGACAACCTACCTTGTAACTCGTGCGCGCGCAAATGTTGATGTCGAAGCGTATTTTGTGCGTGCTGTTGCACTTCGAAGGGAGGATTTAACAAAAATATAAGCAAGAATGAAGGCAACTCGTTATATGACGCGTCATGATGGAAAATTAATCCGTATCGCCTTTTCGCTATACGTGTTTCGTTGTTAACGTGTTGCCTTTTTTGCCAATTGCGCATATCAGATTTGTTAGTACGCTAGTCTTTTCTGGTTTAAAGTCTGACTTTTATTATTTTAAAAATAAAGAACAGTATCGCATGTATTTTTCTCGCATATATGTTTATTTCCTAGATGTATCTTTTCTAAACTGACAAATGCATCAACAAAATATAACTAATAATATCAACGTTATTTTGTTAAAAAAATACTTTTAAGCTAATAAACATCAATAGGGCCAATCGAAATTACGCCAGGACAATGAAAGCATCGTTACACAATGTACACTCGATAGTCATAAACAGAGAAAGAGCATCGGCCGGCCAAATACGCCGAGTTCGTAAAAATGCGAGACTGCATTTGCTTGTACATACGCGGATCTGCCCATCATTCCGACGGATATTGCACAGTCGTAAAATTTGAATGCAGTTCCGTTTTCCTCTCTCTTACTCTCTCACTCACTTGACTCTCGACTCTCATGATCGCGTGACCCCCTTTTTTTACTTCTGACTTTTATCGTTTCGCGCTATTCATCCCGCGGATGTGTTTTTATGTATGTTTTACTCGAGGGCCCGTTTCGAGCGGTTCTCTTCTATTTTTTTGTTAACCACGGAATTAGATGCGAATTGAAGGATGCATGCATTATGAGTTGAGTTGTTCTTTTCACGATCTGACTTTACGATGGAAGGAAGTTACATTTTTAAAAAGCTTCGTTATATTTTATGAATACTTTTACCACTGTTATTACTTGTTATAGAACAGTAAAATACTTCTTGTTTCTAAAAATATTTACTGCAAAGTTTACAATAGCAATTTAAATTTAGATCGATTGAAGAATAAGAGTACAAAATAGAAGCATCGTGTGTACCTTGAGCTGAGAAAATAAATGTAATTAAATTGTATTTTTTAATATTCTCGCTATTGGGAAAAATATTGTATAATTAAATAAACCACGTTTATTTTTTTATAGAAACAAGACTCATCGCAACTTGTTACTCAGTGTTACCTTGTCAATACTTTCTTGGAAACCTGCAATCTATTATTTTGAGTAATTCTAAGCTGGATTTTTTAAATATGAATGCATCAATTGAAAGTGCTGATATGATTTAAATTAATATTTCATGCCAACTGATACTGAATAGATATTTTTGTAATATTATATTTCATTATTTTATTTCTGATCGCGTCAGTTGTTCCTCGTTTTCAAACTTCGCTTTTCTCTCTTGCATCTAGTTTTGGTATCCCCGTCTGTTTCCGCCTTAGGTTGCATTGTATCGGAATCCAATAATTGAACAGTATGTTAAAACAGCGAGGTGCCGTTGAAATTTACGACTCGACGCTCGGTAACGCAAAACGACTGTGAAACAGAGGCGAAAGAAAAAGAAACGTGAAAATTCGTAAATTCAACTCAAACCTTCTTTCTATCGTTCTACCTTTCAAACTAACGGTATGACTTTAATTAACCAAAATACGTGTATTCAGAGATATGTTTCATCTTTTTCTTATATGTTCCTTTTTGTCAATGTGGCTTTCCACTTTCAATAGTTTGTTTGAAGGATTCGAAATAAAAGTAAATAATTTCAGTAGAGCGTATTTTGGGTTATTGTGGGAATTCGACGAGAAAAACTGTCTTATGGGTGAATTTAAATCGTATTTGGGTTAAGTAACGAAGCTACGGGCGAAGTAAACTAGATAAAAATTTGAATTTGAGATGGGAATTCATGCGGATTTCAAACTAATGTGAAAGAATTCCAAGCAGTGTTACTGTCATAATTTACTTATATGATTGTTAGAGTGACAAAGCGAATATATTATACAAGTAATAAACTCCTTTTATGAATTTCAAAGTACGATAAAAATAATTATTAACCAATGAAAACATTTTTTGTATCAATATATTTTATTTATAAAAATCTCAGGTTGTAACAGACAGATTAGTCGGGAAAATCACACCCCATGACGTTATACCGTATCTTTGAAATCGAGCGTGACGATGATAAATGGTCTTTTCAACAACGACGACACACATAAATGCGATTTTGTTATAATAAGACACTCCACTTATCTTTTTTCCACCTTCATAATTTAACAATCCCCTTATCACGATATCTAAATCGTATTTTCGGTATAATAAAAAGATCTTCACCCTTATCCGTATAAAATCGTATCATTTATCAGAATATGCCAAGTGCTCATGTCGAAAAATTAGTTACGCGTTTCAAAATACGAGTTAATTATTTTATTTTCATCATCTTTTGAGAAACTTACATATCGTATTAAAAGTTTAATAATATAATTTAAATTCACTTTTAAACCGAAAGATTTATGTAGTCATAAATGTGACATTTTTGTTTGCAAGTCACCTTTCTTTGAAACGTTGCGTGACAGACGATGCGAGAAATTCAATTAGAAGTTAGAGATAGAGGAATGAATAAGTGAATTGAATAAACCGGTAAACAATTTTTTGTGTGAACATATTGTTCCTGTCGATACCTTTATAATCATAACGCATCGTATAATTTTATCAATTTCAAAAGAAACCATTAGATATAACACAATATGAATTCAAACAGACGAATAAATGTACGTGAAAGTGCAAATAAATAATGCAGTGTCGGACGAATAAAGCTAAATCGTCGTTGGTCCAGTGCCACCACCTGGTTCGTCGCATCCTCTCAGCAATGCAGCGTCGCCGGCGTCGCAGCAGTAGCTCTCTTTTCTCCTTTTATCCGGCCTCCTTTTACTTCCCTTCGTCCTCTTACTTCTCGTTTGGCCATTTCTACTCGTCTATTTTCTTTCCACACTTCCGGCGTCCTTTGCATAGCGCTGCACCTTTTCCGACGTGAATTTTTTTTCTTTTAACGTTACTTTGTAATTGCGCAGCAAAACTTGGTTTTGGAAAATGTGCTCTTCGGTAATGAGCTATCGAACGCGGATAGAATCTTGTAGAACTTTTAACCGTGAAACTTCGTGTTGAAAGAGTTGGGTAAACTATAATGGGAAATCCCATGGCTAGGAGCTTTTTGGAAGATACGATCGTTCGAGCGATTGTTTTGGACAAGTTACACTTTTGTTCTTACTTGTAAAATGCTCATCATTCTTCGAGTTGAAATTACAGTAGACATATATTCGAGTGTATAGCGGAACTCAATGCGATATAAGCTGTTGTTATTCATTTATTGCGTTTTCCTTAAAAAAAAAAATTCGTTCGATATTTCTGCAGAAAAATCAATTCCAAAACATATAATTGGACAATTTCCCAAACACTATTTTCAGGTCAATAAACTTGACTCGTTATCTAAAAATAAAAAAATACAGACTCAAAGTTATACACACAGTTCACTTCGTCGTGACGTGCGACTGTCCAGAATAAATGTTAGCTCTTCGCTGGTGATTCGAAATACACGCATCATCGAAGCGGGGCGCGTCTGCTTTCACACGAAAACGTGGGCTTCTCTTTCCCCTTTTCTGGCTTGAAGGTTCCGCTCTGATTCATGAATGTGACACAAACACATACTCAGCTCCGTCTGGCAGATAGCACACGTATAGATATACAGTAACCTAAATAAGTATGCGAGGATTCACCCTCCCTCCCCCCTTCCGAAAAAGCTCTTGGTTCTTTTGTGCAAACTCGTACGTGTGCGCGTCTTCCTTTTCTCGACGACAGATTCCTTTTGGCTGCTCGTTTCGGCGTGAATCCTTCGGCACTTTTACGACGGATTTGCGTGCAGTTTGTCTTCAATCGCCTCGGTAAATAAAGGTGAATGGACTCTTAGGTTATTGGCCGCACGTACGGGAAAAGCCTCAATGCCTAGAGATATTCTTTATTCGACAGACGCAAAAATTGCAATATATTAGACGAAAAAGTAGTTTTTAAATAACGCCGAACAAATTGCACATTATTTGACTATCCTTGTAATTGTGACAGAAAAAAATATCATTTGAGCTCTTCGTGCAGTTCCTCAAAGTTTTGGTAAGAATTTTTGTTTCATTCGTACGAAAGATTCATAAAAATTATTAAACAATTTATTAAATCATCAAATCAAGAGAAAATGAAATGCTTATACATTTGCATTATTCTCACAACCCACATCCAAATATAGAAGTACATATTCCAACTTTGTCAAATATTTAGTGACGTTGTACTTTAGTGGATAACAATTGCAAGAACATTGAAATAGCATTAGAAGTCGCCTTCAAAATATCTAACTGGTAAATTGAATAAAAAAAAAGACTCAATATATTCTTATATTTTCAAAACCAATATCAACAGAAATACTTGCTCGATTACCGGCCGACAAGAGTAAGACTACTCTTACTACATTACTACAGCAATAGAATCTGATAACAAGTTAATAACATGGTTCTTCGCCATATCCCCCATAAGGCAGTAGGCGTTCAAACAACTTTGTTTCTATCTTTCCAACGCAAAGATCACCGAACGAATCTCATCTCTCGCTTTGTGCTTATAAGCTGCCGATCTATTGATCGAATTCCCAACTGATCAGTTTTGCTGAATTTAGGATGAATTATTCGTTGTTGGCCTTTCTTGGTGGGGGAGAGGAAAGGCGAGAAAAATAGGAGGAAAGTTCGAGAAACAGAAGAACGCAATTTGCTATTGCTTTGACACAAAATGCGAGTGACAAGAGAAAATTCTTATTTACATCACTTTCACGTATACATACTTTATTGAGAAATAGCGTCGTAAAACCAAATATGAGCTTTATACATTATTCTATTGAAGCACGTAGGTATTTTATTGCTTGGATATTAGATTCCGATAGACGAATTAAATTTCAATAAACTACAAAATAAAACTGTGTGACAAAAATACTTTGGCACTTGCAGTATTATTTATACTAGCCATATGTATAAAATCAGATTTGAATTATAAGTATACTTGCAATCGATTTCAAAATGTATGTTATAAGTCGATTATAAGTTTAATATTATTGTGCAAAACAACCATTTTACTACGTGACTAAATAAACTTCTGTACTTGAAAATAAATATCTCGTTTTATCTAACAAATAATCTTACTGAAGTGAAAAAAAACGAAATCTCAAGAGCAAATGATAAAGCTGCAAAAAAAATTCCACGTAAAATCTCCAAAGCGGAGATTTGAAGAAAACAAGGCGTACAAAAAAAAGATTGCTCAAGGTCCGATTTGATCTACCGCAGTGGCTCGATAGACTTATTTTCTCTCTTTCTCTCTCAAGAAATGGCTACGGTTGGTTGAACATGGATAGAGACTTGCTTCTATATACTAAGCGGGCAGCTAAGACCGCTCGCTACTTATGCGGTAATGCCTCTCGGGCGCGTCGAGCTAAATTAGCCGACGAGTGGATTGAGCTTTGGGATTTTTCGAGTGGTGAGTGCTTTCTTGGAAACGAAAACACACTTGTGCCCTGCTTTCTGAGGGACTTCAGAGTTTTTTGAATTCTCTCATCGATCAGAATTGCTGTAAAGATTATCATTATAACAAAAATTTTCTAAATAGAAAATAAAATAAATTCTATTGGAAATAGATACGTTGTTGAAAGTTTTTACATTTATTCATAATTTAACGTTAATCAATGATTTTTAGAAAAACAGAATATTATTCAGTTATAGATAATTTTCTTAATGTTTCTTACGTTTATTTCTATAGAATGTAAAACATGTTATTAGAAAGGAAAGTGTAATTTTTCATTTATATCCTGCCCGCAAGCTCAGCTTCGTGTAATTCTTTGGAGAAATGGTTTTTATTTCTCAGCTATCCTATAGCGTAAAAAAGCTTCAAAATACCTATCGTAATATCAGTCACGTATCTCTTTCTACTTATACATCTCCATTCGATTCTTTATCTAAGAAGCTTCATTCCGATTGTAGCTCACGAAGCTTAATGCTTACACACATCCTTACAAAAACTGCGTTCACCACTTTTCTCGCCCTAACGGGTTAATTTATTTTCCTGATCGATCGAACTCATTATACGCTGCAAGTGTAAATGGGCCGTAGAACAGAGAAGAATTTTCCGGATAGCACATCGTCGTCGTTGCCGTGGGATGATTTCGTCCCTCTGGCAAACAGGTTTTTACACGAACTTGGACTATTATTTGCCTTCGCACGAGCTGCGCTACGTGTGCTTACAGTGTGATCGATGTTGAATCCCACAGCTTTTTTCCTTTTCGTATGAGTTTAGAGTCGACTGTGATATTATACCGATTCGTTTGTTCAAGACTGTTCTTGGATCAAGAGATATATCTTGAATGAGGTTGAATTTTTTAGCAAGAAATACCTGATAGAGTTTCATAATACTACGAAAGTTTAAAAAATATAATTTATATTAAATGTAAAATGTTAATAAAACAACGACTTTATTATATTTAATGATAAACAAAACAAAAAATTCACTGCAACCATAAACGTGTCAGTGTAATTGAGCGATGCTCATGTGACAACACATAACGTTTGTCTGCTCCGTACGAGTTTAAATTTCGTTCAATAACGCGCGAGGAAATAAAATGCGGTGGGGCTGGCGCAGCTCCAGGCTTGGTGCAATCCAGCGGTAGACTCATAATTTCCATAAGGGCACAAAAGGCAGAAGTCGTACTCCGTTTTTCACCACACGCGCAAAAGACAATGAGTTAGTGCAGTCGAAATTATCGCGCTTAATTTTTGCGCCAATTTTTTTTTACTTCTTCCATTGTGCTTTAATGGGCAATTTCGAGGTAGCTCGTATAGTTTAAAAAAAAAGAAGTGTTTTCTAACGAACTCGCAATAAAGCAGACCGAAATTTAAAATCACTTATCAAAAATGACCGCACGTCGTAAATTTTTTATCGGTACAAAGTTACGATAAAATGATCTGAGAGGAAGAGAGCATCAGACGGTTTTGCAAGAGTTCGAGAATAGCCGCGAACGAAAATAGACGCAGCCGCGAGACACTTGAAATAAGTTTTGCGCGCGTCTGCAAGAGAAGGGTTTCAGTGGCTACTGGAATGATTGATTAGGAAGATTGCTGCTGAGCTTGGCAATTTTCTTCACTCGCTATTGTTTACAGTCAGGGATTTTAAACGGAGAAGCGAATTGAGGAGAAACGGATCTACGACTTAGTAGCTTGATTTATTTTGTCGAGACTAGACACAATATTTTAAATTCATTCTTTTGGTCAGTTCTTTATTATTTTTTCATGTAAAATTACTTGCAATACTTTCAGATTATTATAGTTTTGATTGCTATTTAATGCGCCTACGAAAATTAATTTCAACTGGAAACAGTGAAAGTTAGGAAAATAAATAAAATGTTATGTAAGCTAAAAAAGCTTATTTACTTTCATTTATTTAAAACATGTCTCGAGCATATTGCTATTTCTGAAAAGGAAATGCCGACTACATTTTTCCATAGTTAAATACATTTATTTCAGAAATTATTACGAACTAATGATTTATCCTTCAATATTATAACTTCATTAAAAATATATGTTCAATGCTTTATTTCCGTTTACAACATTAAAATTTCATAAAAAGGGGACAAAAAGATTTCGCATCGGAAACAATATTCTTTACCCGAAACAAATAGATCACTCGACATTTCTCTTGCTTTGCCTCTAGAACTAGCAAAAGTTTGCCAAGCGCTGCCAAAATATAAAACCGTCCACGCGCAATCTCCTTGAAAGGATATTTTTAGACAAACACGCATATAGGGAGTAAGTGAAAAGGGCGCGACTTATATATCCAAAGAACTCGCATTAATATCGGTAAAGTTATATTTGACAGGGTAGAGTTTCGCGTTGTTTACTCGCACGAGCAGTACAAATCAATTTCGCGATGAGTAAAATAGAATCAGATGGATTTGAAGCAATCTTAATTATTCAATATATTCTCCGGAAACCAGAAATTCTAGAAATAGATTTATCTCGCTTCCCCCATCCCATTTACTGGATTTCATTCGCGAAAAAAGATGTTGATCGAGAAAATAATGTTTATAGAGCAGATGCAAAAGGAGAAAGATTATCGTTGGTTGTTGCGCGCGACCTGATAAGCGGTAAAGCGTTGTAAGCGGCCTACGGTAAAACCCATAAATAAAGCGCCAAAGCCGATTAGCTGTATAGCCATGCTGCCTGGAAACACGAGCTAAATAAACATTTTCATTAGCCTTACTCCTCAACCACAAGACTATACAACGGCTATCGTTTCACGACCATTCATAATTACCTAATCGCGAAATTTATCAAATGGTTGCCAGACAATAAAACCAAGGGATTGGTTCGACATCTCTCCCAGAAGATATTGAACAGGCATTCCAAGTGCGCGGAGCTACGGAATTCGGGATGTGTACACAAAGTTATATTCTTGTACATTTCGCTGTGTGAAGTATTATTGGGATTTCGTGTATTGTTTATTTGGATAGGGATATATTTAAAATTTTTCTATAGTGCATCTGGTGGAGTTCTGATTCTTTTTGGCGCTTCTTCTACATCTCCAAAGTGTGTTTTTTTTCTCGAACATTATTTCCCACAGCAGACTGACTACCACAAAATTTAAGGATAATTTTTGCAATCTTTCGGAATGATAGATATATATACTGTATATTATCATTTACACTTCTTGTTATTTACAACGCACTTTTTTGCTCGCCGTACAAGTGATTTCTCAATAGCGAGTTCCCGTTGAAACAATACTGCAAAATGTCGAGACGACAAAAAATGGCAACATTCATGTGTAACTATATCGTTCGAAAAAATCTCGGAAAAATATCAGCAACAAAAATTACGACCTTACATACAGCATACGCCAGAATTTTGCACAAGCTCGCGTAACGTTGAATTTTTTTTTCGACTATCGAAAGGTGTCACTTTGAAGGATTGACGACAGACGTGCTCGTGTATGCAGTCAACGATGTTTTTCCCTCTTTTTTTACACATGTACACGTACATGCAAGCGGTTTGAAATACGAGATAGCCAAGCTGTAGGTAAGTATAGCTTTTTCTTTTAACCGTCCAAACTTTATATCTGTTTTAAATCTGGCAAATAGTTTACATATTATTTTGTATTTAAATATCGAACTATCAAATTGTACGTATGTACAATTAATAGATATGAGTAATTGTAATATGTAATTTTCAGAACTCCAACATTGTCATTGAAACACGTCCCTTCTCCCTTACCACCTGATTACTCGACAAATTAGTTCCAACTATGATGACACTCTCGTATATATCTATATATACCTGAGCAAACTCGCAGGCAAAACTCAAGGATCTCGTGTAAACTCTATGCTGGCTTCGATATCGGCTTTATTTGTTCACTCGTGCTCAGCGCCACCACCCTTCTCGATTTCGGTGTCCCCTCATTAAAGTGGAGACGAGTAAACAAGACGACGTGCTATAGCGTCTCTAACGTTGAGGACTGTAAACGATTCACACGTGTCGTTTTTCAAATATTTCGATGGAATCGATCATTTGAAGTGTTTGGAATGAAACAAGATTTCGTGAAATATATTGTGGGAATGGTTTTTATACAGTCGGCATGTGAACGGGCACATATTGGTTATTATATTAAAAATATTGTATCTCAAGAAACTTAATACTAATCAATTGATCAGTTACTGCGTAATTATTCAAAGCAATGGCCTTGTAGTAATTTATTTAATTTGTATATTCTCAAAAAAATATTCCAAGAAAACCAGTAATTGATCATTTTTTGAATTCGTTACACGTTGTCAAAATATTTCAACATCCCGACAGTTCTGGAAATTTTCTCTCGCAGCAATCGCACAAGACATTCGAAAAACGTCCCGAGCTTAGTCAGCTATTTCCAAAAGTTTTCCCTTCCAATTTAAAAGTTTAAAACCTCACGCTCGATAAAACTGGCAATAGCTGAATTTTCACCCTTAACCGACGCAAAATTCAATGTTGTATAATCGGAAGTCAAAGTTAGTAACAAAAAAAACAATGATGCTAATTACGTAAGTTGATTTCGTTAAAAGGATATATAACGTAACATCTTTATTCCCTCTCCTATCCACGACACATCATCTTTGTATTATATACGAGGCTCTTGCGAGCAAACGAGAGAAAAAGTGAAATAACGCACGACGAACTCGGCTACTGTACCACTTTTTTTTCGCCGCGGCAAAACAAACGGATAATAGCATGTTATTCTGGGGTCGATATTTCCGCACGACTTTAGCGTCCGGTTTGTTGTTTCTTTAGTACAAAGTAGAAAATAATGTTCATCAAAAAATTTCTTTAACATTTGTTATTGTAGAGCTTTTGTCTGCAATAAAGGATACGACAGTACGGGTAATAAAATCAAACAATAAATAAAGTTATAATATCGAAAATCGGCTTTCTTTTAAAAACAATATTTATGAATGTTATATATTACCAATTAACGAAGAAATTATTCGACAAAAATACGAATAATCTTGTAAGGTGATAATTATTAATGACGATATAGCAGTTATTTCACTGATACATTTAAATTTATTCTGTATAGATTAACTCAACGTTCAAGAATACAAATTGGAAGGTAGGAGCGATATTCCTTTAACGTCTTGCTCCCTCTACGGCCGGCTACTAACTGCCCCTTAAACCTTTCTTTGTAAGCCACGAGTTTGTTTTTCTGTTTTGATTACGGCCCTTGGCTATTGTCTCTTTGATATCGCTGCGATATATAGGGAATACCTCATTTATACGCTGTATAAATCGGCGGTAGCTCGGTGTCGCTCTCTTCGTAATATGATCTCTTTCTTTCTCGTAATCTGATTGACCGAAATGAAACGACAATCTAAATGAAAAATGGAAAATCATTTAAAAGCGAAATTACAATAATACCGTATTGTAGTACGTTGAGTTTCATGAATCTCAAAAGTTCGCAATTCCTTTCATACCAACCTTAGAAAAATCTTAACGATTCCCGGGAGAAATAGTTGAGTGCCATCACATCCACTGCGTACTTTGCAACGCGCGCCAATAGAGACATATCTTTCCCAAAATCGATCGCGCAATGTTGTCGCGGATATGCCATTCCAACGAGAAAGAGAGAGAGAGATAGAGAAAGAGAGAGAAAAATAAAGAGAAAACGAGAGAGAGAGAGAGAGAGAGAGAGTGAGAAAACGAGAAAGAGAGGAAAAGAAAGAGAAAACAAGAGAGAGATCGTTGGTCGGTAATAGGTCAAATTCAATCGAAACTCCATTTTCGGTCACGTGTATTATATGCTCGCGCGCGCGTGCGGGTGTGTGTGTTGCCGGAAGGGTCGACTGCTGATATACTGTACGGCTTTTCTCTCCGACACTCAAAATAATACGAAAGCTACGCGACCGCATAAATATTTATCCGACCTCGCGCGACCCTTTTGCAGGATCATTGGGGCGAGCACGCACTGTCATTCATAGCTGTCCAATTAATTTTTGCTTTTTATTTACGCTTTACACGGATGCACGGAGAAATTGTTCTCATTGTCCTAAGACTTTCTGATTTATTGAGTTCTTTTTGGGTATCCAGGACTTATCTTCCTTAGCAGGAGTCTTTTAAATTTGCATACTTAAAATTTTTCTTTGAGTTAGAAACCGTGCATGGTCCTTATTAGGAAATAATAATTTCTTTAAAAGTAAACTCGATGCTTGAATGGAACTTTTGCTAGGTCGTTAATTCGAAGAGACTATAAAATAAAAATATTATAAATCACTGTTCACTTACGCGATATGATGAATATTTTTACATTTTATAAATGAGGACATTATATACATATACGAAAAGACTGTTTTTAATATTTATCAAACCATAGAAATAATAATTTATCAAAACAACCATTCATGAAAGGAATTTTCGGCTAGCCATTCTCATAATTTTCTCTACTTCAGAACAGAAACATTTATCGTGATTTATAGTACCAGGTGCAGAACGATCCGGCTTCTCGTACAAACAGACTCCACATCCATTAGAGCTCAAACAAACCACGGGATGAGAAAAACAAATCGTTCGCGTGAGCTAACGAATTTACGTAATTACGCAGTGAGTTTTTGGGACTCACTACGACAAACAAGATTGAATTTACGAAAATTTGGTCAACGATGAAACTTCATCATCTAACGTTTATTAGAACTTTGTGGCCAAGAAAATGTTACCAAGTGCCTAGCTAATACATGAGGTTTGTTGAAAATTCTATCATTTTCAAGCTGTATTTTCTATAAATAACACTTATATTGCCATAGTTTTTTTTCATTCGATTCAAATTCATCAAACGAGCACATATTAAATCTCTCGCTAATGAAACTCGAGCTACATTTTCGTTTTTATTGATCAACGATTGCGAAATGCAAAGAAGACTTTACGAGCAACATTCACGCGAATCGGAGGATACATGTATGATATATCGTGCTTCGAAAATGAATTTCATATCAAGAGAAATATTTGTTGCCTCGTGTATAAATGGAAATTGAAATTTACAAGCTGCTCGGTCGCATGTATGTGACACGTAATGGCATTAAGCATCGCATAATTAAATTTCGTGTCAGAGTTGGACCCCGAGTTCTGACGAATAATGACTGTACCTCACGTTATAAAGCATTACTTGTCAATAATTTAACCAAGGCAGTTGCTCCTCATTACGCAAATTAGTACATCGCGTTTCAAAATTAAAGCTCTTTTCACGAGGCTTTACAAAGTACTCGCTGTGTCGCAAATACTTATTAGCTTATTTTTACGTTATTTACCAATGTGTGAAAATTATCATTCAGGAAATTTAAATTACAAAATCTGTTTTTGATTGTAAATCGTTTTATCGCAAAATTGATTGAACAACGAATTTCAATGTATTGAAAAACTGACCTGAAAAATAATAACCCAAAACAGAACTTGTGAAAAGGTTTTAAAAATGGCTTACATTTAAATGCATTTAAATGATTAATATTTCAGATCTTGTCGCGTTAAACAATTTAAGTATCATAAATTGAACTGACATTTAAAGCTGATTTCGTATTCTTAACAAGATTGACCAGAATCGCTATTTAATCTCCTAGGAAAGTAATTAAACCGAGCACGAAAAAAAAGGTTTCGAACAATTTTATCACTACCAACGCAGCATCGATACGTCTCTAACGTAAACATAGATTTCGAGCCATCCGAAGTGTGCAATCAGAGTTTGGTTCACGTGCTCTCTCTCTCTCTCTCTCTCTCTTTCTCTTTTTCTATTTCTCTCTCGATCGACAACGAGTTTTTCGACAGCAGTAGTAGAGAGTCAGTAGTAGTAACATCGAAAAACAGAAGGTATGAGACATGTAGCAGAGAGGGGAGTAAAAATCTGGCTGGAAAAACTCGTCGACGACAGCAAAAGAAGCAACGTCGTTGCTCCGCCTCCGCGCTTTGAATATGCAATGCGTCCTGAAATGCCGAATATTGAGGTCGTGTGCGCGCCGTACACTTGCAAATCGCATCTATCCATCTCTCTCTCTCTATCCCTCTCCTCACCCTCTCTCCCTCTCCCCACTCTCTCTTTCCCTATCCTCACTCTCTCTCTCTCCCTATCCTCTCTCTCGTGGGTTAGTCTTTTTCCACGACTACTCTTAAATCCTTCGACAACGAGTCACACAATGCCAATATCCATGTGCTTGGCGAAAATCAAAACAATCGCGTGAGTATGGCTGTTTTACAAAGGAGGATGTGATATTGAAAAAGACGCTGTTTTTTTCGTGTTTTTTCGCGAAAAAGAAACTATTTGATAGTTTGATCTGTTTTGCTGTTCTCGTTGATTTGTTAGGGAATAAAAAGCGTTTTAAATGAAACGGTTTAACTACAACTAATTGTATTCTATTAGTTTCTTTTTCTTTGTGTAAGTTTTTTTATTCCGTCGTTACATTGTTCATTAGTTTTATAAACTGTCAGCAGTTTTAACGAATAAATTATTCCATGTATTTTATTTTCCAACGTAGCTTTCGTTAATTTGCTTTACTTTACAAATATTACTTAATTTGTATTTATATCGCGGTACAGAAAAAATTTATCGAACCGTAAACGTTTAATTTTTTTTTATATCAAATGTTTCTATAACCAGACTGCTGTAAAATAAGATTGATGGTTCGAGAATATTACTTTAAATTTTTAAATAAAAAATTTTCTTTCAAAGAACGCAGATACCAAACAAGATCACTAAAAAACCATCCATCCGAATTATCAGAATCTTAGCAGTGTTGAAATCGTTCCTTTTAATATTTATTTCAATTAAAAATGTGCTGGAAAGCAGTAGTGCATAAAGCTCTCGACAATGGTTTCACGACGATGAATTCAGATCTCTATCTATAATTATACACTCCTCGGAACTAGGAAATGACGAACCTCATACAGGAATGATCAAACAGTTTCAATTGCTTTTATTCCAGGTTATTACACTTCAACAAAAGAACATAAAAGATCTCGGTTATACACACACGTGAATATGACAAATTAAAATACGTAAGGGAACAAATCGCGAAACTTCCAAACGAATAAATATGAAGCTTTCTACTTACGAAAGCCACGTAACTGATGGCTTCTCCGCATGAAAAATGAAAGACAAATTTTTTTTCCCATAACGGTTTCCCTGTATACATATAGCCGAGTTAGAAGCTCAACGCATATATATAAAGTTTTACTCCTGTCGAGAATTTCAGCATAGGGGAGGGCGGACTAGAGCTTGGAATACGCGCTTGTTTATTGTAATAGAAAGCGGGAAGAGAGAGTTTCTTCGTCGCACGAGTTACAATTTCGGTTAATGTTTAGCAAATACTAATATATGATAAGGGATTTTCTACGTATATTTCCGAAAGAGTTTTGTTTATTATAATACTTTTAGGAATTATAAGCAATGTCTTTATTGTATTCTATGGATGGAAAAGTACTTATTTTGATAATAACGTAGATCTGAGTTTTATTTTATGCGGCATTAATTTAGTTGCATAAGGACATACACATTATTTAAAATATAAATGGAATTTAACAAATTACGAAAACATGTAATAAAAAAATTACTTTCATAAATCGCTTTTTTGAACAAACATTAAACTGTAACAAAGTTTTCTTCGTGAATTCTTCTAAAAAAATCCAGAACTTACTCGTTCAAATTTCTCCACCTTTCGAGGGCTCCAATATACTAAATTTTTTGACATGCGATTTAAAAAAAAATCCTCAAAAACTCTTCTGGTCACCCTCGACCTTCTGGAAAACGAGAGAAAGCTCTCTCCCCTCAATAGAGCACAATGGTGCTACGCGTCAAGTGCCATCAAAGGACTTAACTTGTCGACAGAGGGAGACCCTACGCGTACGCTCTTTCTTGTTTTCGAGAAGGAGAGAGAGAGCAAAAGAAAAAGTGCGCAAGGATGAATGTGAGCGGATTAGTTCACTCGAGTTAATCATTGCGCGGACCAGTGGCGCGAGAGTGCGTGAACAGGCTTTTCGACTTGTGTGCACTTTTCGATGTTGTATTAACGATGCCAGAGCCAAGAAAAAGAAAAATAATGCATTGTAGTTTTTAACAGTTGTAGATTAAATTTTCTTTCGAAGGCTTTCTCACGTCTATCCTTATATAGAAAAGACATGGACTGACAAATGAAGGTTTTCTATTCGTGCTTTGATTGGTTGAAGGAGAGTTAAGTGAGATACCGATGTGATAGAATATTTTGAATTTTTTTATATAATTTCATCAAAACGAAAAAAAAGTTGCAACAATTTAGTTATCATCGCATCTATGGCTTTGATGTAATAAAAAAATGAAAATGGAATTAGAACGCTCACAGAGCGCACGTTGTTGACTATATTGTGGAATTGTAGTTTCGTATTTTTGTTAGTTCCATAATTTCTATGAAATCTTTTTATTATTAAAAAATCGCTATCTAATTCATAAATTATTTTTATTCGTGTTTTTAATGAATTTTTTTTGTGTAAAAAATCTATCTGTCTTCAAAATCAGAACATACTAAAAAATACTCAAACGTATTGGGATAACACTATTTCCTCCTCAGAGGAGGAACTATGTGAAACCCAAAAGTTTTGATCCCCGAGTTTGTACTGCTAGAGAGCGGGAGAGAAGGAGAGAGAGAGAGGACAATTACGGAGCGAGCGATAACGATTATTGCAGGCTGGCCGTTTATTGGCAACACTCAGCTTGCGGCCCTATTGTGAGCTGTACGAAATTCGGACAACAACCGGATGCATGAATATCGCGCATCCATTAAAAATACTCGTCACCGTGTCATCGACCCAAGAGAATAGAGCACGTTTTTTATTTAATCAAATATTTCCAAACTCTTATGTGCAGTTTGCATAGATATTATATTACGCTATATTGAAACAAGAACAACATATACAAATTTACTTATCTACTTAATACGTTTCTAAATACTAATCCACAATTGAAGTTATTACGGGAACGTTAGTGGAATTCAAGCTACTCAAGCTAAAATAAATTTGTAATAATTGAACAATGCGATCATACTGTTTTTTATTGACTTTACTTTTTCCTAACGGGTACGGAAAAAATAAGAAAATTAAAAGTTTTATGTCACTATATTAATAAAGGGCAGCAAAGGAAATTTTTTTTTATTGTTATTAGATATCTAAGTATTATTGTTAAGACCTAGACTAATTAGTACCGCCAGGAACTTTGATAATCACAGTAGTTAATAGAGTAGGGACTTTTTGTCACAAGTTTTTGGTATAACAAATCAAATAAAATACAAAATAATTAAACGTTAGTTTCGTGATATTTACTAAAATAGCTCTTTTATTAAAATTACTCCAAACAAAAATGTAGATTAGTCTAAACTTGATCGTCGAAATTTCAAATGAATCGCTGTGATTGGTTAGCCTAATGGTAGATGAAAGGATTGTCTGTTTGAAATATGAAGTGCGCGATCGTACTACTAAAATATTTGACGGGGAATCACCCGGTACAATTTAATACCGTCAGATATGAGAGGGTTAATACTGAATAAAAATTAATAGTCAAAATTGTTAAGCAAATCGCTAATGAATTACGTATAGCATTAAATTAAAATCGATTTGCAATAAACTGCTAATCAGGAGGCGAACATTTAATCGTAAATTTCATTTTGCTATAATTCTAAATGTAAAAGATAAGGTCAAATAAATGACAAATGAAAGCTCGAAATTATTAGGTAAAACCTTAATAGAGTTCGAGTAACATTAACCTAAAGTAAATTGCTATTAATTTTCAGCAAATGATTAATTATAGTTCAAAAAATCCATAACGGCAATGTACGTGCAGAATAGAATACATTTGAAATAGGAAAGTCAAAGATTTAGCATGAATGATGAAGCGTAGTATTACACGTGGCTTTTACATTACGCCTAATGAATTTAGGCGAGTATTGTCGTTAACTCGCATTGAGATAATTAGTGATCAGGAATATTAAATCAATAATAAACTAATTTCAAAGCAAAAATTTTGGGCAATAAAGTAGGAAAACGTTGATAAACATCGCTCTAAATAGATAAAATATAGAAGACCAATATTAGCACACTTGCCGGTGGCGGCAACGATCGGACTCAAGGCGGAAATAGCCGATGATATTGAAAAGCTGCAATTGAAACGATAAAACGAAAGATTCACATCGTTCGCAACCAATAAATCGCCCGAAGGAAGCATTAAACCTTTTCTCTCGTCGACTTCTGAGGAGACGAAAAAGTCTCTCTTTCTCTCTCTTTCTCGATCGACTACTGCATCCAATCGACCTCAAAGCTTACCAAAGCCAATCTTGCCCTATTCCACCCACTTTCAAAACAAAGTAAACTCGTATAAGCTTTAACATTTTACTGATTCGACGAGGGAAGTCCAATTTGTATTTTGGTAGTACAACACCTCCTTCAGCAAATGATTATTTCAAGAAGCGACTGATTCCCGCGCAAAGTTCCCGAGACTAAATACCAAATATCGGAGATCCTACTTCTCTGGCTCTAGTGTAGCCGATTGATTCGTTGCCTGAGGGCTTTGCTGCTGCTACAACTGCTGCTACTGCTCTTACCGCTGCTACCGCTGCTTGGATTTGGTGCTACTCTGGGATTAACGGCTGCCTTGACAACTTTTTCATCGATTTGCTAGCTTGACGTGGCTTGCAATAATCATGACGACACCTAAGCTAATGAGATTTCCCTGTATTTTGGGCATCGGCTTTCCGTGTGAATGAATCTTATCTTAGTGTTGCTTAGAGGTTGATACTCATTTTATCTTGTAGTTTAGTTTTATTATAATTTCAATCGAAAAAAAGGATTAAATTAAAAATATATTATTTAATGATAATTCAAAAGTAAGATATCTTATTATTTCTATTGAATTTCCAATAAAATTATTGAAATTTAAAATCACAATTATCAATTGCTTGGGTTATTTTTTTAAACCAATACATTATTCTGCATGAACAATAACGAGTTAATGTGCGATAAAGAAAGCTGTCGTGGCACAAATTTATTTTCACGGTATATCTCTTTAAAAGCTCACCAATAAGCTGCTTCATTCTTATTAAGATCATTTATGAACGTAGCTTACCTGTAATAAAATAAGATTGATTAATGAATATTTTATTTTCTAAATAGTGCTACTTATCGGTCGAAAAAATAAATAGTAATAAATTTATAATCGACATATGTGCTAAAAAATGGCAGTTACAAAGAGAGAAAACTAACAGAAATATTAACTTTCATAGTCACATAAACGTTTTAGCTCTTAATCCACACTTTGGCTCCCGGTAAAGGATCAAATCAAGCAACTCACTCCCTGTATACTCAAACCAACAACTTATTTCCTTATTTTCACGTGACAAGTGACTAAGAGCACAAGATGTCAAATAAATATCAATGAACAAAAGGCCATTAACTGTTGTTAAACATATTTTTCTTACATACGCCCCAAAAGGCGAGAAACAGCTATAGAACGTTTTATTCGCATAAACTTTGAGGCACAGCTTAGTGACAAAGAGTAAAAGAAGACAAACATACTTGGGCTGATACTGTTGCTGCTACTGGAAGTTTCGATTGCAAGCAACAAAGCAATTTCATTGCAGTAGGAAAGCTAATTTATCTGTTTCTCAGTAGACAAACACTCGCGAGAGAGTACGAGAGAATAAAACAATAGGATAGAGAGAGAGAGACAGAGAGTCGCTTGGCTGTAATTACACTGCGTTTGCCATTGGAGCTTGCTAATCAGGAGGTGACAACGCGCGCCAAGGTTCTATTCTCCGTCTTGGCCCTTGTCCTTGCACTAACAAGGATCCGACGATGTTATTGCAACCAACCCCTGCCTCCGTTCCCTCCTATGCTACCTTAGTCTAAGATAATCTACAATGGCAGTAAGAGAGAGAGAATATATCTATTGTTCAGCAAGAGGAACGTGCAAAAGTGCAAGACCTCCACCCCGAGAATTGTGGTAATTGTTGCCACCCGATTTCGCTGTTAAAGCATTCAATTTGGCAGTCTCCTCGTTGCCTGGAGAAATACATCTCACTCAAGCAGCTTGTTTTTGATTGTCTGAGAGTTGCTTGATTCAGTTTACCCAACTGGTGACTCTGGTTAATTTTACAACTTTGTCGGGAGTTTAATTGACGTATAACGGATCTTACAAAATTGTTGTAATTCTAGTCATTACTATTTCGTAATTTAGAGACAGGTTCTGATTTACCTCTTCACTTCATTAATTTCGTTCATTAATTTCAACTACAAATTGTACGTTCAAATAGATGGTGATGCTCCGGAACTTTCGTTCTTTATAATTTATCAAAAGTTTATGAGCAGTCACATCTTAATTATATACATGTAACACATTAAGAATGATAACTTTTCGGAAAAAATTCAGCTATTATAATCCGATCAAGTACTGATTCACAAAAAAATTTTGTTCTCAAATTTAGCAGTAAAATTTCCAGCAATGAAAGGGCATACTCCGTTTAAAAGTGAGTTCCGTCGTTGAATAGGGGAAAACTTAAAAACGCCCATCACCGTCTACATCTGCAAATGGCAGAGCGTTAAAAGCGATGAATATGCAGGGAAGACCGCACCTTCTTTTGAAAAAAAAGACTGCTCATTAAAGTGCGGCATCGTCAAACGCTGAAACGAGTAACCGCAACGATGGAGAAGAAGAAAAAAAGAATTAGCTTCTCTCCTATTGTCATCCTTTTTCCGCCCTTCAAGAGTCATAAAAGGACAGAGAGTGGATAACGAGGATATAGTTCATACCAGACTGACAATCCGATTCCTCTCCTTTTTCCTTAATTAAAGTTTGTTGCGAGCCATTAGATGCCAAGAGACAACGATCGAGCTCTGTGGCTATATCTTGCGATGTACGTCGAGAGTTTGCTTTGTCGTTCGATTGAAAATAGGTCGCGTATGCGGTGCATTGTTAGAGGAAGAAAAAAGACGTAACGGTACAATGACGGAGATGGGGATGGACGTGGAAAATACCACGCTCATGACGCGAGTGCGATGTCTTGCCTTCTTTTTTATGATCTTTCAAGTGTACAAGTTAGCGTACCTCCTATATACATACATAACATGTACGTGGCCGATAATCTCTCCGTTTTTCAATACAGAACTTGACACATCTCAAACAAGAGATATCGCATTAGTCAACTATAATAATTTTGACTATGTAACAAGTAATATCTATAGTTACCAAGGCAATGTATATACATCTTATTAAGGCGTCAATATCATGCGAGATTTGCACTTTAGGTGCAATTGGATCCCGTTCATAAACCGAAAATAGCAAATTAATATGAACGAGATAGATTGTGCAGTGCGCACGATTTCTCGGTCATCAATATGCAATATGTGACGTGTTTATTTGAAAAGTTGAAGCGTCAGAGTGCGCGAGCAGCAACCGAAATAGCAATTGCGCAATTGATATAATCAAATTAGAAACCCTGCCAGTAGCTGGATAATTAATTGGCGTTTCGGTCTCAATCAATGTTTCAACTCGTATATATTTTTAAGTAACGGAAACTCAAACAGACGACACTTCTGTAGCATCTACATAGCGACGTTAATTACGAGTTTTTTTAACTATTAATTTGCATTTAGTTTTCTTGGTATTAATTGAACGAAGCTATGCGAATGCAGCATACTCGATGTTTGCGTCGCTCGATTGCACAAAATAATAGAAGTCTTTGAAAGGAAACTCGATCGTTGTTGTTGGACACGCAAAGATATAAAAGTACAAAGAAGGCTTGGCGAGCTTCGTTCAAGCGATAATAAATTGTTTTTGAAAGGCCTGCACGGTGAGCGAAAAATAATAAAAACTCTTGCTTTTAATATGTATATGTGCTCTCGGCACTTGTCCTTCCGTACCTTTTTACTGATAAAAGGGAAAGAAATAAAGAGAGAAAAAAAGGAAAGAAGGTTGAGAGCGAGGATATCCTTATTTTACGGTGGAAGGGGGCCGCCAAGTCGCTGGGGCCAATCAGGAAATTCGTTCTTTTCGCCCGGATGACACTAAAGGAAACTGGCTCCGTATGAAGCTCGGCAAAGTCCCCGCACCCCTTCCAAGAAAACTACGTTTATCAAAGAAAATTCCGCAGCGTTGTCGTTGACTTCCGCTTCCTCAAAACAATAAAAGCCAACGAGGAGACGCTACTACTGCTTGCTACGGCTATTGTATCCATTATCAAAATTGCTTCATTTTTTTCTTTTCTTTAATATTTCATCCTTACAATTGTGAATGAAGCTGAGTCAGTTGAAATTATTGAAGTTTCATTGTTTTCTCAGTTTTTATTTGGAAATTTACGTCGGGATATTTCTCGTAGATCTGATCATAACAAAAATCAAAACTCTCAATGAAATCGTACACGTAAAAAAATACTATTCTATCAATTTCAAAATTCCCCTAACTAATTATGACAACTGTTTTCTGCTTGAATATATAACTGGAATATAATTATTAATATTAGTTTTAATGTTATTTCACAAAATTCATCATCGATTTAGTTAATTGTTATTTTTTAAAAGTTTAATTGCGCAACGAATATCCATCAATTAACCGGTTCTTTATAATTTTATGAGTAAGCGTATTGTCTATAAAATTATGATCTGTGCATAATTCTATTATCATAATATATAATATCAGTCGTATAATAACTAGTGATTTTCAATAGAGAATTCAATAGATAATTACAAATCAACACATACATTTATAAAATCACATTAAAATGTTGAACTGCGCAGCATTGAGAATTCAACGCCAGTGTTACTCTAATTCCCTCCTCCTTTCTCTCTCTTTCTCTGCCCACACTTTTCACGAATTCATACAAGAAATCTACATAAATGAATATCGAACGATATTAAAATTGATGCCGGTCCGCCTCTCACGCCCATAACCTAAGAGATATCGAAAAATATTCGTAGCGCATTTAATTCGAATGGCTGGGTAGTTAATTAGAAATTCGTGAGATAGAACGGAAACATTTTTGTCTTCTATACTGCTCATTAGATGCAATATAAAAACAAGCGTGACTGATCGTTCAACATTGGTCCAATAAAAATACTTCAACTTCGAAATTCATAACTTTATCTAATTAACTACTCGTGTAATCGAACTACTATCGTACACATAAAAGTAACGGTAAACCATTATAGACTTTGAATTTTTCAAAATGTTAGTAACACCTGATTTATATTTCCCTTAGACAGAAAGAATGACGAAACATATTTTTTTACATTCAAAGCTTAACAATATTTTTTTCTGTTTAGAATGGTCCCAGAAAAGTTGTATAAAACTATGTAAACTCACGGCATCCAGTAAATTTGCACAACTGATTCAGTTGATGTCACTTCGCGGATGCATAACTGAAGCTGAAGTTTGCGAATGATAACTCGGTTGAAAAGTAGGTTACGACACCGGAACGCAACGATGTCGCGTGTGAGTTGCTGTTAAGCATTTTCGTTGCTCGAAAACTTTTCCGCTATAGTCGAATTTTATTGTCACGAAAAGTGAAATAATGTTGTTGTTTTATTTACGACTCAGTTATTCATGAATTTACCGGTTTACTTTTAATATTCATGAAAGAAAACATATTCACAATCAATTTGGTCTGCTACTTATTTTCAGTATTTAATACTGGAAAGCAATATTTTTAATTTTAAAATGATTTTGCATAAATAAAATATGATGTATGATTCCAACAATCTATGTATAGTTCTCGCAACATTAAATAAAAGCCTAGTAATCGAAATAATCAATCTGAAGTATCGAAATTAATAGTTGGTATAGCATCATATAACTCGCTAACAGTACTCATTTCACAAACATACACAGTGTGAAGAAACAATGTGAGTCAGTTGAGCGCTTCATCACGTTGCCAAAGCGCTTGTGTTAGACAATCTCCAAATTGCACGGAGTGTGTCACAAGAGAGATGGTTGCGAGTAAGCGCGCGCGCGCAAGAGAGAGAGAGGCCTACATTCATAGGTCCGACAAGGTGCAATTTACTTCGTCAATGAAGGAGCCTGAACCGCTCTGCTTCGTATCATCAGATAAATGGCCGATTCACACTGGACGTTCGCATAAGTAGAATGCTTTCGATATTGTAAAGCCGTTGTTAAATTCACAATGCTATTGTTTCTGCGTTTACATTTGTTAATTCGAGAGCTGAAAATGAACTAAAAATTTATTTATTTTTTAAGCGTGAAATTGAATTTGAATTGGGATTTTGAGAGAGGATATTGCATAAATGAAAATTGATATCGATTTTCAATATTGACAATCTAAAAATACAAAAGTAATTTCTGAATTAAATTTTTACTGCGTGAACGTGATGCAATGAGAAACAACGAGCAAAAGAACTGGGTTTTATTGATAGCGCGAATAAGATTACCCGACATCAATTGAATTTGAATTTAATTTGCAATATATTTTGTGTATTGCCAATAACTTAACAAAATGAAAAAATAATACCTTGTAATAGTTGGTTAAGTGATTCAGATTTATGCAGATAGTTATTCCACATCTGTCGGTAGAAAAATTGCTATCAACACAATTACACTAAACTGGATTATTTATAAATATGATGTAAGTATTAAGAATCTATGTTTACATTGTTAAACACATTTTGGAGGGGAATCATTTCTAAATGTTTTCCAATAAAACACCATAGCTTTCACAAGTTACTTACACCAATAAACACCCTCTCACAAACTGTAAACATAATCATATTAAATAAATAACTCCTCGTATGCAATTAACTAGACTTATCTATTGTTCCTTAGCGTTACAGGAAATTATATTTTCACCCGAACTCGATTAGTACACGATAATTGCTCGAGATACGAAAGTTAGAAACATGCTCATACACATATGATGGTTCGAGCATTGAAATTGAAATAAGCTGAGCGGTATAGATATTTGAAATCAAGTCAATTGCACGAATGCGAGAAGGACGAAAGGGAGAAGGGAGAAAGCTCAATCAGTTTTGATAGGTCGTGCTTTACAAATAAATCAGTATAGACATACATACATACTGAATAAGAGAGAGAGAGAGAGAGAGAGAGAGAGAGAGAGAGAGAGAGAGTTGCTGAGGAATTCCGGGCAGAATCTTGCCGAAGTGGTTAGAAGTTCAGGTTGCGCAGCGTACTCGCATGTAAATGCATCTCGAAACTTGGACAGCAACGATGCCATGTGGTCGGAATCATTAGCGTGAGCGCGCCAGTATACACGCATGTACACCCAGCCACGCCGTTTTAGCGCGCTATCGCTTTTGGTCTGCAATTAAATTGGGACTTTGTTGCATACCAGAGTTTCGTTCAATTCACTTGTGAACTTTGACGAATCCCACGAGATATTTTATTTTGTCGATATTCATTAGTCGGTGTTTACGAGGACTTTTGTTATTTTATCAGAGAGCTGATTATTTTCTTTGATAGTATTAAAAAATTCATAACTGTATTAGTTTTAATTAACACGAATCGCCAGGTTTGTCCATACTACAATAAACCTGTATTCTCTAAAAACGTTTTAATCATCCAGCCATGTAAAGTAAATGTAAAATGCCGCACCTACCTTCCAAGCAATTTCCGTAACGGGGGCGAAGAAAAATCTTGCACAAAAAAAAATTCAAAAAGATAAATTGCAACGGCGCTTCTAATTAACGTTATGTCTATTCGCCTAAAAATAGACTTCTAACCTCGTTGCGCATCGATACAGCGTCATAAATTCGCACGTGTGTATATAGATGATATGCGAGCTATCATTCGATAGGTGAACTCCATTGTTTTCTCGATCGTATGATTTCCTCTTCGTTCGCGTAATTCTCGAGGTTTCTGTGCGTTGCAAGCAAAAAAAAGAGAGAAAACTCGATACAACAACAAAAAACTCATCTTCTCTCTCCCCAGCAAAACGTTGTACGAGCTATCGATTAATATCATGCGGTAAAACTAAAGCTGTTGTTACCGTGAATCACTTGATGATATGATTTAATGCGTGAAACCTATATAATTAGTAGCACTTAATTATCAGTATCCACGGAACAATGCTATTGAAATTAGTGTTTACGATATTTTAACGAGTTCTGAATAAATGGATGAATAATAACATTCGATAGATTGTTTATACAGCTTTAATTTTTAAATTCTGGTAAAAGTATAAAGAAAGAAGTAACAATGTTTAATTTCATTTTGATGCCTCTTTAAAATCAATTTTCCCGCTCTATAAAAGTAATTGAATTTCAGTCATTGGCCAAATACAGCTCTGGAAGCTTTATTCAATTCAACGGTATATAGTGTCCGACCATTATAGGCTGTTTTTATTCCGAAGTATTCATCAAAACCGATCAAACAATCAACTTGATCTATTCGAAATCACCGCTTCAATTGAATAGTGTTACAAATAAATTAACTAAATGGCGAGAGAGAAAGTGACATTTTTACTTCGGATAGTCTCTTCATATAGAATCAAGTTCACTAGCTTCAAGTGCCTCATAACAGCCGCTGCATAATGATTTTCGATTCCGAATGTCATCAGTATGTCAAGTCAGTGTGACCTGTGATTTAATTATTTTTTTACTGTGATCTGCAATTGCTTCGAGTTTGTTTGAAAACAATGAATCTAAAGCAATATATGCAATTGCTTTAGATCCCTTTCTGAAGACTGAAATTATTATCTTCGTTTAAAACCTGTTTAAAATTTAACAAATCAATTAAAGTAATTAACAGAGGCGTAAAAGTTGATAGAGAAAGCGAAACTAGTTTGTTTACATTGACATTGAGTTCAACTGATTGAAGAGAGAGAAAGAGAGAGAGAGAGAGAGAGAGAGAGAGAGTGATGGGCCAGCATTTCGTTTTCAGACTGAAATTTTAGATTCGAGACGGAGTCCTTCGAAGATCAATGGAGCGACTTGCAAAAAGATCTCTTCGGCAAGTGCTTCGTTACCCTTTGTCCGATTGGCAAAGGTTCTCTTTCTCTTTCTCTCTCGTGTTGCTTCGCGAGAGATGGAGTCTCGTTAAGTTCGTTAGTTTTATCCGCTTGGTTGCTGCTTTCTTGAACTGGCTTAATGGAGCAAATGTATGTAATTCAAGCAATCAATAATCAGGTCGAATACTTCAAGATTTTCGAGCGAATTAAACCAAGTAGAATTTTCGCGAAATATGAAATATGGAAATAACAAAATAAATTATCAAAATTATCGAGTTGTCCATTTTCCTTATTATGCTTTCATTCTAGCCTACCAACTTTGAAAAATATAAACACGTATTTTTTTACATTCTTCTCAATGGGACAGGGAAAAGGAAAATATAGAAAAATTAATACTCACAGTTCAAGTGCACTGTAGCTTTTCACTAAAGTCAAACTTCAAATGAGATTTTCCTCAACATTTCAAAATGCTTCGGCTTAAACGCGATGAAAACGTCGTTTCGTACTTGTGAACTCTCGACTACATAAAAAAGTCAGATTCAAATAAGAATGAATATAAGTTTATGTAACGAGATCAGCTTGAATTTTCTAGAATGACAATTTAAGGAGCTAGTCGTCGACGTAGGTGATGTTCATCATAATATCAAATAGTTACCACCTATTGATAATTCAAAAAAGCGCAATAATCACAATTACAATTGAAAAAGGGCTTCTTTACCTTTTTTTAAGAATACCACTTTTAGGAATAATTGTATAATTAAGAATGTTTTAACTTGTCACGTTCAAAATGCTGCTTTGAATAATAAAAAAAGTTTGTTCTTCGCCGCAATATACTTAACAATAAGTAATAGTTCTATCCTTTTGAAAGTAAACGTAATTTATTATTCATATTACTGAACTTAGCTTGTATTGTTTAATGCTTTATGCATTTCAGTACCTTTGATGTTTTCAAAAAGCAAATACCGTCTTAGTTTCGCTTTGCTTTGGTTTACTCTTTGATGCGCGACGTTCCTGTGGTTTTTTACACCATTGTTCTCCTATCTAACGGTTAAGATATTTGCTAGGTTAAGAATGATTAAGAGAACTTATTATTTCTCAACTGATGTTTGTAAAAAAAGCACGAGAATATTATAGCTCTTTCTAATAATAAATTTCAAGTGTAACACAGTATACATATACAAATAAAAAATTGATGTGGGCTAAACAAATCCTGAATAGAATCATAGAATTTTTTTGGATATTAAACAATACAACAATTTAATTTTAACTATACAAAACTACAATGTTCGATTATAAAAGAGCTGTTATCGAATTATTCCAACAAACCGCTCAAGAAGTACAGGATAAACAACAATTCAAAAGTTCGCGTGACTGAAGGGTTCAATCGATACGGCGTGGCAATATAATTAGCTGATGGCCATATGTACAGGGTGTGGTCTTAAGGGAGATTCAAGGCAAATGAACTTAACGCGCATGATTTAGCAACCCTTCGAGTTTTTTTTGTATGTCTGAGCAATTCGTTTCCTTGTTGTGAGGGTTCGAAGTGATTAACGAGATATTTGTAAGTTGTTTATTTGAATCGATGATACGTATGCGGTAATTAGTACTTCTGTTGAATTCGATCAATCGTTTATTATAAACGGCTTAATTCGAGGAAAAACATAACTTATTTGAGTATAAATAGAATACTCAAAGTGTTCTTTGTACATATACTATATAATTTTTTTTGTAATACCATAAGGGATAATTGTAATATAGAATAAAATAAGAACAAGTAAATGTAAATTAACTTTTTGTACAATATTTATCGAATTTGGTCGTTGCTTTTTGTGTAAGTTAGGTGGCATTAGAAACAATAGTTGGTGCACGTTCTACCAGCATCAATAAAAATGGCAAATTTATGTAGAACCAACAAACATGTTACTCCAGCAAAACGTGCAGAGGTCATATATTAATAAAGAAAAAAGAAAACATTGCAGATGCAGAGTTTGCCGGTGCTTGAGAGTACAATAGTTCGGTGAAATTTGAGGAGATCGGATACCTCCTCCCCCATCCCACCGATTCACCCAACTTACGTGAGAGAGATCCAATGAGTTGCGCATCCTCGCTCTCGGAGGTCAGTTGCACGCTTCAACTGCAAAACGATCATCGAGGTCACGTACTGAAGCTAACAGTTCTAGCTGAGTCACGAGTTATTATTTAACAAGTATGTCATAAGTTTATTGAATTTTCTTGAACTTTTTATGTCGACATTTTCTTCACTATTGATAAAATAATTTTTAGTATTCGAATTTTTCAGTGAAAAATAATAAATTCGGTCAGACAAAACAGGGTGGTTTATTTTAATAATATCCCAATTAATATAATACAAATAATTTTAAATCTAATCGAATCATTAGATTTAAAATTAGAAAATATATCAATCTGTTATTTTAGAACTATACGAAACCAAAAAATCTTGATGACCGGCAAGGAAACTTTGGCCTATTAAGTAGAAATCATAGAAGGAAGATAATTATTCGAAAACTTTTCATAACTTAATAATAGGAGAAAAGTTAAATCTGACATGATTCACTTGACGTTATGCCATTCGGAATGTTCTAATTGAATTAGCCAACTTTTAGCGAATGTTGCAAGTGTCACGAGCGCGCGCTTCAAATTGCTTATGCGAAAACCGCAGGCTGCTGTAGGGGTTTCGAATTTGTACAAACGGGCACACGTACGCTCGAATATCAAATCGATTTCATCCCAGTTAAATCCCAAGTTGGCATTCCATCAACGCCAAAGTAAAGGTGTATACTCACGGGCGTCACATAAATCAAATGTTGTTGATGAAACATTACGTTCTTTAGCAATCGGTCGAATATCTATCGCAAGGAAACGTTGTTATTGTGATTCTATTTACTCAACAGAGAATCATAAAAATATTAAATAGTATTGTTCTTTTAAATTCTATAATGTCAACAAACCTTTACTGATTGAATAAAATTACGTAAGATTATGGAAAGCAATACGATGTAAATAAAGATATTAACAAATAAGTAATATTACTCCCGCTAGAAAGATGTAAATTATTTATAAACATCAGAATATGGGTGAGGCATTTATAAACCGTGTAAGTTTTATTGCAGAAATTTACCGAACAAAATACGAGGAGATGGGCTGAAGAAAAACGTTAGAAAAGGTGGTATTCAGAGGAAAAGTATAAAGAACCGTTGGCCTAAGGCTAGGAAGTATTTCAATTTTTATCCTTACGCGGCAAGACTTCCTAGCACTTGGGTATGATAATCTAGCCTCTTTCACCAAGTAAATTTATACATATATATACATACACGAGATGATCGAAGTGCGACTACGTTTTTGGATTATACAACCCTCGAGCATTTCGTTTTGCACGAGTACGTATTTGAGGTTCATCGTCAAATGTTTGGGATGATGTGAAATAGCCTTGTTTGATTGTTTTACGACAGTTACATCTTCATGCCAATACGAAATTTTAACGATTTTTGTTAACAATGTACTGTATTGGTTTTTCGTATTTTGACATTGGTTTAGTGGAGCATTTTAATAGTTATCTGAATTTAAATTATTAATGCACACAATGATCAATTAGTAAATTATATTGCTTGATTATCTCACCAATCCATAACCCCTATAGTACAGCTATTAATATATTAATAAACAGATGAAAACTGCTTACCTGTAACAAAATAACATTTTTATTAAACAATGATCAAGTTTTCCATTTTATCGAAAAAAGAAAGAACAATTGTTGTTGTTGATAATATTATAAGAAATAAAAAAACCATAATACGCTATGCAATGGTACCAATAAAACGCCAAATAAATAGGGTATATTTGAATCAAATAGGGTAACTATTTGAGTCAGGTCATCGAATGCATTATTCAAGTGTAAAGGCATCCTCCCATATGCGAGTGCGCGTTAATGCGTCGACGTAAATAACAATAATCGCCATTTCGAATTTTCTCGTGATTATTCACGGACCGATTCGTTCGGTCCATTTAAATACATTAAACTGTGGTAATTAGGCTTTACGATATTGTTTAATAGGGCTTAATTGAAATTTATTCGTCGCTGGAGAACGCTGATAAGAGCCGTGATTTACAACTGTTGATGTTTTTGAAGTGACTCGAGGGACAATTACTCGGTTGTTAATTTTGATGGTAAAACACTTTTTCTTTTTTAATAATCGATTAATGACAAACAAAAATCTTTTTAAATTGAACGACTTTAACTTAACTTTCAATTACAGTGAATCATTCTTCAGTCACAGCAGTGACTTCTAGCAGAGAGCAGCATTATATTGGCCGATAACTGCAAAAGGTTTAAGTAACATTTAATCTCTAATTAATGATTTAAACAATAACATGGAGATGAATATTGTCATTGTTATAGAGACTTTAATGAACGATCATCGCATAGCGATAAAGTAGCACATAACAGCTTGGGTGCCAAAATATCTTGATCGCGAGTTGAGTGGCTTCGTGAGAAGCATTGTGGGATAGTTTCCATGTAATCCTGCGCCCTAGCAATATTCGTCGTCAACTAATTAAGGACTCAAAAGCTCCATTTTCCGGACACATGGACGCCCTAATTAATTGCCAACTCTCGCGACGACGCAAAATGGACTTTGAATTAACCGTGCATGAGTGCTTGGCATAAAGTTTATATCACGCGCGGCCACCGCGTGGAGGAAACAACGAGCATATCTAGCTAATTTTCTATTTGAGGTGAGGAAAATTTGCGAAATATCCGATTGTCTATTCTACTATCCTTGTCTATTATTTTTGCGACCTTGTGGGTATAAAGCGAGAGAAGCAGAGAAAGATAAGTGTGCGCGTGCGTGTGCGCGCGCGTATGTGTGTGTATTTACCATCTAACTATCCTATTCCAACGGTCAAATGTAAACGAGACCTGAGTAGTTGGCGAGGGGACGTTTCAAGATCGTACGGACGGATAACTAGAAAGGAACATGATTAGAGTGTGGCTTTAGGTAGATTGAAGATAATTAGTTAAAGCTATTTTGAAACCAATTGATCCTTTACATTTGAAATTATCTTCAGTATCAGTTTTCAATTAAACTTTCATAAAACATTGAAATTTTGTTTTATAATTTATTTTCCTGGTCGAATACTTTCAATTGTCAAAGATAATCATCTGAATTTTGAGTGTACGCCGTAAAATTAACAATACACGAGGAATATTCATAAATCGAAAATCGAACTTTTACGTAAATAGTTGTTCAATAACAAGTATCGCGCACTGTAAGTAATTTCCTATTAAAACGTATGCATCGATTCCACGAAGTAATAGGCAACGACAGTAATGCATCTTCAGTGGGGAAATAAATTTATAACCGAGTATCAGTTGTTAAAGTAACTAAATACATAAATTTTAATTTTAATGTTTCGACCAATTACTAACCAGATTGTCGTGAAATCCCCTCCCCCAACTTTTTATCTCTCTATGACTAATCGTCAAGCAAGTTTCGATAAATAAATTTATTAACCACTTTTTTTGTTCATGAAGCACTTATTAATTTTCATTTTTGCACGTGCGTCGCTACTAACGCGACGATTAGTGTTTGTCAATAACTTGGGTGACATCTGTTTTACACGCGAGGCACGTCTCGTCCTTTTTTTTCAGCAAGGGAAAACTGATTTTCCATGACAGCTGTTTCTCTCTCTCTCTCTCTCTCTCTCTCTCTCTCTCTCCCTCTCTCTATCTCGCTTCATATTTCTCACTAGCGCGCACTGAACTGCAATTTTTGTTGCTCAATTTCACACACTACGCGCTCTAATTGAATTTTTCACACTTTGCCGAGTTTCCGAGCACTTTTGTGTTCGTGCATTTTTTCTATTTATGACGCAAAGTAAACATGTAATACACCCGCTTCACTCTGTGTTTAATCTTAATCGTGTGCTATTACACAATTATTAACCAAATTTTCAGCATAATATTTGTGTATAAATACGCGTATATTGAGGCAATTAATTAATTAATAATTACGTTGAGTGTTTTTTCTTGTAAAATATGTACGCTACAATCTATCGTTCTATTTCGATGGTTACTTAATGAAGAATTATAAAAAATATATAAGATATACCCAATAAAGCGTTAACAAATAATTATATATAACCAAAAAATCAATATTCAAAATATTGTCAATAAATAATCTTAGAGGTATTTGAACGTTCAGCGTTACGATCAACTCCATAAAGTCATCTACGTCATTGACAAACTATCGCGCGTAAAACACGATCCAAGAACAATAAACGTCCAAGAGTGGAAAACGATTAAATAACAAAATAAATCACCAAAATAATCCCTTTTTACGACTTGACATTAGTAACATTCGAAACCCTTCTAGGCAATTTCATTGGAATGGAAAGGGAGAGAAGTGAGCCTCGGATCTCTTCCCGCGTGCAAACATTCGGCAGTGTGCTTTTCAATGTTCGCGACAACACAGCTATAGTGTTGCATTCTCGTCACCTTTCTCTCGACAGTTATACGAAAGGCGAAGTAGTACACGGTAAAAACAAAAACTCGCGAAACTCTACATTTTCGTTCGCACTTGACAATGCATCCCTTTTTTCTGTATCTCAAATGTATGTGTGAATGTATTCCAATGCATTATTCTGTTAGCTTTCACTCTCTCTCTCTCTCTCTCTCTCTCCCTACTCTTTCTGTGGCAAGCTTAACTTTTCAATTTCGTGTAGTCGGTCACGCGCGCGCAATCGAAGCACCATCCGATCTAATTGCTTTCCAACCAAGCTTTGAACTTTGACATTGCAGCCGATGTGCTTTTTTGCACTCAGTCCTATCGTGCATTGTTGGTATTTTCGAGCGCTTTCAAATGAATGAGACCGTAATGAGTGGGAACCTCCAACGAACTTTCGTTGTCGACAAAGCGAACTTTAATGGGACCATGCTCGTTCACCTCCCAGGCGAATATTTTTGTTCGCGCAGAACTTCTCTCTCTCTCTCTCTCTTTATTGCCAGAGCGATCGATCGATCCTTTGGCGATTCGATTACGTGAAACTTTGAAAAGTCCGTTCTTTTGATGGCTTTGCTGGGAATTTCGCTATAAAAAAAAAGATGGAATTTCTATTTTTTTATTGGTATCTTGGTAATCCGGAAATTTTTTGTGGACTATTTATCATACTGTCGACTCCTTTGGGGTAAATTTTCGACTGAAGAATATTTCATGATTTTAAATGATACTTTAATATTGAGCAGTTTTCAAAAATGTTTCCTCCTCAAAAGGATGTTAAAACTAGCTATGTCTAGGCAGTTGGATCGATTAGTAGCTCAAATATTTACGTGACTGTAATTTCTATGCGAAAAGTAATCAGGCTTTCTGGAAAAAGAAAAAAATATATAAATTAAAAACGCGAAAATCTTCGTATAACAACGAATAATCTTCGGTGGAAACTTTTTAAAAGCTCTTAAACAATTTTGTATAGATACTTCCAAAAACATCAGATATGTCAATGTCAAAGAAGTAGCTCACACGGTGCGCCAATTTTCATTTGGAGATCTGCATTCTCTATGTCGGTCGAGGGTGTGAGAAGAACGATCGGTTGAGCGCGCGGTCACGTATACAATTCTCCAGGATTCACCGTAGTAAATTGCAAACGGGTGAGGGCGAAGAGTAAGTGCCTCCCACGCGAAAAGAAAAGTAAAAAAAAAAGAAAAAGCCTAGCTGCGTGTGTAAAAATTCGTGCTTTTATTTACACCGAGAAGGTGAGATTAAAAGAGCGTTCGTTAAGCTATTGTTGTGCGCGATAAACGTGGTTGGAATTTATTTGGCTGCTGAAAGCTTGCTTTACTGTCGAGTACTAGGAATTTTTCTGAATTCAATTTACATGTTTGTCTTTTGAATTGACTGAAACGACTTTGTGTATACTTGATAGTTAAGCTTAAAGGGTACACATTTTCAAGAAGAGCAAAAAAATAAGCGAGTTCCCTTTGACTTGCAACCAGATTTATTCCGCTATAAATCTTTGAATCTAGTTTGAGTGCCAGTAAAACCCCTCTCTTTATTTGATGGAGACCATATGTAAACAATCAATCTACTCGTTGCACGATAAAAGACACTTATAAGAAGAATAACGAGATCGATGTTATCGCGATTTTCACACTGATCAATAGATAGAAAAACCAGAATTGGACAAAATATAATGTTTCAATTTGCGACCAAAGTGCATATTCTCTAATGAATGAAAGCGCCTGATGAATTCTCCTTTGGCTGTTTGTCCAAGCAAGCAACCAAAGCGAACATGCCTATATAGAATACACCTGTATGGACATATATGTATATGCATACACGTACCGATCGTCAGGAGTTTGTACAGTGAGATTTTGACGCAGGTGCTGCAGTGTATAATTTTAGGATCCTTTACCATAGGCGACGAAACTCATCAAGCTTGCAAAGAGGAGCGTGGGTTGGTGGCAGGAAACAGGCGATTGCCGTTGGCCAATGTTGTCGATAATGGGCTGTTTGCGAATTTACTTTGCGCGGCGGTGGCATTAATTAGCGAGCGCAATTAAACGTGATCGACGCAGCCCATTGAGATAAGCGTCGCCACCTTGAGGGAATAGCTTCTCTAATTTCAGTAGCCTGGAAATTCATACGAGCAAGCGATTGTTTGCGCCGCGAACTACTCGAGCCACCGGTGTATATGCACTGCGTGATAGAGAGGGAGAGAGAGAGAGAGAGAGAACAAGCTCACTCTGCCCCATTGTACAGTTCTCTCGAGATTTGTGAGCAGAGATTAGTTCTCCTCTGTACATATATATGGATATATATATACATAGCTTCGATTGTTATCGCCGATAAGCACACTAAGTCGCGATGATTCGTTATATATCAATGCATTTGGTAAGTCGTTATGCGTAAAATAATATTTAATAAGAATAGGCCAATTTTTTCTAGTAATGGAACTGATTTAGAAACATTCAATCAAAAATGAAAAACTTATATTTTCATTAAATTTTTACAAACTTTTCAGTTTTGATTTTCAAAATATTCATCGATTTTAGTGTTCGTTCCAAAATAGAAAAATAATGCGTGAAATCTCAGAACTGATTAGGTAAATTTAAATCGTTTTAAACATTTCAAAAACTTTCCCCACATCTTATGATAGAACTGTCGTAATCTTTGTACTGTCAAAAGTACATTAATGCCATATGTTTATCTCATAAAGTACCGAGAAGCATAAAGTAGTCAAAGAACAAGGAGTACAAAAAATTTAATACATAAACTCGTAAAGAATAGCTTAATTAAAGCCAAACTTAGAAGATAAAACTGTATTGCACGCAGGTAGAGAGAAAAAACTGGGATACGCCAATAACTTTGAGTGACGAGCCGCTTTTCCATTCGTGGCAGTACAGCATATAACGGTATAGGCGAGATTCTCACTCGAGTTCATACGTGCGGGAGTGCTGTCTGCGACATGTCGACACGCGGGTTATATTTAGGTCGAGGGGTCGCGTTTTTTTTATTCCTTCCTTTTTTTTAGACCTCTCACTTACGTTTAATTAGCAATTTTCGTACTCTTTAGTCGAAACTCTCGTCCTATTATCCTTTGAGGGTAATTACAAACTTTGACTCAAGTAACAGCGTTCTTTATGTATTGGAAAGTTTCTTTCCTTTTAATGCTTTTTTAAAGCTCTTCAATTATGCAGAAAGCCTGATGTAATAGGTGATTTATATTTTCTACAAAGCAACGTCATATTAATTGGTTGATTTCTAAAAGAGGCGACATTGATGGAAAACCTTTCATTTCCTGGAAAAATTATAAATTCGTTACTGACGCTAATAAGTCAACGATACAAAAAATTTAATTAAGAAAAATCAAAATAGTATTCTGAAATAAGAAAAATAATTTTTAATTAGATTCTACAGTTGGCACATTTTCATTTGTACTATACTAATTTGTCAATTGATCTTAAACAAAATGCATAATGTTATTTCAACGTATATTGTTATATTATTAAAATCATAAATGTTTGTTAATATTACACACCCGAATTCAAAATGTATAGATTTAAAATACCATTATACTTATCCCAAGTCGCTACAAATATTATAAAATTCAATTAAATGCATTCATACGATCTAAGAATAAGAGAGGAAACTTTTCCTTCTTACATTATTAACGCTATACCTTGCAAAGAAAGAGTATAAGACGGAAAAGATGAAAAAAGAGACTTAGCTAGTACATCCTGACAATTCGAAACGTCGCAACCCAATTACGCCGTCAACTTTGCTAGAATTCACATTGCGGTCACGTGCGAAACTCGCGAAATAAATAATTTCAGCAATGCAAATAACGCGTCAAGCGAGAGATAGTTGACGTTTGCGATTGCATAATTCAAGATGTTCGACGATGAAAATTTCTTCGTTGGCGACGCTGCTGCATGACGTTACGATGAATTAAGTATAAACCATGTTCCTTCATTCTTCATTTATCTATCTTTTCCATTTTTGTTTCGATGAAGCTTTGATATGGAAATACTTTGATTTCATAAATGATTCTCGCTAATAAGAAACTATTTGTCGGATAAGATTTATGGTAAAATTATTAATAAGTTCATTTTATACTATTTTTGTATAATAATTACCGCTACATGGTCACCATTTCACGCCCAACAAGATGTTTTACAATTTTAAATATAATACCTTCAACCATTACAAAGAACCAAATAAAATTCTTCTAGAAAAGTCGACAATGCTCGTTAGAAAGAGAAGTGTGGTAAAAGGCGTTTCTTTGAAATTTATTGTATATCCGTCGTTGTTGTTTCAGTTACGCGATTTCATTCACGTACGCAAGCCGCAAAGATAGGTATTTTATTTACAAAAAATAATGAAATAATCTTGTTACTGCAGAAATTAGTATCATAAATGTAGTCACCAGAACTCGTATAACTCGGTTCAGCGATCCCATTGTTTACGAAAAAAAGTAACTGGGACGATTTTTCTATTTGAAACACCCTCTTATCATCTTTTCCTTTTGATTAGAAATGGGTTGCACAAATATTTTATACCAAATTTAAATGAAATGGTAATATTACTTCAGCATTTACGTAGTTTACATTAAATAATTACATTTACACTAAATAAGCCAAACATGCAATTGTATTTAAATAGTTATAGTTTGTATAGAAACTAGCCAAAAATAAGGATGCGAAGCGCGTTAAATTCTGGCTAGTAAAAATGTATAAAACTTTTCTGAAACACAAAATCGACGCTTAATCAACAACCATCTCTCGTACGTAGAAAACAAACAAAAAACCAAGACAGTTCATAGAAACGACACCATCTTGACCCTCATATTAAATCCAAAGAGTTTAGCGCAGCCAAAAAGTATAAAAAAACTCACGTCTTGGACAGAGCGACTTGACAATTTATGAAGCGCGGCAGCCGCATTATCGAGGGGCCAACTTAATGCCATCCACCCGCAGCAGTTTGAATGGGACACTTTACGATCGGTATAAAGAACTTTTATCTGGCTGCAAGGAAAAGTAAGCAGTTTCCTTTAGCCGCGCGATGATTGTCGTATGTCGATAAGGGTCATGATAGTATATACAGCGTTATAACCATTGTTGCACGTACACAAGATTGTCGATTATTCCAACGTGATTTTTATCGTTCGATTTTTTTACGCTGATATATCCGCTGTAAAACTAAACGGTATGCAATTCCCGCAAAGACCACTACTGCTGTATGATGGGATCAAAGAAGAAACGTAAGCTCGTAATGTTGTTTCATCTGCCATAAATTGTTAGATATTGGTGTTTGACAAACAGTTTCATTCGTTACAAGTGTTTCAATTACCAAACTACTAGATATCATCTCAATTCTCAGCAGATTTGCTAAAATTAAGGTAAGCAATGGGTGTCACTGGCGATCTATAAAATAAGAAATGTTTTAAACGAATCGATACTTTTCTTAAAACAACATCCACGTAAAGAAGATAAAAAAAAGAATCATGCGTCTCGCATGCCAAAGTCCTGACATACATAGAAGTTCGTTTAATTGGACCTTCTGAGAAGAAAATCAAACTCATTCCCCCTCGTTCCTTTTTGTGTCTCGGAGAAAAGTATAAAGATCCGCAGAGTCCGATGCGCATATCCTTATCTTAAAGAAAGCACCCCTTTGATCCGTCACTTTGACTGAAGGCCGGTTGAGGGGTTAATCGAAGTTTTCAGTGTCCCAAAGGAAAATATATACTGGAGGTTATATAGTGACTTGATTTATATCTTTCGTGATCCACGGATTGGATTATTTGCGTATTCTAGAAAATCAAAGCCAACTGCATCCGTTTAACTAACTAAACTGATAGAAGTATAAAATATCATCAAATACATTAATAAACAATAATGTGAATTCAGGAAATCACAGAATTTAACTTAGACATAACATGAAACATTAATCTCTAAACTAATAATCATCACAAGTTAGTGCTGGAGTCCTAGTTAGATTTCAACAAAGCATTATCGACCTCGTTAAAACAAACAAAAATCTCGGTCACCTCACCTAACAAAAGCAAGTCAGCCGATAATTGCACGTTAACGGTAAACGAGTTCCACAGATATACACACAGCAGTGCGCACTGCTCCTCTCTGTACGCACAGATGCCGTCATCTACGTCGTTTTTATAACATGGGTCGATACTTTTTTCTCTTCCTCTCCCTACATCTATCTTTTTTATTATTCCGTTTGTCTTTTTAAAGATTCAAAGCGACGCTTTAGGAATGCGTTTCTACAGAGATATTTATCGGATCACATCCATTTTTCGTTGATCTATATAGCCTAGATTGCCTCGTTGAGTGTAACAGCTCGTATCGTTTCGTTATTAAATGATAATAATTAATGAAATCATTCTGCTAATTATCATGCACTGTAACTGAAGCTATAATTGATACATTAGTTCTACTGTGCAAATTAATATAGGATTTGGGTGGTTAAACCGCATTATAATCGTTGATTTTCATTATCCATCCAAAATCATTCAGCGCACGAATTTTGAAATCTTCATAGACTATTGTCTGGTCTACTAATATTAAAATCTAGTAATTATAAAATTATATCACCTAATCCAAAGTTTTATACGCACTAAAAAAAGTTTAGGAAGTTTCCAGAAATTCCGTGTTATTTTAAATTTTTTTTTTATTCTCAAAAATACGACGACGAATAGAAAGACAACTTCGCACGCGGCTCAAGGCGAGAGATTAAAGTGGTTCGAGTCGCACTTCGTTTTTTTTCCTCTCCTATAGTTGTCCCCTTAGCCCACATAGTCCCGTATCTTCCCGGAAGCGAGGATCGTTTCCGTTTATAGTTTTCTCTCAGCTGATGGAAGCTACTGCACAGCGGCCAAGTAAGACCGTATAGGAAAGACCTCTTACGATAAGCATAACACCAAGACGATAGAACGATAGGACGGATAGAGTTACTATACTCTGCGATGACGTTGACGTTAATTCCAAGGCGAGACAGCAGGAGCGAAAAAAGCTTCGCAATAATGGACGAAAAAGGTTTTTTTGCTGCAACAATTAATTATTTATCGATGGCGAAGATGATCGTTGAAACTTTTCGAGAGTTGCTGCTTTGAGTATTTTAAGAGGGTGCTAATGTTAAGAGGTTGACGCTAATTAGGAACATAAAACACTGTAGTCTAAAAGGAAGTGAGGAGTATATCCGAAAGACTTTAAAGAGCCGCTTACCGCGAATTTAATTTACTTTCGTTTTTATGATATGAAGCTCATAAAATATTATTGAGTTCTTAAGTTTATAGACACTTATAAATAATTTCAATTATTTTCATGAAATTCATATCAGAATTTTATTTTGATCTCGTTTCTTTAATTCGAATCGTCCACAATATTTCGTCAAGTTTATTACTGCATAGCAATTATAATGATAATTCCGGGAATTATTGTAAATGCAATTAATTTTTGTTCTAAAAAATTTGCCAGTATTATTAACTCAAACAAATAACTGTAAATAATATTCAAAATTACACATACTTTCCCAATGTTCTGTCAAACTAGTTATCGGAATTTGTCGCAATTAAGGTCATTACGTATGCATAAAAGATGAAATGATGCGGCGAGGTAAGGAGGCCACAAGTTGGCCCAAAATTACGAGTCGAAACTACACTAGGAAACGGATATCGTGTGTGAGTGTGTGTGCGCATAAGTGTATGAGTGAGAGAGAGAGAGAGAGAGAGAGACATAAAGAGAAAGAGAAAGGATCGATTGCCTGAGTTTAAGCAGATCGTTAAGAGGCAGAGGCTATCATTAAGGAACTTCCCCAATGGACTTCTACATTTGCTGTTTGATTAAGTCAAGCGATTAATTCGACGCTCTGTTTTTCTCTCACTATTACTGTCAACGATGAAATGGGTTTATTAAATAGTTGAAATTATATGGATTACAATTTTAGACAAGGATATTGACTTTATTTTTAGGTTTTATAAGGAATATCAAATAATACAGATTGAATTTTTTTGCAATTGAAAAACAGTATTCGGATATTTTTACCAATAAATACAATTTCTTATTTTACCAGATCAAGTTTTGTTAGATGTAATTGAAAACAATAAATTAAAGACAAAAATACTTTTTTCACGTCGAGGGTTTAACAAGTGTTAACTCTTGTTATAAATCAATCACATTTTTCTGAATGCAATTAAAACAAAAAATGTTTCGTATTTCTATATTAAAGTTTAAACTTTACATGATATAGCCAAAAATTTTATATGTAAAAATTTGTACGGGTTACTTTCAATAAAGATTAGGATTATAAACCATGTAGAAAATGATTACGTAATAATTTTAATGGAATTGAAGCTGGTATCATTTTTCCCTTATTCATTGTCAGTTGGAAGCAATGAAAAGAAGTGATTCAAAATTATATTTTATTACTTATAATATTTACTAGACAATTCAATTGATATTGTGAAGATAAAGGATTTTTTAAATATTAATATAGAAGAGAAAAAAATGAGCGCGCAAAGCGCGCTATATTGTACCTGGTCATATATGAAGCCTATTAACTTTTATATCTTTTATTTCATTCGTGATAAGCTTATAAATACGATTATTGAGCAATAGCTAGAGATACGCCTTTGCCATTTTGGCTTTCTGATAAAGAAAAAAGCAACGACTACTGCTAAAGCAATAAAAGAATTTTTATAGATAGGAAATACATCACAAGCAGATTCATGCTATAAAGCTATTCAGAAGAACGGATTTTTTTCTGCTCCACGTGTGAAATAAAAAGAATGAAGAAAGTATCTCACTAAAATTGATTCTTTTATTTCGCTTATTCTCGAGAATTCACGTGCCTGCCATCCTATAATCGATTATTTGTTTATTTAAAATGGATATTCTCTATACATAGTATTCATCAGTAAAGTAAAGCATCGACGTAATAGCTTTCAACGATAGGGGCTTTAGGGATAATTGTTATTGTTTTTTATTACTCGAAAGAATATGGGAAATAAACTCGGACTAATTGGCTTGCTAAAATAGAAATTCCATTTGGTTGAACAAAAATAGTGCATAAAAACCCTTTCTTTTCCAACTAAATAGTGATATCATGAACAAATAATATTTAGTTGTATCTTCTAAGAGCTTTCAAATTAAGCTACAATTTAATCTACACTCGCCCACAGCAATGCCAAAGCGTCTCGTACTGATTTAATACTCAGGCATGTAACCCATAGGCCCTCGACCAGTGGTTAATTTTCCGAGGTGACAGCTTATTACACGGCCAAACGCAAAAGAAGCTTGCGAGCTTGCAGAAAAACGACCAATCTCGTATCAAGCTTTGACGCCAGGGACATGAAAGTGAAGCTGCGCGCGCGCCACTCGACTTTGAGTTCTCCTACGTACGAGGAGCAGCTTCATTTTTTTTTCATGACGCAAGCGCTTTTGTTTTATTGTCTCGATACCATGAACTAAAGCCACTTGACGCGTGTCTACAAAAGGCTATTCTAGTTTGGCTAATTGCGAAAAACAAAAAGGCAACAGTGATTCTTATTTACGTTTATTAGAGTTTTAACGAATGAAATGGTGATAAAAAGGAGATTGACTTTTTGTTTTATGCCTACTAGAATGAATCTTTCAAAGTTGTGTTTTGCTTTATCATAATTCAACAAGAATATAAGCTTTTTTCATGTTAGAGTCAAATATATGCTAGTGTACAATGCATCGCATGACACATACTTCCATTTTTCGTAGAAAAGACGACTGTTCTGTCCGCCTTTCAATTTAATACATCGCGATGTATTAAATATTTACAACCTGTGTCGATAAGTAAAAAAGGAATAGGTAAGATATATTGACACAAATAGAATACAGAACGAGGCAAGTTTTGTTGACACAAGTCTTGTTGTGCCTTCGAGATTCGTAAGATATCCGAAACCAGTCGAAAGTGTCAAAACTTTCTAATGGGTGCTAAAACTGCCATATTTGCCTCGAACTTTCGGTTTTGCGATGCCCTACAGTTGTTTCCTCCAAAAAGGAAAGGAAACTTTTTTTCTTCTAACTGCATCTCAAAATTGTAACACTTTTCTACATAGCAACAACAACAACAACAACAACAACAACAACAACAACAACAAAAGGAAGAAGAAGCAGCAGTACATAATTCCCAGTCACGTACATAACACGTATGTCGTTAAAGTCTAAAAATACAAACCCATAAAAACTCCGTCAGTCATAAACGTCCTATTTTTAACACCCTTGTAACAAGCACTGCATCCTAACAAGCCATTTAATCATTAATCGCGCAATAATAATCCTCTGTCATGCTGTCAACGCTATCATCCTTCCTGTCGCTTCTATCTCTTCTCGTAAGAATCAATTAATCATTCGGATTTACCTGAAGCAGTGTGCGTGATCTTCTAACAAGCTTCCGGAGGCTGTATTCTTATTCTTTTTTTTACACTTATTAACGAGGGTATCCTTTTCATCTTTCTTTTTTCCTTTTTTTTCTAAAGTGTTGTGTATACGAGAGTGAGTTGTGTACACGCATGAGAGGAGCGTGTTTAAGCTTTCGGTGACGACGTGCAGAAAGGGGGTGAGTAAGGTTTCTGTTACCAATTTACCGTCTGGCGCTCGCACGCACCCGCACTTGGCACTTTACATGCGAGAGTTATTTTGTTGAAGCTTTAGGTTTTAACTATCGTTTATGTTCGCTTTTTCTTCAGCTTAGGCTGTGAAAATATAAGGTGGTATTGAAATTCCTAGTGAATTTCGAGTTATTGCAAATTCGTTCGAGTATGCTTCTTTATAAAAAAATGATCATAGGCATTGATTAGAACTTTGCAGCTAAGAACAAATTTTCTTTAGCGCTTTAAATATCTTCTTGTCAATAGTAGCATGACTGACGTGGATAATTTGATATACATTTTTTATAATGGCACATTAATTTATATACCAAATAATCCGATAATCCCATTTTCTACAAAGGTAAAAAAATGACGATTCCACAAATTCTCCTCAAACAAGTAGCCACTGACAATCCTGAATAAATCAGATAATATAAAGGAAGCTCAACAAACTCTTGGTAATAAAGGCGGACAAATGTGATTTTCCGATCCATCGCGTGACACCCTTCTGACATAAATATATGTATCTATATATATATATATATACATAACCTCTCTCTTTTCTACGAACGAATCTGCGAAGTGCATACCTCTCTCACAAGTGAACCCTTTTAACACTATAAATGAATTATGAGAATCTTATTATAAGTTTCTGACAATCGTATTGCAAAAACCAGATTCATCCTAGCAAAATCCTTCTTGCCTGCTTTCTCGCGAATAAGACATTGAGAGTCACCGTTACTATTCTTGACTTCCCTGAAAGAGAGAGAGAGAGAGAGAGAGAGAGAGAGAGAAGGATAGGCAAATTTCGATTAAGTTATTTCAAAAGTCAGCGCACGAACCAACTATTATATCTCTTACTGTGGAGGCGATTTTCATTTGATTTCCAATCTACTTGTATTTTTAAAGTTGTTACTTTGCGTAACAAAGGAATACTGAATTGGCCTAACTCCGGTGGGTTATTTCGATTTGCTAATAGTATTAAAGAACTAGTTTGAATTGTTTTTATATTCGATTGGAGAGTATTTTAGCGGCATGAAAAGTATATTATTTATTTTTGTAAATATCTAGTTTCAATATGATGCATAATTGTGGTCGTAGTGCAATGACAATATCCTCTTTATGATGTACAAAAGTAAAATCCTTCCGATATGCATGAAAAGCAATATCAGGACACACTTGTAAAGCGCAATTTAACAAACAACTCAGCGAAAAAAAGAAAGAGAATAAGGACATTTGCGAATGTATACCTTCGAATTCGCTACGGAAAATGAAAGGCTGTACGTACTCTCACATAAATAAGGAGAAAGAAGAACTGAATTGTTCATGATTTTCGTTAAGTGAATTTTTTCATTGGTCTATTCTTATCCGTTTTATATAATTCCACATGCACCGACCTTTATTATATCGAATCCTTTACTATTTTACATAAACGAATGAAAAAAATGAAATTTTCATTTAAATAAAGACGTTTTTAAGCTTTTCTTCTACAAAAAATGAATCATTAAATTAAGCGTGATAATCACATAATAATAAATTAATCATTCCTCCGTCATGGATGTCCCTTTCATTCAAGACAGCAGCTGAAAAATTTCCAACTCCATTAATTCCGCCAGTAGTCGAAAAATCCGTCTGAAACCATTTTCCCCTCAAAGTTCATTCGGATGGATGAACTTCCAAAAAGAAAGGGCAAACACAGAAAGTATTTACTCGAGAGCCTTCGTTACTATTCAAAAGGCGGCGCGTGTATTTGAGCGTATTCCCTTCGATTTAACGAGGCATTATATATCGATGCGTGTGATTACAATACGTTTTATCTCGACGAGGGAATTGATTTTTTTAGAAGGAGGATTTCGCGTTGAGATTTTGTTTTAAAAGTGTTTACTATATTTTGAACTATCACCGAACAAGATAATTCGATTTCCGTAAAAATAAGTGGCTAACTAAAAAAGATTACTATACTTTTAATGCAAGTTTCATATCTCTTATTGCTCTTTTATATCTATTCGAAAAGATTGTCCAACAAGTTGCTGCAAAAATTATCACATATCAAACTTTCACTGACCAATTCCACTGCCAAAAGTATTTCATCAAAAAATTATTTTACGATGGAACTCCTCCCATTTTCAACGAAAAAATATGCAAAAGAAGTAATACCAAGAACTTTTCAAATCCGTCTCATGAAAAAATCTTGCACATCCTCTTTTTGTGTGAAACTGTGTCGAGAGTTGCACCTTGTTATTTTTCCGATATTGCAATATGAGTTAATTAAAGACACAAAACGTTAGAAGGGCATATGGTGCAAGCTCTTTGCATTTTGCCGCGTATCACCCATCATCAACGAACAACGAGAAAAGCCTTTTAAATTTTCCAACATTAACCCAAATGACACTTCCAACCTATGAATCCAGTATGATTTATTAAATGGACAATACACATGCTTACAACAATGCTTAGGACTTTAGACCTCGATTTTGTAAAGGGCGTGGTATTATAAATAAGAATGCCAACATTCTTTATGGTCAAGGTTGTCATGTTTTATTCAAGGCAAAGAATTTTATTGTGAGTACTCGCATGTCAAAATTTCAAAAACTAGAAATTGAATAATAACTGTTTCAAAACGTAAGTCCAAATTTTCTTCCTCTTCATAATTTTACAAAATTATTTATTTATTCACATTTCTTCAATGAAATATTTTTTATTTTTAAGATTTATCAAGCAATCTTTTATCATCGGACAAGGGTGAAATTGAAATATTATTTGGTTACATAATAAATATATTCCCATACAATGTATATACGTACAGTAAATATTTTTCCATACGATGGCAGAACTTTGAACTTATTATTTGTCTCAATGAGTAAATAAATAAAATACGACTGTGTAAATATTAAACATATTTCTCAAAGAGTAGTCATATTATAATGAGAATCTCGGTACCGGGGAGCGTCACGAAATGAGTTTATTGTTGCTGAAATAAGTCGTTTCAGATATTGTCTCGTTAGCATTTCGGAAACCCATAATTTTGTAAAAATTAAAACATTTAAAATGACATAAAAATATTTTCATTACTTAAAAATTGTAAATTGAATTATTGAAACAAATTTTTTTTTTCGGAATAAGTATTTTTCAACAGGGTAGATTAATTTTCAGAGTGTACCGAAGAAAATAAAATCAATGCATCATAACATGAAAAATGTAAAAATGCAAAAGTTAACGCTCATATCAATCACTCACAAAAAAACATTTCTGTTTTTCTTTTCACACCAGTACAGATCGCATTGTTCGAATACCGCGGTAAAATGCTCCCGAGTAATAACAGCAAAACTCCCGGAGCCACGATTGTTAAGCTTTTACGTTGTAAAACAATGAACAAACAAAATTTCATGCCTCCCTACTAAATATTCATCGACAATCGGTTTTTCTCGTCTCTCCGTATGGATAAACAACATTGTTGGAATCTTTCGACAGTTTCTGGGGTTGTGTGCCTAATTGAGCCGTGCACCATATGCATATACAGACATGGACATATAGACATACGGTGAAAGAGCCGAATCGAGTGTTCATTAGGGTGGACGCGCTTCGAGGGCGCTCACCCAGACGCGCCCCAACGGTCTTGATTGATTGGGTGGCCAAGCGGATGTACTGTCGTCGACCGCATACTCCCTCTCTCTCTCTCTCTCTCTTCTCTCCGAAAAGGGATACGCTGTCAGGCTGCGTTGGAATGTTTGATATCGTTAGAATAATGAGTTGAGAACACGTTTTCAGCTTTTGTAACTTTTCCGACTTCGGTTATTTTCCTCGCGAGTTTACAAACTGTTGCCTTGAATCACCATTATTCGAAATTTTAACATAACTATTTTACAAAATACTCTTGCTTCACGGCAAACTGATTGATACTTGAAACTCAACGATCACGTTTCATAGGCATAATACGTGCTTTTACTGCATTTGAACGAGAACACAATAATCCTTACGCAGTATTCATAATGGCTGTTTTCCCAAAGTTTATAGTTAAAAAAAGTTGAAATAACTATAATAAAACATCTTGATCAACTATTAAATGTGCTCAACAAGCGGAGAATTTGATTTGTTTTTCTGGCACAATGGTGAGGTTCGTTTGTTGCATTCCTATCCACAACCATCAATGGACTCGCAAATTAATTAAATCGAAACGAAACAAAGTGCGTTGCATTGACAGCGCGACTACGGCAATACCAATCAAAAGCCCTCTCGAATGACTCTGTAAAGCCACTATAAAATTCAAAGCCGACATAACCGAAAGAGAGAGACAGAGAGAGAGAGATGCTTCGTGCAGCGTTGTCCACCGCCCCGTAAAGTTTCAATTCAAGACTGCTTTTACTTTAATTACAAGGCAAGGATACTACCCCAATTAAAATGTACAAAATGACGACAGGCCATTATTTCGTGGCGGTGAAAGCACAAAAACGAATAGCATTGTTCTATTAATTGATTATAATTTATTACTTTTTATTGAGAATGTCATTGATCGTGGTTATTTTAATGATTTTTATCATGAAACAATTTCTTTTATAGATATAAATTGAGAAAGATTTCTTGAAACACCACAACATTTATTCAATATGCGATTAACAAACTCGATGTAAACGAACCAAGCTAAACAGCACAGCATGTTAAACTTTTGTTATCTACGGTAGAAAGCAATAAGCAAACAACACATACACACACAGATACACACAAACGAGACGAGGACAAGTCATATCAGACGGGTTGTCGCGTGTCGACGACGAGTTATCCCTCTCGCTATTTCTCGCTCTCTCCCGTGTGTCTCTGGTATAAATATACATACATACATATATATATATAACATGTGTGTGTGTGTGTGTGTGTGTGTTCCGTCGACACTAACCATCGTAAATTTCCGAGTGCCACATCACATCAACCTCGGACACGCCCTCGATTCACTTACTATCCGCACGATATGCTTTTGCGAAAATTTTGGTATACAGTATAGCCTTAAAATCCTATTTGCTCTCTCAACGCTTCCGCCTTCCTTGTCTCCCTCCCTTCCTCCCTGTAAACTGATAAATTTCGAAGGAGTATTAACGTATAGCTCGCGACTAAAGGCATTAATAACATTTTCCCAACGTACATACACGCTTAGAGGGGATTACAACGCGCGAACGCTAAATGAACACTATTTTCAATCAACGAGCCCACATGCTTCGTATTCATCTTCTCTTTGTTTTATATTAAACGCTATTTGGATTTTATACACAAGATATATATTATTTCGTTGTAAAGTTAGAATATTTTTAATTTTTAACGTTAATTGTTATTACAAGCGATGCAGTTTATCAACAATGCGTCATATTAATGTTGGCGGCAGAAATGAGAAAAGTTTGACGATCGCTTAATTGAAAGTTTACCCTCAGTTTTGATGTCTATGTGGAAAAGAAGTGCGTGGTAGCTGAATGAAGGGCACGCAACCGTTGAAAAAGTTTCAGAATTGTTTACAATTAGTTTGTGTCGCGTACGTGCTGACACTATAGAACCCTAGACTAAATACTTTTGTTTGTAAATTAATCTATTTTATTTAGTTATTCTTTAGTTATGGTGAATATTTATACAAACTAATAGAAATGAACTCGTAATTGAGCATAGATAGAAATCTACTCTTCGCTTATACACCAGATTTATATATACATTTAATATTGAGATTAGAAAGTAGAATCCAGAAACTTTTTCAACCATCCTGCAAAACTTTCTCATTAGTTGTAATTCCAGCGTTAGAAGAAAATTTGACATTGAAATATTAAAATTATGAACTATGTGTGAAATTACTTCTCGCAATAAGGGCAAATTTTCAGAGTTTGTAAAAAGCACCTGAAAAACCAGTCAGTAAATATAACCATTACAGTAGTTCAATAGTGTTTTCGATCTACGGCAGCAGCATGCACGTTGTTAATCAAGGTACACGAAGGCCACTATCGAAGTGCGGTTCTCAAAGGGAAACATGTATACACACGCACACATAAATACCGTAGCAAAAGCAAAATTTCAAAGTTGCTCAATTCTATTTTAATCTTGGGGGAGGCTTTCTTGCAGCTTCGTACAGTTGGCCCGAAAAAGAGCTTTTGTCAGGGCCGTCGACAAGCGGGTAAACACAGCGTTTGATACTTCTCCGTTCTTTTTTTCGCCTCTGCTTGCTTTCTCGTATGTGCGCTCCACTGGAATAATTCAATTTCCAAGCTGGGCAAACGTTAACGAACGATGTTTTACGATGTCTTTTGCTAACCTAGTAATTCAATCAAATTGCCACAGCTGAATGTATATCTTTTATGTAATCTTTGATTGCGCAGCTTTTTTATAAATGCTTTTAATCAATATCAATAATAGACAACTTAGATGATACTCTGCTAATGCAGTTTTAAAATTCATCGATACATTAGAACACTCGAAATTCTATGGAAAATTCATTTTACCGAATTGTATCAATCATTAACAATTTTTTCTGCGTTAGAAGAATCTCGTCAATGAAGTATTAAGTATAGTTTCATTTCTGCATCTTTAATCTTATTCGCTTAAAACAAACTATCAGTTTACAACTTACTACGAAATTACAGAAAGCTAATCTACCGAAACCGCATGACTAGACTCATCCTATATCCAAGGTGAACGGCCTTTAACCAACAAAAACTGGCGCACGTAACCAAGGACAGGTATGCAAGTAATAACGCCTCTCTCTCTCTCTCTCTCTCTTTCGCGGCATGCACTTGCTTCTCGAATACCAACACGTATACTGACCGGGTACGGCCACGTGCCTTCTCTGACGACCCTCATTCATATAGTTTAGACCGCGCTCTTTCTCTCCATTTTATGAACTGCAACTGTGACCTGCAGGTATGCACGTCTGGAACACACGTGTTTGACATTGCATCCGGCTGCTACGTCTAGAAACGATCTCCCTCTCCCTCTCCCTCTCTCTCGTTCTCTTGTTTGGCTTCTATCAGTCACTTTCTTTTTCTTTTTTTAATTTTTTGCAATTTGCTCGGTCCCAGATTCAGACTGCGGGCGGTTTGTGCTTTTATAATTTTTTCTAAGTTTCTTAATTGTATTTTTTTTACCGTCCAAGAGTATTAGTAATTTTGATAAATAAACTGATTTATTTATTCAACCACATCAGTACCTACTTCATTTGATAAACATAAAAATCCATCATTAAGTACCTTATTAATATTTTAATTTCTTTTTTTTTATAAATACTTTAACTAGCAGGCAGATTAAAATGTCATTTATTTATTAATCCCAAAAAACTATTACAAATATCTAATAGTTCATTTACAATCCACCTCACGATTAAAACTAAAGCCTCCAGCTCATATACGCACGTAATTACCGTAAACGTTCGCTTAAGAGAAGGCTAATTGAGCAAGTTTTAAAAAATCCCCGTAAAAGAAGAAACGTCTTTTCTTTTTTTTTATTTCACTTCTTTTTTGTCCTGTCCTCGTCCTAACGCCACTTTTATTTTCGTTCTGCTCTTGCAGAGGCAGGCGTAGTATAAGCCTCAACCAACTTTTATATGAAGCGCGCGTCGTAAAAGTATTTTCCACTTCCGGCGAAAGACACGGGATAGAGAAAAAGGGAGAAAGATCACGTGGCCTCTCTCCAACTGCACGACCTCTGTTCCTACTGCCCGCCCGGAAGCATTATTAAGAGAGTTCTTTCCCTTTCTTCGTAATTTAACCATCATGGCCAATAATCGAAGTTTATTCGTTTGTAAAGTTATACAGAATAGTGATTTCGCTGTATATCGTAATGGGAAAGTAACGAATTTATCGAGAAATAAAAAATTATGTCTTCCATCATCAGTTTGATCTTGTTTATTTAATTTATAAAGTAAATCGAAAATTCTTTTAAACACATTGTATAATTTTAATTTAAATTGAAAATTTTAACTATACATCATATGCTACAAGAACTATTTTATATTATGATCAAAATAACTACCAAATATTACCAATTCACCAACTAAATTTTATGAGAAGGTCACGCGTTACACGACGATAAAAAGACAAGAAAACATTGAAGTTGAAAAGTAAATTCCAAAGTTTGCTTCACATGCCAAGATAAAGGATAAGTGAATAATGTCTGTAACAAATAGCAAAATTTGAGGAAACTCTCACGATGGCAAAGAACCACTGGGTGAATGATGAAAAAAGAAAATACAAGCGAAGTAAGTCGGTATAGAAGGAGAGCTTTTCCGCTTTCTTGGGGTAAAAAATTCGGTCGACAACTCCAACGATATACGACTGGCAGCTCTTATATTGCATTAGAGCGGTGAAAAGCTATGATATCAAACCAACAAATAGACACATCCATAATTTTTAGTTTTTTATGTCATAAAAAATGCCCACCTAATATACAACAATCGTGATTATCTCACGAGTTATTTAAAAAAATATACATCATTCAAAATATTTTAACTTTAATAAACTATCAAAGGAAACTCAGAGGAATAGTTTGCTCCGCAAACAACGAGCAAACGTTGAAACACTTGTAAGCTTACGATTGCTTGGAAAGCTCAAATCAACATTACCTCTGAGTAAGCCAGAGGCAAGACCATACAGAAGCTTACGTAGTCTTGCCAATAGCAGAAGCTTACTAGGAGATCGAACTATAGGTGTGTTGCTAAACGGAAGTTGCGGTCAGCCACTTTTGCTGTTTCTTTATCTCACTCAAACTCACATAGAGGCACGTGTACCTAACGTGTACAACTTTTCCCACGGGTGTGCTCCTTTGCGACGTGAGGGTGTTTTTAATCCCGTTCCATCTCGTGATCCTGTCTCTCCGTCTGTCTCTCTCTCTCTCTCTCTCTCTCTCTCTCTTCCTCTCTTCTGTCTAGGATTTCTTTTTCTTTCTTTCTCTTGCTACTATGTAAGTTTCTGGGGCTCAACGTTTCCGCTCATTCGTATGGACGAGTGATTTTACGCCCACGATAATAATAGGTACACACATACACGCACAAATGCATAATAGCTATTGTCTCGTCAACATATAAATTAACTTGATGGATATTTTCTCGATATCGTTTAATAATTTAAGGAATTATGTAAATTCAACATATACATATCTATAAACAAGACTACAAGTCTTGTTTTCTGAACTCTACTAGCGAAATTTCATTGAATATTCTTAGTGTGAGTTGATGATGGTAAAATTCCACTCTCTAGCAATTTTACATTTGTCATTCTTTCAGTTGTGCAAAGTCTTTTTCCGATGACATACGATTTTTACGACAACTCAGTGTGCATCCTTATTGTTGGTGTTATTTTATTTTTTATATTATTATAATCACCTTTGTCTGAATCATCTCACGCTTTTCAAACGTCACTTATCCAATGTTGTTCGTAAATTATTCACTCAATTTTATCAAATCTTTCCTCCTGAATTCTCCATTCTTTGAATAGCATGCCGTTATATATAATGCCTGCCATTCAAAAAATGAACGTTGTTATTCTACTTTTATAATTTTGTGGGTGGCTAATTAAAATGTACTATAGGCAATTCACTTAATCCTCTGTTGTGTCAAGGGAAGCAAATTTGCTCGTGGAAAACACACGAGAGTTTCTGAAAATATAATAAGCATCTTGATGCATAATTAAATTGAGGATGAAGCTATAACCTTAGAAGGAGGAAAAATATTTGCTGCTATAATCGTCAGAAACTGTATAATAAATGTTGTGCACAAATTACCGTAAATTATTCGAGGTGTACTGTTTCCTCTTTGACAAATATTTTATAAGTAAACATTTATAATTTGTTTACCAATTAAAATTGAATAAATTATCTTAGATTTTGTGCTTAGTTATCATTCCAAGCACAATAAGGCGGCAAATACAAAAATACTTTCTACCGATGCAGAAGAATTTTCATAACTACTTTTCGCGCAATCTTGCACATATACGCGTACACACATTTTGACAGGTAGAAGCCTTGGGAAGGTTTTCCTTGGAGAGCTGCTACTCGTCTCGAAGAAAATGAAAAACCGAAGCACATGTTACGTCGCGTTTTCAATCAGTCTTCGCTTGCACGACTTTTCCCACGAATGTCACGTGCTGCACGCGGTTTTTCGCATGCACAGCTATTCCTCCCCCTCTTTTCTTTTCTCCCTCTCTCTAACGCGCTCTTTCGCGCTCTCTTTCTCTTTCTGTCGCTCCTCGCACCAGGGGACAACGAAGAAGAGATGACTTACCCCTCTAGTCTGTATACCTGACTTTGCAGGCGTATGGCTGGCACATGTGCGGCGAAAGTACAGGCAATAAACCTCGTGGAGACACGTCAGACTGAGAGTTCTCTTCTTATATGTGAGAGGAGAGACTGTCGAGCGCCAATGTCGTTAGACGAGATTTATTTGGAGCCGATGTCGCTGTACAGATTTATTTCACTTGTAAATGTTAATGAGTGGTAATTGAAAAAATGCGAGAATCAGACAATAATTTTTTTCTTCTTTTTGTGGCAGATTTAACGATTTGAGAATATTTCTTTGAGCAAGAGTAGCGTCAAATGTTTGGATGAAATAGAACGAGAGACCGATCATGTCGTTATGAATTAACAATATTTATATTCGAATATCTAATTTTACTTATAACATAGAAATCTTGTCAAGAAATTCAATAGAATTTTCCGCAATCTGAAATGTCTTTTAAAATAAATTACTTTTATGATGTAAATGGAAATCCGTACCTTTTTTAGTATTACATTGAATAAAAGAAATTATTTTATGCTACGTAAAAGAGTTTTCAAAGAGATTTTTTTCGTCAGATCACATTAGATAGATGAAAAAATATATATACACATGAGAAGTGCATCGATAATGTAATATTTCGATATTGGGCTGCTCCGAACTGTTCAGAACGATTCAATAGCTAATATCGAGTATAGTAAAAAGAAGAAAAAAACTTGAGTGGAAGATTATAGAATAATCGACTAATGAAAGTACAGTGAACGACTATAAAAGTGAAAATAAAATATGAAATGGAGCGCAAAGCAAAAGAAAACAAAAAGTAATATGCTCGTACAATTGTGAAAAAAAATACGACCATTATAAAAAAAGCTTGCGATTTAAACAGAAAACTAAAATTATTAAGTCATTGATGCAAATAATACTAACATGACATACGTTTATTTATTACTATTTCAATACTTTGCAGAGAAGAAAAATGATCATTTAAAAATAAGTCAATCAGTTCACGTAAATTATTATTATCATCTTTCAGAGCAAAGTATAAGATCCCCTTTATAATCCCAACGACAAGCCCATTTTCTTGAAATAACATCCAAATGTAAGTTTCCATGAAACTGCTTCCTCCGGAAGTGTATGCGTTAAACCCTCGAAAAAGTAACCCTCCTTTGGAGAGCGAGAAACAAGAGAAAAAATGTAAAGAGAAAGATGCAGTAAACAACGAGGATGCGACTCATCAAGAAATCTCATGGCACCACTCGAACAGTTCGTTTGTGCACTTGTTATTCACGAGAGAAAAAGAGAGAGAGAGAAAGAGAGGCTGATGCGCGAACAAAGGAGACGTACTACACAAAGGAGTAAAAATCTCAAGAGCATACAACGTTAAAGGGGAAAAGAGAAGGAGCGAGAGAGAGAAGGCGCCCTATGTATTATGCATGATGGGCTCTCGCGCAAGAGTGAGAGAGAAAGAAAGAGAGAGAGAGAGAGAGAGGGGAAGAGATAGGCATCCGGTGAGGCAGGTAGCACATCAGTAATCATACCCGTGCGCTCGTAGAGAGAGCTATAGCTGCTTTTGAGCTTCAAAAGGTAATCGAATTAAAAGTCACTCTCGGCTGCTACTATATGCTATTTGCCAAAGTAAAGTGACACTTATACCTCATCGCAAATGAACGTTCGATCATTTTATCAGACACGTGTTGCGAGTGGTGTATGGTTTATTATTGAGACGATCGCGAATTCAATTTTTGGATGATATGCGTAGCTTTGAGATTTCTTTTAAGAAAAATCGTAAATTTGATATTGGTTTTTCGTCGTTAAAATATTGGAAAAATTTAATTTAAGGTGGTTTCCAATGGTAACGATATAATATATTTTTAATACATTTGATACCAACCATTTTTCACGTATTTTGATACAGTAGAACTAAATTTTCAAGGTAATACATTTTTAAAAAATTCATTTTCAACAATCTACAAAATTGCATGACGTCACATTTATTAAAACAAAGCATCTAGCAAACCCTTAACCATTTCGGCAACAACAACATATTTTAAAGATCTAAGTATGACGCTCGCTCAAGCTCACTCGAGGGTTATAATAGCCGCCAATATAGTGCGTGTGCGCGAAGCTGACTCTCGTTCATATATATACAAGAAAAACTCGTATATATAGAAGATCAAAGTTTTGAAAGATAACCGTGAAAAGGAAGGAGGTAGGGAGCGACCCATAGAAAAGAAAGTTTTTTGCAGTTTAAGGTGGCACTTTGAGTGTGAAATATGGACGAACATCCGTCTACCTTAATCATGCGCGTGGCGAGTAAACGTCGTGAGCGCATTTATGGTCGCCTACATACATTTCCCCGCGGCTTCCACCTGTCAAATGACCTATCTTTTTTTCCTCGCTTTTTTTATCAGAGGACCTTCTTTGCCATGGTTTTTACAACCATTAACCGACGCTGACCTCTACATCACTGATAAAGTGCTTATAAATTTTATACTTAAGTAAATATATTTGAGTTACATAAGATGGCATAAAATTCATTGTTACAGGGCTAGAACAAAGATCTTTTCTTTATTTACGCATGACTAATCAAACATATTTAGCAACAGACATGTTAACCAATTTTGGAGTAGTCAGTACATCGGCAATTTTCGAATATTTATTCTGTGCATGCAAATATCAATTTACTCGACGTACAATGTACGATCACTAAATTTGTATGTCTTGAATCATACAATCAATGGAATCAATTATATCATCATAACTACATTTTGAAAAAAAAAAAGAAAAACATATTATCAATAACAGTTACTCGAGAACTGAAGCCAAATCAAATTCCCACCTCCTTCAGTAGAATAGTAGAATCTCTTTGCGCATCATTGAAAGCGTTAAAGCTGAAATTTTAGTGCGAGATGAATGTGAGGCCATTAGGTCTGGGAAAAATATCGGAGGCCGAGCTTGGAAAATTTATAACGGTTCACGCGAAAACGCGTGTTTAGTACCATATGGCGCATTCACTTTTTTTCCTTTTTTGGCAGGTCAAAATGCACTCGTGGATTGTTATTTTGTTTTAATTAATGGTTATCGATCAATGGTTGTTTCCCCAACACTTTAGCTGCACAATTTAGTAAGATTGACGGTTTGAGCATTCAGAGTTTTTAATTAAAAAAAATATAGTGATGAAAATCGTGTCCATGCAATCGCTCGATATTGATCCTACAATAAAACCAATTCAATTTATATATAATATTATGTTGTACATCAGTTTTCAAGTAACTCAAAACTTTTTTTAATAAATTTGATTACAATAAAATCCAATTGTATTTGTTATAGCAAACAAAATATTACCTGATACGGAAATTATTCCAGAAATGATCGCTTACCTGTAACAAACAAAACCAATATTAATTAATTTTAGATCAGGAGATTATTTCAGAATAAATACACATTAGCCGGCAGTCGTTATGCATTTGACAATGTTTTTTAAATAAAGGAATCCTAGTACGATTTAGCCAAGACAGTTATATCAATTAAAACGTTTAAACTTGTTAACAGCATCAAGAGAGTTAGACTAAACAACTCTCGAAGGCGCTCTCGAGTCAACGCTCCTCGTCTCCGAGGTCCAACTCCACAAGTGCAGAGAGGTAAAGTTTGTTCTAAAGTATTTTTTTTATTTTTTGCGCTGAGTAACGACTCTTTACAAGCAAGAATATCGCGAGAATTAAATGCTAGGATAATTGCGACAACTATTCTGTCAGAATTGAACGCGAAAAATATTTCTTTTTATAACGAACGCAATACGTACGCTAAAAAAATTAATCATTTTCACAAATCATCGTAATAAAAAAATTATAATCGTTCAACGAATGAAATTAGCCCAGAACTGAAAAATTAGGACCCTCCAGTGTGATTTAGAATAGCAGCATCCAGCAGCGATTTCCTATAACGAATGTCGCGTAATTTCTACGTGAGAAAACCGCTAGAACGCGATTATCGCTCCTATATAAGGAGGAGGAGTCGTAATAGCGCATTCGCGCGGTTACCGTAAACTCGTCGAATCCGCTAGCGATTTCCTATTTGAAGATCGATATGCCACGATTATTGCTCTGGAGCAAGAGAAATATTTATTTATGTTTTTATTTTATGATACCAATTTTATTCAAATGAAATTTCACTGATCGTTGCATCTTTGAAATATTCACAATTTGCTTAAGTGATTTACAAAAAACGTTATGACGTTTTAGTTGGATTTTGAAAACTGAGCTGCCTAATCCATAAATAAACAGACTCAGATAATTTCCTGGATGCTATCTAATAAACTTCCTTTTTCACCTGACTCTTTTTTCCTGCTATTTCCCTTGAGCTAACCTACTTCGGGTGTCGTCCTTCCAGGCCTGGGACTTCTACAAACATTGTAATGGCGTTACATTGCCGATGCAATTTGCGCCAGAGAATCCAACTCGTTTACCGTCACGGTGAGCTTTTCTTTCTCTCCCCTTCTTTTTATTTTAACTAAAAAAAGATCAAGACCTTACGAGCTCGAAGTTGCCGAGTCACTTTGTACGAGTTATCTTTCTCAATACCATTCAATTAGTTTACTCTGAGCTTTTGTTTAAAGGTAGTTTAATTAAAGTTTTTTCTATATTGTAGATTGAAGCACCTACTTGGGTTACGCGATTTACTTAACTGCAGTGTAATGTTCTCAAAGAGCAACTTTTTTTATTAGATTTGAAAACATTTGAGAACCTATTTGCACAAGTTTTTATCGTTTTTATTATAAATTCAACGTAATGTTTTTTAAATAGTTATTAATTTTTTAGCTAATTTCTAGTGTTATTTTGAGGGTAAACGAAACTGGACAGACTTTGTTCTTATAAAAAAAAAGAAACATAAAAGAAACTATTGTTACAATATTATATTGGATATATTTAATGAAAAGACTTTCATTTTGAAATTTCGGACTCTTCTGCAATCCTTTTTCTACGCGAAACTTAAATCTTTTCATAAACAAGTCTTTTGTACCAACGAGTTTTCATTTTTCTTTTCTTAACTAAAACTTTGTATTATCTTTCTCGAGGTTATACTTTAGTTGGCGCTAGACAAAAACTAAGTTTATATTTTGAACAATAAGCTGTAGTAATAATTCAAAAAAATATTTTTTGACACTCGAAAATTATTTTAAATTATTATAAATTTTCACAGCAGAATCAAACATCAAGACTTCGACTAGTATTAACTAATTCTAGATTATCTCAACTGTTTCGCCTTTAATACCCAAGCAATTATCAAACTCTTAAACACTGACCAAGTAAATCCAACACAAATCTGCAGTAGCAGAGTACAAAAAACGAAGTCTAAGAGAGAGAGAGAGAGAAAGCACACAATAAAAGTGGCTTCGCGGCTCAGGGATTAGGAAGACATTGGTGGCTGGCGCTTATCCGAGGGTATAGGAGTCGAGGAGGGGGTTTCACAGAATTTATCAAGTGCTTTGCAGATTGCGCCTATGCATTATGTCCCTTTGCGGGCTCATAGACACGCTTAATGCAAGCTTAAGCGGACCGGAACTCATTACTCAAGGATTAAGATTCAGCATATGGCTATAGCCTTACATCAGTGCTTAAAGCCATATATGCACAACTCCCCCCACCCCCTCCGTCTCTCTCTCTCTCTCTCTCTTTCTTTTCAATAGCATTTGGGTCGCGAGAGTAATGTCTTGACTATAATGCTCGCGAAAATTCTTGTAATTAATGCGAGATAAAAAGAAAACTCAAGAACTGTTTGACTATTAACCCCTCTCTCTCTCTCTCTCTCTCTCTCTCTCTCTCTTTAGCAAAGAAGGCTTTTCGTAGTGTTGAGCTTTTCAAGGCAGTTTGACACAGAGAGACACATACAGGGGCTATTTTGGTTTAGTTGAATGCTCTAGGTTGATAAAATTTTCAGTTCAATCTATTCATTTTTGGCTTCACTGTAGCCGAGTAAATAGGTTTACCAGGCACTTTGCTAGACCGAGATGCTATCTTAAAAAACCCTTTCATATTTTTTATTGACATCATAACGTTATACAAAAATTATAATACACCTAAAATATATGATACGAAATGGAAAAGTAGTTAAATAAATAAGATTAAATGATTGATGTACTCTGATCTGTCAATTGTCAATACGACTCACGTACTCAAAATCAACACGCAGGATAGCACAAGAGTTTTATATATATAAAGTGGACAGTTAGTGGTAGACAGCATAACACGTAGTCATCAGTTCAGTTATTGTCTGCACAAGTCCAAGCATCGCATGATAATCCTCTCAATTACACGGATATTTGAGCAAAGCAAAGACATTTGCAGACGATTTGCCGTAAGCAACAAAACGAGCTTTCAATCCCGTTCACGAACGACTAAAAGCTCGCTTGCTGCTTTCGCTTTGCTCGACTCACCGGAAAACACAATGGACGTGAAATCGGGACCGCAAGCCGATCGGAACGAAGTGCAATGCTATCTGCCCGCCTTCTTCACTTTAAAGAAGCGCAGCAACTTTAGAAATCGAGTTTCTCGCAGCTGCGACGCAAGCTCCATGGAGGATTCGAGGCGCGATTGCATCCCGAGATTGTTACCGCTGAAATTTATTAGCGGGGATTCTTTTTCTTTTTTTGCTTTCGATGTATTTGAATTTTTACTTTAACTAGAAATAATTGTCAGATGGAAAAATCCTGTCTCAAGTCTCATTACACACGTGATTGCCATTTGCAAGCGTATTATAAGTAAAATTATGTCCATTTTTCAGTCGGAAATGCATAGCAATAAAAATGTAGACACAAATCTTTACTCCAAAAAAAACCCTCATGGTATTCTTATTTTCGTATTCGAGAAACGTAAGTTACAATATACCTAGCGAAATATCGGATTTTCGAAATACGCTCATAATTCGTTCCAATTTTTTTCCTCTCGCGAAAATACGTGTACAATAAAAATCGAAAAGATTATTGCATACGAAATTGAACGTATAAAATCTGTTAGTTATTTATGCAAAAGGAACTTGTGACTGTTAGTTTTTACAGATAATTAGAAAGAGAGTAAGACAAGTGATAATATTCAAATTAGTTGAATATTCTTGACATTCAGCCAACAAGAAGTTGAACCAATGTCCGCAACTTTCTCGCTAAAGCGTCGCTATTACGGCTTTTTGCTTCTTAATTTCCAGTGTAGAAACGTTTGAAATTTCTACCATAAATATCAACCCTTTCCGCTAGAACGTCCTTCCTTCTTTTATTTTCTTTCAATGACTATACGACAAAACTACAAAAAGTAATTTGAGTAAATGTTCTCTTAACTGTTAGAACAGATATTAGCTACGAATTTGAAATCCACGCACGTCAACGTCTCATCACATAAAAATATCCCATCCTCTTAGAAAAGTCAAGCGTCCAAATACAACAACAAATAAATCGAAATATCAGCATCGAAACTTCCTTTCTCTGTTCGTTATTTTTTCATTGTCTCTTTCCCTTGCACGCACGCGTGTGCGCATAGCAATCGATCTCTACATCGTTCATTTTTTTTTTCATCCCCTCGGCTTAACTATCGCAATCTGGCCGTCTATCTATCTCTTGGCCCTTGAGCCTCTCTCTCTCTCTCTCGCTCTCTCTCTCTCTTGGACGCGCTCCAGAATGCGAATCTATCATCTCATAAATTATTTCAACAGCTTCTCACCCGGCAAAATTAAACGTAATGGCTTTAACGTTACCAAAAGCTATACGCCAGTGAACCGCGTTACATGCGAAAATTTTGCACACACCCGCTAATATTCAGATTAGCACGAGCTTATATCGGCGGCTTGAGGAATGAAAAAAAATGTATTTATGCTTCGTTGTATAATTGTTAGGTATACATTTAATTTTTTTTACTTTTCGACGAATAAATTTCTCATTGGCTTTATAAATGTAATACTTCTTCGGATATATTGGCGTAAAAATGTATATTTTTAAGAGTAATCAAATATATCTGGATACTTAAACAAAACTCGTAATACTCTGTTCGACTTCGACATAAGTAGATTGGCCAACAACTTAATATTCAACGAATCCAAGTGGCTGTTACAAAAATAATGAAAGAGAAAGAAGAAAGTCGTCTTTGAGCAAATAAGATGCTCCGGAAATAATTACCAAAAGTCGATTGGCTCACTCAGTTGGCTAGCTTTTTTGCCCGAAGCTGCCAGCCAAACTCTTACAGCGGAAGTCAAGATGTAAATTCAGTTGGTAACTCTTAAGTCGAAAAAATGGCAAAATATACGAAGAGAAGTTTTTAACTTTCGTCGAGCTAGCGAATATTTTGTTTTTTATTTTTTTTAATGGACGTTTGAATAATGGGACATCATACTAATTATTTACTATTTCCAGGAGTCTTGGCAGATTTTTAAATTCACCTCGTGAATCTGAATCTCGTCGTATGAATAAGACATGAGGGACACTGTTGCGATTCTGTGTGGCTCTGTTGGATTTTTTTGGCTTGCTTTCGTTATGCATTGGTATATAAATTTAAAAATAACATTTTGCAAGAGAAGCGTTTACATGAATATTACTTCCAATTAATTGTGGCCGATTGCTACATAAAATATAAAATTTCTAGTTAAAATGTCAAACTAAAAGTGACAAATCATTGAATTATTTTTAAAATATCTAATCAAATAACCAACTATAGTTTCGATTAAACCGTACACACGATACAGAAGTCAAAATTTGACAAAGAGATTTTAATATCTACAAAGCATTTATGTCCAATCCTAAAATTATAGAAATATCTGCTTTATATTTAACAGATCCCACGCATTATGACAATCGGTATCATATGAAAGGATTTAAAATATATCGAAAAATCTGAAGCGTCACTTTAAATGTGCTACTGATTTGCTTAGCGTATTGCGAAACCGCATGTTTCCGCATCAATTATTACCTGACAGACCGCAATGGAATATTTAGCAACGCTCGGTTAATGCATCGTTCATATAAATAATTTTGAATGGCACTACTGAGACATAAATAAAAAATAATTTGATGCATAAGATTTATTTACGTATAGCTACTTGAATTAATTAAGATTGTCATTTTGTTGATATTACATTAACGAATAATATAATAATTAAGGGGAACTGTCAATTTTCATTAATAACAGCCAAAAATATCTACATAGAAATAAAATAAAGGTGTTTAATTCCTGAAAAACTGCCCCCCCCCCTCTCCTCCAATTAAATAAACATCATTCTGGCAAAAAAATTATTCGTATATACAGTCGCAATAATTCATTGTCAAAAAACAGACACACGATCATTCAATTATTCCGACGGGCAGCCATTCCAAGCGGTTTACTCATAGAAATCGAGCAGAGAGGAGGCGGCGCGCTCGCGCTGATTGAAAGTTCAACAAGAGAACTTGTAAGTGGCTCCGTGATCGCGCCGAGACGACTGCAGGGACAAGGCGTTCCATCTTCCTCCTCTTTCGTACAAACACCCATCGATCGTTCGAGAAATCTAGAATCCGTTGTTTCGAGCACAAAAGAAGCATGCAACTTTGACGTTTTCCAGAACAGAGAACAAAAACAACAAGAAGAAAAAACGATAGGAATCTTTTTTTTCACTGTGAAAATGATCTTTTCCGTGAGTAATTCCTACGGTAATGCCTCAATTCTTTTCTTTCTTTAGTAACTTAAAGCAGAGATCGTTTAATAGCGAGTAAAATGAAAGAATCTGGTCGATGTTTATTCGAAGAACTTCATAATTTGACATTTGAAAGAGTTTTGAATTATTTCTTTCTGGAGTGAAACAATTTATTTCACGTGAAATGAACTTTGACAAACACGTTGATATTGTTTAAATGATATATAACTTGCTATGAAGTCTTCACTATGATGACGACGAAAGATTGAAACACATACTCAACTGTGTCGTATTTTTACTGTTAATAAAATCAATTTCTCGTGTCATAAACCATCAAATCAGTATCGCCAACTGTTCTCAACTCACTTGCGCTCTTGCACTTGCAGGAAAAGGGAAAAAATTATGGAAGGGGGGGGGGGGCAATACGAGGAAGATACTCCCTGGCGGCGAATCGGTGTCGTGCAAGCGTCTGAAAATGTATTTTTCCGGCGACACGCTGTAAACTTTACCGTGGCGGCGTTGATTTATGCCCCATGGAATCTCGCGACCGAGCGATACGCATATATGTACGTGTGTGAGTATGCGAAAAGAAAAAAATGTGTACAGTATCCATAGCAGAGGCTCCAGCCGTAAACCTTCGAAAATTACTATACTACGTGCGACAACAGCAGCCAACAAAGGAAGTGTCGTAGTTACTATGACACTCTGCTGATCGTTAAAAAATTTTTGGACCAAAATCTCGTAAATTTTGTTGTTGTTTTTCGCGGACAGGTATCTTGTTTATATGATTTTGAATAAAAAAGGACGATTCTTACTAGCCTCGAAAATAATTAAAAGATCATGTATGTATTCGCTCTCCGTACAGCTTAAAAGTTTGAACAATAAAAACTTTTTGAAAAAGCGTAAACGTTGCATTTTTAACAGCTTTATTACGACTGAAAATAGTCGCAAAGTTATTATCTAAATCCTACTGCTCCTGTCACAACATTATTTACAGCGAATACACTACTGCCTCAATTTCATTTTAAAGTAAAACAAACTTTTCTCTAGGTCTCAACTTTTTTATAACGAGGATGACTTTATCCCGGCGAGTTTTTCGACGGTTATATAACAGCTTCTGCTTATGACAAAAATTTCTCGCTTGTCTTACATTTGGTCGAGGAAGAAAACTGAAACAAAGACGGAATGGTTTCCTATTCAAGTTCGTTAAAATAAACCGCAATGCAAGTAGTATAGGAGCAATTACGTTCTCTCGTTCAGTTTTGTTTATAATGAGTCGAGTTTCATGCAGTCGAGCTCGGCACTTTAGACAAATTGAATAAGTTGAAAGAGAGCAAGAGTGGTGGTGGTGGTGGTATCGGGGAGAGGGGGGGGAGAGAGGAAAAAGTGCTACCGTATAATCTTTGAATTACTTCAACTACTTTCAGCGGCAGATCAGAAAATAACTAGATGAATATCTTCGCGTGACTCGTGAGCACGCTCAACTCAGACAGGTTTTCATAATTACCTGCCAATAAAAGACTCAAGAAGTGTATTCGCATACCTCTAGCTGGTACGGTAGAAGTGATCCTCTTTTTCACGCACTCTCGCGCTTGGTATGCATTCAAAGTAAGAGAGAGAGAGAGAGAGAGAGAGAGAGAGAGAGAAAAAACCATCGAATTGAAAAGTTATTTTTATAACAGCAATGTAAGAGACAGCTCTACTTCATCCTAAATGGTGCATTGTATGCAAGATAATAATAATCTAGATCTTCATAATTGATCAAAATTTATTTACAATTTAAAACGAACTTTCGTAATAATCAACTACTTTTAACGTCCTTAACAATGAAGCCTTTCTTTACAGCCAGCCGAACTTTGCTAATTAAAAAATCTAGGCGATGCAATTATGAAAAGAATTCTACTTCTTTTGTCAAACAAATTAGAAAAAAGTTCTTTTTTCTTGCGCAATAATAACGCGTTAGATTTAATTTCCCAACCTGCACGTTGGAGTTATTAAAACAAACAAAATAAATTGCTTCTAATTTTTTAAAACAACAGATTGAAAGGGAAAGAGAGGGGACGAATTCGATAAAATATCTGTGTTGATTTGTGGACTTGTTTATTTGACGAATTGGCGACAGTCAACTAGAGAAAAAAAGGCACAAGCAATAAATCACGTCTATTTCACATCGAAAGATGGAATGGACGCTTCCGAATACATTTCGACGAATAAACAAATAAAAAAACATAACACCGATATATTTAGTCTGCGCGAAGTTTATTTATTCAAAAATCAATTCCCTAAAGCAAAGCGCATGCACTTTAATTAACATGCTTCCTCCTCTCTCTCTCTCTCTCTCTCTCTCTCTCTCTCTCTCTCTCGCTCTATCGCTCTCTCGCCGTCCGTAAATGACAGTTGAAAAAACGTAAAGGTAGATAATAATAGCTCACACACGTACACGGTATTATCGTAAATTTTATTTATCGCGACCACGCTGACGAAACTTTGCGGCGTCCATTAACAATCGGATGGCGTTTAACGATAATCCAAATCTATTGGCAGTTGCATGCGCGTATCCCAATAAATCCGTATCAATTATTGACATCAGCACGTATGTGTATATACACATGCACCCCTCAAGTCCTGCGAATTATTACGCGGAAAATTCAATGAGCGTGACCACGATAATATGTACATAATTTTGTAAAGCTATCTGAAAACTGCCTATTGTCCTCCAATTTTCATTGTGGCCGTTTAGCGATATAATTTACGCGATATCTTTTTTCTTATCTTTATATTATAATGCGCGAAAGATTACGAATGAAATATAGCACACGTCGCATGAGCGTAACCGATTGATCTCGATTGAGAATTATCAGAGGTGACGCAAATGCAAATGTCATGAATAGACGAGCTATACAAGCACAGTTTTCGGACGAAGAGTAGAAATTGACCACAGACATCTACCTGCGATATACAAGTGTATTTGTACTTTTCGTTGATTCTAATGGATTGTATCGTCGACTGCGATTGTTTACCGTGTAACAAAGTTATTGTGCGTTGCCTTGATTTTTTTTCTATAACTGTTGTCACTTCTTTTTTCATTTCATTACTCACTTTTATGGAATTGAGGATTTTTTTGTAAATACTCTTTTCGCTGAATGCCGGAACCTGTGAGTATACGTTTGCAATGATATTAATTGAATGGTATACTGTTGAAATTTATCGAATTACTCGGTATCAAATTACATCTTCGTTGACTAATAACTAGTTTAATTTATAACTATTTCAGATAGATATTTGTGACTGCAAAATGGTTTAGTATGAACATTGAGGTAGACGACGAAAAGGTCATTAATTACCTCCGACAATCTTCTCAAGCTCAAGAATTTCAGAGACAAGAACCCCAAGTAATCAATTTAGCACAGCGAGCTTTCATCGAATAATTCACAAGTTCGATAGAAGAAGCTCGCGCGTTTCGGATCAAGGAGTCGCGAATAAGAGTCTGGCGACCGCTATTTTTTCCGCGACCTACTTTAGTCTGTGGCCTGAACACTTGTGTAAAAGTTAAAGCTCACTTGCACCTCAAAACCCAACTCGGTTCTTTTTTTTAAACTTGCCGTTGCCGTCAGATAAAGAAAGCTCTGAAAGTCGCCTTGCAAAGTTTCGTTAACGTGCATGCATAATCGAGTGTGAACGCTGTTAAAAAAAATTTTTTTTTTCTCGAAAGTTTAGTCTGATTTCTTATGACTCGCTTTGAAGAGAATATTTCTTGATAGTAGAAAATGAATAAGGATAATGAGGTGCGCTTAATTAGTTGACTTTATAGAAACTAACACTTTTGCAGGAAAAGCATTAAATTCCATGAATGCGAGAATTTAACTATTAATTTTGAAGTTACGTCAAAATATAAACGTCCTGTAAGTTTTAACGTTGTAACGCAATATTTAGTTTGACTACGTCAAGCTTTCATTAAGTTTTATATTATACGTGCTTGATATCTATTTTCTTATTTTATTTCGTAAAACATGTATTCGCTTAATTAATACTTTCCATATTATGTAGTGGTGGAAGTACAATACCAAATAACGTTAAAGTTCACATTAAATGTCTCGCTTGAGCGATCCTTACAGTAACTGCGTTATTCTAGGAAAATAAGTTACCTGAAACAAATAAAATCGAGAAAATAAAAAAACTTCCAGTTAAGCGTTCGATCTACGCTTCTCAACGAAACTTTACAGGAAAACTTTTGGCAAGCAATGCCAGCCGCATCGATACAAAAAAACTCGTGAGCATGTAAAAAAAATTCTCGCGTTTATTTCGAATGTCGTTAAAAAATAAAAAAAAGCAGCATCCTACAACTATGAGGTAACTGACGAACGTTCAATCGATCAATTATGCATGCAATGCATTGTTTACGGGAGAGTGGGAGATGGGAGAACGGAAGTTTAGACTTGCGAAATGCACGCGTATGCAGCTCACGCAGGAAGTTCCTTTGACCATTGGATTGACCAACGAGGAGCGACTGCCAACCGATTGGGCTACGAACTAGTACGTCAATATTTGAGTTGGTTGCTCGATTAGAAAGTTAGCAGCTTTTGAGGAGCATCAAAATGGTTGCCTCGCGATTATAGACCTCTCGTTCTATCGTTCTTGCTCTCTATGTATGTATACTGCCCAAAGTCAATTTATATACTCACTTGATCGCTTTGGCCTGTAGCGTTACCTTTTTTATTTAATTTTTGTTTCTCGTTTAGATCGACTGGGGTTTACTTTAAACGTGTACGATACATTTTTTTTAATCGTAACTCGCTTCGCTGGTGAAATTAAGCTTTACTTTGCATTTGCGAACGCAAAAATAAAAACACTTTCAACTCACTACTCATTTATTTTTATAATATCAGAAATATTAAGTATTATTGTTATAGAAATAATATAATTGTTTGTATTTTCCTTTTATGTCTCATCTAGATATACACATTTTCTGTATATTTCGTAAGTTACATTTTATAAAATGTATACCTCAAGTTATTAGGTTTTTTTCAGAAACTTGCCAGTAAAAAAATTAAATTGCAGCTTTCAATGCTCTTTTCAACATTTTTCTTATGAATTTTTCCTATGCTAAAAAAATTAAATAAAGTCCATGCAAAATGGAATATTGCATCACAAAATTTTAGTTCACGAGTCACCGTCAGGATTTCACGATATAAAATTCGATTGACTAGTGGACACTGCAGGCAACGGTCGAGCTACGCCATTTACCACAGAGAATAACTTTTCTGGTACGGTATTTCTAGTATAGAGTTAGACGTAATCGTGAGTAAAAAAATATATAGCTAGGTCGTTTTACGAAAACCGCATACTAGGAATCCAAGCGAGTGACAACTCGTTGATATCCTTCAACGTTTTTAAAAGTCATAATTTTTTTTGAAGCTCAAAAGTGCTGTTAAAAATGGTCGTCCAAAATCGAAAGATTTTTTGTATGGGGAAAAACGAGAAACTTTTCCTTTAATCAAAAATGCGCAATTGATGCTTTCGAGTGCTGTAAATGACTATTTACATATTTGATAGAGCATGTACGTTGTATTTATAGCGTATCATTTTGGAGGTTTTTAAACTCAGAAAACAACGTAAATTATTCAGGAAAACAAGAGTTCAGGAGTAACATAATTATTGGGAATTGAAACTTTATTCGATATTTCAATTAAATATAGTTTAATGTATGCATTAAGCTGATTATGTTATTATATAATTTTCATTGAACTAAATCTACTGTAGCTTAATAATTTTATACATGTATACATAATAAAATGTTAAATCCTGTAATGGATTGAATGATTCACGACAAAATCAAATAATTCACAATAGGTCAAAGCTATTTCAACAGAAACAAAAGCTTATTGAAAAATACTGCTTCTAAAACTCGGTCACCGATTTCTCGAGCGAATAAAACTCGGAAAAAAGTGTTACGCTCGTGATTTCCGATGGTGCCAATTATAATATGAATTTACGAGGTGCTATCGATGAAAAGTTTTGCACGCCAAAGGGACCGATAATTTAGCGACGCAAGAGAATGGCAAACGCTTGACTATCGGCTTGATTATCCCGTTCGACCAAGGGTAAAGAAAAAAGGAAAAGAGTTTTTACGAGAAAAAAATCGCACCGGGTGACAGTGGAAAATATCTCTCTCTATCTCTCAACATAAAGTTCACTAACAATAATTTCGATCTTTCCTTCACACTCTTTTTCAGAGTTCCTGATTCGTTTCCACTCGCGGCTGACCTAAAAAAAGCTATTAAGAACTTCTATATTATGTGGCAAAATAAGTTGTCCGCTATTTTTTTTCTTTTTTTCAGCGATGCACGCCTCTCTTAGTGATTTATAATACTAGCAGTCAAAGAGCTATAATCCAAATGAAGTAATCAAAGTATATAAATAGTTTAATGGGATGATTGATGACTAAGTAACGATATAGCGGTCGTTACGTTGAATTAAGCAAGTAGCAGGGCAATATCATTTATTTCATTTATAAAACAAATTAGCAAACAAACAAACAAACCAAACAAAGCAATCCTCGTCGCATTAATTGCATTCCACACTCGAGTCAAGCAAACATCTTGCTTCGTATTTGTCGATCTCTCTTATAAATCTCCGTTGTATGCATGTGGGTATGACATATATAAATCCCCAAAGGTAAAGGCTCTCGATCGACGGTGTTATATTGCTCAAGACACGTACTCATCCTCTCGGCATCGCTCTCTGCTCTGCGGCTACAGCGGCGGCCGAGTTTTCAATTTTTCACCTGGATGCGGTATACAGATCTTCCTACATACACACCACCTATACATGTAGTGTGGATATATCGGGTAAGATCGACGCCCGACTTAAGTAGCTTACGTCGTTGGAGATCGTTATGATTAACGACGTCTCCCGCGTCGGCTCTTGCTTATGGAATCAAAGTCAAACCACGATTATACTGCATCGCGCGCTACCTGTATCAAGTGTTACGGTATTACGACTCCGAGGCGACTATCAAAAAGAATGCTTTTCTAATAAGCGTCTTGTAGGTATTGAATTTCCAGGATGTATTTCACCGACTGAAAATCATGTTAGCATGTAGTTATGCGCCTGAGCTTTGGGGAACGCAAGCACTAAGAAAGCAAAAACGAGTAAAATTTCCTTTCACGTGTGATGTAAATCAACTACGATTATAGATTTTGACTCAAATTAAAATATGTTTTGTAAACAAATCAGTAATCTTGTAACTTTTAAACCAACGTAAAAAAAACTCTTCAATTTAGTTGACAATTTTCATATAACAATTATAGAAAATCTTGATTGATCAGGCATAATAAGGTTTATTACTCGGTTAATGATGAGTATTGTCGACGCGTTAGAACGCTTCCGTGTTAGGTTGTACAACTGCGGAATCCGCGTAATTAGTGGCTTATGATGTACAGATTGAAGCGATCTAACTGTAATGATTGACGACGCAATGTGCAAGTAATTTGGTCTCGGGGAAACTAAAGTTCGAGTCACTCGAGAACTGCAGGCATCTCAATTTCCAGTCTGAGAATATTAATATACCTACTCAGACGCGATACTATCATTGAATAAAGTATCGCGGAAATCACTTCACCAAGTTATATGTAATTTTGGCCTATTATGTAATAGCTACGGAATCTAATGAAAAAAATTTCAATCCTGCGTGTAACATTCAGAGCTTTGATTATATTCTCGCTGTATCACGGCGTCATCATCCTTCCAACTCGGTGTCACTGAAAAAGATTAGCTACACAGCTAATTATAGTTTCTCAACCCTTTAGGGCTACGACCCCTGAAGCTCCGACAACTCGTAGTAATTACATGCGCAATAGGACGCTCACCTCATCGACATCTAAAGTTAAGCTCCAGAAATGTAGAAGTATGCGTTTCTTTTTATTTAATCTTATAATCATGATGCATTTTGTATTATGGTCAAGGGCGCTAAAAATGTAAGCGTTTGCCTTTTTACCATTATTCAGTTAAGTGATGCGTAAAAATAAGGTTAGACAACCATAAGTAGAGTTAATTAAATGGTGCGATTCGACAACTACGTGATTGAATTAATTACATAGATGAAAGGCTGTTATCCTACAATCAAACTATGTTGTGCATTCAGTTAAATGCTCAACTATACAGTAATATTAGGGTTCTCGTGCAAATTCAGGGCATTTAAATACATACATAGTAGCTTAGATGAATTGGTATAAAAGGATAATTAATAATTAATTTTATCAAATCACAGAATGCGATATGTTAGAACGTATTTCATTAGTAAAACTATAAAAATATGTGTATCTTATGAAAATACTTCTACGAAGTGACAATTACGTTTGAATATAAAAGAACTTTTCACATATAAAGGTAGAGTCAACAGGTACAGGCGTCATACAAGACAAAACCTCTTTCAAATTGATAACGTAAATATTACAAGCTTCTCAGAGAACTGTAAAAATACTGTATCATCTAGAATTTGTTTTAATGATCTGGTGTATGTTACGTGACGTTCTACATAAATAAATGTCAAACTATTTTCAGCTAGAATTTAAAAAGAATAATTAACGTCATCAAAGAATTCAAAAATGTACGAAAATTTTAGAATTATCTCCGAATTGACTGAGGAAGACGATGAAAACAGAGCGAGGGAGGACTGCGTAACTTTACAAGGCCTACCCTCCATTATTCTCGATTTCACGAATAACTTTATTCCCTTGGACTCTAGGTCAACGAACTGACTGATGATCTAGTGCTAAGCGATTTTTGATATGTCAAGGGTCGAGGCAAAGGAAAAAAGAAGAAAGAAAGAAAGAAAGAAATAAAGCAAGAAAGAGAGAACCATGAGAATTCGGCGTCGTTCCGAAAGGAAAAAAATATGGGAGTCGTGCCTTTGAACATTGTAGGCTTACGGATTGTACGGTATTTTTTAATAAAGTTCGTATTGGAACATCGACAATATTGGGAAGATAAGACTGCTTTTGTGGATTATTGGAAAAAGGGAACCCTATTACAAGAGGATTGAACGATGATCACATTTTTGTGTGATAGTTTAACATATTTTTTGCTAGTAATATTCTATTCAACATGTTTTATTGTAATTACACACATGATATTACATTATTGATTGATCGTGAATTTTTCATTAAGCGTTTAATATTATACGGGAATCTACATATTTACTTTATCGATATTTTTCAATGATACTAGCAATGAAACAATTCATTAATATACACCTGATCAATCCAATCAATTTTTAATCTCGATCATGTTTGCTTCATTAACCTTTTACAATTACTAAGGCTCAGTGTTATTAGTGTTCGCATCATCCACTGCATGATAGGTTGAGTAATTATTATTAGAGATCGGTCGATTACGAATTATTATTCGAAATAGTACTAATCGGTAGGTTCATGACTAATTTGACGTACGAATAATTCATATACGTATTACTTACGTACTACTGAATTATCAATATAGTACAAAAAAAAAATTAAAATTCATAGCCCATTTAAAGTTCTTAAAATTATAAAAATTTATAATATTCGAAAAAACTTGCGATTCCTCTTGTTATTTTCTTTTATTTGTAATGTTGAATTCACATGCATGATTTTTCAACAACACAAACGTAAAAAAATTGATTTTCCTAGTCGAAACCCTTTGTTACGATAATAACCGTTCACTTAAAAAAAAACAAGAAACATTACAATTCCGACGGCTTGAGGATGACATCTCAACCGTATCGACTTGGCAACAGCAGTCATATTTTCAATCCTATTGATTGAGCGGCTACCTTTTTTTTACTTGAATCAAATTGCGCTAAATTTGCACCACATCCATAAATCAATTATCGATCCGCCATGCATACATTAAATTTGAAGTCCTCTATGAGACTATTCCCGAGGATATCTCTCACCAACACACAAACGCCAAACGGAGGTCAAAGTTCCGTCGGGAAGTGCCAAATCTAGTCGTAAATAAGAGCTCTCAATTAATCGGGAGTAGGACTGCATAACGAACCGTAAAGTTTCGGTAGTCGCCGAAGAGGGTGGAGGGGGCGGTGGAAGAAGAGGGAAGGGGTCATAATCCTTTAGGGCGTCGGCTGGCTGCGCTCTTAGCTATATATATACACATGTATACGCTTGTTGATGCATCGCGCGCGCGCGAGGGAAAAGCAAAGAGGCCAAGTTTTGATTTACCTTCGTTGCCTTTGCTATATCTCGCGCGAATGTAAGATGAAAATGCCGCCGCACGTCCGCATCTCTCTAATTACGTGAATGCGCAATAAGATCCTCGCGTAAGCCTGGCTGCTTCAAAGTGAGTCTCTCACTGGAAGATGCTGTAGCCTCCTTGTAGTTAATTAACATGTTAGCGCAAGCTCGATGATAAAACCGCAAGCAGATATAATTTGAAAGGGTTTTCCTACGGTTGCTACTATCGCTCATGCTACTGCTACTGAACTGGATTACGTCAAACGACACGCGAGCAAGGAAGTAGGCAGGTATAGGTAGGAGATAGTGAAGTATCGCCATTTCTCAACCTTATAGCTTGCGTTGGGTAAAAAATTTCGAAAACTGTTATAGTTATTTTTATGCTGTTTTCTTTTAGTAAACAGTATAACGTAACAGCTAAAATACGTGTTTAACGAACGATATTTAGAAGGTAACGCAAATTCATTGCATACTGCTGCTTCATATTGTAATAAAATATTTCAAATGTATTATATCCAAGAGGTATAAGTAAATGCTGCGAAAAATACGAGTCAGTGTGCAGTATTGTAACGGTAATCGAACATCAGAAGAGGGAAATTAAAATTCCGTGATTGAGTACGTACTCAGTGATGATCGTTCAAATCAATTTTAATATAGATTTACGACTAGTAAAATAAAAACTAAAAGAAATTATCATATAACTCTGTTATACTCGTGCATCCCGGAGGTAAGAACAATTGTAGTGACTGATTGTAACCCATAAAGATATCAACGATAATTTTGGTCGTAAAGCATTTTTGCTCTTATGCAGGCGAACAAGCACTTTAAACATGAATAATTGCCGTGAAAAAACAATAACAAAAAATAAAAACCAACCGGGTAAAAATTTCATGAACTTGTACTTTGGAGAGCCATAAATATGCACTTACACGTAGGGGAGGCTCGCGCTCGCGGAAACTTGCACCGGCGACAAAACTCGCGGGCGTTATTATATATACAAAGGAGATTCCAAATGATATATTACCTAAATTGTCCGCAAGAGCAGCGCTAGCGACGATGCATAGCAATAGTAATAACAGCAGCAGCGTGATTACCGGTGACATTGCTGCGGTGTTTTTTTATTTTACCACTTGGACGTGCGTGTCACTCTCGAATCAATCACTAAAATCATTCATAACTACACAACATAATTTATCACTTCCACGTGCACAGTTTTCTTTCCGTGTGTTCCCGCTAGACACAGCTCCTAGCTTTTTTTACATCCGTATTAATTTATTTATTTATTTGCACAGGATAAACGAACGTGGTTCGTCAACCGATAATTCGATGAATTATGTTTACCCGATATACGTATATTGCACTGCGGACCATACACGCGACACTCACGCTGCGAATATATAGGCAATGTACACAACAAGAGAAAACGAGGTGCAGAGATCGTTTAAAATCTCCCCCGTGTCGGACGTTGCGGCGGTCGGCGCGCGACTGACTGCTCCTCCTCTTGCAATAGCGGTGCGCACCCAGGGAGAGCCACCGACGACCGACTTCTATAGTTCAGCGCGCCGTAGAAGATGACGTCACCGACCCTTTTTTCTCTCTGTCTCTCTTATTCTCTTTGAGTCTAAATGACTTCAGTGTGGTGTGCTAAAATTTTTCGTATTTTGGAAAACTGTCAAAGAGTTTCGAGAATTAAGTTTTTTAAGGATACATCACAGAATGTATTTAAACCTTTTATGCAAAGTAGCCGAATCAATTTTCTCTTAGAATCAACAAGTATTTAGTACTGTTGGTGTCATTTTAATTATTCTATACTAAACAATGCCAGTACACTAATGAAAGCTCGTCTAACCGAGAAATTACAAAAGAAAAGAAAACTTGACATAATAAATGCTGTATTATCCATTACATATTCTCGTTTAAAAAGACTCATGAAAATAATTGTACACTTTTCATTTTCAAGTCAACACAATACACGGTAAGACTTTACAATGTACCATAGATTTTCAAAGCTTCACAATATGTATAAAAAATAGATCAATGTTATAAATAATTCAATATTATTTCAGGTTAATAATATTTTCATGAATTAAGCAATATTTGATAAACCTTTCTTCTAAAAAATAATAATGTAATAATATAGCAAACAGTCTGCACTGTCGCACATATCAACCTGTAATTACCGGTCCGAAAAAATGGAGCATCAACGGTACGGGCGTTTACAAGAAGTTTCTCTCTCGACACCCACGCGCGCGTCGTCTGGCACGCGCGAAACACGTGTTAAACCAGCAACTGTGGCGGCGGCAGCAGCCTCGATAAGCATCATGCAACTGCATAATAACCTTATAAAAAAATATAAAAGGTGGCCCGATTATGTGTATGTGTAAGTGTATATGTATAAACAAGGATTAAGTCTTACGTTCAGGAGCCAAGCTAAAGAAAAAACTGTTTTTGGCTTCGTATATAAGAGAGAGAGAGAGAGAGAGAGAGAGAGAGACGCTGTTATACTACCGACACGCGAAACGTGCTAATTAATACATGTGTATATACTCTCGCAGTACATGTAGACGTTATAAATATTATGTACTTTCCGTCAGCATATCCAAAATTTTTTACTACTATGGCTGTATGCGCTAAGGGCTAATTTATGAGCCTGTTTACTCGTGTCATTCTTTAGCCCAAGTTTATGACACCGTTATTTTATGTATATTCTGGAGTAGAGTAACGGTTTTCATAGGAAATAGAATAATTTCCTTTGCTGAAAAAATAATAACATTGAAATTACAAATTATAGTATTACATTAGGATTGTATTCATAAGATTTGCTTTTAAATCCTACGCAAATTTGTTAGCGGAAAATGACATTAACGCACAATCAAATGGAAATATTCTGTACGCGTATGGATAAATTTATAAAAATACTTTAAAAATGGCTCTCGTCAATAAACCCAACTGCATTTACATACTTTTGTAAACTCGACCATCATACAAGGGGATTCCATCACACAATGTTGAAAAATTAAATTGCTCATCGTGCAACTTGACAGTTACAAAAAAAGGCGTAACTTTCCAAAGTCACAACCTTTCCCAATTTACACGGTCAGTCAAAGCTATATTCATTAATTTTATACTACAATACTCGCCATATGGTTGGAGTGTAGGCTACATCTGGCACGACGGTCAGCGTGTACCTACCGATTTTGCTGCTACTCAAGCACAACGTGTTCAACACATGGGAATGTCCCAGGTAAATACCGCACTGTTTGCTTGACTTTACAAGAGGCACTGGAACTCGAAATTTTAAGATATATCAATAAATGTTTCTTTACCTGTACTTGACTTTTGACACTTTCAGACAGCATTTTTAATCAAACATTTCTGAATGGATATTGGATTTATTTTCGCGATCACAAGTCATAGCCCTGTTGTGATTCGTTATATTCTCGAAAACTACGATTTCACGTAATTATTCGTTATGATAAAAAAGCTTTTTCTGTAGAATAAAAGTTTTATCTTGAAAGTATAACTGAAATAAATATTTAATGTTGTCCTATTTAACTTTTTAACAAAAGTTTCGATTGCGAGCTATTGTGAAACTTTTAAAACGACATTTAATGGCAATAAAATTAATTGCATATGTTTATTAATTCGATTGATAACATAAAATAATTCAAGGAGATAAAAAAGTATTCATAATGCAATTAATTCACAATATATAACAGAATGAGGCAGAAATGTGATTGCTATACACTGCGTCTGTCTTTATTACGTTTAAATATCAAAGAGTATTACTCCGATAATGAAAATGAGTGAAATATTTGTTATTTTGGATACCGCCTAGCGTGTGCTGTAAGGATCGAAAATACACATCACGCCGAATAAAATCAAAACATAAAAAAATGTGCACGAATTGAAATCAATGCGAAAAATCCCGGAGCTAGACGATAAACAGAATAAAAAAGAAAGGTCAAACTCAGTATAATCCGGCGTATTCTAAAACTGCAGTCAGTCGGCACAACGGCGGCAATGCACGCAGACACAACTGCATTCGATAAACATCAAAAGCCTTGATCCTGAGCCTCTACTACACATTGGTCGGAAGATGCGCGCCGTGCTCGTTGCGTTACCAAAATATCCGTAGGCAACCACGTGCGCGCGACTCGTTACTAAAGATAGCGACGTCTCCGTCGTACGCACGTAATTTCTTTTTTGTCCTTTTTTTCTCAAAACAACGCAAGAACCTTACGTGGAATGAGAAAAATGCATCGCACGCGCACGTTTTGTTTGTCGCGTACAGGAAAAGAAATAAAATGGGCGTTATGTACGTCAATGGTTTTTATTTCTTCAAGGGGGCGTGTGGGGAGTTATATCGAGGTACATGATTGCTGGATGATTTTTGAAATTGTACTCTTTTTTTACGTCGTTTCGGAAATGATCGCTTTTGAAAAAGAAAGTTGTCAGATTTTACAACTATTATTACAAATAAAGTTATCGACAGTTATTTACTACAGACTTTGGGGGTAAGTAAAATTTTAAAAAATCAATCAAGTTAATAACTATTTCATAATCTGAACTACGATAAAGATAATTATTAGATCATAAAAAACTCTATGATAACCTCTCGCTTGTTTGAATAACATTGCTTAGAATATCCATTATACTTAATATAAAAACAATATTAATTCGCATACCTAGGCATCTAGCTCAAACTACATCGTCAAAGTACAAACTTAATTCAAATGTAAAGACACATAATACAGTGCATCTCTCATCTTCGTAATCACAGAGGCATGCAAAGATGTGTCGCACGCATCACAAAGGTATAAAAATGTTTTTGAGCGGGTGTGTGCGTGCGTGTGTGCGAGGGTGAGTGTGTATGTATTGCACAGGACATATATATATCTCGCGTTGAACTTTTTCTTGCGAGTAAAGAGATAAAACCTTTTTTTATTTTGCTCTTAGCAAAGGATACCCGTTGCTTCTGCTGCTGCTACTGCTGCTACTTGTGTTTGCTCGGTAGTGTGCACATTCGTATTTATTTTGCGCAGAATAAAATTTCCAGCTCTTAGCCAGAAATAATAGAAGTGAAACGAAACGAGAAACTCGCCGTTAGTCATGTATATGACAAAATACTAAGAAATATTGCATATAACAACAGCTAAGATTATTATACGACTTTCGTGAATTCAATCAAAAAGTGAATTCTTTACAAGTTTTGAGACATGTAGCTTTTATAAAATAGTTCGCTTCACGAACTATTTTATTTTTTTATAAACTTCACGGTAAAGTCGACTTTTGTATACTACATAAGATACAAATCATTTTAAAATATATTTACTAACTTCAAGAAATAAGAGTTTCTTAGATAAAGATAATATAAAAAGCAACAAGTTACCGTGAATTCTCTCACGGGGAATAAGTTATTTGTATTTTTTTTTGTTTTCACTTGTTCCGTTCTAATGAAGTAAACCGCGTAACCAGCTGGTGGGTGTAGAGAAGAGGACACTCACACAGGAAATGGAAATGTAATTGGCCGTAACATCGTTTGTTAAGGGTGCGAGTAAATTACCGACAAAAATACGCAACACCATTATTATTTACTAAATGACTTCGTGCCACCAAAGTGAATTTCAAATCGAAACTATAGTATATAGTCGTTTACATTATATATATTTTCTTAAACTAAAAAATATACGCGGTTGACTCTCGAAGATTCATTTACAGTCAGATCATACCGATTTTAATCAGCGTCAGTAGACGAAACCAACAATAACCGTACTTGTATATAAAAATAACAATATCGACAGAATTATTGAATGCATGTAATACGTAAGATTGTACAGACGCGGTTTTTCGAACACTCATAAGTATATCCAACGGAACCGACTACTTAACATTGATAGGACTATACGCAGAAATGAAATAAGTCGGACAATAACTCAAGATAACTTTCAAATAAACATTATTTCTGTCAATTTTCTCACATAAGGTATTAATTTCCCTGCAATCATTTTAAAACAAAAAAAAACTGTGATTACGTCAATGAAAATGATACTGACCTAACAAACGGGATAGGCTCTGTGTCTCAATCGCTAATGGGACAGAAATTACAACGAAATATACAGAGAGAACAATTGAGCACAAGATTGCCGAGTGCAATATATAACTGCGATTTCCTTAGCGCAACATACACCATCATATCCGCCGGTCAATTAAGAGTCTGCACTGTATGCGTGCATATCTCTCTCTCTCTCTCTCTCTTTCTCTTGTGCTCGCGCAAGCCATCGAATTATAAAGTTTGCCTTATCTCGCCACGTTTATCAAGCGTGGGGGTTAGCTATACGAGAGTAAAAGGCTTTCATGATTTTGAATCGAAACGCGCAGATAAACTGATTGATTAATCGTTTATATTATAACTGTTTTAGATTAATGACCGCGTGTGCTTGGTAATCATGAAATTTTTAAAAGTTCATAATCGGTGGGAGTAGTTTGGCCGTTATCTAAGTGCAAGTATATGCACGTGGATTAAGATTTTTCAATGCCTAATTCAAATCGATTATTTAATATTTTTTGTACTAAAGTCTTTGGCTAGATATTCATTTTCTAGTAGAACATTACTTCGCGTCATTATCTCGTAAGTACATTAATCTTCTCGTCTTAATATACAATATGATTTAATTCAAATAAATTCTTAAATAATAGAGCTTTATATCCAATACTTTATGTTAACATTGATTAAAAATCAGAAATAAATGCGGTGTAAATAAATAATGGCTTTCATTTTTCTTTCTAAAATAAAATTATTCATAGTAAACTAACCTTCTCTGAATATAATTTTAATAAAACTGCCTAATATCATTGGAAGTAATAATCAAGATTTGTAATACAATCTCTTAACAAATTTATAACAAGTTTTACGCGAAGCTACAACTTTGCCAAGAAACAGAGAACATGAAACTGTAATTTTACGCAAATACTACGCAACGAAGGAGGAGCAAAGAAAGTCTCTGTTTCATACAACATCATAATCCAAGGCAGAGCGTGAGAGAAAGGGAGGGGGTAGCCTGTGTAAATCCGAGTTAATAACTATTTTAAGACGGCTGCAAGTGATTTGGAATAAGCTCGTAAAAGGCCATGTGCGTCAAGAAAGAACGAAACTTTATTAGTTCAGCGTCCTTTACACTACTCCAAAGTTGCGCGTGAATGTTCAAGTCGACAACAAAGAGACGATATTTGCACGACGAATGACGAATTTTGAAAGTTTTCGCGAGAACAAACAGACGAGGAAGTGCCGAGGTTGTGTATGCAGGTGACAAAGAGAGAGAGAGAGAGAGAGAGAGAAAAGAGAGTCTACAGAGGGTACAGTTTTTTTTAACTCTATTATCATCTTCGTCGGCATTTTTTAAACTAAATATCAGTGTGGAAAAGTGTCTCATTTTTCAAGTTTTTGGACTATATGGTTGACATTTAGTTAGTCATTTATCCAACACGCGTTAAAACTTCTGAAAAACTCATAAAATATGTATTAAAACTTAAATTATTTATTTGTTTAACCTATACGTTCAACCTATACGTAGACTCAGCGTAAATTCAGATAACTTGTTGATAAGAGTAATTTTGCAATAATCTCAACATGTTTTCGATTTCTTTGAAAAAAAAAGCATCGGACTTTTTGCCTGCAGTTTTAATATAAAACTTATCAGATTACTTTCAGCGTTTCCTTAATTTCATTCCCACTACACTTTTTTCTTTGCTGCGCAATGTGAAATTACACTGTCAAGAGATAAAGTCTGTTTTGTAATCAATTCGAAAACTAATTCCAAATATCTCACGTTTAGTTAATGCACGTTTAAAAACTATTTTAAATTTAATATTGTCGAAAGAGGCGTGTTCATGAAAGGTTGTATATTTCACTGCGTCTAATTCTGTCTAAGAATTCAAAACATCATATATAGTTAAATAGGAATGTAGAAAAATCAAATAATTGGTCGAGACTCTCTAGAGGTTGGAAAATGCTTGCCAAATAAGAAAAATTAAAGGGGAGGATCTTCGCTCTTTCTTCTCTCTCTCTCTCTCTCTCTCGCCAAGCGCATATTAAAGTTGCTAGGGGAGGGTGGTAAACTCGTAAAGCGCATCCTTTTCGCTTTGTTCCTTCTTGCGTTGTACTTCTCTCTCTCTCTCTCTCTCTCTCTCTCTCTTCCGGGTGTTTTATTGCGCGTTTGTCTCCTTTTTTTCTTTCTTAGTCTTCTAAAAGGCTCCAATCGTCGTCACGAGCTCTCATTCTCATGAGATAAAAAAATTTTCTTCCAGCAGCGAAAATGTTTGTTGAGAGAGCTTTCATTGCTACAAGCTAGCTACTTGTTTTAAATGATTTGCCGCTCTCCTTTATCTTATTAAGGAATTCATTTTAACTGTTTTGCTTACGTTTAATTAAATGCTTTTCACTTTACTCTGGTATCGAGTTTTTAAAAAACTAAGAATGCCAGTTATTTTTGCCAAGTTGTAAAGGAATGGAGAGATAAAGGAATTATTACGAATTCTACAATTATAATTCTGAAAAATTGAGTAGTATCTTTTCGTTTCAATGGTTAAATAAAATCAATTATAATCCTTAGAAACGATTCAATATTGTACTTGAAAGGTACAACGTATGCGTGTACACAATCAATTTCAACAAAATATAAAAGATATTTTTAGGCAAAAAAAACCTTATTTACCACATGCGAACTGCATACTGGACGTGATTATTTCTTTGTTCTCTTTTGACACATAGGCTGCACATCGCTACAATTTATAAAGCATCGTCGTCGGTGCTGCGCGCATGCATTGTTGAGTAATACGGCTTATACCTTCACCCACTGACTTCCAGAGTGGAAAGGCAAGAGCATACGGTGCGGACTTGATGTTGGCGAAGTTTCGCTTGGCAACTTTGGCAGGGATTTGTCATGTAGTGGTTACAACTTGCAAATTTAACCGTAAGTACTTCTCTCTCTTCCCCTCTCTCTCTTTCTCCCCCCCCCTCTCTCTCTCCATCCGCTCGAGCGCAAATAAGCTGAAGCTGTGGAATTATTGACGTGCAAATTGAAAAATTTTAATGCGCAGAATCACCCTTCAAAAGTATATGTATAATATATCTAACAACAACGCTACAAGAAACAGTTAATCTTGTTTCCATCAGCGATTCAAATAAAACAGATTTTATATACTTCTTTATACGAAGAAATATACTTACATATATTTCGAGAAGCAAAAAATTCGGAATTCTCGTCGAATGTAGATTCAGAAAGTTTATCGCGCGTGGTTATGAATAATCATTGTTGTTGAACGGCATAAGTATGTTCTTATAATAAATTGAGCCTCGATCAAAGTGTCAAATATGTTTAGTATTTACGAGTGCATTACTTTATTCAATGTATCCATGCGTAAAATTCAATTAACAATCGTACATATCAAACAACAGTTTCTTATTGAGAAAAAAATTCAGCATGCTTTCTAAGAAGATGATCAAATCATCTTTGAAGCTTTTGATTATCATGATTTTATATAGACATTTTGGAATTCAAAATTGTGGTGGCGATAAAGTATAACATTCGAAACGAAACGACTTTGAAATAAATTGTACTTTCAAATGAAAGCTCACGGCCATGATCCACGAATTTATTAATTTAGAGAATTTATACGTAGATGCCGGGCGCGTTTATACAGCAACTCATAAAGAGAACTTGGGAGAAAGAGAGAGAGAGAGAGAGAGAGAGAGAGATCTTCCGCCTAGTCGTAAAATCCTGAGCTTTTGCGAATTGAATTGGGAGCAGGTAAGACAGCTGTTGAAAATCCTCTGGAAATGCCGTGAAAGGTATTAATAAAGGCAGCTACACGATGAAAGCCCTCTGCAGTTATGCGCTTCGCACTTTGAGTGAGCAATGCGGAATGAGTTGAGAACAATCTAAAGAATTCAAACGTAGGTTTGGTTGAAAATATCAAATGTATATTATATAGTGACAGTTGCATGTTTTAAAAATGATAAGGTCTAATGTATCAGTTTTACGTTTGAATGTAATTTTAAGAGATATCTTGATAAGGAAGTTACAAATGGTATCGATAATTTATGCTGCATCTGATTCAATTGTCCTTTTGTCATATATCGAAATTCTTGATCAAAAATTTATCGAAAACATCTTCAAAATTAATCGAAATGATGGAACAGCAAAGTTTTTGAACTCCATTTGCCTATTAAATAAATCATTTAATACGAACTTATGTCACATGCCATTCAACACTCTGAATTACCGTTCGAAAAAAACTCCCGCAAAATCGAAGTGAACACACAAATACATGAATTCCCTCTCAACTACAATAAAACGAAAAAAAAGAAAGGAATCAACTCGAGACAACAATACATCCACAAATCTCAGCTAAAAATAAAATAGCGAATAGCATGGCATGCAATAGTCACTCGAAAGTTTTCCTTCCACCTAACGTTAACAGAAGGAGGGAGTACACAGGGCTTTTCGTCGGGATGCTAACGAATCACCCTCGAAAGTTCAGCTACACGCATACGCATACTATAATATATACTCGTAAGTATCCTTTACTCTTGCTAGCCTGCATTGCAAAGTAAAAATACGCGAGTTTTGCGTCGGAAGTGAAAAGTCGATGAACACCAAACACCGACGTAAACTTACGTCCCTTGTTTTATATGCGCTTGGAAATACCCGAGCCGCGCATATATATGTAACATGATACTGTCTATCGATGTTGTATTGGTGAATCTTTCAACGATCCGTTATTTCTTCCGTTTGTAACTTAGATTTTTATTTCATATTTATCATTTTGTTCGAGCGTTTGTATGATTATTTCAAGTTGTTTATTAAAAAAAAATATTTGATAAATTTATATGTTACAAACAGACGAGGCATTTCAACGTTTAAATTTCAAATTTGATACTTAAAATAACTTTGTGATGGGCTTCACAATATGAACTTTGTGCAGCTCGAGACGTAGAGTAAACTCGTACAAGACATTTCGTATGATGTACTGCTTGACATGGCTTCATTATAGCTATACCGCAAAGTTCATATTAACGTCACTTGATATTAAGGAGCCCAAAATAACAATAAAATCACTAATCTGGCAATTACCGTATTATATTTGACGATTTATAATTTCTAATATCGCAAGAACGCAATCGGAGATATAAAACTCAAACCAACCTTGCATGACGTTTATATTCATCAATTCTATGATTAGCTGTCAAATAGTAATATTACCACGATAAAAAACTATAAAGATTCAAATTCCGTTTATTCCCGCCAACCTTTGTTGAACTAGCAGCTTTAAAGCTCAAAATTCCCGAGAGAAATAGGATCTCGGATAGTCAATCAAAGGAAGAAATTTTACACGACTGCAAAGTACATTGAAATCACGAGAAGTTTCAAACATCACTAATATGTAGGAGCATTTCGCGTGGTAAAGAGGTTTTGGATTGACCCTGAATATATAGCTAAGTAATCAATGATGTTGAATTAAATGCTTTTCACGTCACATCAACGTGAACAATTATATTTTAGATACTTATTTCGCTTGCTTAAATATTTGTAATCCTTGATCACTTGACTTCACATTTAGTACTAATCAAAAATCCTCTTTACGACGCAGTAAACCATTGACAGTAATATTTTAGATTGCGAATCAACATTTAAGTACGGTTGCGCACGTGAAGCCACTCTTTACATTCGGAAACTTTAACGAGCGTTTTACATTTCCATTTTCGACGCGTCGGCGTTAAATTCTACGGAAAATTACGGACAGCTTCGCGTTGAATGATGCATGCACTTTGGTTTACGCTTTTTTGAATTCATTTACCCACACACTGGGTATGTCCCTCTCATTCATTTGTGATTTGCCAGGAGAATTATAGACAAAGGATTGGTGCACTCGTCGAAAACGACTTTCAGTGTGGAATGAAAAAGCGTAAATCCAAACTTGTATTTACTAGAAAATAGTATTTAGACATAAAAAACAATATTCAATTCAAACGCATTCAATTTGACAGTTCTCTTCTCGAATAAATCGTACGCTATAAAGATATCAATAGACGTCGATAATTTCAAACACGAATTCGAGATCCCCAAAACGCATTTCATTCCTAATCGAAATACCCAACCAACTGCATCGCAAGTGTCTACGTATACGCACACACATCATGCTTATTCAAGCTTGGGAAGGGGTGCTGATACCACCGATGATTGTGCGCGGCCCTTTGCCGTGACAATCCTCTCGTGCTAGATTTATGGCTTATACTCCGCAGTGAGACCGCGTACGCGCACAAGAGAGAGAGAGAGAGGTCCGTTCATTTACGACTACCTCTCGAGATGATTCAGAACCGAGCGGAAAATGCGCTTGCATCTATAATAATCCGTTTATGCGTTTCCATCAAACGAGCATGGTATTTTTGAAACTTTACGTGACAGTCATTGCTTCGTTGTTATACACGCAGACAGTATTTTTCAGGATTTCATATGTAAATAAATAATTACGGTTTGCAATTTTTTTCACTTATATTATTATAATTGAATCAATTAACAAAAATTTTCTACTCCCAATGGCAAATATTTCCTTTCCTTAATAGCGATTTGAAAAAAAGATAATTCACAATTATAACGCTATTCGATTAGACTCTATCATGGATCACCGCGTAAAACAATAAAAAAAATTTCTCGACGCTCTAAGTGCCGAAGACATAATTAGCTAAATCTTGTTCCGCAGGGAAAATGGAAGTCATCCGTAAATCTTTATTTGGCACGCGCCTCCTTTGAAAATATTTTCTCAATGTGAGTAAGTTATAGCTCCCTTAGGAAACTCAAATTTCTGGAGGGAAAGTGAAGAGTTTTCTTCGTATCCAAATTATAAATTACCAAATGAGGTTTTTATGATTGAGATTTATGATTTGTGAGTAGCCGTTGCATTAAACTAAACAGCATTAAAAATATTTGCCATTCTACTATGAAAAGTGTCAGTAGTATGGCGATATAAAAATCATGAAAATTTGCAAATTCAAGTAAAAATTACAATTAAAAATCTTATTAATAAAGTTATTTTCTAAATAATAAATTGAAAAATCTCCTTTAACAGGTACTTGTATATTATTAATAAATCTAATAGAACAAATAAAAATAATTATAATATTAATCTACCAATAAAAATAAACATTTTAAATTAAATTTATTGAATTCAATACTTAATGAAGAAAAACCAATTTAAATCTATATACTTTATATGATACATTTCATGACTTTTTTAATACAGATTTTCGTTTATTGCAGTCTTAGCCATCTGAAAAAGTCGAAAAATGATTTTAAAACAACTAGCACTTATCAAAGTGTCCTTGAGGTACCATTTAATTATACAAAATCATCACACACTAATAAATATATGTTGATTTCGAAGAGGCCTTGATTAAGTCGAATCAAATGTAATATTTTTGGATTATAAAATAATATGATAAATAAACTTTATCCTAAATTAAGAAGAAAAAGAATCAGTATTTCTAGAATTCTTCGAATACTGAATGAGTAATCATAACAATTTCAATATCAGATTTGATAATACAATCAGAAAATCCGCAATCGTTATATCAGCAGTCTGGCGCGGAGATGCGTTTTCTTTACTCGTTCTCGTCGAATACAATTTGAAAAAAAAAGTTGCCGTGCCAAATGGGAAGCGGGCGTCTCTTAAACTAAGTGGCGAACTTTTATCTGAAATGCTTTCTGATTATGCGGTAGGAAAGCGCAAAAGTTATCTCGAGCTGAGGCGGCCCACGTGAATGGAGCCACTTTCTGTAATTACAAGCGCTTCCCGCTGCACTTTTCCTCTTTCTCTCTCGCTCTCTATCTCTGTCTCTCTCTCTCTCTCTCTCTCTCTCTCTCTCTCTCTCTCTTTCGTTCTCTTCTGTACATACAACTAATATTGTACAAAGAGAATTTTCTTTTTTCCCGTTATGCGTAGGAATGAAAAGGTCATCTCTTTATAATGAGGAGGAGAGACGATTTCGCTCAATAACCATAGGCGTCAAATTTGCTTATGATTCAGTGCAAAGTTTAACGCCGCGTGGTATCTCTTACTCTCTCCCTCTCTCGCGGAACTATAACGCGACCTATATGGAAGATTAATTACAGGCCATTTGCGGTATAAGACTCTTATGCGCAAGAGCGACGCAATGTATTTCTAGCATATGGGACGTTCATCTCGCGCATAGCATATATACACTACGTCCAACGCATAATAAAATGCACCAACGCTGTATAAGCTCTCACCTATATCTCCATTTGCTGCAACGACGAAACCCCATTGGAATACCGATATTATATCGATCACATGATGCTCTAATTTTTTTTATATATTTCTTTTAATCCGCTTTATTTTTTCGTATTGTTTTCGCTGCTACTTTTATTTATACGACGAAAGATTATTCCGTATTATCGGCAGTTTCTGCAGTTCGTGAGAAACAAACGTAATTTACTTAAAAAGTAACAATTCATCCGTGAATAAAATATTTCTATTAAATTATTCAATTACTGAAAGTGTATATATTTCTATAATTAACGTACAAATTCGTAGGAAAAACATCCATTGTAAACGGTAAATAAATAATATAAGAGTGGTAATTAAAAGTTCAATAATAAACCTGTAACTCTAGTTTAGCAAAATAGCAAAATGTATCATATAAATAATAGAAAATCGTCATCCCCGTGAACCAACACAATTTTTTTATTGATATACATATTTAATCGCCCGACATTTCGAAAAGCTTATTTTTTCATTTTCAAGTTTTTCAGATATTCTATAATACTTCTCCCCTTTGAAAGAGAAAGAAATTCAATTGTATCCAATATTTAAAAAAATATACCAGTATAATACAAGTAACCGTTGTTCCTTACAACATACCAAGAAGCATGAATGATGCCAAATATATCTGTCTCAAAGTTCAAACATTTGACGGTCAAGTAACTGCTTTGAGAATATAGGGAGTTAGGCGGTAAAGCTTCTCTTGCTGACAGTCTATTTCAGTCGCGCACGATAATATTATCTCGTACTACACGTAGTGCTCTCGCGTGAGCACCCGCGCGCGAGCACTTAGCATAAAAGAAAAGCCTATTTCTAATTCTCTCTTTGGATGGTATTCACAGCTAACACTTCCGATATACATGTATAATTCAGTAAATAAACATATATATATAATAGATATATATATGACGTCCGTGGAGCATTAGAGACTTGGGCACGCAACAAAGGAACCAGGTCGACGTTGGACGCCATTCAAAATTGAGTAAAATGTCCAGCGCACTCTGGTGAGTTTACGCTTGCGATAAGGACTGCATCGAGTCATTAACGAAGGTAAACAAGCTGTGCGTTAATACTGTCGAAAATTGGATTGTATTCTGTGTACTTATTTTTATTTATTACGGTACTTTACTTAAAGAGAGAAAGAAAAGAATAATCATAATTTGACGTTTACAACGGTACGACTTCATTTCGAATTGTCAAGAAGCTTTCGAAAAGTTTTAAAAAATCAATTCGTATAATGGGGCGCTCTATTGAACGGTGGAAAAATTGCGAGTACGGTGAGAGAAGCACGAAAAAGAAAAAAGAAATGATCGGGGGTAAAAAGAAATGAGACGTGATTAAATATTCCACGAACGTCCATTAAACTTTTGCTCTCGAACTCTCCCGAGTACGAGACGTGATTTTACGCGACGTAGAAATTAGCCACCCAACGCGTGAATACATGCAAATGCCCCGTGGACGTTCGCAAAACTGGTTGCATTGAAATAACAGTCGCATTTTTTTTCTTTCTCGGCTTGAAACTCGGAGTTTTTCGTGATAACTTTTTACTCAGCTTAGATAGAAAGAAAATAAAACACGTGATTTTTTTGCAATATGCATTGTTACAACGGAGATTGATGGTAGTTTAGAAAAAATTTTACTATTCGAGGACTCACGTGTATTGCAAATAATAAGATTGCAAATCCAAAAGTAAATCCTATAATTACAGCGATATTTAGATTAAATGTAATTTAAAACGAACACTGTGCAAGGGACATGGTGAGCAGAAATAAAAAAAGTTGACTTGAATGAAAGGGAGTATTTATTCAAAATAAGTGCAGAAGTATAAACCTTTAGGACTTCGGCATAAAAACCCCAGTCCTGTGTGGGGAAAAGCCTCATCCGCAAATTACTAAATTGACACAAGATAACTTATGACTAACAAAACACACGGAAACGCTAAGTTCAATAAAGTGCGCAAGGATCCGAGGAAAAGCGATTTGCCTGTACAAGTGGAAAAGTGTAACTGGCCCGCTGTCGCCCAGGTTGGCCAACAGCTAACTCGTCCCCTCTTCCCGGGGACGCTACTTGAATTTTTGGGTCTTGTCGCGCGTATCGACCACGTCCTCGCACACTTCAAACTTGCTGTCTCATTCTTATACTCGGTAGACTTCCGGAACCAAGATTTAGCTTTGCAACCTCCCTCTCCATACTAACTGACCTAATAAAACCTAGAATCAGAGTTTCTCGTGAGGTTTAACAGCCTCCAGAAGCTGGTGCCTTCACGGCCACAAGAACGCCTTTGCGATCATGCACGTTAATTTGAGCCTCGAGCTAAGAGAAAAAGAGGCTTAGAACTGTATAAAAAAAACCTTAAATAAATGATAATTTCATTTATGACGGCGCGTGGCTGCTCATCGACGCGCTCGAAAAAAGGTCGCTGAATTTACTGACACGTGTTTGAAAACGTGCAATTATAATAATATTATTTAAAAACTTTCATCGGGTAAGCGCACCTTCGACGTCCAGAATATAATAATGGCCTTGCTTTATATAATGTACATGCATGTTATCAAAGTATAAATGTATATCCACATTTAATTATACGACGTATATTTCGTCTCGATTTTCATATGCTCATAAAGTCAAATTCTAAAATTAACAAACACAAGGAATTTTCTAGCGTAAAGATACGAGTGCACTCAAGTATTCGTAATTCATTTAATGCCTTTTACTTAGCGTTACTTTCATGTACTTATTACTCCAGTTTTTATTTTCCATGACAATATTTCCTCTTTTTTCTCTCTCCTCTCTCACGTATGTTACTCTACCTATTGTTTTCAATATCCCATCTCGTTAGTTTTTGTTATACTCCAATGTCGATGTTACTTTCGTGTATTTTAGAAATAGATTTTTATTGATCTCTACATTTGGGATACTAGATAGTATATGTCGCAAGTCGTTTCGTCCATGTCGTCTTTTCGAATTGTAAGATAATCATCAAAAGTAGAAGAAAAGTGGAGGGTAGGTCCAGCTCATCTGAACAACAGTAGCATGTGTATATGTATGTGTCTGTATGAGTGTGTTTATGTGCACTTCGCAGTCGTTACTACCTTTCGTTATCGGGCATCTCTCTTTCTCTCTCTTTCTCTCTCTCTCTCTCTCTCTCTCTCTTCTTTTCTGTCTCTATTGTTGTGCACCAGTCAGACGAGCTTGACCGTAAGGCTCCACACAATCTGTTCCAGCTGACCGACTTTCCATGCGCTCTACCGCTACTATACACCCACGGCGAATCTCTTATGTTCCAGAAAATTGCAATCTGCATTTTTTACTCGTTTTATCCTCTCTCATGCTTTCGTCATTGCTTGGAAAAAAAAAATAAAAAAACGAATCCCTCGTTTTTATTTCTTCCTACTGTATGCAATTTCATTAAGTGTGTCGATCTGAAAATCAATCCATATGTCGTTGGCATAACCCAATTGTTGAGTCCATTAAGATATATCGGTGGTAGATTTTATTATTCGTTGCTGAATATGTCAAATGTCTTATTTTTCATTGATTTATTACAATAAGAAGACTAATACTCCAATACTATGAATAAATTAAAGGGGATATTTAATATTGCCACATCACTGTACTTAGATATTTGCAAAAAGTATAGTTTACCCTATAGAATGTTCTGTTCTTAAGTATTAAAGAACAAAGAAGTTTCGATCTGTGTACTTCATAAAATTCAAATTGTAAGTTATAGCGTATTCCTTTAAAGCTTTACTTTCACAACGTGCACTTTTATCATCGGAAGTATGCGCGATACAGAGCTCATATTTAAGATGCTCTGGATATACTGACGTAAGTAAATTTTAATCACTTGTATTTATTATATTCGCAAAAAATAAATATCTGTACTATGTCGAAAATTGGATTCTCGTTTGAATCGATTGTACCAACAATTACATAAAACTTCAATATACGCGCAGTTAATCAAATATGTGTTACGTATAAATAAACTATATAAATGAAAACAAAAAATACACGTACATTTAAGCACCGTGAAATATCTGGTCCAATTTATTTTAAATATTCGAACTCGATCGGTTATTTTAAAATTGGTGACAAAAAATATCAATGTTCTTTTGCTTATTATTTTAACAAAGGATGAAAGTCTATATACATGAGCGTGAGAATCCAATTTAAACACAAAAATCCGAAAACAATCAATCCATTCCATTCTATACGCGCAAGATTTAACCTACTAATATTTCACGATAAAAAGGGTCTGATAAAAATGAACTCGCATACGAATTTGTCTCATGCATCTATAAAATTTTGTAGATTTATTCATGTACTGTTGTCTAAGAATACTCTTTCATGTTTAGTGATTGCAAAAGAAAAGAAAGTTTTTCATGCGTATCGCTAGTGGCGCGTGAAATAGACTTTTACGTTAAATTCAAGTCGAGTGCTTTCATGATTCGATCCTTCGATAGTGGCTTTACCAATTTTAACTTTTAAGATCGTGCACACCTAACGCACGATTTCATAATAAGGTGTTCAATAGAAGTAGAAATGATACGTTGCTATTCATACGCGTGTAACCGTAAGTGTTATTGTTGTATGCTTCTTCAATACAGCCGAATCATCGAATAGTGAATAATGATGATGTATTGTTACGTTAACATCAAGGTCGATATAATTTCCTACTATTACCATACGCTCATTTTTTCTTAAAAATCTGACGGAATAGTGGGAAAACCCAAAAAGACGAAAGAGTTTTGAGATCAAAACAAAAAATATCAAAAAATCATTTGTCATGTACTCGCGAAATATGCATTGGCGCATAAATTCCGATCAACGATCAGCAAGAAACGTGACCGTAAACATCTCGTGAAGTCATTTTTCACAAAAGAGCTTGCAGAAGCTTATAGCGATATTAACTCATTTTTTAAGAAGCACGTGCAGCTTTTTCTCTCTCTCTCTCTCTCTCTCTCTCTCTCTCTCTCTCTTCCTCTCAATCAAAGTTCGCCTGTTTGTAGCACCTCGAAAAATCGATTACAAGCGCGAAGGAAAGAGAGAGAGAGAGAGAGAGAGAGAGTCTTGCGTTTCTCAGCTGCTTGACAGATTGCACACAAGAAAATGTACAATATGCGATGCACTAGCTCAACGGGTATTTACTTTTATGCCCTCGGATGGAAGGAGCTTTGCACGAGAAAATCACGTAATACAAACGTGCTTTGCTATTCTTGCACGTACAGATAAAACAGCTAACTTTTTGATTGGAAATTATCTTTCATTAAAAGACCATTATGATCTATTTACAGGGTCGTATATAATATTTTTAAATTATTATTTTAATCGTGTATTCGAATAACCTCCTGTTTAGTTCACTGTCAGATATACAAAACGTGGTTTACTACATTCATATGCTGGTTCATAAAAGCTTGCAGTATTGGAACTTTTATATCAAATGGAATTTTAACGATATTATTTGATTTTAAGCATGAGTTTACATGGAACATTAGCATTACAAGTTGTAGTCTGTACAAAAGACAATAAATTCAAGTTGTACAATGACCAGTCACAAATTAGAACCTACAACAACAACTATGTGTATATCTTCAGTTTGACCCTGCTTGACACGCTCGTGTTTAATACAAAGCTCAAAATTACGACGTTGATTTCCGTTGCGCTCTGATTACCAAACGTTCGATGCACCGCGTCGACGTGAAATCTAATTACTACGCAATGTCGCGGACCAGTGCTACAGTTCCCAATGAGAATCGACCCTACTATTATAATGACGACGCCTTTTTTTCATGCAAATCCAGCTATTTTTTAATAAGATCGATATTTTGTCCATTATACCGATTATTTCTTCCGTTTATTTAGGAGCGAACTGTTTAATGATTCAAATTCTATTGAAATTCTTTTGCGTTACTACAGGTCGAATACGAGATGTTTTAAGGTGGAATTCGGAAATACACATAGACGGCCGTTTGTAACAGTGGAATCTATTTACATTAAGTTAAGTGTGTTTACTTATACATTACATTAAGTTTAAGTATGTTTGTAGCCATTTACTTTTAATTCGCAACATTTACGCGGTTCGAACACATTACTCGATAAAGCATATAACAGATGGATTTCGCCAAAAAACGCTGAAAAATAACTTGAAATTTAAAAAAAAAGCCTGCCGTTCTCCAAGTAATCGATCCCGACAAACAAAATTACTATTAATTTTCATAGATCACCAATGATTGCGCAACTCGACCGTCACTAAATACGTACATACTCATCAGCCCAGCAAAAACCGTATACTTTACCCTCGATAGAAGGCAAAGATTAACTGTATAGAAGTATGCAGAAGAAAGAAAGGAAAAAAGTTAAACCGTGATGCAAGGCGCTGCGTCACTCTATGATTTTCTTCGAACATTCCTAGCTAGCGGATAACCGCTTTAAATACGAATCAAATAAACGGAGAGACGTACGGCTGTCGAGGATAATGGTGTCCGCTCATCTCTGTTTTTCTTTCTGGTACACCCTTTTATACTACGAGACGAGTATATATACCTCAATGACTTTTATTATTTTTATTATTTTTCTGTTCTTTTCTTTCTTGACGTATATTTGGCTACGGAATGCGTCTACACGGAAAATGGACAGTAACTTTGTATTCGTGCTGTTTCACGTACAAATAATTCTTTACAATTTAATATTAAATAATTAAAGATGCTTTGCATTTGACATATTCACTCCAAAATTTTAGGAGTCGTATAAATTGATATAAAAGTCGTAATGAGAGTTAACGAGATTACAAGAGATTTCGCATTCAAATTAAAATTGGAATTTAATATCACATCGAATGAAACTAAAATTATTATTAAAAGAGCTTAATCAGATTTTAATCAAGTTTGTGTTTCGAAAAAACTAATTTTATTTGTCACTAATTTGATTGCAATAAAGTACAATCCAAGCTCAGTAATACAATGGGCTTTCGAAAAAAATGAGTGACGACACATATAACAATAAATTATAGATTGAAAACCCGTTTTCGAAAATCCAAGAGAAAAATAAATTCTTCGAAATTCGTTATTCTTCCTACTGGCCTATTTACCAAGCGCAGCGTACACGTTCACCGTATTTTTCGCATCCGCGAAGCGGATCAACATCTACTCTCCGGACGGAGAAAAGACGATAATTTATGACCTCGAGTGTACGTTCGCTTGTCCTTGTCGATATTCAAAGAGGATGCCTAGGATTTGAATTTTTACTAATTTTCCCATGCGGAAATCATTGTTATGTTGATACTCGGCGCATCTTTCAGAAATAAAAAGTATGTCTTCTTTTCAAATGAGAAACCTCTGAAAAATATGTCGCCTGGAGTTTTATGGCAGAAGCCAAGCACCGTAGAGATGATGTATGATAAGTTTCTTCGTTGAAAATGGGGTTTTGAAAATGAACTTTATTATTTTTAGGTGAATCTTATTACTATTTCAAAGTAATTAACTAATTCTAATGCATGTTTCATACGTAAGCAAAAAACATCTATTAGTACGAACAATTTGCTTTTGGTTAATTGAAAGCTGTTTTATGTCCTAAAATTTCTTAACCACTTTATCATGTTAACGAATATCTCACTGGACATTTACAGAAAGATAACTCAGTCAACGCGGGATCTCACACAACACTGACAGGTTAACCAAATTTTGCATTGAAAAAGTTGAACCATTAATGCAGCATGACGTCAATACAACCGCATACGATGGTGTCAATGTTACACTGGCACCGTCGACTCCACTAAGTGTCACTAGCAACCCTATCATTGTCCATTAGTTGATGTTCCTAACGGAATCGATAAAACTATTCGATCGATACAACATGTAATCGTAAACAAACAAAACTGACGATTGAAAAACAGGCTTTTAGTTATTGATTTTTTAGAAAAAAAATCAACGGACTAAACAAAAATGCTCAATAACTATAAAATATCATTTATAATAGATAGCAAATTGATGTATAACAATTATTTCAGTACAATTATAACAGTAGATGAAAAAAATGAGAAGATGTTCTAGTGGAAAATAAATAGAATCCTCGTTGAAAAGTGAACAGCACTGACAAAGACATCCAACAGACCACAACAAAACAACGCTAGCCATCAGTAAAAAGCAAGCGCTGAACTGGACTTTTAACCTCGTGCAATGTACCCTCATCAATCTCGCTCTTCTCTCTCTCTCTCTCTCTCTCTCTCTCTCTCTCTCTATCACTCCGACTCTCGCTTAGCGCATCTGCATCCGCGCAAGCTGCTCGCTTATTGATGATGGGCCGTCGAGCCCTGACGCTACTGCTTATGGGATTTTAATGGGGGAAGACGCGATAGTATATCCGATCGATTCGCACAGTACTAGTAGCGGTATAGTAGCATCAGCTAGGGAATAGTAATAAAATGATCAGTGAGTCGAGTCTAATAAAGAGCAAAGAGCGAAGTGAACTGAAATTGGCCTAGCCTCGGTAGAGCTTTTACGGCGAGTGCGATTTTACACTGGGAGAAGAATGCACACAGAAAAAGGAAAAGAAATGGAGAAAATGAGAACGGAATTGAAATTTATGCTTGACTGTACTTGGTTCTTCTTCTTCTTCTACCTTTTTCTGGTAGCGCTGAGTGCAATTGTCACTGACAAACTTTAGAAGACATTGATTATTGTCATGCGTGCTCGATAATCGAGTTTCATCTCATGTTTCAGCTATAAGAGGTTTTTTTAGTTATCCTATTATTCTACAATAGATAATTATATTTCATTTTACTTAATAATCTGTTCAATGTGGGCAGTCAATTCTTTCCTTATCTCAACACCAAATTCTTTACAAATATTATACAAATAGCTTTCTCAAGCTCATAAAAATATATAGTTTGTTTTACAAAGATTGAACAATGACTGGTTTATTAATAAAATAGGTTCACTAAAGTTACCTATTTATATGAAATAAATGGCTGATTTCTTGTAAGATAGAAGCTTATATAATTTTTGTATAATTACAGACTTTAAAATTCTGCGCTTTCAATTAAACGTACTACCGCTTGTCTGTTTCGGTACTTTTACAGGTGCAACTGAGATAGAAAACCCCGCGCGTAAAGAGATGATGAATTGATTGATCGACGAAACTTTATGAGAAAACTCCGTATTAAAAAAGTCTATTATCCAAAGCTTGAGTCGGTGCACGATTTAATAATGCACAATCGTAATCCATCCTCTGTGAAGCTGTGCTACCGCTGAGAGCGTAAAACATTTAACGCGGTGAGAGCCTATTTTATTCAACCTTCAAAATGTCTGCTGTGTGGAACTGTGTATACGTCTATGTATTTAGTTATAGACTTATTGCATTTTATTTAACACAATTTATTTTTTATACGTTTTTTATGTATCCATTCGACCATCTAAATTATTCCTAATCGTATAGAAGTTTATTTACCAAATGATACATTTTTAAAATTTTAAATGATTTTTGAATGGCGTCGTAGCTTCAACATATTTAGAGAATTATTAAAGTTTACAGCTTTATTTTTAAATACAAATCACGCAAGATGATCTTGAATATGTAGAATACAAAAATTGGAAAGTGTATTTAATCTTTCTAAAACTGCAAGTATCATCAAGTTGATTATAAAATCAACTGTTTTACGGAAACGTCATTCAACAATTTATCATATCAAATTTACTATATAAATTTCAGTTACAGCACGCATTATTAGTGCAGCGACCCACAGTACATGTACATAAGCAGCTCTCAGCGCGCATTTGTCGAAGGGTTCACGACAACTTATTATACGAATAAGTCGATAAATAATAGGGCACATAGACCAACGGTGAAACAGTATAGAACGGTGTCGTCTATCTTTCTCTCTCTTTCTCTCTCTCTCTCTCTCTCTCTAGCAGAGCATGTCAAACCGCATGACTTATCCCATGCTGGGAGACCAACAAAACAAGGATATAGAGATAGAGAGAAGGTCTTGTAACGTGATAGGTCGCCACGGTATCCTTCTTCCCATGCATGCATTTTACATATTGTACGCTCGGGTGCAATGTTCAATATATATATACATATCGACTAGACCTAGTAGAATGTTCAATCATAGTAAATAATTGTTGTTTGTAACAAGGAAAAATTTTATGATACAAATTAAACTGTTTGTTGTCTTAATGAAAGTGGGTCACTTACACGACGCCAAATCCCAACTATACATAACATAGCCTATTGATACCAAGCGTGAATCGATAAAACATTGGAGCGCTTGCAGAACATTAAAAAACGGTTAAGCTAAAGCTTCTATACAAAGGACAAAGCGTTTCAATATCCACAGGACGATTAATAGACAAGTAAAAAAGATCGTGGTGATATTGGAAAATCACGCCACTGTCGCGCGAATAACATATAGTCGTGCTGCTTGCCTTATAAAGTTTACCCCTGCCGAAGGAATTTGCGCGGACTGCATATTTTTTTTGTCTTCTTTTGCTGGAAAATCTCATAGTATTTAATATGGATTTATTTACGTTGCATTCTGAGTTTTTTTTTTAAATTAACGCTGGCTTGTACAATAAGTATACAATGATTGAGCTGCGTAAAACATTTTTGTTTCAGTACGATTATTATTTAAATAAATCTGTAGAATAATTATTATTATTTGTACAGTTGAAAAAGAGACTATGTATTGTATGGAAAATCAATCAATTTTTTGTTGTCTAATGTAGACAATTGTAACAAAAACATCTCTGTTGTACTCACTAAAATCCAGATCTTTTATAACTATCCATATTCAAACCTTTCGAGAAACTCTTTCGACATACTTCCTCTCGTTTATCGAGCGTTAAACCGACAACGATTCTCAGAGCAATAACACGACTGTGCACAAAAAAATATATATCGTAGATTGAAAAGCTCTCGTGCATATAAAATAACGTCGTTTTCACTACGTACATCCACTCTACTGTCATCGGCCTTCTTTTCATCTATCAAAACTAAACGTATCTCGCTCTCTTTCGATTTAAATTAAGTTTTTTAGCTTGCGATTTTTAAACATCGTCGTATCGTACGTATCTATATGTATATGTATCGATGATACTTTGATCTAATGTAAACTATCGTCGATGTGACATACCAAAAAAAAATTACGATTTTTTCTGTCTACTTTGCATACCTATCAACGATTCGTTTCCGGTTACGTCTTTATTACGCGGTCTGCTTTAAGTATCTCTTTCTGTGACTCTACACTCGAGATCGAACGAAGCGAACAGTATTTCAAACATGTTTATATTTTTGTTCGAGACCTATGTGAGAATTTAATGGTTTACTGCAGAAATAAATAATAAATTCATGATTAAAGGCGTAATAAGATGTTAAATCGTATATTTTATATTTTTAATTAATACTTAGATCTTGATCTTTGCCATTTGTTTAACTGTTTATAATCTAAAACTACTTGTTCAATGATAAAAATTCTTTTAAAAAGGCAAAGGCAGCAAAGACTCAAAGGCGACTAAATATAATTAGTAAGCCTGGCGTATCGACAAAGAAAAATTTTACACATAAAGTAATTTCCACAATAAACAAGCTAACATAGCAACGAAAAAACAAGACAAAAAAGGCAGCTAGAATATTTACGTACTTTTTCCCTTTCTCGTTTGAGATTTCATTCCTTTTCAGACCTCCGCGGGCGGTCAGTGCTGTAGATACGAAGTCTTTCTCTTTCTCTCTCTCTCTCTCTCTCTCTCTCTCTCTCTCTCCCGTATATATGTTTTTTTTTCCGCAAAGAGCGAATGTGCATGCAATCGTGTCCTTATCGCGGCTCACGACTCGAAGCCTCACCCGTCGAGTTCAACTTTCAAGTGTTTACTCGCACGGCTTTTGTTTCTTTTGCGTCCCCCTTTTTTTATTTCTTCTTAGCCTTCTCGAGAGTCGCGTGCTCTCCCGAGATGGGGATTTAATTTTTGAGTGCGACGCGCTTGAAATGAACTTGAATGGTACTACGCATGTTACTGAGCTTTTACTTTGGTGGCGAATTCTTTTGTTTATTTATTTTTTAACCGAGGAATCCTGGTGAGCTCTACTGGAGAAATATATTTTTAAGGTGTAGGAAAATGCAGATTGGACATTAACAGACGCGGAATATAAGTATTTTAAAAGAATGCAAGAATTAAAATACTACAATTTTCATTAACTCTTGAAAGAACATTTTGTTCGTCAATCAAAAAAAAAAATTTCGATTGAAAACCGATATTATCTCTCCCTATAAGCTTGTCATATGAAAAAAAGAGAAGAAAGCAAAAACCAGAAAGCCTTCATTGAAAAATAAAAAGACATTAGCTATACGTATCTTCCCGTTTAATGAAGCTCATCTGGAAAGCTCGCATTCCAGCTCGCGTCTACTCCCTCGTTAGTTAGCGCGCAATTATCGCGTGTACGCGCCACAGGATCTGAATTATTCATGCGCAACGCGAAAAAGTATCGCACGATGAATTGACCCGTTATCATTGAAATACGAGAACTGAGTCTAATTTATCCGAGCTTCGATGATGCACGCATAATCTGAGAAATGATACGTTTAACTATTTGCTGGTGGAATTACAATCTTCAAACAAGATATTTATCAAACCTGAAATTGAGACAAAATTTTAAATGTTCTTATTTTTGGTTATAATTACTAAATAACGATTTGATATTTGACGGATATTTATTTTTTTTATAATTTTGAAGTCTGAAAAAGTTTACATGATCTACATATAACAAAGAGAAGAGATTTATTATCGATCGATTGTCGAACTTCACCATCTCAGAAAGATTTTCGAAGTGCAGACGTGTCGAGCAACCGCTACGGAAATTAAAAGTCCGTAAAGCCACTCCTCTTTTCGGAGACTTTACCTTTTCTCTCTTTTTTAAAGCACTCACGCAAGGTATTTCGCGTGTTATATACGAATTTTAGTCGAATAAGGGCTTTTCATACTTACACAGACTGTGATTATCGGAGCACTTTGTAATTGGGTTTGGGTTTCGACGAAGATTGTTATTTTTCTCATAAGCCGATTAAAAAAGGGAAGTAGGCGTAAATTTACATTTTCTTCAAATGGCTTTTAAATTTATTAACTTTCTAGGTAACAACATGTACTGATATCAGTAAAAAGTTTATTTAATGTCTACCGCATAAATAAACAAATTCATTCAACATTAGAAATAATTTTATTTTGTGCCTTAACAAACAACGACAAACACACAGAAAATTAATGAAAACAAAGTTAATTCAACTTTCTCTCCTCCAAAAAAAGCCCGACAACGACCGAGGAGTAAAAGCAGCTAAAAAGCTATACAAACAGCAAAGTGAAACTATCCCCGTAGGTCTGATGACTAACGTAGCTATTCAAAAAGCGAAAACTCTCGAAAACCGCAAGACGAGTCGCATTTATCTTAGTTTGAGCATGTTCAACTACATTTATTATAAATAAGCTACACAATAATACACAGCTTTAATTATTTGACGAATATATGTTATTTAGATACAAAATACTCGTTAATGTTTGTAGTTACCGATAATTTTCGTGTTTATAGAAATAAGAGAGATCGTACTGAGAAAAAGTTTATTTTGAAAATGAAATTACGATATTTACTCCCGATACGTGTGCCTGCTACAACATCTTTTATGCGTACGCCAAATACTAATACCATATCTACATAATTTACATTATTTAGATCGTTACATTATTTAGATTATTACATTATTTTATTTATATTATTTAGATATGGTATTAGTATTTGACACATGTATCGGTAGTAAATATCGTAATTTCACTTTCAAAGTAAACTTTTTCTGAGTACGATATCTCTTATTTCTATAAACGCGAAAATTATCGGTAACTACAAACATTAACGAGTATTTTTTTATTACAACAGCCCATAGCCTTCTTGCAATGATTAAGGTAGTATCAGCCAACAATTTACCCGAAAATCATAAAAGCTCCAATTGAAAGCGCAGCTTTTACGAGTGACGCAACAGCGATAGCAGAGCGGGCCCGCAGCGAACCAGATGTCGCGGTGAACGTGTTTGACGAAATAAATATTCAACGTTTTCCAACGTGTTTCATCCAAAAGAGCGTATACCTTTTATCCTTTTTTGTCGATGAGAGCAGTTTTGCTATACACACACACACACATTTTGTTGCCAATGAAATCGAAGAACGACAAGCGTGTATGGGCGTTGTGAAGATTTATCAAGTACGGTGCCCACTTTGACGGTACCGACAATTAACCCAAGAGGGCAGTGATTTTGTATAGCTTTTCTTTCAGCCTCAATGTCCTTTCTTTTTTTTAAATTAATCGTCAATGTAAGCATTTTTTTAGTAGAAACTTTATCATAGTTTTATGTTAGTGCGATATGACAATGTCAGATATAGCATGAAAAATTGAAAAAGATGTTGTGAAAAATTCTTTTGAATAAATGTTTTTTTACATTGATACTTATATTGTTTGAGTTTTTCATAGAATTTTTTCTCAAAATATTTTTTTTCAAATTAAGTGAACATCACTTCTCATTTTCGTTGATATAATTTATACTTCTTCAGTATAAATAAATTTAAATTATAAGATTTGAGTCCTTTAATTTAATGTGCTCATTAAAGTGTTAAAAATTCAGACAAAATGATTTGATGAGAAGATTAATATTATAAGTCGAAACGCACTCTTCGGTACGCTGTTTTTGATTAATAAAGCCCCATCCAGTGTAAAGTTACTGATTCGAAAGAGTTGACATCGCCGAAAAAAGGAAACATAACTTCCCCTATGATCACACTCCTATACCGATCCCTGGATATCGTCTATATCCTCTATATAGGTCACTGGATGAGGAAGAAGTTCGCTCCTAATGCTATGCCGATCCAGTCATAAGGTGTACCAGTAGCGTAGAATTGGGAATTAGAATGTTTATAGGAATGGGGTTTTGTTCGAGAATTAGTTAAGAAAATAAAGTGTTGTATAAAAAATAGAGACATCATCGCACATGGATCAATATCATTTATTGGTTTGCTCGCCGTATCAAAGAGATGTAACTATGAGTGACCAAGTTAAAGGAAATAGATCTGATCTCGAATTATAGTAAATAAAGCTAAAAGATAAAGGAAATTTAACATTACTTTTAGCCTATCATGACAGCTTTGTAGAACTGATAATGGTTAATTACAAATTATTGGAATACTCAAAAGTTCGCTTCGTTAAGAACTTTTATATCAAAGAGAATCTTATCTTGAAGCCATAAGTGCTTCAGACAACAAAGGCTTAATGTGCTAATTATAATGTTGACTTCATCGACATCAGTAATATTAATTAAAGCATACTCGCTCTTATGGATTTTTCTTTAAATTTTAATAAACAGATTTTTAAAAAGATGGTCCTCCCTCTATTTTTAAATGCTGTAACTTTTTTTATTTGCGTTGATGGTGCAAAACTTATCCTGCTTTTAAGATTATACACATTAATCACTGCTCTTTCATAGTCTGACTAAATTTTTTTTTTTTCGTACGGGCAACTCGATATTTTACCGTTTAGCCTACAACTAGAAATAGTACTTTTATTACTTTTTGTTTTTACCTCGAATGTTATGCTATATTTCGCCGTATGAAATATTTTCGCGTAACTGAAAAGTGGGTTAAGTATTTAACCCACTTTTTCGGTAAGCGTGGGGAATGTTTTTATTTTGTATATTGGAATGTGTTCGTTTATTAATGTTTTATCCAGAATTTTTTTACTTGTATGAGAAATTTACTATCAGCATCAAATATGAATCAAAACTATTATTTTTATTTTTCGGCAGAGTTATGTATATGGAAAAATAAAACACACACACAATTATTGATTATATTAAAACAGAAGTATCCCTATGAGGGCTTAGGAATAATCTAATATTTACGTTTCATCTCCTTTTAAATAGATATAACGAATAATTCGCCACAGTATTTGACATGTGCAATCGTAAACGACAAAAATCGAACAACTTATTCAATTCCTATGATTGATTTATGTCAATAATATCAGTTTTAAAATTTATACGTCTGCTGTTATATACTCCGATAACGCGTGAACTTGAAATTGAGACTTTGATATATCGTTTGTTCAAGTTGGATATCGTCATGGCTAATTCTCTGATTTGTCGTTGCTCGTTAATCATCAGTGCATGACTAAGACGGATATCGACGAATAACCGAGCTTTCGTTACCGTCTCACGCGCGGCTACATGTCTCTCTCCTTCTTATCGTGACATATTTCAATGCCTTTAATGAATAGCTTATAATTAAACGTGATGTGTGATAGAAAACCTTTATTGTAATTTTTTTATTTTTAAAATAGTTAATTTTTTGTCTCTTTTTTAATTAATCAATGTTTCTTTCTCAACGATGTATTTTATTAGCACGACTATGGGTCGTTCAATAATGGTAAGATTTCAGAACGCAAAATACCACAATTGTGAAATTATATAATGAATTCCACAAGTTTCAATCTTCAGTCGGGTGTACTACAAATCCATGTAGTTGAAATTAACACCAAATATTCAAACGAAATGCAATGCATTCCGAACCAAATATTTGTTATAAAGGCTAGATTATTTTTAAGCGAAATATGTTGAATTTGTATTTAAAATGTTCATTTGAGGTGCATACAATGAGCACTGCCTCCGTGCCTGTATCAAACGGATGTATGTATTTGTGTATATACATTGACAGTAACATTTTTCATTTGAAAAGTTACAAATATAAATGTATCGCATGTAATCATCGGGTAAAAGATGAATGACAAAATAACAATGTAAATATATTAATTTAAAATATCGACACCTTATAATATGTAATTTATAAATAAAGATAGATCTCCATAGCAATTTACAGATTGAAAGTAATTTTCAGTTATAATTCTTTTGCTCATTGGAAAAATATCAAATGTGCTTCGTCGAGAGAATCCATCACTTTCGAACCAGTTGACTTTGGAGGAAAAGACCTTAACCGAGATTAAACGAACCCTCTTAGTCTAAAGATTCTCGTTAGAGAAAATACTTGGAAGGAAGAGTAAGCGACAAAAATAGACGTGATGTACCAGGTCAAGCCAACAAATAGAATCGGAAGCAAATAAATTGAGCGGTCTTGTGGTTACCATTGTCTAAAAACCTTTTTTAACATTAAACAAAAATCTTTTATCGTTTGTGTAATTAATCAGTTTCAACGTTACAAACAAAATCTTTTCATTGTCATATTTTTTCATAAAAAATATTAAAGAACCTCGTGCACTCAGGTGCTATAAAAAGTAGGTTAATCATTTTGGCTGGAAATATACTTTAACATTTTTGTTTCAATTTAATGGCATCTACTAGAATAAAACTGGAAAATAACAGTCAACCATTAGTTCATGACAATCAGATGGTCAACCAACACTTGTTTGTTTCAAGCAAAAAAATGACAACTTTTTTAAAGAATGTTACTTAAGAATGTTCTTTTTTTCACTAGTAAATCTTTCACTCAACCCTAAAAAGAAAAGTATGGTTCAGAGAACACCTGAAAGCATTTAGCTCGCGCAACGGAAAAATGATGTCCCAGCGATAACGAGCTCTCGTAGGATTTTTTTGTGAAGAAGCTTCTCCTCTGTCTCGTTATAATCCCTTGAAACCACTTTCCCTCCCATTTGTGCATATTTATCGAATACGTTATACTTAAGTATAAAAATATCAGCATGTCTCGTCATAAATCAAAGGCATTAATCAACTGACCGACAATTAAAACTTTCTACTCGGAAGAATTTATAAACTTTTACAGGGCACGTCATAAACTGTGAGTACTCGATTACCATCGTTAAAGTTAATTTGTCGACTGACCTAATTAAGCTTTTTTTTCTCGCGATAGCTGGAACTGGACGAACAAAAAATTGACGATGAGAGATCGACCTGATGAAACTCGTCGGACAACAAGGAGCACTACGGCAATAAAGGAGATCCAATGGAAGGAATAGATGTAGCTGATGGCTGCTACGTCGTATTATTTGTTCTCGATGTTACGCTGTTGTAAAAATCGATGAGTTTACGAGAAAGGACATTTTTTTGAAGAACCGTTCAACGTTTTGTATTCATCAATTGGTAACTTATTGAATGAAGGATTTTAAGTCAGCGGCTTCGTTAACGATTACTTGAGTACTATTTTATAGATTTGAAAAGTTTGATGTTTTGTTTTACAGTAGTTTTTTTGTGGATAACCTCCTACGTTTATACACCCGATCAAATAAAATTGAAAGAAAAAACAGTTTGCATAGCTCGTCAGGAAGCAGTCCAACAAAGCAATGGATAACGTTTTTCAATTTTCTTGAAGAATGTACCAAAAGTGTACATCAGATTACGGGAGATCCAATATATGTTTCTATCTTTCTTTTGATTTAACATACTATAACAAGGAATAATCAACAAGTCAATTAAACCATAAATTAAATTTATAATTGGAAACTGGCGATGGATATTCTAGACTTGTCACCTTTACAATAGCTCCTCTTCAAAAAACAATAACTATTGTACATTTCAGCACGCTATTTGTCGTAAAACTTAATCGAAACAGTAACTGAAAATGCGGTATACCACGATACAGTAACTGTCGATATTGTAAAAGCGCAGAGCAGAATCATTACCTTAGAACGCGAGACCTAATCTGATCATAAATTAACTCACTTGCGCGCACTCTCTTTCTCTCTCTCTCTCTCTTTCTCTCTCTTTCGTGAGAGAAAGTCCAATACGATGGCTTCGTTAAGTAATAACGATCGCTTTTTAAGACGTGATTGCAACGATGCGATGCCTCGCGTGAGCTTTGGTTTATGCATGGCAGCAAAATTAATTTGCCATGTACACGCACCACACCCAAGCAATTTTCGATGTTACTACATCGCATGGCGCTACGTAATCGAACTGGATGTATTTGACGGGAAATAGACAAACGAGAAATATGCAGTTTATGTATATATTGATAAGCGAGCAATTTTCTCCCGTATTCATTCAAAAAAATTTAATATCTTTTTCTTTAAGTCTATGTATTTAATCAATATCTGTAATAATTGCTTTATTAATTGGTCGCTTTAAAAGCTTTTGCAAAAAAAAAATTGCATTCAAATACGACAATGTATTCCTATCAGTATTAAAATGACGTTCTGTGATAAAAAAAATGTATTTAATATATTGTCCTTTACTCATAATAGGATCATCGATAATAAAAAAGATAAAAGTTAAAATTTGAATGAAAAACTGACAACGGAATATTCATCAACTTACGATATTCATTACAAATTCATAATGCCAACATGATTTCTCGAGATACCATTCAAATAGTTGGAGACTCGCCCGCGGCTAAATGTACCCACCCACTCGTTCGCGCCTTTCTTTTTTCTATAGCGCATGCATAAAACATGAGGATGAGCGAGCAGGTGGCTTTTTGGTGTCCGCCCCTTCGAATTGGCCTTGAGCTCCGTCAGCTGACCCCAAATCGTTGAGAGGGAAACGCTTGTGAAGGTGATGATTTCGAGCAAATTAACAGAAAATGTATTCCATTTTATTGTTGGAAACTCAAAAATTCATCATTAATGGAAGTAATATTTTTCTCTTTGTAAATGCATCGATATTTTGCAGAAAATGAAAAAATTATCACAAGGGTTGTACGCCACCCAAAAACAATACATTTTCAAGTAAGATGTGTTACTTATTCTGGAACTGCAAATGCACTATCGCACCTAATTTTTGCTGCTGAACATTTAATAAATCGCTCAACATGATAACGAGTAGTTACTCTTTACAGCAGCTGCTATAGGGCACACGAAAAGCTTTCCGCGCACGTACCCACTCAAGTTCATAAATCCCCCGAAGGAAGCCCTCGAAACAAACCTGCGTGTAAAATCAGAGCCTCTCCGTACTGCTGTACACCCGTACTGCCACATTTTATCGTTGAACAAAATATCATTTTGATCACGTATGAGTGATAGCTTGTGTAATTTCTTGTTTCCCTTCTTACAGAAAATAACGTTTACAAGATGAAAACTTACACAAAATTATGATAAAAGTTTGGATTTATTATAAAATGAAAATATTTAATTACTTATTTCGATCGAGTAAAATTACATCCTAACAGCCTAATTTTACTATCTCAGAATTGTATAAAATATCAATTTATTATTTGTTTGAGCGGACTGTCAATATTGGAAATGCCTAAACGGAAGATATCAATAACATATAGTTATATTTAGAATTAGAATCAACGCCCCTACATCAAATAGCAATAATCAACGTTCTTTAATAACTCATTTCTCGTTAATTGATTTATTGGAAATTTCATACGAATACCGACGAATGCATATGACAATAATTTCAGTAAAACACTGCAACTTATTACATTTTTATTTTATATTATTAGCTTAAGTGCATATTTATTAGTGTATTAATCTCTTTTTGCTAATTTCATGCTAGTGTTTAATATTTTTTTACTTTGTAGCAGAATGAGTGTTTCTCCGTGTTATATTAATAAATTAAATTGTATAATATTGCTCGAAAATCATTTTAAAATTGTACTATTAAATACAGTCTGGCGATATTTACAATTTCAGGTATAATTTTCTATGTTGCAAATAGAAAGTTTAAAAAGTACAAAGTACATTAAAAATTCAACAACTGGAAATTTGTCATGAAAAATTTTTCCTTAATCAATTCAGTTCAGGCTAAATCTTACTTTATCCCTTAGCCGAGATCACGTAGAATTCCGTAACATTTCAACTTCGTACTTAAAGCTCTACTACATACACAACAAGAGAAAGAGAGAGAGAAAGAGAGAATCAGAGGCGGAAGTATGTGTATCCGAGAGTTTTTGTGTCAGGTCGTGCTTGATGGGGGAACATATGACAGGCGCGTATTTTTGGAGAGACTACGTGCTCAGCGATGTTTTCACGGTCGCCGGTGATTTTCATCGGTTTCCGTCCCGAAAGTAATACGAATTGAAGGATTAGACTCTTTACGTGCTTGTTATACTTTTCTCAGTAACTGCTGTGACACCCCTAGCCTTAAGTTAAATAATTCCACTTTCATCCATAGTATATATACTTAGTCGAACCACTAAATTAAGCGGCGAAAGTCGTTCTAAAAAAAGCTGTGACATTTTTAATGTTACAGTAATTACTCAATTACTTTACAACTTTAACCTTGTAAAAGTTCTGATTTTAATTCCCAAGTGTCAACGCGAATTGAAAGCGCGATAAATGAATAAAGAAGCCAATAACATTTTAATTAAACTGAGAAGCAAAGTAAGCTTTATTCCTAAATATAGAATCTAACCGCTACTTGAAAAAGCAATAATCGTCGACAATAATCAATATCTCCGCTTTCGCGACGACGCTTCTCAAAAATCATTGAAAGTCGACGATAATGAAAGCTCCGGCTTCTTATTATTTTCCATCGATGCCATAACCACGAAAGCATTCTCCCTTCCCTCTCTCACTCTCACGCTCTCTCTCTCTCTCTCTCTCTCTCTCTCTCTCTTTCACCTTCATCCCTCAAAGTATAAAGGAAGCGTCGGTACTCGTTAATAGATCTTGCGCTTACGCGTCTTCCTCCTTTGTGAATAATAATTCACTTGGAAATAATTGAGCTACCCTCGGAAAGACACTCAACTCTACTACGATGCATTTCTCGTATTCCTTTGATTAATGCACTAAAGCAAGCTGCTAATACACGATTCTACAGTGACATTTTGTCGATATATCATAGGATCTCTGAATATTTCTTGATAACATTGAAATAACGTGTATATAGATGCGTTCGCTTTCTATTAGAAATTATTGGGTTTGTAAGAATGACATTTACGATATCTAATCCTTGAAATTGAATAATAAGAATTTAAAGAGTATGATTTGATTACAAAATCAGTCGATTTAATTGAAAATTGTCATTCGCGATAACGGGCACAAAACTACGACTGCCTGGCGATAAGATAAGGACCTTGAATGTACATTGTAAGAGGGCGCGACCGGCAATTTAACAACAATAAAAGGACTAGTATTCTTACGAAGACGAGATATTCAAAGTGAACGAGGCAGTCGAAAAGTGGGTTTGGTTCAAGACGTTAATGAAGGTGATGTGAAAATAATATTTATTCAATAAGAATTATATTTAATGATATAGTACTAACCAAATGATCAGATATTCATTCGACACGTATGGGATCTCATGGAATAATGTCAGACGTTATTTGATCACAGCTATCTTATTCTCGATACGTAGTAGATTCTAATCATGCTATTTTTTTTAATATTTCATATATTCACAAATTCACATAGATACGTTTTCAGTAGTCGTACATTTCCAACGAGATTTTATCACCCATGACTTTAACGGTAGCCCACGACATAGTTTGAGTCGTAATTCATGAAAGTTAGATAAGTTATTAAACGTTTGCAGTAAGTTGTATTGTTAGTATCAAATAGAAAAACAGGAAGTTTGCTAGTTGAACTGTTATTTGTAAATGTTGACAAATAACGCCAGTTAACAATTTTCTTCGTATAAAATTTTCTCAACCTATTAAGGTGAATACCCCAAAGAAAAAGTTTCCTTGGCAGAAGAAAATTTCTCAATCGATACTTACCGAATGACCATACTCGCGAGCTCAGCTAAGTAGTTCGAAAGAAAGAGAAGATCGCCGGCTTGAAAAGACCGGCGTCTACTAAAGTACAACCGCAGAAACGGAAGACGTGACTAATGAAAGACTTGCGAGTAACAGCAAAAGATAGAGAAAAGAGGAAGCACTGTTAAAGCGATCGGCGTTCTAGAGAACAGAAAAAAAAGACTTGGCTGCTACAAGAGAATGACGTAGTGCAACACAAAGGTCGTTCACGTTGAAAGTTGAAAAGGAAAAAATTCTTTGCAAATGGTTCTTTGAATCAAGTGATGGGATAGTTTCATAAAAACTGTATTAATGTTTTTATTAGGATGAAATGTCTAGTGATTGTAAAGATTTAATGAACAATACAGATTAATATGGTCGAATTTAATTATCCCATTTTATAAAATTTGTATAGAAATTATTATTTCCATATCTATTCGAATAGTTAGTTACCAGTTGGTGAAAGTGACTAAATCATGAAAGATAAATAATTAACCAATGAATTACATGGTTTGACTATACCTCGTAATTATGGAAAGGAAAAGATAATGCTCAAAAATCGTATTTCTACTTTCTAAAAGTCGTTGTTTCCAAATATATTTCGTTAGGATTTTTCATTGCTATGCAGGTCTCGCGTGTAAAAACTGAAATCATTTGACCCGCATAGTCTTTACACGCGCAAGTGAGCTGTACGCGTTTATTCGTTTCTTCTGCGTCAAGTATCTTTCATACAAACAAAATGTACATTTATTTCCTTCTAAATGACCAGAAAATGTGAAAGTAATTGTAATTTGTTTTATTATATATAGAAGAAGACCAACAACATTAGTAGAAGTAAATATGTTTTGGAAATTGCTGTTTCTGTGCTGCTTCATCGCATCAACAACAGGTATTTATTTGTAAAATATATTCTTGCACTTTTCAAACTAGTATAACTTAGACCGAATAAATTAATACTCATTTTTTCTCGTATAGCCAGACGCTTACCTCGTCTGGCAGGTGGCAAAGATGCTAAACCGGGACAATTCCCGTACCAAGTAAATCTCTACTATAAGAGCACACTCAACAGTCAATACCCAATTGCTTTTGGCGGTGGAGCTATATTGAACGAGCAATGGATCCTTACAGCTGCTTATAACTGTTACGTAAAGCAAGTAGAAATTGTCGTTAAAGCTGGAAACATACATCTGACTAAACAATCGAAATTTGAACAAGTGTCTAATGTCGTTGCTACTTTTATTCATCCCGAATATCATGAGTGAGTATTCAATAATATGTACTATTTCCTTCAAATATCTAAACGTTAAAGTGAGACGATTGCTTTAAACTTTCAGCTATCTTGGTTATAACGATATTGCCCTGATAAAACTAGAAACGCCACTGACATTCAACGATTTTGTAAAACCAATTGATCTGCCAAAAGCCGACAGTCAACCACATGGTACTGGAGTTCTCACTGGACTCGGAGCGCTGACGCATATGTCGAATCCTATCCTACCTGAAACTCTACAGACTTTAACTCTGCCAATCATTAGTAATGACGAATGTCGTACAATAATTGACACTGCACTGGGAAGTGACTTTTCTAAAGAAATAGACTTTTTCGCTCACGACTATGCATTCTGTACTGGACCCACAGAAACAAATCAAGGCTATTGCTTGGTAAGTAATTGCTTATTGAAGATCAAAGAGATATCTTTCAAATATTTGTACTTCAACATTATTTATTACTAATAGAACGATACTGGCAATCCACTCGTGATTGATGAAAATGGCAAAAAGATCATAGTTGGCGTGGCTACTTTTGGATTGGCTGCTGACTGCACAACACCCAATTTTCCTTCTATTTATACTCGAGTATCCGCGTCTAATGATTGGATCGAAAAAATCATGAGAGAGAATTAGAAGATGTATGTATATATTAGTATTCGATTTATGATTAATATTCATAGATGAATAAAACTTCAGAAATCTATTGCAATAAAAAATTTATTGCTGTGTTTTTGTAATATTTTTAAATTAATCAGCATTATTTTTTAAATCTAATTATACTTTATTTGACAAAATTATTTAATTGTCCGACATCTAAAATAAATTAAAACCTGGAAAAAGTTTGAAAAATTATGTAACTAAAAGTTTTCAAATTGACTTACTATATCCTCTCTTGTATTTGGTAAAAGCTTTCTTAGAAAGAAATTTAAAGGTGCTGACGTGGAGAAAGGAAAAAAGTATCGAACGAGAAAAAAAAAGGAAAAAAGCTTCCCAATCTTGGAAGGAGTCCAGCTATGGAGTTGTTACTTTTTTCTCAATACCATTCATAAACCGACCATTCAAAGCTGAATATCTCCAAGTTTTTTTTTTCACTTAATTCTCGATGCATTACCAATGAAACGTTTAATTTTCAAATACTCTGATAATGTACAGTTTGAGCGTCGATTTTTAAGTATATGACTTCATTATCTGAAATTTGTTTTCCAAAGGAGCAGTTCACCTCGTCGCTTTTCTTACGTTTTTCATCGAAAGAGGAACACGTATCGTTTTTATCACAATACAGTTTTTTTGCAAACTTACAGTTTATAATCATCCCTCATTTCCATGCTAATGCCACTGCACAAAATGCAATAAAAACATACAATATGTAATGCTACAAAAAAAATCACAAATACGGTCAACACTATAGCAAGAGAGATTAGCCACAAAAGTACAAGCTCAACCGAAACATATATCGTCATAAAAGAAAACAACGTTGCCTCGTGACATGGTTAAAAAAATGAATAGAGCATAACAAAAGCCTAAAACGTCGCTATACGGACAATTGAATTTCGAAGCGAAAGAGCAGCAGCAGCAGCAGCAGCAGTGGTAGTGGCCGCTAATCCGCGTAATCCGTACGCTGAGCAATAACGTTGATGCACGTGGTGGCTATGTGGCGCAACAAACTCCCTTTTCCCGTCACCGCAAGCACGCATGCCGGCATGAATTATTTCAGGCGCAACATCTCTGACCTCTCTCTCTCTCTCTCTTTCTCGTCAGCGTGAACTTTGAATCGGCCTCTCTGTCTCAATGCAAATAGAATAAGTTTCTCTTTTTTAGATAGTTCGTAGACGATTATATTGTTATTTATTTAATGCAGATGATACGTGGTGGTTTTGCAGTTTTTCACAAGGTTAATAGACAAAATTTATCAAAGGATTATATCGGATAATCATTTTCTACTAATTTTTGTGGTATAAAAATATTCTTCAAAATTACAAAATCACATAAAACATAAAAAAAATGTTATCGACCGATATACTTACCTTAAATCTTTCAAATTCTCGTATCTCTGAAATGAAGTTCATTAAATACCAACATTGAATAGCTTGGTTCCTGTAATTAGGCCGTGCATTAATTTGGCTAGCTACCTTATTCAAAATCGGATATTATACTAAATGGTGGATTAATTTCTAACGGAATCCTCGACTGCTCTTCACGTATGAATCTCTTCCATACGTACGCTAACGAATGAATTGTTTCGTTAATTAAATGCTTGACACAGTACATAGTAACGATACTAAGTATCATAATTATTTCTTATTTTAATCTGTTACTTTTACTGTACTTGTCATATTCTATCAAAGTTGTGTTAACAGTTCTAACGGAAAATTAATAAAACATTAAAATCACCAGTAGAATAATTTTTTTAAATATGTTAAATTCAGTTCTAAACACATTCCCCTTACATAAACTTGAATCGAAATAATAGCATCGTTTGTAATCTTTTTTTATTAAAAAATCATCGAACAAAAAGTTTCACATTTACGAATAAAAAAAAACTTGCGCGCATTGACCTAAATAATTAAACGCAATCGGCTGGAAGGCGAATCGCCTCGTTAGCAAGGTATATTAAATCGGACCTTGTTGAATTGTAAAAAAAACACCAGTGATACGATCGTCGTTTACACTGTTATTTACTTTTTTCGTTCACGCTCGAGTGCTTTTCCCGTTTAAGCTTCTCTTACCTGTACACTTATTGAGATTTTTTTCTCTTGCAGAAAGTTCTCTAGGAAATCAAACTTTATTATGACTTTGCCTGTGTAATCCATTAGAACTAATGTATATTTTATAAGGGTTTTAATTAATTTTAGCTAATTATTAAAGCAAAAGCTCTTTTGGAAGATCTAATATTTAAAAATTTGTTTCGGCCAAATGTGCGTTGAATAATTCTTCTGTCACAAACCGCTTTGAATACAAGTCAACTTTTTTTTAACGAAATTACTTTTGTGAAAGAAAATTATAGAAGTGCTTATAGGAAACATATAAACGTATAATTAAATATTTTCATTCAACGAGAGTAACGATACTTAAATAAATACGTTAAATTTACAAAATCATACTTCAAATTACATATTCAAAGCAATATTTTTTTAAGTTCCTTTCTAAAAAACCATACATATTCCGATAAAATCGACCGCTGCAACAATACTTTCTTCCTAGTAAAAAGTATAGCAAATATAATCAGTATTCAAGCTCTGAGCAAGTAATTTTATTTTTTACTTGAACGTCCTTTCCTTAACTCACCTGTAAGTCACAAAATCTAGAGCGCGCAGTCAAAACTTTCCTTCCTGTTGGTTATTCTATACTTCGACTTTGTGCCCTGCAGCGTTTCCTCGATTTTAACCCGCATGCCAGATAGGTCATCCTTCCTTCACTGTTTATTCAACGTTTTTTTTCGCCCGTGCGAGCACCTCGATAAAAGAGTCACTTGACACTGCGAATATAGTCGGCTCTCAAAATATTTTTCGAAGATCTAGAACGGTTTTTGTTCGTAATGGAGAATGAAACCAAGGGGTTGTCAGGTATAAGAGTTAGCTCAAAAGTAGGTCAAGAATTTCATTAATCTTTACATTTTTTTCCGCAATTTTATTACGAATTGTTGCTTAAATCTACATTTTAAATTAAGCAATGTATCCAAATGCTTATAACCATTTAATTGTACATTGTGGTTTACTCTTGTTTTTTTGTCGATTACAATTCAGATTTTGCGAAACAAAATAAAAATTAAGCTCGACTGGAATGTGTTGAATTGAAAATACACGAAATTTTGAAATACTTAAGTACTTAACTGAATCACGTATCTCGGATTTTAACAAAAATTGTATAAAAAATTATCTTTTCAAAATAGAAAATATATCGATATGATATTTAGCTTCAAATTTGAAAAAAATTTGTATGATATCACATTATTATTTAAAAGATGGAAATAGTCACTGAAGTTAAGGAGCGAACAAACGTCTTACTCGCGACCATTACAAAGTCAAATGCTTGGATCGAAAGTGACAATAACTCGAGCATCTCACTCCATTGAATTTATATTGTTCGTCGTTGAACGAGAAAACTTTTTCTCCTAACGTCCAATTCACTAGTGATCGAGGACGGTAAATCGAGAGTAGACCTCTCGACATCTCTCGGCTCTCATTAACCGAAGAAGAAGATGAAGAAAGAAAAACGTCCAAAAGAGATGCCATCTTTAGCCTACATACTATGGGAAGGTAGCAGTAGTAAATGCCATCTCTCGTGATAACATCTACTGAAGTATTAGTCGAGGGTATCTTATCCACTAATAGATTTTCCCCACTCCCTACTCTTTATCCCTTTTCGCTGTATTTGCAGTTAGGCCGAACGGATAAGATCCCACGACCCACATAGCGATTAAATCCTCATTATGGCACAGCAACGAGGTTCAGTCACCCTCGAAATCCGTCCTTAATAGCACCACCACTGCTAGGGTCGAGATTATTCGAACTCTCTCTCTCTCTCTCTCGCTCAGGCGGAGACGCCAGATTTTCGCTGAAATTAATACAGGCTTGTTAAGGGATATAGTACTCCATGTTTTGATAGAATGCGATTGTTTCTTATGGAGTGGGTGATCGTTTTATACTACTTAAGAATAAAAGATGCAAAATTGTTATGCTAAATCTCGTTCTGAGTATATTCCACTTACAATTCAGTTACATTAACTGTTTAAAAATTATCCCTCCATAATCATCGAATATTCAAATAAAATTGAATTCAGTTATGTTAAAAATTCACACAAAAAATAAAAATATCAGATTATGATTACAACTGCACGAGTGCATAGTCTATATACGAAGATTACGAAAAATAGAAAAGGCAAAACTGCCTGGGTTGTGGCGCGGGTTAGCTGTTCGAATTTATACGCATATATGCTCGCGCCACTTTACATTTACATAATACAGAGTTGGCTGCGGCCGCGCAAAGCTGCCAAATCGAGAGACTTGGCCTATTGCGCTACAGCTCTTATCCATGTTATGACCGTGTATTTTGTAACTCCCATATGTAAAGATTTTCTTTCTTCTCTTGTTTGATTTTCACGCAGTTACACCGACATGGATTACTGTTACGATGATGTTAATGTTCTCAACGGAATCATCATGATTAAAATTATTAATTTTCGGAACAAGTTATGCTTATTTAAATTTTATGTCATTTTATGATTAGTGATACAGAAATGATGTCATTATTACGTATTACCAAATGTTCAGAAATAATTTAACGTGAAAAATGTATGGTATTTTAATTAAAATTATTACAGGAAGGTTTCGAAAAAACTAAACAATTTCAATTCCATTTTTTTATATCGTAGCAGGTATATTCCACGAATTTTGCAAAATCATCCACCACCGAATATTTGAAAAACAATTCTTGAATAACCTGTATATCCCAACGTCATTAAAAAAAAGTATCATCGACATACCAAAACTTGCGACCAATAAAACATCTTGCCGTAGAAATATTTACGAGTATGTATTCTTTCTCTCTCGCACGCGCATTTACGATAAAGCCACCATTTGACTTTCGGCGCTCCGCAAATTCTTTTTTTTTTTGCCGAGTGCCGATCGACAGGGCAATTCTTCATCCGCGCGAGCGTTAAAAAAAGTGCCGAGCCGATAAAAGAAAGTTAACACACGATGATGTTGCCCCCGTGCACCAAGTCCTTATCTCTTCGTTGGTTGACCTGTCACTTGCACCTGCACTATGCGCTTGACTCTCGTTTTCTCTCGCTGCCTCTTGATTTATTCACACGCTGCTCCGATGAACTTCTCTCTGTCTCCGTGTCTCTCCCTCCCTTCCTCTCTCGTCTTCCCATTTGCATGTTCTGAATTCACTCGAAAAATTAATGCTCTTAGAATGAGATGCAACGAAGTACGAACAACTAAGGTCAAGAATTCTGCAAGTATTCTTAAAACAAAAAATATGCAACAACTTTCATTAGAAAATGTAGAGAACATTGTTTGATTAAAAAGTGAAACATAAAAATAATTACTTCTAAAAAGTATTGAAGAAGTATAAATAAAAAACAAAAGAAGCTTTAATTCGAATGTTATGTTTATTAATTTTATTAGCTATTTACATTATTCATAGCGGATTACACTTTGAATATCATATACTTAGTAATAGACGATTTATTATAAAAACTATGTATAATATAAAATAATAATAAATTACTCAGATATTAATTTAAAATGACTGGTGACCATCACAGAGATCAGAAATTTTAGATAGATAATATTCACTAACTAAATACATGCCAGTGAAACATTTATCCAACTAATTAAGATTTATCGAAAGATGGAGGGCACATCTTGTAGGTACAAACATAATTGGTTCCGAACTCGTCGCATTTACAAATGTTGCAGTTATCTGGACTGAATGTCGATCTAGGAGTGCAAACCTGATCTTTAGAATCACCGTCAAAGGCATCGCACGCCATCATGGTGCAGATTTTGGATAAGCCATCCACGGAACAGGTGCAAGTGTTACATTGTTCCTTGAACTGACTATTTGGCGTACAAACTGGTGCTGAGGTGGAAAAGCCATTGTTATTGACATTGTTTACATTTTATTACCTCTACGACTATTTTTATAAATCAATAGTTTACCTTCAGTAGACTCGACACCGAACTTTGTGGTACCGTTTTTATTCCAGATGTTCATGTCGCAGTACATCATTGTACATACCGTAGCTGAGCCATCCTGTGAGCATAGGCAAGTATTGCAGTAATCCCTGAATGCCTTACGTGGCTCACAAACTTGTTTCCTTGCTGATTTTCTAACGACGACTTTCATACTACCATCCTGGTTCCAGATATCCTTATCACAGTACATTTTAGTGCAAGCATAAGACAAGCCATTGGCATCGCAGGAGCAAGTGTTGCAGTAATTCTTAAAGGACTTGTGAGGTTCACAAACTTGCTTTGGCTGTTCTAGGGGACACATTCGCAAAGTACAAACGGCTTTGGCACCGTCTTGGCTGCAGAGACAACTGTTGCAGTTATCTGGACTGAATGTAGATCCTGGAGTGCAGTACTGACCTAAACAATTCGAAAAATAGTATTTAATTACTAAAATATTCTCATTGATTTGTTACTCTTAAAAATTGAATACACACTGTTCTTCGCCAAGTACCGTGTCTTTCCATAAACCTGAAGACCTAGAGTGCAAGCCGCGGTCATGCCGTTTCTGCTGCAAATGCAGCTGCTGAGATCGTCCAATTGAAATTGGCTACCTGGTTCGCAGTACTTTTCCCCATGCTCTTCCGGGCAAATCATCTTCGTGCAAGCAGCAGACTTGCCGTCCTTAGAGCAGACGCAAGTATTGCAGTTTTGTTGGAACGCAGTGTTTGGCGTGCAGAACAGCTCTTCAGCTGGATCACAGAAAAACCATTAGAGGAAGGTCATGGCTATTTAAAAAAATGTAGCAATGTTATATTTACCTGTTACGACACTAGAGATAAAGATAGCAAATATTAAATATTTCATTATGTTCAACTTGAATAATCACTTCGATACTCTTAAAGTTGAGCTCGTTTTCACTTCGCTGTCAATTTCTAATATGACTATCTGTGCTAGCTCGCAACAACTTAAATAGCCATCGCTTTTGCTTATACTGATAATTATCGAATCTTATCTTATTGACGACGTGCGAGTCCAAGCGAGCCCCCCAGTTGCTCACGTGGACAGCTCACCAATATGTAAAATCATTTGGCTCCACTTGACGACAGTCTTATCTGGTGGCGAGGCAGTAAAAAACAATCGGTGAAGCAAATATTGTTGAAATATTAATTAATCGGTTCAATGATAATTTGTTTTCGAATATCCTAGACATGGAAACTTACTTGAATGATGTATGCTAAATTAAGATTCCTTGCATTATAACTGCACCTCTTACATTCTAGCCTCGTAATTATTTGATATTCTTAACAAGAGCCTGAATTTATATCGTCATACATATATGTATATTAATTTACATCTATACTTCTGAAATAAACTTACATGGAAATAGAATTTGTAAACATTTTAATAATAGCGACATGACTATTGGTATAGACGAATTTTCAAAGTATCTTATTCTCCAATTGAATTATAAGTGGGTTTAAAAACTTAAAATTAAAATGTTTGAATTTTTGGATGTACAGATATTTGAAATTGCTAATTAGTTGTAATTGAATCATACCGTTATCAACTTTATAATTTGTTTATGTTGCATTTTTCATCACAACTCAATTTTTTTTTCAACAAGTTTTGTATACTTAGAATTATATTTAACCGAGAATAAAAAATGAACCTATACAAACACCTCACTATTTACAACATTAATTCACGAAATGGAGCATTCATTTGCAATTCCAAAGCTATGATAACTCGGATTGAAAAATATATATTTAACGTTTTCAAACTAGTTCTATTAAGGATTCGGTCTTCTAAAGTATAATTTCATACATTTGGTTGGGAATTTAATTTTTCCCACTTTTCTAGTCACACTATATGGAAAAAATATTGTGTGCTTGCAATTACTCGAGCCGGTTCTTCTGATAAATGTCATTTCATAAGATACTGAGCATTGATTATTCCACCTTGACTTTATACCGCTATCTATTTGTCTCGAACATTGTAAAACTCACTCATTTTATCTTGTTCACATAATAGATTCTTATCGATCATGAGCAAATTAAAAAGCAAATTACTAACAACTTTCCACTAACAGTAGAAATGTACATGAAACTGATATGTTAAACAGATATTACTTAAATTTTTTATCGTAAAACGATCACATCCAAATTGAATACAACTATGTATAGCTTGCATTCTTACATATTCATATTGTCTGTTCTCAACCTACAGTGAAGACATCTTAAAATAAAAATATAAATAGATGTAAACTGTCATAGTTTTGAGAAAAATTTTATATACATTTTATATACTTTGTTCCAAATATGTATCTGGTTGTTTTTTAAATTCTCAGATGAAATTACAAAATATAAGTGTTACCTATACTTTTCAAAAACATGTGGGCATTTTGTAAAATTCCTCGATTTGTACTTTTTATAATAAATTATAAATTTGGTATTAAACATATCTAACTAATTATTCATCACTTGGCTTGAGGATTTTCAAACCGTAAATATTACGTTGAATAACATTCATAAATAATTATTTAATTGTTAAATATTATAAAGTATATTAAAAATAATTAAAATACTATGCAATGCAAATTTTATGAAATAATAATTGCTTTAAATAAGAAACGAAGATTTTAATAAAATGATTCATATCGACAAAAACTGTTATTTTAAGTAAATTAGATTTATTAAAAGAGCAACGATGTCTACCACATTGGTTACAATCACAACAGAAATAAATATTGGATATTTATAACGTTGAGTCATTATTGGATATTATGATGATTTTTTATAATTCATTATTAAAAATAATAATATTGCATGATATTATTTTTCTGGATCACAACTCTTTCTATAATCATAATTTTACTGTACTACTTCAATTGTACCACATCGAGAAAGAACTACATATAATTAAGTATTTTATAAATTAGTTTTTTCTTTTATGCAAATGATTTGTAAGATATACTTCAAATAATCTTTATTGGTTTCGGATTAGAAAAAACTCGAATATAAATAATTTCAGCAATGAGTATTATTTGAAATTGATATTTATTAATTAGTCGTCTACCCTAATAGTTACATAATAGTAATAGCGATATAACTTTGTTTAAATACAATTTTATACCACTACTTAACAACACTTGTATCATTCATCCGCTTTATACATACAATCATACAGTTACACAAATAAATAATATACAACATTGTTAATAAATTACTATCGAGATCAGACTTTTTAGACAAATAATATGAAATTAGAATTTAAAAGAATATTAAACTATTTAAGTATGTTCTGTGCCATGAAAATAAAGAAACCGTTTCATCCATCTTTGGTCTTTACCAATCTCTATGCATTGGTTGTATTCACTGTATTGGATACACTGATAGGTTACAGTGAAGCAAAACTCAGAAAATCTGGATACCTACGATCTCAATTTTCTGCGTTTACAAATGTTTCGGATGATTTGAAAGATTGGGTCATTGGAGGACACATCTTGTAAGTGCAAACGTAATCAGTTCCAAACTCGTCGCATTTACAGATGTTACAGTTGTCTGGACTGAATGTAGATCTAGGAGTGCAAACCTCGCCTTTAGGTTCACCGTCAAAGGCATCACAAGACATCATGGTGCAAGATTTTAACAAGCCATCCACAGAGCAGAAACAAGTATTACATTGCTCTTTGAATTGACTATTTGGCGTGCAAATTGGAGCTATAATTATAAAAACTGTCATCATTTGCATACTTTGCATTTAATTAATTCCTCATTTATGTATCGAGATCGATATCTCACCTTTAGCATTTTCAGCACTGATCTTAGTAGTACCGTCTTTGTTCCAGATGTCTTTGTCACACCACATTCTTGTGCACATGGCTGACAAACCGTCATCCGAGCATCTACAGGTGTTGCAGTATTCCTTGAATATCTTACGTGACTCACAAATTTTGTTCCTTGCTGATTTTCCAACGGCGACTTTCATGCTACCGTCTTCGTTCCAGATGTTCTTGTCACAGTACTTTCTAGTACACGAGTATGATGAGCCATTACCATCGCAGAAGCAAGTGTTGCAATAGCTCTTAAAGTGCTTGTGAGGTTCACAAACTTGCTTTGGCTGTTCTAGGGGACACATTCGCAAAGTACAAACGGCTTTGGCACCGTCTTGGCTGCAGAGGCAACTGTTGCAGTTATCTGGACTGAATGTAGATCCTGGAGTGCAGTACTGACCTATACAATTTAAAAAATAGTATTTAATTACTAAAATATTCCCATTGATTTGTTACTCTTAAAAATTGAATACACACTGTTCTTCGCCAAGTACCGTGTCTTTCCATAAACTTGAAGACCTAGAGTGCAAGCCGCGGTCATGCCGTTTCTGCTGCAAATGCAGCTGCTGAGATCGTCCAATTGAAATTGGCTACCTGGTTCGCAGTACTTTTCCCCATGCTCTTCCGGACAAATCATGTTCGTGCAAGCAGCAGACTTGCCGTCCTTAGAGCAGACGCAAGTATTGCAGTTTTGTTGGAACGCAGTGTTTGGCGTGCAGAACAGCTCTTCAGCTGGATCACAGAAAAACCATTAGAGGAAGGTCATGGCTATTTAAAAAATGTAGCAATGTTATATTTACCTGTTACGGCACTGATAATGAAAAGAGTAAAGATAGTATACTTCATTTTGATCAATAAACCTAATTGCTTGGCTTCTCGATGATCAATTTGAATAATCCTTTCGTTCCTCTTAAAGTTGAGTTGGTTTTCACTTTGCAGTGAGTTCGTAGAATGACCAGTTGTGTTAGCCGCAGCAGGTTAAATACATAAATTGACCGTCTACGTCAGTATTGATTAGTTCTTATCATATTGACAATATGCAACCGAAACGAGCCCCTCGGTTGCACACGTGCACATCTTGTCAATATGAAAAATCATCCGTATACACTTGACAACAGTCTTATCAGATAGCAATCTACTAAGTAACAATCAGGTCATAAAATATTCCAAATTATTGACATGTTCGTTTAAAGACTTATTATTTTCGATCGAACGAGAAATTACGTGACAAACTACGTGACACGTTGAATCATTCTTTGTTAAGTATTAAAATTTGATAATTATTCACGAGCTTTATTACATTCATAAAAAGCCGCTTGAGACTTGATTACTTTTCTCAATGATTAAAACCAACAGATTGTCCATAAAGTACAGCAATCTGGATGACTATGTAAATGTAAAACGATACTCCTAATATTCTATTCAATCAGTGAATAACATCGAAGCTCGAAATCGCTTTGACAAAGTGTCCGGAAGCAGTTTTCGACAACGCCTCGCAAGCTAGTTTAATTAAGAATGTACGAGCTATTTGGCCAAGTTCTCCATGCAACAATGTTGTCCGGGCTCCCGTGTAGAGTAAAGCTCTGTAGTCACGTGCATCCACGCCTGAAAACGAGGATGTCTGCGATCAGATAGTCGGTCGAGAGGAACTTTGGCGCTGCTTAAATGCACGTCCTCTCTAGCTCTCAGTCGAGAATAGTTCCTTCGCGCCATCGACGTCGCTGCCGATGATGAGATTTGGCTTTTTATTCGATTGGATTTACCTTGGTAACGAGGGAAACTTGAAATACTTGGATTTGCATTTTCAGTTTCTTGTAATATTATATGATATTTGAAAAAATCGAGTGGTCTCTCTAGTATACCACTTGTTTATTACATCGTCGATATCACTCAATTAATAATCAATGAAGAAAACATTATGTCAATCTGTCAGTTTTTATCTAAACTTTCCATAATTATTGACGATTATATCATTTAACCGTCGAGTGTCGAGTTCAAGTGGACCTGTGCTGATAATTACAATAAACAAGATTTTTGCAAAAATTACGCGACTACCGTAAACACCTTATCTTTGATCACTTCCATTGCTGATAACGTGCACTAAAAACCTGAACAACGAAGCACTACATTTCGCCTTGACAAAAAACTTAACAATTTGAAAGATAGAGAAGCACCTGCGAAAATTTTAATTATATTATTGACAAAAAGTATTACGTAATCGTTCGAAAAATGAATTTTGTAGTAAGCTGTGTTCTCGTTTTTTCTTTTCAAATTCGAATTCGTAAATTTCATTGCATTTGTAACAGTTCAAATCTACTCGTTTGAAATGAATCACGCACGAATTAATTATCCAATTCATTTCAATCTCGTCCACTCGACTTGAAACGCCGGATTTCGCTAACTGCATCGAGACTCGAGAGTTTTACGATGGGACCGAAGTTGAAAAGGGCTGACGGTTTATGACTACGACATAAAGGCACCGGATTTCGACGCACTTAAAGGCTTCTTTATGAGTCCATGTACTCGAAATGCAAAATAGTATGGAAAGGGTGCATGAAATTTGATTTGTTGATTTCATTAGAATGACGTCCTATTTCATGTTGAATGACTATATCGTGACATTTGTAAATTGACAAATCAGTGCAAATGTTATGCCCCTTGATTATGTGACCTTGTTACGTACAAGAAACCTGTGTGCAAGATTATAGTGAAATCTTATAGAAAAATAAAGTAGCACTTTGAATAATTCAAACAAGTTATTGAATTTTTTAATTACGCTACTAACGTTACTGAAAACCGAGGAAAATGAATATAAATGTTATCTTGAAGTTTTGTAGATAACGGTTGGCTAGTTTCACTGCCAGGATCAAAGCTGCTGCAATAAATCATCGGTCACCCCTTACTTTCGTAATAATCTTGAATGAAATCATTAAATATATATATACAGAGAATAAACCTGTCGATAACGATTTTCATTACCTGGATTATTGTCCGAATATCAATTATTCTATTATATTCTAATTTCATAAAATTTGATATGAATTATAGCAAAGTACTCAAGATAGAACTAATCAAGCTACTCTTCGAAATCTTTTAAAATAAAATTAACGAGCATTTCTACCGTACACTGGTGATAGATAATCAATTAGTACTTTTTTTATCTCAATTATCGAAATATTTTTCCGATGCTTTACGAATCAATAATATCTTTCTACTCACCGTCTTCTCATCTAATAAATGTTCTTTGATTTTCTAATACCAAGTCCTTAGCGATATAACAATCACGTCATTCTTAATATTATATGATTACAAATATTTTATGATAAAGAAAGCAATGACATCAATTTAGATTTCGTCGACACGCTAACACTTTAATTTTTGTAGAACAACTATAATCGCTTGTTACGTACACAAATAATAGAGTATGATATTTAAATGTATGGTAATGCAATAAAAATCTATTTATTTAGAATCGTTATACGAGCTCGCAATTGATATGTCGATCGATACCGAATTGAATGTAATGTAGACTAAGCCCCTTATTCAAGTCTTACATAAAAGATCCAACTTCGTTAAGATATTATAGGGACGACGGTTGAATTTGGAGAAGCCCTTTAATGTAAACTGGTAAGTGGAAGATTCTTCTTTCTCCTTTAAAAAATAGTCAAATGTAGGTTAATTAACATTGCATACTCTCAGGTAACTCGCTAAATTATAATAAATTATTAAAATTTTTGGATATTATACATAATATAAATATATTATTCGGGGCTTATCACAAAAAAATATTAAAAAATAACAATCTCGAAAACACTCAATCTTCCTACGCATCGATACTTGGTGTACGTGCTGCCATTACCGAGCGCTCAATTAAATCAATCAATTATAAGTAATGTATGATATCGTAAATTTGTCTTGCAATAACATGTTTTCCGAAAAATTTTCAAGCACATAAATACATTATTTAGGTTGTTTTAAAATAGGATATGACAATTTCCTAATTAAAACAATCAATGCAACCAAATACGTTTTAGAAATTGAGTTAAAAAATTTATTTCAACCCAAATAATTGACAATGCTTTCCTTTGAGATTCGGTTGGTCGAAAATATTAGGCCGAAATTCAAATAAATAATAAGGCCCCGTATGCGCATTTTAATACTATTAACAGACAAAAAGACTCTTTCTCGAACTTTCTTGAATATCTATATCGAACCAATATAAGACAAATGATATAATCTCTGAATGATTTACTCGAACAAATCACGATGATGTTATCAACCTCAGAATAATTGAAAACAGCTTGAGCTCTTATCGATTGAGCTCAGTTTCTTTTTTTAGGCATCTGATGTTCAAGTACCAGATTGCGATGCGACAAACTTAAACGGTTCCCACCACTCACCCTTCTACTTCCTCGCACGCGCGATACTTCAAAAAGCTGTCGTCACAATCGTCTTGATCGCTTCCGCGGTCACAGATAAGAAGTTATTTTCTAAATATAACGTTTTTCTATTATAAATGATTACAATTTAATCAGAACTTTAAAAATGATTCATCAATATTAACGATAAGCGTATGCAGCCCTCTTACATTTTTCACGATGAGCTGTGTTCATCATCTATCATTTTCTCGACGATAACAATCTGTTTGCTTATACGGAAATCACGTATTCAACAGAACATTTTAATAGCATGAAATCATTTTTACATTTCAACAAAGTACCTTCAACTCGGACAATCGTAACACTTGTCTATGTAACTAAAATGGAATATTGGCAAATTGTACTGTGATCGATTGATCTGATAAACTCAAAATACCAACATGCAAGTGAATGCTTCTATCAAATATTGAAATGTAATTGCAATAATAACGACGTGCCAAACACAATTAAAGAAGCAACGCACAAGATCTTTATTAGACATTGTCTTGTACTAGTTGTATTTATTTTTGTAGGATACTGATACGTTTAGAATAATCGCTTATTACTATGAATATATCTTTTACGTTACTTAATGTATTTATTATTATTCAGTAGATTAATCTGTAAATAATACTACTCTATAAAATACTTAATTTCCTATAAATGATTATATAGAGTCATATCGTATTGACAAGCCGCTAACGCATAATCATCGGCCATTTGACCCATATTTGTATCGGTTATACAATGTACATATTTAACGAATTTCCTGAAACCGCGCGATAATTGTGCAGTTTTTAAGAATCTCAAAATATTTCAAATAATATCAGAATCCAATATCAGAGCTGTACAAGTACTCGACAACAATTGATTAGACTCTGCAATACCGATTTCAAGAATGTTGGCCTACATTTATGTTTCACCTTGAATAATGTAGACGACACCTTAATTACTACATTACTGCAACATATTGGTATAAGTAACGTATACCAACAATAACTTTAGTCATAGTTTTTAAGCGAACGAACTGATCTAAGTTAATAATAATCGAATGAAATACCAATATTGGTGTGTTCTAATTCACTCTAATTTACCAAAGTGACGACTGTTAGAGGATACGAGTTAGGTGAATGTTACAGGAGTTTACATGTATTGGAAGGTACCTAATAATCTATGAATACAATTCATTCAATATCTAGTTTGGTAAATTAAACATTTCAGTATGTATGTGTGCGTGTGTATGTGTGCACATATCTTTGCCGAATCAATACAATTTTCGTGTGTTTTCAGTATGATAAAAACATTAGTTATCATTCCGTTACAGATTTTTCTTATGTCAGTTTATTACGATAAAGTATTCGAAGACTACAAGAAGCATACAAGAAAGTGAAATAGTACTTTACATGAATCAGTGGAAGATATTTTAAATACAAATAAACATAGTAATTGGTTTGAGAAAAAATGACACAATGACATATAAATAAAACACGGAATTCCCCAGTTCCTAGAAAAAACTACAATAGTAGTGATTTTAAGAGTAGACGGTATAGTATTACGCCATGGCTGTATCGTATGTGATCTATTGAATGCGTAAACGTGATGAAAAAACCCGCGCTCATACATATAGTTTCTCAATTCGTCTCTCGAACGACATTTGACACAAGTTTCGCGTCAACTTGTTCCATTCGAACTCGCAACTTTTTGCTTGACGCTTTCTAAGCAAAAAAAACCAAAGAACCAATGTGAAATTGTGATTCCCACGAATATTTGATAAATTTTGTCTATCGCGGAATCCAGTTTTGTTTGCATTAAGCAAAGAGAACTATCTGTAATACGTATGAGGATCAACTACACAAAAATATTCCGCTATTATAATTGTGTGAAATTTATCAGAGCGTAATTCGTTCGTAGTATAATGACGCAGAATGCTCTCGTAACTTACGATGACCTTTGACCGCGACGTCTCATTTCTAACGTAAATACGTATCCCTCATAATTAGTTAATATGAGCAATCGTTTGAAGATACGTGACTTATCGCACATTCACAAAAATAAAGTATTTGTACAGCGGCGCGGGTTAACTCAAAAAGAAAATTATTAATACTAAGTCAATAGATGTGTCGCCATGAAACAATGACGAGATACATTAGATGTAATTGTCGAGTACTTTGCATGTAATCTCAAGTAGCCCACAGTGACGAGACTTTGTCTTTTCACTCCACTTCTGGAAGCTACGAGAGACTACATGTACGTACTCACACGCAATCCGATCGTGCGACTGATAATCGATCCAGTAAAGATTTTGCGTGGCGCCTATCACGCTAATGATGCACACGTTGCAACACTCGTACACGATGTAGATATGAATATCTGATATTGTCTCGCTTATGCATCATTGTCAAATTGAACGATTTTCGTAATCGTAGATTTATGCAAACCTGACATTAAATTTTCTACAAGTTGCAAAAGTTTCCAACGATAATTATAATATCAAGATTTTACCATATCTGTCTCGTACATAAGATACAAGAGGTAAAAAAACATATTTATTACTATGATATGAACTTGATGAATTATTTACTGATTACAAGTAATAAACAGATATTAATCAATTAGATATATGTTATAAAATTATATGTGATAATATAAATTAGACAATATCTCCCAGATCTCAGATAAAATGTCTGGCAAAAGTGCATCTTATAAACTTTTACAAGAGATACCTTGCGTATAATCGGATTGTATCATTGGCAAGATATCGTGCACAAATAAAGATAAATTAATTTCGAGAGCTTTGTATGCTAAGTGTTGATCGTTAAGTATTTTTTTAAAGGGTACTTACAAAGTTTTACATAACCGAAGCAATACCTTATCTGATAGATCTTAGATTCGTTATACATTTTTATTGAGTTAGGCAAAATTTTTTCCACAAGATTTGGATAAAGACGTCGTATTAATCTGAAAGTATCTTGGATAATTATTATCCATAATCGTATTGACGTATTCAAAGTATTCCAAGGTATTTTACGTGTAGTTACATGAATAACTATTTATGACACATCCAATTAATCTTTCGATGAATTTTCATACCCACGGTTATCAAATTGTATCACGTGAGCAATTATTGTCAGTTGACGACTATTGTAAATCGTTCGTTAAATATTTATAAAATTCATAATTCGCACTCAATCAATTCTGAGAAATTAACTCTTTGATAGAAAAAAGTGATGTTTATGTTGCCAAGTATCATGACCTTCTCATATTTATGAAAATGATTTTGTGATATATTTGTATCAAATTTAATTTGATTTCACGAATTCTAATCTTTTGCCAGATTAGAATTCGCGACAATAGAGATAATTTAAAATTCCATAAATTAAACAAGTGTATTATGAAAAACTAGTGATATCTGCTGTGGAAATCCTACTAATATTGTAAAATTGATAAGAAACACTGCTAACAAGAACTTTGCATAAAAATTTTGGTAAGACTCGATGAAAGAGTTTGAAAACAACCGACAGTTTACAATGATCTTCTCAGAGATGCGATTCGAACGATACTCAAATTGCACGTTAGCGAGCCTAATCGCTTGGCACTTTGTAAAATACTATTAACAACAAGGACGATCGAAATATAGAAAGTTTTGCATAATAGTATTAGTTTGAAAATAATGTCTCTTGTAATGCATCAAACTGGTCTAATAATAATTTCAACGTTAGTTTTCTCTGATTATATCTCGATGTATCCAAAACATGTAATACATCATCTATTTTTCTAGAAATCCTCGTTAGCGATGGGATTTCCCGCATGGAAACCCATACGGGATTCCCACATGTGAAAACAATCTTGAAATGATGAAAATCCCAATGGGACTTTTTAGCGTAGCCGTAACGCAATAACTCGCGCGGTCGCGTGTGTCAACATTATTCCGTTGTGGCCTACTCCCACTCCACAGACACTGGCCGTGAAAATGTGACGTTTCATCACGAGTATCTTCGGTATTTTTCGATATCCCCCTCTTTATTCGCGTGTGACGTACAAGTCTCAAGTGTGTGCGTGCGACCGGCAAGATCGCCGCGTATATTTAAACGAACCGTCTTAGATTTGAGTCATTCTAAGATTGTCTCGCAGAGTAGTGACAAGACGAATTCAAGAAAAACAAAAACATATTCTTTCAAAAATGAAGCCACTATTTGTTCTTCTAGTGACTGTCGCTGCTGTTACCGGTAGTTATACTTTCCATTTTTTTCAATAGTATTTATTTTGTAATATAAACTTTGAAATTGATAAAGACTCTTGTAAGTATTATTAGGCAAGTAACCAATATTTTGTGTGATTCTAGCGGAAGAGCTAATGTGCACTCCACTGGTCAACTTTAAAATGGATTGCAACTCGTGTGTTTGCTCGGAAGATGGTAAGTCAGCTGCGTGTACTGACATGGCCTGTCCCAACATGGAGCAACGAACTGGTAAGTTCTCGTTAACATTTTGATCGGTGCTAATAATTTTTAGTCCAGTGGAGTCGTGTTAAAAATCACGTATATTTGTGCTGTTTCCAGAATCAAAACAAGTCTGCACACCAAGGTCACAATTCAAAAAATACTGCAACCATTGCTTCTGTGATGCAAACGGTATGGCATACGCATGTACGAAAATGGCTTGCGATCCTTCCATCTGGAATAAGGATGGTAGCATGAAGTTCGATCCTCAAGTTCAAGATAGTTCAGGTAAATTCCTGTTAAAATACAAGTGTGTCTATCATATTTTCTATATTATCTATATCTAACGTGAATTTGATTGTTATAGCATCTAGAAAAGTCTGCAAACCAAGCTCGCAATTTAAAGAATATTGCAACTCATGCGTTTGTGACGCAGATGGTCTATCATACACGTGCACCAAAATGGAGTGTGACCCGGAGATTTGGAACGAAGACGGTACTGTAAAAATCGAACTGCCGGAGAAACCGAAAGTTGAGGAGCCCAAGATAGTCTGTAAACCAGGCACACAATTCAAACAATACTGTAACACGTGCAACTGTGGAGCTAACGGATTTGCCATTGGTTGCACAAGAATGTTCTGTGACAAAAGAATCTGGAACGAGGATGGAAGTTTAAAGATCGCCACCAGAAGTGCCCCCGTCAAAGAATCAGGTATTTTGACAAATTTTATAACCGATCTTACTGAACGATTTTTTTTTTACTTTGGTCTTAATGTTTCAAATATTTATTATGTAGTGTACGATAAACAATGCGAGGCTGGCAAACCTTTCAAATACTACTGCAATACCTGCTTTTGCAATTCTAATGGTGTTGTATCTGGTTGTACTAAAATGTACTGTAGTAAGGATCTATGGAACGAAGACGGCACTCTCAAGATTGGGAAAAATGGTAATTTTTCAGTTACAAATTTTACACGGAAATGTTTGCTAAGTAAACATAAAACTAATACAAGGACAACATTTCTTTATGTTACAGACCAAACGTGTGAACCAGGAAAAGCATATAGCCCAGATGGTTGCAACACCTGTATCTGCAACGAAGATGGTACCCGATCGCTTTGTACTCTCAAGGCTTGTATATCAAATTTGATTGAAACTCGTACCAACAAAGATACCGAAAAATGGGGTCCACTATATCGACAAGGAGATAATTGTACTCCCGGCGAAACTTTTTATAGCCAATGTAACCAATGTGTTTGTGCAAACAGTGGTAAAAATGCATTTTGTACACTCGAAAGGTGTGCTTTCTAATGATGTGTCATTATTTAGTTGATCAAAGAAGAAGATTACGTCACCAGTGGAAATTCGTCGTTTTGCAACATATTATGACGGATAAAACTAATTATTGATGCATTTTACGTATCAAGTATGATCGGTATTGTTGAATGCTTAATTAGCGCGATAGAATTTTGTATGGAGATGTATGCTTGAGTTTGTAATTTATTACTAATATAAGTATTTGTACTTACCAAAAATGAAATAAATTATTTATTAAATATCTAAAAATACATGTTCTTTACTTTTACTTACAACCATCCCTTCAACGAATATTTTTAAATAGTATTAATATCATATAAATTAATTCAAAGACACTCTTTTTATTTGAATAAATAAAATAAATAATAGTTATCACAACAGAGTATGATTCTGAAATTAACAATAAAAATTAACCGTGTCATAGAGATGATTCCATCAAATAATACTTGCAGATTCCTTTATTTAAAGTTTATGGTTGTACACGTGAAAGCGCTAAAATGTTATCTGCCTTAAATACTACGACCGACGATCCGTGATGAATCTACAGAAAGGTGACTTCGAAGGTGATGCATTAAACTCCAATTTCAAATTTGATTTGCAAATTTATCGTAAGTGGCTTGACGTTGAGAAAGAAAATCCATTGAATTCATTTCTACAATAAACGGTCTTTCATTACTTTCAACATTTCTTAAAATTATTTTAAGACAGTACATTATCGGAATAATTTTGATCCCTAAAACAACATTGTGCAGTAAACAATGGTCAAATTCAACGATCCAAAGCATCGTAATGTTTGAGTAATAAATTGAGAATAAGTTTGGTAAAATAGAACGTATATGATTTTTATCAAAAAGAAAACATCGCTAACAGTTTCGTCAGCTTTCCAGAGACTGCTGCTTTTGCTGATTGTCAAAATAGCATAAACAAGCTTATTGTGTAGGAACTTTTTTGTATGTCGGTAGTCTTATCTCCCGTGCATGAATCATTTCACATACTTGCTATATACTCATACGATATTTTTCGGCAAGGATTACATTTGTTTACCTCATTTGCTCTCTATGTATCTCTAAAGAAACTCATTATCAAAGTAGATTCTTAAAAAAAAGGATTGTACGAATTTAAAAAAATATTTAATTACACATTTGAAGCGTGTCTTTATCATTATCCTGTAATTATATACTTTGGACTTTTTTAAACGGAAGTGCATAACTTTTGTAACTTTTGCTAATTAAATCATTAGCCAAACAGCTATATCCTTATCAGTATACTTATTTCACGAAAATGCTTTACGCGTTCAGAATAAATTAACAACAACAAACATTTTAATACACATTCATTATTTTACAAGAATGGTAGCACAGGGCAACAATATTTAACGAAAGATCACACCCAAAAACCAGACCTCACTAGCTAAAAGGTTTTTCGTATGCATATATCATGGAGCTTATATCATGGAGCTAAACATTTATTTCCTAAAAACGATTTGTCAATTGTAATAACATATATCAGCAAAAACTTTCAACAAATGAGCTTTTTCGAAGTCTTCGAAGATGAAATAGACAGTGTATGTTTATATTTTAAACATGAAATATAACTAAAACGGAAGTTTCTCAGCGCCCCACCATGACGTCCCATATACGTAACTAGTCGAAACCTACAAGTTTGTGGCGTTCACAATTTCAAGCAGATAGAGTCAGGCGAAGTAATTCGGAGCGTTTGCAGCTTGATTCACTGGGATAGATGAGAAAATGAAGTCATTATTTATTATTTTATTAATAATTACCTTAGTCACAGGTACAGTTTATTCAATTGTTCAATATTTTTATATCGTTCGTAAACAACAATTCTGTTACCTATAACACATGGTATATGAAACAAAGTTGTCAAGGCTAAGTTTTTAATAGATTAATTTTCAATTATGTAGCGGAAAGTTTCAATTGTGAGCCAAATTCTAGTTACGAAGATGATTGCAATACGTGCACGTGTACACCGGATGGTGAAAGAGCGTTCTGTACTCAAATGCTATGTTACAATGATGGTAAGTGTTTAATAAATATGAATGCAAATCTATATTTGACGGTAGAAATAATAGCAATTCGACTATGATTGTTTTAGTGGTTTCTACGACACCAGAATTCGATCAGGATCAACTGACCGATAACGATTTTCCACAATGGTAGCACTATACAAGTATATCATTAAAATAATGTCAATGGCGTTCTGCTCTAACGTAAATGATAACAAAATTACAAAAATGTGTATGCAAATATCATCTATAAATCTATTTTATAAAAATTGTATATAATATTTTTGTAAATCCTAAAGTATTTTATCAAATACAGCAATTTTAATAAATAGTTTGTAAAAAATAAATAAAAGTATTTGTAACCCTATTATTCTGCTAACAACTCTTATTAAGAGTAGTTATATAATAATAATTACTCGCACCATCGTAGCATCAATTTTTAATGACCCTACGTGAATAATTAGTCTGAATATATTTCTAAATAAAAGAAATTGATTGTTTTTATCGGAAAAGGAAACGGAAATATATTTTGTAAAGAAATACGTGTCAATAAGATAGTGAAGAGCGATAATTTATTCAATTATGTCGCTTCCCGGAAGAAATAGATCATATTCTTAATTACTATTTTTTATTTATTAAAAAATGTACTCTCACACTGCAACATTTTCAGATGTTATCAGATTTAAGTACTAATGAGTATCTATATTCCAAAGTAACTTCTTTACACGTTTTCAATTTGTTTGGTAACGGATAATTTGCTACCCGTTTTATTTTCAGGAAGTAGTCATTCGAACGACCAATATCATTGATGATAATTGAGAAAAAACCAAAATCATTGAAAAGTTACTTCTCCTCAAATAATCCTTAGTTGATATACATAGTTCGCTGCGAACGTATGAAGACAATCTTGATACATTTTTCAGCAGCTTATGCAATGCTTGCTTAGGGATTTTCTTAAGCTGAGAAAATCCCGTAATAGTATTTCAAAATTATGAGCCGCTGTAACACGAAAACTTATTAAGCATTCTGTCAACATATCTTTTGCTTTTCAGTTATTGTAATCAAAAGAGGGGCTCACTCGCTAACTCATCTACGTAAAACTTGGGAATTTTTTAGCTTCCCACCATCGCTCTCGTGACGTATATGAAATCGACGTATATTTAAACGGGCCACGGGCTACTCTTGTCATTCGAAACAGTTTGTGCCTCTGAAGCACATAAGCGAGACCACCAAAGCAATTCATCATGAAGTCATTGTTTATCGTTTTCTTGGCAGTTGCCGCTAGAGGTGAGTCACCATTACTAATTTTCAATATATTTTGGTCAAATTGGCATATACCGCAACATATCACAAGTTGCATTTAACAAAAATTGTTCTCATGGATATTTGTAACTATTTATTTAGGTACTTCTGCGGCAATTCACCGTCGGTGTGAACCGAATACTGTCTTCAATGATTATTGCAACACCTGCACATGCGGTCCTGACGGAAGACTTGCGGCCTGCACTTACAGGTACTGCGACCCAACTATCTGGAACAAAGATGGAACTGTCAAATCCGAAATCGCCGAGCAATCGAACTCCGAGCAAATTTGCGAACCGCATTCTACGTATAAAGATTACTGTAACACGTGCAGATGTTCAACTGACGGCAAAAATGCTGCCTGCACTCTGATGGCTTGCGATAAGAGTGTTTGGAACAAAGACGGGACTAAAAAATCTAAACAAACTTGCAAGCCTCATACCACGTTTAACGATTACTGTAACACCTGCATATGCGGAGCCGATGGTACAGTTAGAGGATGCACTTATATGGCTTGTGATCCTAGTGTATGGAATAAGGATGGAACTCTCAAAATTAGATCCAACGGAGTATTGGAAATTGAAGAATCTCAGCAAATTTGCCAGCCCCACACTACGTACAAAGATTATTGCAACACGTGTAGATGTTCGGCTGACGGCAAAAATGCTGCCTGCACTTTAATGGCCTGTGATCATAGAATATGGAATAAGGACGGTACTTTGAAAATTGCAAGAAATTCTTTTGTAGCCGAAGAATCCCAGTAAAATAAACCACCGTTACCTCTTGTTCAACAATGCCACTTTTTGTACTTAACACATATTCAATAAACTGCTTTATATAAATAAGACGCAATTAGTTATATTTTTTTCATTCTCGCTCCAAAAATAAAACTTGAATCTTTCTATGTGTACAATGTACTTTATTCTAACTCGTCACTAAAGTAAATAGCTCATAACGTTCTTTATCTTTCAAAAGATTGCTTCGCAAGAAACAGATATTTTACTATTATTAGATTGATGTAAATACTCGAACAATACCGAATGAATTAATTCTGAAGAAAAAATATAAAAATGACATGTGAATATTATTATCTATCGTACGATGCATTTTTTTCTATTACCATATACCTAAGTTGGAAATATTCATAGTATCCGTTGTCGAAACGATATTTCACAAAAACTTACGTTCGTTTCTTATATGTCGTGCCCACAGATTCGAGTAAGCAAACATATAAAACTCGTTGAGATAAGTTTTCCCAATCGTAACAGCAAGTAGTTTCAAAATATCATTCAAGAAAATGTGGTAATCCATTTCGCAGATAGACAACTCCTCTATATTAGGAACAATAAGGAAGTAACAGTTTTGCCCTGATAATATCAGACTTTGAAATTCATATTATTGCACGAATGATATTGGCAATACTTTATTTGTTCAAAAGTTCTCTCAAACAAGTCAAACGAGTACCTTGCACTAATACGTTGACTCAACATCAATAAAACTCTTAAAATATAGTCGCATAAGCAGAGTCACATTAATTGTTTACAACTCTTCGCCATTTTTTTAGTACGTTGTCTTTGAAAGATAAAAAAACGTATATCAAGCTTAAGCTCTTTGCCAAATAGCCCACGGTTAGCAAGTGGAACTTGAACTTTGTATATCATAAATGCGCTATCAGTTGCTTGTTTCGCAATCACACATAGCTTCAGGTATATTATGAATTATGATTTCATTTTCCACACATTTCATCTTTACAGATTAGAATTTCAAGCCCAATCACTATTTGCGATCGGATTATTTTCTATGAAAACTAGCATAGCAATAGTTCCTTCCTTCTCTTTATTTAAAAGCTCATAGCTAAAGACGTTCTAACAGAAATAGTAACATCGTTAATATTTGACAGCTGAAAGTTGTAGACATTTTTACAAATACTCTGCTTGTCAATCGTTAATACATATATTTACTAAACAAATTCAAATGCTTGTATAACGAGTAACAATGAGAAAATTTTTACAACTGAATAAATATGTATAAAACTGTCTTTCAATTCTTGATTCATTATAAATATTGACATTCTGTGAATTTTTACCGATGAAATATGTCGCTCGTCAGAATATAGATGTTTATATTTTTCTTATATTTACTTTTTATATTTCTTTTACGAATAGTTACATACAATGATTGCCTACGTGGCTAAAATTTCTATATTTAACAGTGATGTATATATATATATATATTTTTTTATCATTTTATTGCAGTACGATTGATCGTAAAAACAACATCGAAGTTGCGGAACTAAAATATTTTCCTTGGCGTTTTCTATGAATAATTCACAATTCACGTTTCATTATGTTAGTGAAAAAAAAAAACAAACACGAAGCGGGACGATAAATCGCTAAAAAGTTAAAACTTGAATATTAATTTGTCCTATTTTGCATTATATTAAAAATATATATAAAGACACGATTCGTTAACAAAATGAGCATTTATTTTATTATCCATTGCATGAATAAATATTATTTCACAATTCTCTTAAATTACTATCGCGATGTATACTATTTTTGAATTATAAAGTATTGTAATACAATAACTTTTTTAGACAAACGGTTACTCCAAAGTCACACGGAAAGCTCGACTGTCAACAGCCATTGTATAAACAATTCCCGGGGATTTTCTCAATTTCTCACTAATACTAGCGTGACGTTTGAAAATGACTTGTCGTGTGGCGTATATATTTGAACGAATCGCCAGCAATAAAGACATTCTAAAGTCTGCAACTCCTTAAGCTTCATCATGAAGTTAATATTTATCGCTCTTTTCGCAATCGCCACTACGGGTAACTAATTATTTTTGCCAAATTTTATAAAAAACCATGCCATGTATTATAGATAGATTTTTATTTTAATTTATATACTTCAGTTGAAAGCCTGCAATGTGAGCCGAATTCTTCCTTCAAAATGGCATGCAATAGCTGTAGGTGTTCCGCGGACGGCGAATACGCATTGTGTACTATGAGAGCCTGTCTCTTTGACACTTCGGAAACTCATGGAATTCGCCTATCCCGATCTGTCGAACAGCCAAAAACTAAGAACCAAAAACTAGATATAGAAGATTCTAATCCAGTTTGCGACGGACCGAAAACGTTCAAGCAATATTGTAACACGTGCCATTGCTATGATAAAGGGTATAGTCCGATCTGTACTGAAATGTACTGCTATCCAAACGTTTGGAACGTAGATGGAACTCTAAAGTCTATCGTTAGCTCAAACTAAAGAATTGAAGAACCCATCACTTCACAGCTACTTTATCCGATTGAGAATCGGATGTGTTTATTTTGACCGTAATGACGATGTATGTCAATATATCGACGAATTGGATTATGCTATTAAGTTAAATGTTTTTATTTTCAACAAATAAACGATAAATACTATCTAATTGAGTTTAGTCAACACATTTGGCATTTGGAAAAAATATATATCTACTTTTCAATAAATTAGATTTTCAACCATATATATGATCAAATTTTAGTTATTTCTATGATGCAACTCCATGATCTTTTAAAAGCGTTACAGATCCATTTCTGAAAAATACATTATCAGTTTATTTCCATTTCTAAGCTATTCGATAGCGAAATATTTTTCAATCAATAATACAATAATCAGCCATATTTTTCGACAGGATAATTTTTAAAAAAATCGTCAACAGATTATACGCTCGTCAAGTGTAGCCGTATGATTTGTCTTATCGATCAATCGTTTAAATCTGAGAGGTAGTCTCACTTTGACTTACACGTCGTCAATATGATAAGAATTAATCATCAATTACGTAGGCAGTTAAAATGTGTATTTAAGGTGCTACGGCTACCACGGCTGGTCATACTACGAGCTCGCAAGGTAGTAAATACCTTTCAACGAAAATACAATTCTACGAATAGCCAAGCAATTAGATCTATTGATCAAGATGAAGTATATTATCTTCACTCTTTTCATTATCAGTGCCGTATCAGGTAAATATAACATTACTACATTTTTTTAAATAGCCATGACCATCGTCTAATGGTTTTTCTGTGATCCAGCTGAAGAGCTGTTCTGCACGCCAAACACTGCGTTCCAACAAAACTGCAATACTTGCGTCTGCTCTAAGGACGGCAAGTCTGCTGCTTGCACGAAGATGATTTGCCCGGAAGAGCATCGGGAAAAGTACTGCGAACCAGGTAGCCAATTTCAATTGGACGATCTCAGCAGCTGCATTTGTAGCGGAAACGGCATGACCGCGGCTTGCACCCTAGGTCTTCAGGTTTATGGAAAGACACGGTACTTGGCGAAGAACAGTGTGTATTCAATTTTTAAGAGTAACAAATCAATGAGAATATTTTAGTAATTAAATACTATTTTTTAAATTGTATAGGTCAGTACTGCACTCCAGAATCTACATTCAGTCCAGATAACTGCAACAGTTGCCTCTGCAGCCAAGACGGTGCCAAAGCCGTTTGTACTTTGCGAATGTGTCCCCTAGAACAGCCAAAGCAAGTTTGTGAACCTCACAAGTCCTTTAAGAATTACTGCAACACTTGCTCCTGCGATGGTAATGGCTCATCATACTCGTGTACTAGAATGTACTGCGACAAGAACATCTGGAACAAAGACGGTAGCATGAAAGTTGCCGTTGGAAAATCAGCAACGAAACAAATTTGCGAGCCACGTGAGGTATTCAAGGACTACTGCAACACCTGTGGATGTGCGGATGATGGTTTGTCGGCCATATGCACAAAGATGTGGTGTGATAAAGACATCTGGAACAAAGACGGCACCACTAAGATCAGCGTCGAATCTGCTAAAGGTGGGATATCGATCTCGATAAATAATCGATAAGGTAATCAAATGATAATTACGCAAATGATAATAGATTTCGTCCATTACAGCTCCAGTTTGCACGCCAAATAGTCACTTTAAAGAACAGTGTAACGCTTGCAGCTGCTCTGCGGATGGCCTATCCAAATATTGCACCATGATGGCGTGCGATGCCTTTGACGGTGATTCTAAAGATCAGGTTTGCACTCCTAGGTCTACCTTTAGTCCAGATAACTGTAACACTTGCAAATGCAACGAATTCGGAACTAACTATGTTTGTACCTACAAGATGTGCCCTACAATGACTCAAATTTAGCCAATGATGCGAGAGCAACTAAACGTTTGAATGTCAACTTGTGATTTGTGCAGCTCTATACAAGCATGGAGACCTTTAAATTTCTCTAGAAATGAAAACTTTTTACAATAAATGCAACCGATACATCTTTATGAAAGATGGAATAAACGCTCGGTTTGTATTCATCGGCTGCCAGAATATACGATAGATTTTTCAGTACTTTTTCAAGTTCTAATAAGGATGACACTTAGCGATGTGATATTATTTGTCTAAAACGTCTGATCTCTACAGTGATTTACTGCCACTGTTATATATTATTTATTCTTATAATTGTATGATTGGATGTACGAAGTATGAATGTTACTAGGTAATTATATTCAAATTGTGCAAAGTCAAAATTATATTATTATTTAAGTAATTATGTATTAGCCAACAAATTAATAAATTTCAATTTCAAATGATACTCACTGCTTAAATTATTTTCATTCTGCCGTCTGCTAATCCAAAATCAATAAAGATTATTTCAATTATGAACATTGAAAATCATTTGCACAAGACAAATATATAACACATGCATCGCATCGAACATTGTATGCAGTTTTTTATCAGTAATATATAATTGAAATGATCCAATGAATTTTGATGATAAATAAAAGTCGATGTTTCAATTTAGAATAACACGTGTGAATATCGTTATTTTTGCACAGACCTATGTATTATAACATCAACAACTAGGATAATATCCAATATCTATAAAACTATAATCGCACCATAATTTTTTTTCTAAAAATTATAATGGACGTTGATTCTTTTTTAGGGAATTTGTATTATTTATAAAATAAAATTTTTATCTATGTGAGCAGTTTTATTTACAGTTTAACTAATTAGTTGGGCATAATTAATTTGAAAATTATACAGTATGAGAATGATGTTATCAAGCAACTACAAAATACCTTGCCGCTTTTAAAAAAAGGATGCGTTTATGAAATGACATCTAGGTATTCTACAAAATACGGTACCTAGACAATTAAAACAATATAACAAACAATATAACAACTTTATCACAAACCGCTTCTAATTTATGTATTTTTAGTATGAGATATATCATATAACACGACAAACTATGATGTTGATCAAAATAACTTGATGTTTAATCATAATTTGTTGCTTATTTTATTTGAGGGTAAGTTCGGAATAAATAGATAACATAGCTGTTTAATGTTAATACTAATAAGTATTAACGTACGATTTTATTCAATAATTTTATAATAAATGATTCGAAATATTTCCATATAGATACACTTTTCATGTATATTATTATAGTAATTACTGTAAGTGCAAAATTTGCTAGTAATCTGTTTCTCAAGTTTGTTGGTGACCGATATAAAGATAACATGAAAACAAGATAAATTCAATCTGTAACAATGTTCAAGACAAATAGATAGCGGTACGGTCAAAATGCAGTAATCAATGCTCGTTATCTTATAAAATGTTATTTATCAGAGCGAAAATCGCTCGAGTACTTACAAGCACATAATCACCATATTTTTGCACATCGTACAATTAGAAGTACGAACCATCATTTAATTCCGTAATAAGTTCATCCTACTTTTATGAAAAAATTGAAAAACGCAGTCGTAAGCGAAACGTTTGAGATATTAAGAACAATAGCAAAAGTTAGTTGAGATATAAATTAATGAAAAAGTAAAGCTGAGCATAGTAGATAGTTTCATTGCTGTAATATATTTGCATAAATTTCAAATCCAATGTTAACGAATTACTACGGCTACTTGGATATAATTCTAGGAATAATGTGCAATTAGAAATACTCAGACATTTAACAAAATTCAGAAATAGCTTTTAAAACGTTTAAAGTTATACCTTGATTTTAAAAATAGTAGAAATTTGAACATCTACACATACCTTATAACAATTTCCGAGAAATTGAATTTTTTAATACGTAGTTGTTCACACCAATGATATAAAGCTTTTCACATAAAATAATTTTTAGTTCAAAGGAAAATGAGTCGTATGACTAGTATTAACATTTGTACAAGGAATATTTTCAAATGAGTCCATTTGATATATATACTTATGAATTAATATTTCATAGAATGAATATGGAGTACTTTGAATATCAAATAATTTCATGACTAAAATGTAAGATATCTATTTGAATAAAAGAACTCTTTGTACGCGGTACACGATTGCTGTAAATTTCCTTTTCTACGATATTCGAAAGCAAATATCAGTAATCATATTAATTGAAATCTCAAGAATATCTTTTTTCATCGAATATTATTGACCGACGTGACATCGGATAAGACTGTAGTCAAGTGTAGACGTATAATAATAGAGTATTATTCCTATCGATGAGCTGTTCACGTGTGCAACTGAGGGGCTCGTTTGGATCTGCACGTCGTTAATAAGATAAGATATAATCAATGCTCGTTATCTATAAAATCATTATCGATATAAGTAGAAATGAGGAGTATTTAAGTTGATGCGTCTAGCCCAGCAAGCTATATTACAATCTCACGGCTAACTGAATACCAACTCAATTCTGCCAGTAACGGAGTAATCATTCAAGTTCAGCAAGATGAAGTTTTTGATTGTTGCTTTCTGTATCGTCAGCGCCGTAACAGGTATAAACTTTTACACTTTCTGTAACGTTAGCCTTGATTATTATTTAAACATTTTCACGTATAATTCAGCTGAAGAGCTGTTCTGCACACCAAACACTGCTTTCCAACAAGATTGCAACTTTTGCATCTGCCTTAAGAACGGCAAGTCTGCTGCTTGCACGAAGATGATTTGCCCGGAAGAGCATCGGGAAAAGTACTGCGAACCAGGTAGCCAATTTCAATTGGACGATCTCAGCAGCTGCATTTGTAACAAAGATGGCACGACCGCGGCTTGCACCCTAGGTCTTCAGGTTTATGGAAAGACTCGGTACTTGGCGAAGAACAGTGTGTATTCAATTTTTAAGAGTAACAAATCAATGAGAATATTTTAGTAATTAAATACTATTTTTTAAATTGTATAGGTCAGTACTGCACTCCAGGATCTACATTCAGTCCAGATAACTGCAACAGTTGCCTCTGCAGCCAAGACGGTGCCAAAGCCGTTTGTACTTTGCGAATGTGTCCCCTAGAACAGCCAAAGCAAGTTTGTGAACCTCACAAGTCCTTTAAGAATTACTGCAACACTTGCTCCTGCGATGCCAATGGCTTGTCTTATGCTTGCACTAAAATGTACTGTGATAAGGATATCTGGAACCAGGATGGTAGCATGAAAGTTGCCGTTGGAAAATCAGCAACGAAACAAATTTGCGAGCCACGTGAGGTATTCAAGGACTACTGCAACACCTGTAGATGCTCGGATGACGGTTTGTCGGCCATGTGCACAAGAATGTGGTGTGACAAAGACATCTGGAACGAAGACGGTAGCATGAAAGTCACCGTTGGAAAATCAGCAACGAAACAAATTTGCGAGCCACGTGAGGTATTCAAGGACTACTGCAACACCTGTAGATGTGCGGATGATGGTTTGTCGGCCATATGCACAAAGATGTGGTGTGACAAAGACATCTGGAACAAAGACGGCACCACTAAGATCAGCGTCGAATCTGCTAAAGGTGGGATATCGATCTCGATAAATAATCGATAAGGTAATCAAATGATAATTACGCAAATGATAATAGATTTCGTCCATTACAGCTCCAGTTTGCACGCCAAATAGTCACTTTAAAGAACAGTGTAACGCTTGCAGCTGCTCTGCGGATGGCCTATCCAAATATTGCACCATGATGGCGTGCGATGCCTTTGACGGTGATTCTAAAGATCAGGTTTGCACTCCTAGATCTACCTTTAGTCCAGATAACTGCAACATTTGTAAATGCAACGAGTTCGGAACTAACTATGTTTGCACCTACAAGATATGCCCTTAATCTACTGAGAAATGGAACTGAACAAATAAGAATGCATTGTACTTTTTCAAATTGTGATAAAGGCGTCTAACATTCTATTTAACTACAATTTTTGATCTCTATGATGATCAACTACTATCGTTCGATAGTGCTAACTATTATTTATTCTTAGAACTATTATCATTGGGTGTGAAGATGGTATGGATGTTACTAGGAACTTAAATTGAATGCTTTTGAAAACTCTAATGTGATTTTGAAAAGTAATTATTAATTTTTTATTTAATAAACAAATCAGCATTCGTCAATTTTAAATTGCATTTTTTTATTTGTTATTCGTCCTTCATGAGACGTCCTTCATGAACATGACAAATTACTATTGATATCAAATGTTTTTATTTTTCAAAAATGTATTTCTGGAAAATTTTATGTTTCTACTGTTTTCTCTAGAAAAAGAGCTCTCTTTATCACAAACCGCTTCTAATTTATGTATTTTTAGTATGAGATATATCATATAACACGAAAACCTATACACTCTTTTTACTCGAAATATCAAAATTTGTTTTGGTATTTTTTACACGAAAATAGAGTGAGAAATTGAAATTGAAAACTATTACTATACTAACTGTTGTTGACAACGCTTTCGACATGTAGTCGACATTATAAGTTAAATCCTCCCACTATATGCTATATGCATGTACACGAACGAAGATCAGTGGACGCGCTTATTATGTTTGACCATGAAAACTTTTGCGCCAAGTGGGAAATTCTGATCTCCCCTCTATCGCGTCCACGTGACGTAGCACGGTAGCAGTGTGATCATTTTCCTATCTTTTATAAACGATCCACCGGTTTGATACGAGCCATTTTTCGTATTTGAAAACAATAGTGAGAAACTGAAGAGGTTCAACATGAAGTCTCTGCTTGTTGTTCTACTAGTAGTCGTCGCAGCAGGTAATTTGATTGATGCTTAAGCTTCGCTCAACTGTATCGAGATTAAACTACGCTACATTGCATGATTTATACGAGGCACTGTCATATTAATATTTGTTAATGTTATTTTCTAGAATCGAGACAAGTCTGTATACCGAACACTCGGTTTATGCAGTTTTGTAACACATGTTTTTGTACAGCTGACGGTACTTCCGTGGGTTGTACTCTTATGGCTTGTGACGAAAATGTCTGGAACTTCGACGGCACCAAAAAGCACCATTCATACTTGGATGACACTATAAAAATTGTGAAACGATCAACTTCAATTGGGAAATCAGGTAAACTGTTATACAGATGGTAAAGTTTTTAAAAAAAGAACTCTCAAATCCACACTTCCTGAAAAACTCTAGAATGTTATCGCGAATTTTTCGAGCTAAACGATTTTTATTCGATATACTGATTTTATACAGTGTTTGATAAAAAATGTGAACCGGGAAAATCATTCAAATACTACTGCAACACTTGCACCTGCACTAGACTCGGCAATGTTGGTCGTTGTACGAGAATGCTTTGCGACGAAGGAATCTACAATGAAGACGGTACTTTAAAGATCAATCGAAATGGTATTATTTTCATAATTTGAACAAAATGTTGAATTGTCAACCAAACACAACGAAAAATTAACGTACAAAATTGTTGTTTATTATATTATTGTAGACAAGAAATGTGAACGAGGCAAAGCTTATAGTCCAGATGGTTGCAACACCTGTATCTGCAACGAATATGGTACCGGAACAATTTGTACAAACAAAACCTGCTTGTCGAACTTGATTGAAATTCATACCGACAAAAAAACCAAGAAGTGGGGTCCACTATACAAACAAGGCGACAACTGTATACCCGAAGAGTCATTCTACAGTCAGTGTAACCAATGTGTTTGCTCAAGAAATGGAAAAAATGCTTTGTGCACGTTGATGATATGTTCAACTTAAATAATTGCTCATTGTTCAAATATATTTTCACCAAAGATGTTTAGTCAACTCATACTACGCTTGCTATATTATATGTTTTTCGATAAAAACCACAGCGTCGTATTTCGTAAATTGTAAGTGCGTGTCTTTGATGATTGCAAAATTAGAGAATTTGTAAAAGTATGATGTCACGTGTATGACACTTATTTGTAGTGTATTTTGTTAATAACTAAATAAATTATTAATACGGAACTAGTAAATGTCTAGTTTGTTTTTACCTTACCTATAATTTATTCAAATATACGTAAAAAGCCATCTTTAAAATAACAAAGATAGCTCTAACGAGATGGTACCGAATTTACCGAAATTTCAGTACATTTTTAAACATAATTGCAGCTATTACTTCTTACTTTCTTTAAACGTTTTTCTACATTTTTTCGAATAGTACTTTCTAACAATATAAGGTCGACCTTTTTTTTTTAACATCCGAAAAACGAACCTTTCGATTTGAATGTTCAACGAGGCAATCGGTATACATTCTCTCAAAGCATTTTTCAAAAAAACGGTTGTAATACGTACATTTATTTGAGTCGTCGGTAAGAGCACAGCTTGCACGGATATGACTCGTTCGACCGGAGTAAATACAAATATCAACGAGATCGATATTGCTCGAGCTCATAAGTTTTATTTATTATGCCGCTCGCAATATTTTTTGAATTTCAAGAGATTTTAGAGAAAAAATGTCGTATGGTAATAGTAAAGTAGAATTTGATACATAATTTATTGAATATATTGTTTTAAATTCTTATCGGCGTAACATGCAAATTGGTATTTGTATTGGCCAATTCGTTAATTACAAACTCTACTCATACCGACAATAAATAAATCTCACCCCTCGTTTTGGATGAAATCTGTAAGCAGCAGCCCCAACAGAGGCTATAGTTTGGATGCCGCTTCAGTACTTGTATATCTGCAATGAATATGGAATACAAGCGGCTTGCACTTTGAAATTGTATTTACCTTCTATCTCTCTCTAACAGGCTTTTGGACTTGCAAAAAAGGAAGTAGTGGAGTCGTAAGTGTCTTTGAATAAAACACTCGATTATACAGAGTAAGCTAGCCGAATACTTATAGAAATAGGCTAATACTTCCGAATATATATATTTGTATGGCGAGAAATCAACATTTTTATAACTTTTACAATCCTAGTGAGATATCACGAATGCTTGCGAATTTTCTAATTAATACAAAAATCCTAATAAAAGTATTTAAAAAATATGCAATATTTTTAGGATGGTGTCGCAATTATTTTTTTACCCATATATCTCAACCTAAAAATAAAAGGAAATGAAAATATACTTATTCCAATAATGATCGGAACAAGGCGACGCCTGCGTATCAGGAAAAGCTTTCTCCAGTGTATAGCAAGTGCAATCGATGCGTCTGCGCGGGAAACGGAAGGAGCGCATTTTGCACCCTAATGTCGCGTCTAGGGAGTACCTAAGGAACGGATGCTACTCTCGTCGATGGACCGAATAAAGAAGACTGCTTGGTTCGAGTACAAAGAAGATACGACACTCCCACTGAGAATGTTGTTATTTCCTATTTACATAAAATTTGCTATCTCTGTTACGGTTAATTTCTGCTTTGTTTTCTATAAATATATGTACGTAGATGCGAAATCTAGACTTTCGTAACAAAAGATTGGTAAATGTGAATGCAAGTATTTTTTTCTTAATCGTATTAATCTCAAACGCGTGTAAAATTATAGTCAAGAAATCGAATACAACGTTTTTTTTAAATATATTTACGAGTTTTTCTCGATTCCGTGAAAGATGTTGTTCTGCCTTTCAACGGAAAAAAACGAGATTTTTGCCTAAGTGCATATTTTCAACTTTACTACAGGAAACGCGTCGATGCAAAGGGAGTCGCGTGTTCGATTCGTCGACAAATAAATTACGTATGCGCGCCGTCAGTTCGGCCTCTGCTTGCTCTCGCTCACTGTCGTGTGCAAACGTCTTCATTAGGTTTGCTTACTGCAAGGAATTAGCAAATGGCAACTCGTTACAATTTACTATTTTCCCCGGGGAATGAGAAAGTTAACGGCTAAAGGGCTTATTGGAAACCAGGAAAATTATTCAACAGCATAATATTATGTATACGTACACTTTTAACGGTTATTTTTCTATTCTAAATGAAAAACTTATAACTCTTTTCAAGAGACATTGAAATACAATGAATACTATGGAAAACATTACAATCGTTTGATCATCGATTTCGATAACCCAATAACCCAATAGATACATATCATTTACAATTTTAAATCAAAGGCTTTCTTCGTTTTCATTTATTTTTCATTAAAACAAACGCGAAATTATAATCGTTTATTCGTGTTGTGACTAAGTGTGATTATTGCGGTTGTAATATTGTTGTCGTGTTTCCGCACATTAGGCTGGAGACATAGTCCAGAATACTACGACACGCTATAAGGGGAGGTCGAATGCGTAATGTAATTTCTCTAAGAAGATTAACATAACCGACTGCGCACACTGCCGTCACGTGGAAATCGGTCGGTGAATATCGCATTAAGTGCTCTTTAAACGTTATTACACGAAAATTTTATCGCAAGCATTGTAGAAAGAAAACTACGATTTCTTGGGTTATTATATCGGAATCGTTACAAGAAATTTAACAAATGTAAACGAAAATTTAGGGTTTTTAAATAATTTTGCACTTTTATCGACTTTGTGAAAGAATGTGTACATCTTTAAAAGTACATAAAATTAAAAAATCAATCATTTGTCCTCTAAGCTTTCTATATGTTTCTCTATTTAAATCCCAGTTTCCAACTCGCATTTCCACGTTACACAATTCAAGTGGTATTCAAAACAAAGCAACGCGGAAAAAACACATATTTCCTGCCATCGAGCTCGCACAAATACTGATGAATAATTCTCAGTTGCGCGCGTATAAAGCTCGTATAAATTGCCAAGAGCTCGCGAGAGTCGACGAAATTATTAACACTTTTTTACGAGTGGAAGTCTCGAGTATCTAGTATAAAAAAAAGAATACTTTCCACGCGAAACTTTTCACGTACTCCCCTGAGAATTCAAACTCGATGTTTGTAAGCAAGTAATATAGTAATATATAACAATAACGTTCGAAGCTTATATGCTTTATAGACTGTGTATAGGTTGCCGTGAATCCTCGTAAACGAAGGGGGTAAATATCTCAACAACGTTGGTGTGCAAACGTACGAGCGTGTTTCTCTCTTAAACTTAATAATAGCCGTTCTCGTGGTTACAAACTTTGGCGTCGTGCGAAAGCTTTGACTAGTTGGAAAATTGAGATGAATAAGGTACAATAGGAGCAAACTGTTATTTAATGAACTTTCAATTTAACTAGACTAAAATAACAAATTAATACACAATTGTCTTTTTAGTATAATTTCGATTATTTTTTTATTTAAATTTACGACGATTCTATCCTAATAAATACATATTCCAAAAAAATCGAGACCTCAAATAGTTCTGGCTCATTTGTAAGAATAGTACGAACAAACCATACATGATCTATCTATCGTAGTACGTACGTAAATTACGACTACATCTCTACAAAGCTACACAAAAAAGTCCGCTCGACGCATCCAAGTAAATATTGAACAGTTGCATTCATATAGGAAACGGTCCACCAAGAGTTGGGCAATAAGACAAAGCTTTCCGCGTCACGCTTGACGTTATCCCTTACAAGTTCATATCTTTGTTGCTCCTCTCAGCTGATCGTAATAATACCTTCTCATTAAAGATGCAGTTTTTTAATAAGCCTCTTTGCTACGATTACGCAACTACTCGTAGTTCAATTTTTATGCGATGCCGTTACTTGAAGAGGACATTTGCATCGCCTTAAAAAACAATTTGACGTTAGACAATTAAAATGAAGCAACATTGAGTTTGTTTTAATATTTATACTTGTGGGATTTTTTTATTGAACGTAAATAGCTATTATAAATTGTATTGTTTCGTTCCATTTATCGATGAGCAAGTCGTTATCAGATTTTCCAAGGATTGGAAAATAATTGAATAATATTTAAAAGATTCATTTGGCAACATAATTTTTTAAAAATTCACAAACTAACCGGCTAGTTACTTCGCAACTAAGCAAGCAAATTGAATTCAATATTTACTTCTTGAAGTGCTTAAAGAGCACGCGAAATGTATAACGACAAAATCTAACATAAATCTCATCACGAAACACGTTTTGAAAAACAAGAAGACAAAATTAAGTGTTTGCAAAGAGGCTTGAAAATCTTCCAAAATGAAAAAGACACCCACAGCTTTACCGAGAGTGAGTGGGGTGTCTCGTGCAGCACCGCTTACCTAAAAAAAACGCAGGCCTGTCGCGCCGAATTAAAATGCTAATTCACCGCATTAATTTCCATGCATTTGTGGCATTTATCTTGGCGTCACTTAGAAGCCCTCCTACCTCTCGTACTCAATTTCCTCGTCTCGCGCTCTCCCTCTCTCACTGTCCCTTTTGCTTCTTGCTTCCTTTTATGTGTGCGTGTACCCTGTATAGTGCTAAGAGATATACTTGAGCAAGATTTGCCGAGAGGAAATTTACTACGTGTGCTTTACGTCGAGTATTTTTAACCAATGTAATTAAAAATAAACTGCATCTTAGTTATATATGAAATCGATATTTTGAATATAACGATATAATGAAAAACTTACGTCTACATATTAAAAAGCCTATGCTCGAGAGTGATCAAAAGAAAATATTTCAACGAGTTAAACTTTTTTAAGTTGATGTTATATTAATAGTCTATAATTGAAAGGAATAAAAAGCAAGGATTTTTTCAAAAAATTTTCAAAATATAGATAGATAAATGTATTTAGATCAGAACAACAGATATTTTAGCTCCATTAAGAACAAATACTGGAAGTGCACTCACTCTCATAAATGTTCATCATCCGATTGTTTAAATGGAACTACGGTGAAATTAGACGCACTGATGCATACAAATTTGTATACTGGCAATGTGTGTCTTAAATTCGGATAAATTGCCAAATAAAAAAATGTATATTTATATATCTGGGATTTATGTACTCGCTCCAGAATAAGCTATTTGAGCAACATCGAACGTTCTTTTTTATACGAAACACCTATATGTATCTAGAACATAGTAGCATCTCTTTCAATCAATAAACGCCATTTCCAAATAGTTCAATCTGCTGCAAGATACCAAATAAAACACTTCGCACATACACATACAAAAGAAACCCAAGCAAACGCAAACAACCTCTTAGAATCTCTCTCTCACTCTCTCCCTCTCGCCAAACTTATCGAGCAAATCTGTTTCATCGAGACCAAAGTCTAGGCGCAACCTCAAAGCACACGCATCTAAGGTTTGCAAACAAGATGACGTACGTGTGCGCTTACGTAGGTTGGAGGATTCGATTTTCTCCATACCACTAGCCGCAACAGGTCGTAATTAACGCATTCCCTCTCTCTCTCTCTCTTGACCTTTATAATGCTCTATAAGATAACGTTTGTCTTGACGGCATACTCCTTGGCGCCCAATCAACATGCTAATTTTTAACGTTTATATTCACCTCGTGGCGTCGTCATTGCTTGTTCTTTTAAACGCTCTAAGCGAGGAATCTTTTTTCTCATTTTATCGAAATATATTTTTTCCAAAATGACCCTGATTATTTTCTTGTACACGGTAATAATAATGACGTTGCACAAATATATTTAATTCTTTATCAACGTATCATCAGAAAAGGTACAACAAAGAAGAAACTAGAACTTAAGAAAGAAAAGAAGAGGAGAAAGCTACTTATGCAAGAAGCCCGGATAAAAAAAGCTACCGCTAAGTGAAAGAAATTGGAGCCTTCTACGCAAAAGTCTATAAGCATAAGGCGAGGAAAACATAAAAGAAAGGGAAGAGAAAAAAATGAATAGATGCTACTCAATCCTTTACACGTGCACTCAGTGCGAAGCTACTTTTATGTATTAAGTAGCAGTATGCTCGATAAAAAAAGGTATACGCGTGTGTCCAACGTATTTTTAATTTACTATATAATCGTTATTGTGATGCAATTTCGTGATGGAAAGTGAAATATGTACAATTAAGATAACTGAGTATACAGTTTTGGACATAAAAGCTCTTTGTTTCACTGACTAATAGAAAATGTATTATTTTTCTTTCCTCGCGGCGCATTAAGAAGTTTTCAGGAGCACGTAAAAAAAGAAGAGGGAGGAGAAAGGAGAGCCGCACGTTGTTGAAGCGATAAAGTCTTGCGCGGCCCATAAAAGTGGAATAGAATAAGACACTCGAGGGCAACATTCAGATGTTTTACGCGACTCCAAACATTCCTGCGTTTCTGCACATAATCGGTCTCTCTTTCGCTTCTCCTACCTAACTTTTTCTTTTTTTTTCGCGAGTTTTGCAACACGAAAGTAAATGCTATGAAACCTACATGGTGAACACGTTCGCATTCCGTTCTTTTGTATTTTTGACACAATTTTGGCCTGTAAATTTTTAAGAAAAATTCAGTCGTGAATTGCGCATTTTCAAAGTTTTTTTATCAAAAGTTTTAAATGCATTGTTGCAACTTTTCTTCGGACAAAATGTCGGGTATAATATTGCGAATAAGTTAAAAAATTAAACTACAAAATTCTTTGCATTGCAATGTTACAGCAACGATACTATCAAAATGTTTAAATATTTAAAAACACCATATTCTCTCCATTTAATCATAATTAAAATATTAATAAAAATACAAAAGAAAACAAACAGGTTTGTTTCAGGAAATTTTAAAAGAAACTGCAAAAATCGACCTAATTTACGCACCCAAGCTTACTTAGGCATCCGTAAGCATGGAAATTCAATTCATAGAGATCGAAATAGATTTTTTTTTCTTTGCGACGGTCATACGACAAAACTGGGTTATTTCGATTCCTACACATATCGGGCCTTAAGTTTTATACCCGGTAAGATTTCTTTTTATAGGATTAGACATTGGAAAGGATAGAAATGGAAGATCGAAGTGGCGCCTTTCATGGGTTCTTTTTTTCAACGCGTCTTTACGGCACGGCTGAACGAATAAAGATCCTGCAATGGCAATGTCTACGCAGTATAAGAGGACTTCGTTTTTGTGGGCGGACGGATTTATATATCGCTGAGTGTGGCTGCGGAAACGTCGCATGTAAAACTCCAAGACCGATTATAGATTTAAAGTTGAATTTATTCGTTATTTTGTATATTTTTTTCTATTTCACGATTCAACGTCCCTCGCTAAAAATAAAACATTTCGCTAGGTAAAAAACAAATCAAACAAACAAAGCTATCTCTTCTTGCGACATTGAGTATACGCAAACGTACCACTTAGTCGTTCAAATTGATTAAATGGAGCGTTCTCTCTCACTAGCGCGTACACGAGCAAGGTAACAATGGGCAGCGAGCAAAAGCTGCATCTGGCGGCGATGTAAACGCTCGCACGCTCCTTAATCTCGACGTCGAATGCAAATCAAAAGCGGGTGAAAAGCAACGAACGGCTTTCTACTTGTATATATACGTAGGCTTTCTATTTGGGGCTATTATCCATTAATGCGGCTTGGTTCTGCTACACTGCAAAAGCTTTTGACGTTCTCGTTTATTACACTAAGATTATGATCTTTGAACTACGCGCGCGCGCAGGAGAGAGAGAGTAAGCATCGTGGCATTGACAACATGCCTTTGAGAATATATAAGACATATATATATATATATTATAAGTTCTACGATTGCTTGAGGTATAACGGTGTGTATAGAGCTGTGAGTTGGAAGCTCATTGGAAGCACTGTAATGGAAGTTTACAGCGCTGTAGAATTATTAATTAGTAGATGATTAGTTACAGGATAACAGAACATCAGAAATTTCACGGTATAGTTGAATGAGAATTCAACAATATAATTATTGGATTATTCATTGAAATCGCGCATAATATACAAAACGAGATTGTCCGATCGATAGAATTATTGAAGCAGAGAATATTATACTCCAAGTATAACACATTTAAGAAAGAAAGGCAAACCATTTTAAAGATGAAATATTGTCAACTTGCAATTATAGGTGATACCACTCAGCTTATCGATTAATGTTGAATCCGCGGCTAATCGATAGAGCCACATACCTGTGTGTACGTTGGAATAGTAATGATCATCCCTCGTGTAAGACATCGATAGTCGCTACTAATTAGTGGTTCGTGGCTTCAGGGATTTGATTTTTGTTTTATTCTCATCCTATGCTCGGTTGAGAAATTCTATTATTCTTTTCCCTTCTCGGCAGAGGCCATTACGGATCGGACGTGGTGGTTTTGTGGTAAATGGATTGAAGAAAAATTAAACGAGACTAAAAACGGTATTTACGGAGAATTACTAATTTTTCATAGCAATACGTTTAATACTACACGTTCTCAAATTCTCCATAGGAACAGTCATTTCATCGTCGTCGTCGTTATCGATGATGATCCGGCACCCCTTGAAACCTATCTTGAACTCCTCCAGCTGAGCTTGAGTATTGTTCTTTAATTCATCGTTTTCGTAAAATGACGTCTTTCCGTACTATTTGAAGTGAATTTTCAAAGAACAAATGAAAGTACGAGAATAATTGAGATGGCATCTAATAATAGTCGGGATGAAATAAAGAGTCGAGCAACGATAATCTCGGCTTTAAACGAATTTCATCGAAAGATTAGCTTTATTATGCATTTACGAATGCTATAAAGTGCAGAATATAACCGGACTTACAGTTTTTTTTTCATTGCGAGGATAGTCGTTAAGACTTAGTGTTATGCATTGATGGCGAGATGAGAAATTTCCAAGAAAAATTCATGAACAATCTACAAAAATGAATGTATTTACATATTTCCTCGATAATATCGTAATGAAACAAGTTTACGTATTTTCTATATATCGTTAGCTTTTTATAGTAATGTTTCCGGATTTTAAGAAAATACGCAATGTTGAAATGTCACGTTAATAATACATGCGTGCTTAGCAGTTTTATCTCCAAGTTTTTGACGTACGTCATTCCACTTTACGATATTTTTTGCACGATTCAGCTAGCACATATATAAAGCAATTCCGACGAATACTATTATTCTTTTTGTTTAGTTGCGAGCGTAACTTTCAAGATGTTTTCGAAAGCATTCTTTTTTATAGTTGTATTCGTTGTAAGTATTGCACGATTAAATTTTAGTAACATCAAATCTCTTAAGACAGCGTCTTGATATTATTTTTATATCACGTTTTCTAGACAAATGCTGAGCCTGTATCACGAAAAAATGTACAGGTATGTAAAAAATGTAGATTTTTAACTTTTTATAGATCATTTCGTCAACTATGCTAAGGCTAATAAAAAGTCGCGAAAAAACAAGAAATATTCCGTTTTAGACTCGTAGAATAGCAGATGACAAAATAAAAGCTCAACTTACGGAAATGTACGAGTATAGCAGTGACCAACTAGCCACTGAATTTGCCAAAATAATAGAGCAGCTACAGCAGGAAAATGAACAATTGGCCGTTAAAAAAGTTAAGTTGTTTAAGCATTTGCAACAACAGTTAAATAGCCAGATGGCCGCTCGGGAGGCTGATTTGCTTCAACAACTGCAACAGAATGTCAAGATCGAAATAGGCATTGAGAAAGCCAAATGGGAGGCGGCACTAAAGATGGCTATCGCAGATACAAAAGTGAATTTAGCACTAATCCAAAACGAAACTGCTGAAGTAATCCAAAACGTTGTCAATAAATGGAACGGTAAGGTGGACGTGTTGAAAGGCAGAATCAAACAGACTTTTCAAGGATAATTACACTTACATACACTAGAATTAAAATAAATCGTTGAAACTTTTGAACAAGTCGCAAAAAAAATGTTCTAATTCTATTTGTAATCCTATCGGTGCAGCGTAAATCATGCGAATTAGACGTGAAAGTTGTGTGGTAAGTGGATCGAAGGTACAGTTGAAAAATGGAACAGAATTAAGAATAGTCTATTCGCAATTTGATGCCGATGAACTTAGATTGCAGACTTTTCTAGATACTCAAGTCAAGTAGACAGGGAAAAAAATTTTTTTTTATATTTTACTTTTTGTTTATTATAATAACAAATTAAACAATTTGTTTCCTCCAGCTATTGCCGATAAATGCTAATCTCTCACAGCGAGATACTCCTCCAAATGAGCGACAATTTCATCGTCGGTGGCGACGGGACACCCTTTGAAACTTCACTTGCACATCTCCAGCCGAGTTCGAGCATTGTCCTTTAATCCGTAGTCGTTCTTGATAAAGCGACGTCTTTCTACGCTCTAGGTGGTAGCCTATTTACAAGGAAAAAAATATCAGTTTTATCTTGGAGAGATTTATGAATATTAAAATGGTATGTAATAAAAATCGAGGTGAAAGGAAACGTCGAACAACGATAATCTCGGTTTTAAATGAATTTCATCGAAAGATTACTTTTTTATTATGCGCTCGTGAATGCCATCAATGCGAAATATAACGGAGCTTACAGCTTTTTTTTTTTCATGACAAGGATAGTCGTTAAAAGACATAATATAATGTATTTGTGGTGGAATGCGCAAAATGAAAACATTGCTGCATTGGTGGAAAGTACAGATTTCACGCTAATGGAAAATACTTGTATAAGATTGGGTAGTTCAAAGACAACATATTATACATTATTTCATTATTTTTCCGTTTCAAAAATAATACCAACACCGAAGGAATATTTCAAACCATTAGGTTATTTTTAAACAACACACAAATTATATTCCGGAAGTTTTATTGATCTCGTTGATAAACGGATGCTATTAATTATTATTTCTTTAAAAAATAGCAATAATTGTAAATGCATTCGAGTAAATGTTGAAGCCTACTAGTTATAAGCTTTCCGCTCTAAAACAAGTTTTTATCAATACTAACAATACAAGCATCGCGCGTTAAAAATAATAATTTATTGAAAAAATGATAATAGAAAGATTCGTGTATACGAAATGTATGCAGCAGGTAAATTAAAAGTAACATCAAATTCAGGTATCTGCACGAAATTAATTTTTCCCATATCATAGACACTTCGACACGGTATACCGAAACAAATTTATGAGGTCGCGTTCGTAAGCTGAGCTGCTACACCATGTATATATGCAACAACGATGATGCCGATTCCCTTTGAGCCCATCATCATCATCATAAGCTCGGCTGTAATTTATCGTCAAACACGCACGCACATACGTATGTATATATCGGCGCGAATGCACACACAAGAGCGTATCGCGTTCTTTGATAATGCCACGCGGGAAAATGTAAATTCGACCCTTTGTATGAGCGATTGCCGAGCGCTTGTTAGCCAAAAGTGATATGTATGTATATAATGGGATATACGATATTAGGCTTCTGATGGTCAATCTTGAGAATGAACTTGAGGTTTCGTTTGTATTGAGATACGTGTGTTTTGTTTTCTTTTCATCACTTTCTCGTTAAATTGTTCCAATTTTCTCGCTAATATACCATGTATGGACTGAGTTTAGCAAAAACTTGTTATAATATTAACAAGCAAGAAATTATATCAAAAACTTTATTTAATATTTACAATAAACATCTAAAATTTCACAACTCATTGTTTTACTTTTAATATTCTGTAACAATGGTCTTTCACTGGAGTCAATTTCCAACAAAAGAACTATAGACTCATTCGATAAACAAGTTTTTCGATGGAAATCATGTTAAAATTCAATATTAACAAAACTTGTAAAACTCTTGACGAATCGTAAGGTCGATCTAAAAGAACCGACCGATAAAACTAAACAAACCATATCGTTAAAATAAAAAAAAATCGTTTATATTTGGCATAATTTTATTAAGTTCTCGCGATTGATATTAAAAATGGTAACGTTTTTAATATCCAGTGCCTGAAACGGCAAAGATATGAAAATCGAGAGCGTTACTGAAAAAGAAAATTATTCAGGAGGCGCGTGATAAATCTCGATGGATTGCTCTCGTGGCGAAATGGCACAATCGAGTCGCCGGCGTCAAAATGGAAAGTGAAAGAAAGGTACCCGCGAATAAGATATGAGCTGAATAATTCATAATAACCAAGACGCGAACTTCTTCTTCTTCTTCTTCTTCATTGTGGTCCTTCTACATCAAGTCTCTTGCAAATTATTATTAGAAGACCTGAAGAGTTCAAAAAGACGTTTGTTTACCGATGCTTTCGAAATGAGAAAATCCTTGATTATCAAGTTCCTCTATCGAGCCAACTTCATTTGAATAGCAATTTATGAACAACGCATTTTCATTCAGTCAAGATCTCAATCATCGATTCTTTGTCAAGAATAATGAAATTTTTTTTTAAATAAAATACTTGCTCCGTAATTCAGTTGAATCTACGACGAAATTTTGTCAGGCAAAAGTTGGTGCATTTTTAAATTTTGAAAAAATGCGCACTTGGAATGTTACGTTATCAAAACCTGTACGATTAGTGGCACTCGAGTCGTCAAGGTTTTAATGTGATTCAAAGTAATTTTCTGATTTTTTGCAAGATCCAACTGATGCGTATAAAGAGCACTGTTGATCAATATTATTGATCATTTTTAAAAGAATACGCTTTTACTTAGTTGTGAGAGGCACTTTCACAATGTTCTGGAAATCACTGTTTTTTCTATTCTTGTACTGTGGTCTACGTAAGTATTACATAATTAAATTATAGTAATTTCAAAATTCTTCCTACGACGGTCTGATATTATTTCTGTATTATTTTCAGAGCTCAGCGACGTAGCTTTGTAAAAAAATCGCAAAGAATTAGAATAGAAAATAAAAAATTTTCCATTAAATGGAACATTGATTGATCGCACGAGACCAAGTTTTGCCGATAGGTAAAGCGACCCTGTAGACGTCTGATAAATGGATAGTTCCGAGTACGCAGGTTTCACTTTTCTCTTTTCTAACGCTTGAAGCTGCTCCTCTCTTATTTGGGTAGAAAGCTACCGAAGGAACAGTTTCAAGGTCTGTGAAAGAAAGGACGTTAAGTTATAGTTAACGGTAGGCTGAACCTAAACGACTCATAAAACATTTGTTCGCGATAATTTTAATCTAATTTGTACAAAATAAAGTCGTTTCTAGAGAGATACAAATGTGACAATAATAGCAGTAGCAGCATTAAATAATTACCTCCTCTTTTATATTCCATCTACATCTCAAAATAGAGGATCAAGTATACAAACGTATTTATTACCTTGCGTTTTTACTATTTATTTTCCGGCGCATCACGACAACCAAACGAAAAGTAAAGTTTCTGTTAATCCGTGTATTTCTATTGTTGGTATAAAATAAGCTCCTCTAAAAAGTACAGGTATTATACGGTATATTTCAAATGTATACTATAAGTCTCTGAGCTTTTATTTTTCTATAAGTACAACTTGAGTATACCCTCCCCCGTACTTCCACCTCTAATCCATCGTCATTAAAGCGATGAAGCTTACTGCTGAATACATTTCCAATACGCTCGAATTGACTAGCTACATTATATGAAAATTCAGGTTTAAGTGGGTAGCAAAAGCAACACAAAGCAGACTAGAGCTTGTCGGACATAGGATGATGAATGCAGCCTTCTATCGATCAAAGCTCTCTCGTACTACACGAGACTTAAGGCACGTTCTACTTGCTGTAATCTCTAAAGGTATACAAGAATCAACAACTTGCAAGCCTCGTCAATTTCAATTAGGAATATTTTGTGCATCGCGTACAATTTATTCGAAAATATAAAATAACATACAAACAAAGAGAGAAATACATACAGCACATACGTATACTTTTAGTCAACCAAGTACGTAGAGCTGTCATCCAAGTATTGACATCGTGCAATATTCTCGACTATTTTCACGTTGTTGACGTCAACGTGAAAGTGTACGCACAAACATTTCGCACTCTGACGCGTGCCATGGCACTTTGATCGACGTTTTCGCTCTCGTGACTTTCGTAAAGTCGCGGAAAAATATGTATATCGCAATTGTCCTAGTGGCATCGCTACTAAAATATATACGGATGTAGGTCAAAAATCCTTTGTACATTTGCTTTTGGATTCTCTCAATTTCCACAAAGAGCTTTAACCCCCCACCCCTCTCTCTCTCTCTCTCTCTCTACCTCTCTTTCCACTCACCCGTTCACCCAAAGTTTCAAATTAAGCCCTTATGTAAACCTTCGGCGACGCGATAAAGCTGAAATCCCGGCTGATCGTGGTGTTTATATATCGGTAGAAAGTGATCACCGCAGCACAGGGATATAATGAAACGTCAAGAGAACACGAAGAGAGGATATTCACAAAAGAGCTCGTAGCAAGCCGCAGCATTAGCCACCACGACTGATTAACGCGACCCATAATTACCGAGCCAATCGCATTTACCGCGCGACGGCAATCCTGATCGTTTGACGGATCACTGCAGTCGATATTTATGGCTCGTTGCAGTCTGCATGCCTGTCTTTCTCGTTGTCACGCCGTAACAACAATCCCAATGTACGTATATGTATATACTCCAACGTTCACGTAATTTTGACTCTTGTTTCGACATACCGTACGAGGATTAATGATATATTGTATTTGTCCAACTGGAATTCGATTAAAGTGATGTTTTCAAACAATGGAGATTAAGTATTACTGATGTGAATTCATTTGACGACTTTTACCATTTTCCTCTTGATGGTTTGGTTTTATAAAAAGTTTCAAAAACGAGGCAAGTTCTTCTCAAAGAACATCGATAAACTTGGCGATGCTCAAAAGACAATATCGAAAGATGTCAAATAAATTCTTGAGCAGAGAATGTCGATTCAAACGAACCACAAAATCGCTCAGTTTGTCAAAGATTCGTATATGGCCAGCATAAATTTCGGTACAATGGTTCAGTACTTTTTACTATTTAGATTTTGCAGAAATATAACTGTAAAAGTGCAGAATGAAATTTTTTACACGTATACATAAACAAATAGTCTACTATTAACAAGAAATACACGAGAACAATAATGCCCTTAATTGTCCGACGTTTAATGGAAAATACCTCTTAATGTTAGTTGTAGCCACAATTGAACGATACAGCTTACATCCTCTTCGGGACATTATCGATAAGCTTGGCGGTTGGCCAACATTCGTGGCTGATGCTGCCTAGGATGAGAATAGATTCAACTGGATGGTTACCGACCTACGGACTCGTAAAATCGACTTTTATCCAAAAAGCATTTTTGAAATATTCCTTTTCCACAATTTTTAATTTCACTAACTCCGTTGTATATACGTGTTAACATTTATTAACTTTAAAATATATGTAGTACACTGAATAGTTAACGTTTTTTTTCCTTTCAAGTAAAAAGATTTTGGCCGTACATCAATTCGACAAATTTGAAAAGAGAATATAACAACACCCGTCACGAAAGCTTACTATCAGTACATGGTTGGAGTGGATGTTCTACTTGTGAGCTAACGAGAAGTGGTCTGCTCGTGAAATGAAGAATACTCCAGAATTTAAAGTAGAATTCGTGTCACGTTAGTTATTTACAAGTTAGGCTTTACTGAATGAATAATCTTCTGTGAAAAATGTTGTTTTTTAATATGGACGAATGATAAATTAAACAATAAATCAATTACACATTTTGATATTTACTCTCTCGTAAAAATATATAAATCTTATTTTACGTTGTTTTTTTTATGAAGATAACATACCTCGCATACAAATCTGGCGATCGAATCACAAAACGGAGCTTCGATATCCAACTCTCAAATACAGTCTCGAGTAAATATTTTGAATAACTTTGAAAATTTTTCACTGTGGTAAAATGTCGACGAAGCAGCGAGGAATCTTTTATTCGCCCAAGTTTACACCCGCGATACTTTTTGTACTCAAGGAGCTTCGTGAAATCCTGCAAACTTTAGCCTTCAATTGCATATCAGGTACACGTGAACCCGCTTGGATAGTTTTCAGTATAGTAACATTTTACCGTGGAATATAACAACGATGTTATTAGTTTATTAAGGAAGTTCAGATTATAATTAAAATTACTCCACCACTTTTTAACCCCCGAGCTCCAACAAATATCGATCAGCATGGCAAATTTGAAGAGTTCGGTCAATCATAATTTCATGCATAGGAAGCCATACATATCAGCCTCGATCAACCACCTTTTTTTACTCTTATACGTAATTTCAAAATTCCATTTTTCTCTGGCCTCTTGTGGTTGGCACACTACTATGCGCATTTGCATATTTATCATAGAATTCATGTAACTCATTCCTGACTTCATTCCCTCCTGTTTGTTTGTTTTCTTCGATCTATTTGTAGAATCCCATATTAGATTACATTTCTAATAAAGTTTTCGCGTGAAACATTGGCGATTCTTGATTTTTTTTTTGTTTTTCGACGCAAAATTTCCGATGTAATATAATTATTCAACGTGCTTTATAACAATGTAAGCCAAGCAATATCTGAATTAAAAAGCTTGAGTCCAGCATGGAAACGAAATGTCGCCACAGTTCAGTGAGTGGAATGCGCGCATTACTTACGTAAGTAAGCACAGGTTACGTCGGCGAATCCATCAACCGAATGTATCACTGTTCATATATGTATGTGTGTACGAACATTATTCAATTCTCGCGTGTTTATATATGAGTTAGCAAAATCAAATGGGTATTATCGATGAGTGTGGTCGATGCTGCGGTGCATGACGACTGAATCCACCGTGAAATTGAACCTTTCAATCGCATGTATTACGCGTGTGTCTCCTGGTTAAATCAAGTCCTTTATGCAAACCAATTTCTAAATGTTCACTCTGTCGATGAATTTTGACGTTACAGATGTTTAATTCCTCCTAAATGTTACGTAGTGAAAGTGATTTGTAGTCGAATGCAACATATTTCAAAGAACACACTATAAAGATAACATTTTAATTGTCTGTAAAAATGAGGCAGCGAACGAGTGAACGTCTCAACGCCTATAAAGTATCTTATCTTATCGCTTTTACTTTCAACGAAGATAAGATTTATTTTAAGACGGTACCGGTTTCAAGCACAAACAATTGCAGCATCGTTATACGTGTTTTTTAAGACACTGGTTTGCCACTCAAAACTTTAATTCCAATTCCTTTCTCTAATAAAAACTCGCACCGCGTTGAACAATTATTAGACAGTACTTTCAACGTGACCAAGAAGTCGCGCAAAAATGGAATTTGAATTCGTAAGTCCAGACAGACCAAGTAAGTGTACCTGGAAGCCCAATGCTACGGATAGCTCACATCGAACCGATAGTAACACGTGAGTACGAAAAAACAGCTAATAATTTTGGAGACGCTTGCTATCAGAATTCTATCGTCCGTTAAGGATTTTCTGCCGACAGGCGGTGATGCCATACCATTGCTGCAAAGTGTGCAAAAATTAAAAATCGCTATAGAAGAGTGATTCTAGTTGTTATTTTTTTCTTAGGACAAGCGATTGGAGCAATGTCATGCCGAATATTCTCCATGCCGTTGGACAAACACCTATGGTCAAGCTCAATCACATACCTATAAATTACGGTATCAAGTGTGAAATCTGTAACTAAAACCACCTCTAAATATAACCCAATAATAATGTCAAAAATGCATTGTCGCTTGATTTGAACGTTTTCTCGTTAAGTTGCGAAATGTGAGTTTATGAACCCAGGAGGTTCGGTAAAAGATCGAATCGCGTTCAGAATGATCGAAGAAGCTGAAATGAAAGGTTTATTGAAGCCGGGCTCTACGATAATCGAAGCAACCAGCGGAAATACCGGTATAGGTTTATCGGTTGCATCTGCTGTCAAGGGCTATCAATGTCTCATAGTCATGTCGGAGAAATTTTCCGACGAGAAAGTTCATACTATGCAAGCACTGGGTGCCAAAATAATACGCACTCCAATGGATGCTGCATGGAATAGTCCCGACGGACCGTTTGCCGTTGCTCAAAGATTGCACAAACAAATTGCCAACAGTGTAATCCTCGATCAAGTTAGTATAGCACAAATATTGTAATGTAATTTTAACGATGGTGCAAACTACAAGAAAACTGAAAAATTTTGTCGAGTTTGCCAATCCAGAAAATCCGTTAATTCATTACAACAAAACGGCAATGGAGATTTGGGAACAATGCAATAAAAAGATCGATTACTTAGTCGGAGGTCTTGGAACTGGTGGAACAATCAGTGGGATTGGTCGGAAACTACGCGAATTGTCGCCAAGCACGAAAATCGTAGTAGCCGATCCGAGACAGTCTTTGCTCGATAAGTATCTAGATCCTGAGGATCATATACACAGTGTTGAAGGCATTGGGTGATTAAATTACATCATCCCAAGATTAACAAAACTATAATTGACGGCTGTGAAAATACCGTATTTTTTAGATACTACTTTGTTCCCACTGTTACGGATCTCGATGTCGTGGATGTTTACGTGAAAACCGAAGAAAAGACATGTTTTCATTTAGCTCGAGAATTGATCAAGCACGAAGGTTTACTGTGCGGCGGAAGCAGCGGAGCTTCCTTATCGGCAGCACTGGAAGTCGCTGCAGATTTACCAGCTGATAAACGGGTGGTGATTCTCTTACCAGACACAATGCGTAATTACACGAGCAAATTTATATCAGATTCGTGGATGGAATCGAAAAGCTTTTTGGTAATTTTGATAACTCGATCGTTAACTTTTTTCAACTATCGAGTTGAACAGTTTAAATTGTAGGATCCACCGAAACCGCTTAGAAGTAACGAATGGTGGTGGAATTTAACCGTGTCCGAAATACCTCTCGACGAACCTGTCACACTTTTGAGCGACGCTACTTGTGAAGAAGCTCTAGCGTTTCTAAGAGAAAAAGGCATTCGTCAAGTAGTACTTATTGACGATAAGAAAGACATTAAAGGATTCATTTCTTACAATAGACTGTTGAGTTGCCTGATATCTGGAGAAACTACACAATCCGATCTTGCAATTAATACACTCGTGAAACAGTTCAAAAGGATGGCTAACACGACTACGCTTGGAAGGCTATCCCGAATTATTCAGATTTCATCGTACGTCGTTGTCGTTGATGCGGCTAACGAAAATGTTCTCATTGGTATTTTAACTCAAAACGATCTCTTTCGTTTCATTTTTGATCAGAGATATAACAAGAACTTTTAAATCGAATAACGATAGCATTACTTTATTCGACGCACACAAAAATATTACTCTTCTGCAAAAGTTCAAAATACTCGAGGACAAGCTCGAAAACTAGCTCGAAGCTGAGAAGGCTGAACGGATTAGCACAAGATTATATTGGAGTACAAAATCGTTTGCTTTCTTAAAAGCTTTTACCCACAAGCCAAAGCCAAGTTAAGTTTTCGTAAAAAATATACTTTACACAACTCTTCGAATTGAATTTTCTATTGAATTATGTATATGTGTATATATAATTATATTTTTGTCAATACACAAAACTGAATAAAACGTTGCTCTCGAAGAAGAGAAAAATCTGATTTCTCAAACTGAAAATTACACCCACGTGCTCGGTGTTCACGTACGTGAGTAATAGCACTCGAGTCAAAAAATAATTTTGGAAATTGGTATAGGTCAACTATACGACTCAAGTACTTTGATAAATACCACTGGCGTGACGCGCACAAATTTTATAGACGTTCTCTCTCTCTTTCTCTCTCTCTCTCTCTCTTTAGTATGGCGCATATACATATATATATAATCTACGAACGTCTATGGCACACCTGCGTTGCCGTAATGTATACACGGTAATATATCAGTTTGCATATTGCCACTCCAATTTTGAATCCTTTTCTAGTGTACTCGCGAATTCGCGTTGGAGTTATATGATATTATTCATGTAAATCGTATATAATTTTCTCTCTAAATAGTCGCTATTGCAAATTTCTAACGTATCTATTTTTAATTAAAATGATTTGTTTTATTTCTGAAAATTAAAATCGTAAATTCTTTTACATAGAACCAATTGTAACCCGTTTTCCTTTGACGAACATTTATAACAGTCTAATTCACACAACCAATGTCACTGTGACAGGTATAACTCTCCCTTTTCATTTGACCTCGATTTTTTCAACCGCGAGAAGTATCCATCGATCACAAAAAAAAAATCTTGGCATTATCAACGAGAAGAGATATATATTCAAAGCGCTTGCAATGTATACACGGGTGAATGCGCGCGCCTTTGTGACGAATAGCTGATGCTGAAATCCTGAAAACGTTGATAGTGAATGTAGATTTCATTGAACATTGTAGATGGTTCGTGTTTATTAAAGCTGAAAAAAATATTATGATAATTGTTTTAAAATTACAACGTTTTACAAGATCGGAATAACTTAAGTCAATACTATATGTGTATGAGGCTGACCAAACGAATAGTCGTTCTACTGATAATGAAGCGTGCATTCAACTTATTCCCATGCAATGAAATTCGTGACCAACGAGTTCCAAACACAAAAGCTTAATCGAGCAGTAATGAAAAAACTGAAAACAAAACAAAGGTCATATCGTCCAGCATTAATTTTACACCTGAAATCCCATCCGAAGATCTCGTAGCAGCGTATTCGCTTTAGTGCAATATTTCCTCTGGTGCGCACGTCGCTGAGTTAATATCGTATACTCTATATATACTACAATGGACACTGCAGATGTCGCGTACTTTCTCATTCTCTCTCTCTCTCTCTCTCTCTTCCTCTCTATATATCTCTCTCCTGCACTCTTACGTTATTGTCTAATATTTTCAAAGATGTTGATCACTTACCAAATAGCGGGAAGTTTGACTGTGTTTTATTACCTTTTTTTTATTGTAACGAATGGATTCTACATAAAAGTCAACGATACAAGTTGTCGAGGCCACTACAGTAGGCGAAAGAGTAACGATGTAGTTGTTGGTCGATATAGTGCCATTGTAGCTGACCAAAAGTAACTTGTGTTTCTATGTTGATATATAGTATACAATAGTGGTTAGGACTGACTTTTTTGGTGAGTTTGCTATGCTGTAAGCCAACTTTATATAATGAAAAAAAGAGCACAAGCACGAGTTTTTTAATTAAACAATCAATAAATCGTCACACGTAACAAAGAGTATTCAAATTAATGCGATTAGTTGCGAAAAGCAGAATTTTTCATTTGGACAACATTCAATTAGGTTGCAAAAACAGCAGAACTTTTATATTATTTTTTTCACGTTCGCGAGTAGAATATGCAACCACGAGCTTAGTGGAGTACACCTGTAGTTCGCTATATAAATGCCATACGCAGTGAAGAAATTCAAAACTACATTCCTCAATCAACGAGTAATATAAATATTGACAAGTACACAATCAGTTTTTCTACATTTTGAAAGGAAACGTTTTGCCAACTAAAATGAATATTCTCGAACATTATCAGCCGTCAAGCCGTATGAACGAATTGAACATGATTTTATAATTTCCTAGAAACGTTTCAGGAATATGGGGGAGAAAAAGAAACATTTTCGAGTAAAGCATTTCGCGATTATAACTCCATTAAAATTCTCAGCGGCATGCAAGGCTACCGCGATTGCAACTGCGGCAAATAATGGACTTTCTCCGAGGGCGCTGCGAAAGAATCAAGGCATTTTAATGAAGTTTTGCGGCCGGACGCGAGGAAAAGCGACCAAATGAAAAAGGGTAGAGCTAACAAAAAAAACTCGCGAGCGTCGAGCTGTGAAATATCGGCTCGCAGGCGCGATCGTAACCGTGGAAAGAAAGAAGGTTTTTTCGTTGCTATTGTTGGATTTGTTTTTCTTTTATGGGCTTACATGGCTTTGTATTTCAAGTTGGAGTTACGTTTAAAGCGATATTTTCTGAGTGAAAGCGTGCGTCCTTTTGAATATAAGGGCTGACTGTCGGTGAAAAAAAAACAAGTTTGAATATCATGGCAAAAGTTTCGTTCTTCTTCAAAGTAATCCAGGATAGTTTTTTTTTTACTGGAAAATCACTTTAACGGTTTCTGTTGAATATCAGAGAGATTTTATCGACTCTAATCCAATATTACTCACAATCAATATTTTCTAATGCAACACGAAACTCTCTCTCTCTCTCTCTCTCTTTTCGTCTCTTTCTTCGGACAACTTTTCCATTAAACGCTTGTCTTTCAAACGAATAACTGCAACTTGCGTGCGCCGTTCATTTTCATCGCGTGAAACTTATAACTTACCGCTGTCTTTAGCATGTTAACTCGAGCTGGCGGAGAATTTTTTTCACGCGCTGTTTTTCTTTTAGTTAGCCATACAGGCGACGTAACAATGCTTGCTGCTCCTCACGGTAAAACGAGTATTTCTTTAAGGTCGTTCGGGCATACTTTGAAATACTGGAATATTAAACCTTTTACGCCAAGGATAATTCGTCATTTACCCAGGCGAGTAAGAAAAAATTCCGCGGCCTGTATGGAATTTTTTTCATAATTTTAATATAAATCATTCGCCTATGAAGGCTCATACAAGCGTACGGAAAAGAAAAATGTAATTAACCTCGTACGCTCAGCGCATATCCAACATATTCTTTGGAATATGTTGAATGTTTTACACAAGTTAATTTTGCAATCTAGCTGCTACAGTACAATTTAATTAAAAATCGTCTTTTGTGTTATACTTGCGCCAAGGGAAATACAATCCGTGTATACTATCAACCAAATTTGTGTGATTTAATTGACATATATTTTGTAAATAACAAACACGCGGCAATCGGTACACGTACATTGATTTATAGCGACGCGAAAACGAGACGATTGATGTTCTCGCGCGTAAAGCGTTGCCAAATAGCACACGAGTGATGCTAGCAGTGTCGTATACCCGGCGCGTTTTCGACAAACATTTGGCCGCGAGACTATAATCATAACTGCAACGTAAACAAATTCATTGTCAAAAGCAGGAAAAAGAAGAGAATCCAACTGAACAATTGTACGATACGAGGAAGAAATTGAAATGTGAAGACAATACATGTTTTTTACATCACTCGAAATTTTTCCATTGGATTTCTCGGTATCGCGCTTACCGTTAAATTCCCTGAAACTGCATTATTTAAAAGCCCGCTTTTACTCGCACACGCAACTCTCAAGATTGCAAAATTTAATCTAGAGCGCTCGCGCACAGTTCTCTTTGCGCCAAGGTAAAAGGGCTCGAAACAATGGGTTTATATCTCGACGTGCGAATGCTCACCTTACGAAGGAGAGAAAGCCTCTCGCCACGGTCATTGAGTTTTGCACGATGTTAGTTTTTGAAAAAATTTCATCAGCGCGCTGGCACGCGAAAAACCCTGTATACATATATATGTACTATAATATTGATATTACGATGAAGTAGTCCATTCGTCAGTATTGGGATCAAAAAACCATCGAGGAAAAAGTACTTTTGTAGTGTGTTTGTCGTGTAATTTCTCGTAAATATGCTGTAGGTCAACTTTAATGTTCGTTGCGACTTGTACTGCGTATATACGACATGCCTGACTAAACTCAGATTTCGATCACTTACTTTGAAAACCAGATCAGGAGACAATATTGATGACGTAGAATTTGAAATACAGCCTAACGTTGGTTTATCGAATATTTTATTCAATCGGATCTTTGAAGTCAATCAGTTATTTATTAACCACAACTCTGAGAATAGCGGAATAACTGAAAATTCAGAAATGTTTTGTTTGATTTTTTATCTGAAACATGGATTTCAAACTAATATACCTGACGAAAGTTTGATTATAACTTTCGTTTATTTAATGTCGCAATCACAAATCTCAGTCTCGCGCCAGTCTTGCAATTTCATCAAGTAATCTTTCGCCCGGCGGGTTTCTTAATTCGTTGGACGAAAAAATGAAAAGGAAAAAAGCGGGTTTCCGGATAAATTGCACGGGCTAACGATTACGAGCCACTGTCATAATGAAGCTTCTCCTTTTTCATCTCTATCTCTCTTTCCACTTGAACCAAAATGATTTTCCTCTTTTTTTAATCCGTGACTTCCATTATATTTGTTATTTAAGAATAAATGCAGCACAATGATTATATTTTGCAATTTATGCGTACATAATAAATGAAATAAACGTCAGGAAACACTGAATTATGTAATAAAGCTTTATTTTGAATATTCGGTTGAAGTGGTCTTTTTCCCGTCAATACAATTTTCGTTAAAGAATTATTTTTCAACAATTAAATCATAAATCAACAAATTTTCATATTTTTATTGCAGATTACAAGTACACATTGATGTTTTCACAATAACAAGTAAAAAGTAGCTAGAAATATTTTCATTTAATTGAACTGCTTGTTGTTTCAACCGGAATACCTCGTCGTGTAAATTAATACTTCATCCAATCCAATTAATCTAGACATAGTATTGTACTTGTACGTTTATGTCTATTAATTTGCAAAAATATTCAATGACATTTCTTTTCAAATAAAATAATCGTGTGCATCGAGTCTGGACATACTATTTCAGTTACAAATAAAAATGTATTTAATACAATTGTAAATAACATGAAAAGATACCTTGAATTGTACATCTCCATTTAGTTGCTTCTTCGTTAGCTTTAATTGAGATATCTTGCCATAATAATTTTTACAAAGATATTCAAAAGTTACGATCGAAATAATTCTGTAGTATTAAAGTCATAAATAAAATAATAAAAGACAGTTTATTTACCTCCCATTTTATATGGTTACATAAAGGACTACAGGAATGAGTGCTAGTTACATATACATAAAAGATATGTTACACTACGCATTGTGAAAATAGATTATCTTAAAATTCTTATTCTTGATTATTCGTACGATTAACACTCTCAAATTGAACTGGTTAGAATATATGTACATATATATATCAGAATTGAAATTTATGATTGTCATATCACGAATTATCAAGGCACAGTTTGATGGTGATTATTGTTCTTTTTATGTACATTACTGATTCTTCAAAAAAAAAAGTAAAATTTTTCAGTTACAATTCGAGTTGTTAATCGTTATTTTTTTTCTAATATTTTATATCATTCAACATAATATAGTTTAAGTGATCGATGTTTCGGCACATTATGCACAAATTTCATGACTGTTACTAAATTATTTTCTCAAAGAATTATTAATGATATATTCTTATATCAGTTGTTCAAACTGTACCTTACTTTGTCCATTCTCAAGTAAATACATTTACTTAATAAATGTCAATTTTATACTTTGCTGTTCTATTTAACATCAAAATCAAAATCAGTTATTTTTCAAAAATCTAATTTTTACATTTAAATAATGTTTTGATATGATACATATTTCAGAATGTTCATAATAATGACATTGAAGGTTTTGAAATCATTTTCTCCAACGCATCATTGATACACACGCGCAAACAATAACGTTGAGGGAATCTTATAAAAATTAAAAAATTGCTCGTCAATCGTTCCTTAGATAAAGGATTAAATTTAAATCGCTTAACATATTGATATTTGATTTCCTAATCAATTACATAGAAATATATATGAATATATATATATATATATATATATATATATATATATATATATACGAATTATCTCAACATTATTGCTCGCTCTGTTTAAGAAATATAGATTATACAGAATAATTTATTAAATACTTCACGTGATAGACATGTTTATAATATCGTCACTCAATTACACATGTTTTATGATTCGCCGAGTACTATAAATGTTTTTTACTTTCGAATTATCACTTGCATAAGTCGAGAAAGAATCTTTGATTTTCACGTCATGTCAGATGCTGGAGGATTAGAGATATCGTGGCTAGGCTGTTCATTTTGAGTCGTGTCGGATAGTTCCTTAAGCACCTCGTTAGTCTGATTGACGCTGCAATGCTTATCCTTGAGATGCTGACTGTAGACTGCTCGCGATATGAGAATCTCGTGACAAACACGGCAAAGGAACTTTTTTCGGTCAACTATCGGTATTTGCACCGCTTGCTCTGGCTTCGTATGACTCTGTTTCGTGTGCTCATTTAGTTCGTCTTGCGACGAGAACTTCTTATCACAGGCAAGGCAAGCAAAGTCTTGATGTTTTTGCGATATGTGCTCCCTAATTTAAAAAATTCTTTGTTCAGTTTTTATTTTTTCGTACATTTTTATTTGACTTTATACTGCAAAATGAATTCAAAAATTTTTTTTAGATAAGAACAAACCTGACGGCCAACGCTGAAGCAAAATTGCGCTCACAGTAAGAGCAAGGGAATCGAGCTGTTCTTTTCTTTTCAGTAGACTTGGATACTGATTTGTTATTTTCTGAAGACACTTCATGTCTCTGATTAATGTGGCTTTGGAGTGAATCTTTACTGTCAAAGCTGTCGATACAGAATGTACAGACTAGTTGTTTGTTTATATGTCCATCCAAATGAGACAAAAGATGACCTAATTTCTCAAACGATAATGTGCATTCTAAACAAGTTAAGTCCTTGAGATCTACATGAGAAGCCAGATGAGACCTAAAATTGTAGAGAAATGTTGAATAAACAATTCGTGATTTAAAATGATTTGTTCTTTTTCTGTCAATGATTTGAATGTTTATATTACTACAAGTTACATTTATTCAGCTAATCTAATATTTTTCTTACTACATCCACTTTTTCATTTAATTTATTATCTATTCTCAAGTAATGCAAGAATTACCTCAACATTTCCTCAGTATAGCAGTTATCAGAACACAAAACGCACATGAACGAATAAATATCTTTATGATCATCCAAATGTTTAATTAGAACCTTATGAGAGAAGAACTTTTCTTGACAAATTGGACAGTAGAAACACTTTTCTTCAGGATTCATGTGCATCTGTACTTTATGTTTCAACATACCAATATACGTATCAAATGAATCTGAACAAATAGCGCATATTTTTGGATTTCTCAAAACTGCATGTTTGATCAAATTCAACATACGCAGCTCCATCACTTGTATATTCTCTTTCTCTATTGCAGATTTTGATGTTTTTGTGCTTGATACTGAATTACTGGAAGCTTTGGGACTAGTGAGATCAAAGCTACAAATCTTTTTCTGCAATATTGTACTATCTATTTTCGTTGAAGGTAAAGTTCTGTCAGTTATTGCAGTTGACGTTTCTTTTTTTTTAAGTTTTAGATTTTCTGTAATTTCGATATATTGCGTGTTTTCATCATCATATTCACTATCCTTGAAAATAACTTTCTTTGGTACTTTTGTTAACTGATTGTAGCTATTGTTCAAATCTAACTTTCTTTTCAAACCTGGTTTTAATTTTCTTTGTGGTTTTTCTTGAGACTTATTATTCTTATTTGAAAGTATTTTAGAATCTTCAGACATACAGTATGATGACGATATATCACTATCAGTTACATTTATTTCCTGAAATGAATTAACATATAATTATGGTTTAAATTAATTAATATTTTATTAATTACTTATTTTCTTAATACAATACACACCTCATTTCCTCTAGTGACTTTATTTTTGTGACTTGCTGAACTGTCAACATTTTTAAAATTACTATTTCTAGACTCTGTAGGTAAAATTTCCACTGATTTCACCTTAACTGAATTTTGTAAATTACGTTTTCTTCTAGCATTGCGACGTGCCCTCTTGGCATCTTCTACTGCTAATCTAGCTTCTTCGGATACGTATTCTATATGATACTCATCTTCACTAGACGATAATGCATCAGAATAATCTTCATCTAAAATATATAATAAATTGTATTTAACAAATAAATTGTGTCATGTTAATGTTTAATTTTGGCCATACCTCTTTCATAGACCAATTCTGATTTTCTTGTGTTATTTAATTGATTCCCTGATAAGGTTTTCTTAAGTTTTACTTCAGCCATTTCGCATTGATCTTTGAAACAATATAATGAATCCACCAAAAATACACATTTTTTACACATCATTTGGGGTAGATCATCATCTTTTGAAACCTATTTAAAACATATAAACCAAGTATTGAAACGCATGAAAGAAGACTACAACAGAACATCCATGTAATTTAACAGAATATCCAATTACAATTCGAAAATGCACAGCTTGATTTAGCATTATGAATCTAATAAAAATGAAGTTTTTGCCAAAGAACCATGAAATCAATGTACAATAAAAATTATGTCCAAACAAAGTAAATCGCTAAACGAGATCGAGTTGTATAAAGTAATTCTACAGAGATAACACTAGGAGTAAAATAGATAGTTTTTATGTAATAAAATTAAATTAATAAAATAGCTAACCTCAATCCTGATAGTATGCCTAAGCTTATCGGGTAGGTTGTGAACATAATAATTATTTGTAAAAATGGGCACAAGCTCGCCGTGAGTGGCCAAGCACGTTCGACAAATTTGTTGCAACATTTTTTTCACTGTCGATTATCAATTATTAATAAAGAATACCAAAAGAGAGTATTTATTCTGAATGTACGCCTCCATCAAAACAACTACTAATACATAAAACGATATGGGCACAATAGCATCAATCGTTATATCTCCTTTTGGCGCTTACGCGTCAGGCAAGGTTATATTAACTTATCCACTTAAGATATTGTTCTTTCAAAATTTAACAAAACTGTTATTCAAGGTTTGTATTAAAATCACACTTTTTCTTTAAACTCGTAACGATTTTTTTCGTTTAATAGACGGCACTGGCGGCAAAGAAAATCTAACGACTAGGCGCGCAGACAAGAAAAGTATGCAATCCAATAATCTGTAGATGGCGCTTATACTCTGAACTGATAAATATGGGCGACATGCACATACATACATACGTAAATGTATGAAAGTGAAGAGTGGCACGTGTTGAGAATGGCGTTATGAACTTTTGATTATTTATCAAATAAACTATAAAATTTAGGTACACTGATTATTGTTATTTTATACCATTTGACATGTTTTAACTTCACATAAATAATTTAATGATATATATAGAATACCAGACCTAATCATTGTTTTATTATTATTTTTGTTTATAGTCATTTTTTTACAAAACGAGAATATTATAAACATAAAAATGATTTTTCAAAAAATCAGTAGAATATCAAGGTTTACTGAAAAAATTACTGTTTCTAAATTAGATTCAATTCTAAAGATAACTCCATTGTCACATAAAGTTTATAATCCATATTGTTTTTGTAAAAAACAATTTTCTATTGACTACCACAATCGAAGATACCTAAATGCATTCAGTAATGTAAGATATATGCACTTAGAAGCACAAACTTCAATGAAAGATAATTCTGCTGAACAACAAAATGTAGGTGTTAAATTATTAGAAAGTTTGGAAGATTACGCTAATTCTGTGCCAAAGCGTTTGCTATTTAATGAAAGTTTAGTCATTGACAACATAGAGGAGTTGTTAGGTAAATCATGGATTAGTATGAGTAACTCAGAAATTATTACAAATTTTGAATTTCTCTCGCACTATGCTTACAAACATCAAGCCATGATACAAGATGACAAGTTCCATGGTGTTATTGAAGTACTCAAAAATAGATGTGTTGATTTCAGTGATAGCGATATACGTCATTTGTTCAAATGTTTGCAATTATGGAATATTGATAAGTCAAATGAAAATTTCACAAACCTTTGGAAAGCTTTTGAAGATGAAATTTCAACAAGATATTCAAATTGGACAATTGATGAGATACTTCTTACATGTCACTTGTATTTCCTATTGAAAATTTCAAGAAAGTCTGAATTCACTTTTCATAGTTTAAAAAAAATTGGCAGGAAACCTCAGAACATGAATCATACACAATTAATACATTTTACTTTTCTAACAAAACAGAATCGTAAACTTCCAATAAATTTATACAACATTGAGTATTATGTAGAGCAACAATTAGACAAACTATCAATAAGTGAATTAGGAATATTTGCAATAGCATTTAGCAACTACGAAACTCCAATAAGGAATCCAGTTTTCATTGAAAAAATGATAGATAAATTAATTGCTGAGATAGACACTGTTAACGAGTCCACATTAAACAGTATATTAAATGTTATACGGTAATATAATTTATTTTCTAATGTAAATCTAAAATCATAAATGTTAAAGTTCTAATATGTGCTATTAAATAATTCTTCTTATAGTGTTCATAAAACTACCAAGACCAAGTATACTCATTTATTGCATAAATTAGAGGAAATTTGTCCAAGTCTATCATTACATACTTTGACTAATATTGTTTATCTGCAAAAAAAAACTTTAATGCACAGTGAAACTATGATGTCTAAGATATTGGAAAGGTATAAACATTATTTATCTTTCACTATTACTTAAACATATATGTATGATAAATTGTCACTATTTACTTTACATATGGAAATTGTTATTTGTTTACCAACTTATTACATTTTAGATTTGAGAAAAAAATAAGGAATATGAAAATTAAACAAATCGACCAAGTAATGATTTCATTATTTACTCTGGGCTATGATCCAAATACGACACCGTTCTGTTCTGCTGTGCTGCGTGAACTATTGACACCCAGGAGAGCTGATGAGCTCGAAAAGTACACAATCTTTTTCTAGATTATTTATTTTATCAGTTTAGATCATTCTTAAGATATTTTATTCTATATATTTTTATGGGTCTTATAACAAAATTACTTATTCTTAGGTATTCAAAACTCGTCATAGAGATTACTCATAATGCTTTGTTCATGAATGGTTTTTCAAATGAACTAGAAGAATTATGTAAAAAAATATTTGACCCTGAATTTATTGACAAAAGTTGCAAAAATGATTATTACTTTTTAAATCGTGAATATCTTGAAGCGAGTTATTGTTTAGAACTTGATTACCCAGAATATAATGGTCCTAAATTAGAACAACAAATAATTGATTTTCTTTGCAAGGTAAGTTTTTTATTAATAATAAGCAAATTTTTTCATATAACCCTTTTTATTTTAATGTTGTAACACTTTCAGTCACATGGATCTTATAGAAATGAAAATACTACACGCAGATCAGAGAAAAGCTCATTTGATGGAATACTTTTAACAGAAGTAGAGAAAACTTGTCAGGTATGCTGTTTATTTTCATTTTTAAACACTAAAGATAATCAAGTGTATCATCATAAATGTTTTATATTAAAATTGAAATCAAATATTTTAATTTCAGAAAGTTTTGAAATCTGAGTCATTATTCTATCGCATTCCAGTTTTACCACATACTTCCAAAGCATTTGGTATAGTTTGCTATGACCCAGAAACCAAGGAGTTTGGTTCTCCAAAAGAAAAACTGTCAAATATTCCGTGGTATTTGTTGAAATATGCACCAAATGACGGTAGGAAATGGTTCGCCTTTGTTACAGCATCAGTTCATCAAATTATTAACAACACTCATAAGCCAGTAGGCAAAATATTAATGCAGATGAGACATCTCGAAAAAATTGGCTATGAACCAATTATCGTAAGTTTTAATGACAAATTAAAAATTATCGCAGTATTGATAAAATAACGATAACAAACCAATATATTTTATTGCAGATACCATATCATGAATGGGAAACCTTGATAAGTGACAGTGAAAAAGAAAAGTATATCTTAGATATTTTGCATAGATATAATTTATTCGAACTTTCACAATAACAACAATATTAGTACTTTGATATAGACAGTACTGATAGATCTATTTTTGTTAGTTTTATAGGAATTTTTATATCACAACAACCAGTTTTCTTTGTGATGTACATATTTAAAATAAAGTAATCTCTATTTACCGTTATTTTATTCGATTATTTACAATATTTATAAGTTCTTGAATGTAAAAAAAATAAGATTTTGTCTCTACCTTTGTGTAGTGTAGAGCAAAACCTTCGTCTTATTCCACCGTCATATCGAACTTTTATGGAGATATATCACATACGCGAGAAACGGCTTGCAAAATACCTTTGTTTCAAAAGTTTCATTTAATATAAAATTGTAATAAATTCACTACTATCGGTCGGTGGTAACGTTAATCCATTACTTGGTGCATGAACTTTTTCACATATTCGTAGGTAAGAAATAGAGTAGCCGTTGCCGGAACGGTCCTGATTAGCGTAGGTTTGAGGCCATTGTACAAGGCACTTACTCCTTCTGTTCTTATAATATCCCTCATTATTATTGAGGCTGGTGTCTTTAGACCTTGAACCTATTAAAACAAAAATCACTTATTGTAATCCACACGCTTTCTTCTATTAAATTTATAATAGAAGTGCAAACATCAAAAACTTTTTATTGCAAAACTTGGAATAATAATTACTTGAATTCGACTTTTAACAACGTCAGCAGGAAAAATAACGAGCCAAAGTACACTGCCACCGACTGCTCCAGCAACCATAGTCTTTTGCCAACCAATCTCGTCTCTAGTTTGACCTGGTTTGGCTAATAATTCTCTTGTCAATTCGTAACTTCCAAAGAAAAAGAAATATCCAGGCATTTCGCGAGCTATCGTTGATGTTAGTCCTCTGAATAAACCAGGAATACCGGATTCTTTTAAAATTTGTCTAGTCAATGTCCAAGGTCCAACGAATTTCTTGAAATATAAAGGTCTATTTGCAAAATTATTGCTTTCATTATTTAATTTATTTAAAAATTGATTAATCAATTACCACTTTGGCACCTGTAGATTTTTGTTGATTCTGTACTTCTCTCATAGCTTGCAGTCTGCATTTTATCAATTCTGTTGGACATAAGGTGAGAGATGAGAAAAATGCTGCAAAAAATCCAGCCCAAGCATTTCCAACTGAGCTTAAGTCTTCTACTCTAGGAACACCTGTTGCAATATCAGATTGATTATTAATAATAAGTAGAAATAATTATTATTTTATAAATGAATCTTTAATAACAATTGATAATCATAATTACCAAGAACACTAGCCACAGCTTTTTGACAGCCACCATAGGCTGCAAATAATATGGAGTTTTCAGCCACATTAGCAACAACGGATGGTATGGTTCCTGCATACAATCCCCTTATTACTCCATCTGTTCTTACGGTTTTCATGAAACAATCCACCATTCCCTTGTACAAGTTTGGAAATGTCTGCATTTTTACTTTAACTGTGTCCAATGGTTGACCAACGTAAACTAATGCCACACCACCTACAAAATTGATGTTATTCAACATTTAATAATAGACTTTTCAAATTTATAATTTTGGATGATGCAACTTTTGAATAAAACCCATTTTTGTTTAATTATTTGAACGTAACAGAAATCGGTCTGATAAATATTAATTAAATTCAATCTGATTGACAAGCAAATAATCAGATAGGACAGATAATGAATGTAAATTATAAAAGCATTCCATTGTATAAAATAAAAAAATAATTATCATCCTTGGAAATCTTATTGTTTTGTTAATTCTAAATGATAGAATGAATAAAGCCAGAAATAAAAAGTATTCAATTTTTTACAATATACTTTTTTGTAGAATAGACTATTTGAACTATTCGTACAATCTGTTTTATACATCTTATCACAAGCTATATCTCTTTGAAAACAAGTTTTAACTAGGACAAAATGAATTTGAAACACATAATTTGAATGAGATCCATAAAATGTAGCTCTAATACTGGAAAAAACGAATAAAAATTGTTTAAATAGTTATTTTTTAAATTCAAAATTGATTCTGCATTATATTTTAACAACATTGCCCTTCTTTCAACGTTATTCTTAGATGTACTTTTTAGTCATAAAAGATTAAAGCATTTAATTAATATAAAAGTGAAAACAATGGTTTTTTAAAATAAATGATGAAAATATGTACAAATACACATCACACTCAACGTGCAAGGTGTCGAAATATTGTAGATAGTTCTATCATCAATAGATAGTGAAATAAGTTTTGAAAAACCATTAATACACGTAAAAAATGTTAAAATATACTAACCCATTGATCCAGCAGTAAAGTCAATAATTCCATCCTTAACATTTTTCATACTTTCTGTATCCATGGTTTGTACTTTACTCTCTACACTCTCAAGAGATGACATTTTCTCCAAACTATTAACTCTATACAGATTCGACAACAGTAAGAGTTGTAATGCCTCGTCCGCACGTGCTTTCGCGACTGGAGAGCAATCGAAAAATCCATAAAGCGAAGAAAAAAAGCATGTAAGCTTATAGGCTGCTGTCGCTGTCGACTTCGAATATCATAGACTTACGCATGCGCTTCTCTGTCTTTCTCTCTGATAAGATACCGTGTTTCTTTTTTTCCTTTCGGATCTTGAATTATCAACGAAATTCTTAAGTGCTTGCTTGGACCGATACATATGCTGATATTGTTTTTCCGAACTGGGTTAGGACACGTCATGAGAGACAAGCTTAACCAATAGACAATGATAATGTTTTGTTAAAATATGATGTCTTTAATCAGAGGAATTTCGACATTGCAAGAGATAAGGGCATTGCATGACGACTAAGCTGGTCGCTGGTCACTGGTCAGCCGTATAATCCAACCTCGTGTTTGCTCTTCATACAATTTTTGCTAGTGTAAGCGTTTGTAATCGTTCGATTGATGATATCAATAATTGCAAAGTACTGAGGTGTTTTTCAAAAGATACTTTTATAGTGGGCTTATAAATTTATCAATGGATTCTATACAACATATATACCCGAGTAAAATTAGTTTTCGACCAAGTCGTAGATTGCATAATTGATGTTTGTCATGACTAGGGACGACATTATTTACAAAACATTTTACTATTTCAATCAAGCTGTTATCAATTATTTACAAATGCACTCTTCTCTTAATCCACTCACGTAGTAAATTATATCTGCCATATTGTTCGCTTTTGACTACAACTGTAGTCAAGGGCGTGTGTTTACACTGTGTGTATCTACTGTGTGTTATCTATATGCCATCAAAATAGAATGACGCCGCAAATCGGCCAAATGTCAACAACTTGCAGCAATTTGAGTTGTTTAGAGAATGATAACACAATGTAAAAATAAATATGAAATGAATAAAACTGACTTTGAGCATAGTTAATTGTGAAGAGTTATTGATTCTATACAAAAGAGTGATAATTAATAGTAATTATATTTTATAATAGGTTTCTATGGTATTTTTTGTGAAACATCATCAACGAATTCAATTCAGTGATTGTAAATTGTTTTAAAATACTATTGATATAAGTAACTTTTATGTAATAACAAAATAATAGCATATTCTCTAGGAATAGAGTATAATAATCCTGCATTAGGATCTCAATCAGTTCCTGGCAATATGGAGGAAAATTTATTGTGGACTAATCCTGAATTCATACCAGCCGACAGTTTTGTAGCTCCCGATGGTACAGTTATTAATGCAGAGGAATTTGACCAGCAATTTACAGGTGCTGAATTTAGAGAAACACGAACTGAACTAACAGATGGATCAGGAAGTGGTTTTGGAGTATCAAACGTAAGTTTTGACACTGTTGAAGAAATAATTTGGACTGGAAACCAAGGTGGTCATGTAACATCTTATTATGGACCAATGTTACAAAAGTACACTGCATTCCAAGTATGCTCCAAACAAGAAGTCAGACAAATTCGTTCTCTAGACAATGGTATTTTCACATTAACTCCAAATTCTTTGAGATTTCAAAATCGTAAGGGTTTGCATATTTATACTCATACATCAGAAAATATGATTGAAATGCAATGTTTGTTGCCTCATTCACCAATAAGTATATTAATGGGAGGACACCAGGAGAAATTGATAGATTTTGATTTGAATACAAGCAAAGAAAAACGTTTAATTGACGTTGGTGAAAATGGTTGTGCGATGCTGAGGCAACATAGCAGGTACATTTGTGCAGGAAATGCATTTGGAAGAATAGAATTTAAGGACCCTAAATCTCTGAAAACAGAGCATTCTATAGAAACTCACAATGGTTCATTGAGTGACTTTGATGTTCAAGGAAATTACATGATAACATGTGGATTTAGCAACAGCAGACAAGGTCTAACAGTTGACAGGTTTCTGATGGTTTATGATTTGAGACAAATGAAAGCAATAAATCCATTGCAAACTGTGGCATATCCGTTTTTGCTCAAATTTTTACCAAGTTATTCAGCTAGAGTGGTTGTAGTTTCACCACTGGGACAAATGCAAGTAATTGATACAATTTATGCTAATGTTCAGTCATCGTTAAACCTATACCAGGTAGCAACTGGTGGTGCAATGATATCATCACTGGATGTTTCCGTAACTTCTCAGTGCCTCTGCTTTGGAGACTCTGTTGGTTCCATTCATCTTATGTCATCAAATGTGGCAGAGCCACAGTTCAATACATTCTCAAGACCTACAGAATTCGTTGAAATTTCTGAAATGATTCAATCAATTGACATCGATGATATTCAGGCACCTCTCAGTGTTGTGCCAATCACTTATAATGTGAATTCTTTGCTGAGTGAATGGCCAGAAGAATTTACTAAGAAAGTGCACCATAAAACACCTGTGATAGACGAAGAGGTTATTAAGACAATGAAAATGCAGGGATCTATTGGTTATGCACCAAATCCCAAATCGCATCGCAGGAAGAAATCAATACTTTCTCTATAAAAATTCCAGTATTAAAAGTAGAATTGGAAATTTATATTACAATGTTAAGAGAGTATACATGATATATACACTTTTCTGTATATATGATTTTTTTAATGTAAATAATATTACTAAAACATTATGAAAAAATTAGTTTTTTCTATAAACTTTTGATGAGTGAGACTGATTTGTACTGATGAATTATTCATTATTATCACTGTGTGATTAAAATACTATATTTTTTGAAATCAATAAAAAAATTTTTTTTAATTTATTGTTTGTGTTGAATTTGTGTTTCAATCTTCATTAAAGTACCTCATATTTTGTACTTTCCCTACAGAAAATGCAATTGGCAACCGTTTCAAGTCATAAGAAATGGTGTTCTTTTATCAACCCGCCATAACCCCCTATAACAACCTCATTAAATCTACTATAAAACGGACCATCACCCTAAAGAATCAATAACGTTTAAAAAGCTCTATTTAACGGTCGAACATTTTTGAAAATGCTGAAAATATTTTTTCCCTAGGGCGGTACGCAAGTTTACTCCCTTGATTTCTCACGGGGTTGTAAGAAAAGAAAAAAGACACCGGGGTGGATGGGAGTTTAACTTTAAAGGTAGCTTGGTTTGAGGAATTGCGCACGCACCCAAAAAGTGGGAGGGGGAGACGAGAGAGTAAGAGTAAGAGAGGAGCGAGAGTTCAACACTCTGTTTGTTCGCGCTAGAGCATATACATCGTAGACCAGTAAGTGGCGATCGTGAGACGCCAGAGAAGAGAGGTATAGCACGAAGCCAGTCGTTTGGAATGGACGTGTGAGGGGCAGTCAGCAGTCTAGGTGCAGCGCAGTCCTGCAGCGTGACAGAGAGAGAGAAGTTACCCATGACATGACGTCCGCACGACGGTTTGTATTGTATTATCATCTTCGCGTCTCTACGTCGCGGTCATCGTTGTGCACGGAACAAAAAAGGGGGGACATCCTCGAGGTTAGATAGGCATTCCACTGGGTGCGCGTGCACAGCACAGTGCGGAGAGAGAGAGATAAAAAAAAAATGCGAACATCAGTATTCGCTCCATTTTTTTTCTTTCTCACTCGTGCAAGCGACCGACTGACATCCTTGAGCCGCGTCGGCTTGTACACACATTTCAAAGTATCGCATCGAAGGAATCGTAAAGAAGTGCATCGTTCACGCGCAATCCCAATCATCGAGCGAATCCTCTTCTTCATCTTCAGCTCCTCCCTCTGCCTTTGGCTCTCTTCCGTCGCTGCAGGGGCTAGCTTTGCTGGTTGCTGCCATGATAGATCGCGTGTGTGGTGCTGCAGCAGCACCAGCAGAGACTATTAGTCTAAGTTATAGTAGGCCCGAACAGCGCGAGTGTATGCTATCGTGGCTAAGCACTTCGGCCATTTCGTTTTCGCTGTGTAAAGGGAGAGAAAACGGAGAATAGGGAAAATTCGCGAGTGGCGACTTTGCGATTAAGTCTACCGGGGATCACTAGTAATCGCCACTGCTGTGCACACGATCAGATTAATGATTCGCTGCAACTGTCGCTGTTTGTAGTAAGGGTACGAGTCGGAGGATGGTGGTCGACTGTCTGTCTACACAGGGCTCTGGGCCTCGAAGACAGCACGATAAGAGGCATGGTGGTACCGTCAGCAACAACTCCAAGAATCAACCCAACCTCACCCAAGCTGGTGGTATGACGCCTAAGGAGCTTTGCGAAAACGATGATATCGCCACCTCGCTCGTGCTTGACACCTACCTTGGCTTCACCACACATAAGATGAATACTAGGTATACCATAATGATTTACTATAGTCGCAAGCTCGCTTTGCTAGGTATGCCTTCAATAAAGGAATTCAATTTACAGGTACAGACCTTTAAAAGCAAATAAGGATGAGCTGAAGAAGGTAATCATTGAGTTTGTTCAAACACAGAACTACGAGGTAGCTTGTAAAAAGCTTATGAATGGAGACTGGGGTCCTCGGTTGCCACATGCCAAGTCTAAACAACAGCAAGTCAATTTGGAAAGACACGTACGATAAACCTAATTATTTTGTGCTTTTTTCTGGATCTAGCATTTTCAAACAATTGCAACCAATATTTCAATTTTCAGATCTATCGATACCTCAGGGTGTTTGACAAAAATTCTGGATTTGATATTAAGCCTTGCTTTAGGTATTCCCTTGAAGACCAAAAGGGAGCCAAAATATGTGCAACTAAGAAGTGGTTGAAGAATGATAAGATTAATTGCCTTGTAGGATGCATTGCAGAATTAAGTGAGAAAGTACGTGTTGTATTACATCGCTCTTTTGACAGTTTTGCTAACCTAAAAAGTGTCATTTTTTATATCTTATCAATTACTTTTGGAAATTTGTAGGAGGAAGATGCTCTCTTAAATCCAGGACAAAATGACTTTTCTGTAATGTTCAGTTGTAGAAAAAATTGTGCCCAACTGTGGTTGGGCCCAGCAGCGTATATCAATCACGATTGTAGAGCTAATTGCAAGGTTTTTATTTGTTCGCTTCAATAATAGAAAATGTTTTAAAGTAAAGAATTATCAAAATATTTGTAATTCTAGTTTGTTGCGACTGGACGAGATACTGCTTGTGTTAAGGTACTGCGTAATATTGAAATAGGAGAAGAAATTACCTGTTTCTACGGAGAAGATTTTTTTGGAGATGGCAACAGCTATTGCGAGTGTGAAACTTGTGAAAGACGACGCACTGGAGCTTTTGCTAATCAAAAGCCTGGTGAAGAATTAGAATCAGGTTTGGAAATTTATACAAATACATCATTCATTTTTGAATTATCAATAAATTGTGAATAATATTTTAAACAATTTTTGTGTAACTTTAGGTTATCGCTTACGAGAAACAGATAATCGCATTAATAGAATGAAACAAAGGCAGCAAGCTCTGAGTGTGAATAAACAGCAAGAAAGTACTCTCACTGAGCGAAACGGTGAAGTGACAAACAATGCAGTTTCCCGGCAGTCGCTTAGTATGAAAGAGATGAGGCGAAAAGGCCTTACCAAGTATGACGCTGAGCTCTTGATTGCTCAGGGTTGTAAATTTTCTGACATTTCTCAGCAGCCAGCCTTGGCAAGCAATGAGGAAAATGCATCGCACGATCATCAAAGTGCACCAAGTTCAGCTTCGCGTACGCTTAGAAATAAAAATCAAGCAAATAAGACTGAAAGTAGTAATAATTCTAATCGTAATGTTAATAATCGCAGTAACCTGAAACGTCTAAGGGCTTCCAGGTAATAATAATAAATAATCATAAAAATTTAATAAATCTATCAAATATTTTATGAAATTTGTTAATGTATTATAATTGTGATTATAGGCTTCAAAAGAAAGCAGAAGCAAAAAGAGGTAAAAATGAAAACAATCACTTTAATCATGGAACATTCCATGTTCGTCATAGAAAAGAAGATTCCGATAGAGGGGAAAGTGATGAAAATTGTATGTATTCAACTTTACATAAACACAATAATCAAGAAACGTCCAAAAATGAATTAGTTAACAGTTGTCATGTTCGAACTCTTCATTCGACAACATCACAAAATAGTTTAGATGATGAGTGTTCAGGGAGACTTTCTGAGAATGAACATATAAATACTGAAACTGACAACCATACGTTTTCAGATTATGGAAACGATCATCATAGTACAAATTCTCTAAGTCCAAATCATCCTAACCTCACATCTCATTCAAAGTTCCACAATGGCTCAGATACAAGTTCATTGAACATAGCCATTCCAAATCAATGTTTACAAAATGGATTAAATAATTATCAATCTTCAATAAATTCTGACATCAAATTCAATAGCGAAAGTGGATACAGTGAAGTGAATGTAGACCAAGTTGAAAATTCAGCGAAAATTTATGATCAGTCTTTCATAAATGATAATATTATGTATCATAAACAAAGTGCAAATGTGTCCTATGACATCAGTTGTAGGAAATCTCCTATACATGGCAATGCTCCTATAAATTCTCCATTCCCTGAAACAATTGAATTCCATCAACTTGATTCTGTAGAAGGTTCAGCTGGAGATACTCTAGAAACAGATGTAAATATGGATTATAAACAATCAGAAATAACCTCAATAGATGATTCAAAATATCCTAACGATATTAAAGATTGTGCTAAAATTGTGACAGAACAAGATAATAGTTTTTTCTCTAGAAATAAAGTGAACGGTGTGATTACCAATAATCCAAGTGAAATGGGTGATACATTTACATCAAATACAGAGTGTTCAGAAAACTTTTTGTCTGAAAAATCTGAAGATGCACGCAGTTTAACATTAAAAAGGTGCCACGAAGTATTGTTACATCCTGGCAAAAATCTTGCTAGAAGACCAACAGGTCGATCAAGAACAAAATTCAAAAAAACCAACGCTCGTAGTTTCCTAAACAGAAGTAGTATCAGACAGACAAGAAGTCAGAAAAAAGAATGTGCAATACCTGTTGGAGCAGCTGATGATGATTCAGGTATTCAAGGAGACATTTATGAGTTCAGTGAAAAAGATAGCAACCTTGAACAAATTCCTTTGCCAAACCGTATTCCCCATCTAAGAGATAAGTACGACAAGTACAATGAGCCAAAAGATAATCCAACCAACTCTCTAATGCCTCTAGACCCCTGGAATGGCTGTGACAACAATCCATCTAGAGACACTTCTGTCAGCAGCGAAGGCAAACACAATGAGTAAGGAAACAATTTTAATTTACTCAATACTATATTCAAAATATACGTATATATATATATATATATGTGTGTGTATATAAATTAAAAATTTTCTGATCATAATCGTAAGTCATTTGTATTATAGCATCAGCAGCAACAGTAGCTTTACTAGCAGAACAAGTTGCGTTAGCAGCGAACGATCACACGAGTCGGCTTCAACGTGGCAACCACCAGTTCAACAGCCACCACCAGTTTATCCGTCAACACCGGAACGTCCAGGTGGTCGACTGAAGTTGACCCTCCGCGTAAAACGTTCACCAATCTTGGATGAGCTGATGGAGTCTGGTACAAGTTTGGCAAACGATGACAATGAGGTACCGGAGTACGAGGTGTTGCGAGTGGAAGGCGTCGGTGAAGAAGACCTGAAGCCACGCAAGAAACATAAGTCGCGCGATCGTGAAAGGCGACACAAAAAACGTAAGGACATTGCGCCACCCGCGACTATGAAACGTCTTAGACTCATCTTCGGCAACGAGACTCGCACCATTGACCTCACGCACTCCTAACGCTTGGACGAGGCTGAGCGGCGACTGTTGAATCGTTGCTTTCAATCCATTTTTTGTTGAAACTACTCTACATTATCTCCTTGCTGTGCAATATTATTTTTCCGTCTTTGTTTTCAACGATGAAAATTTTTTAATTGGTTCAACAGAGAATGGGTTGAAATTACTTATTAGTCATCGTTTGTACAATTAGGTTTATATTCTTAGTAAAATATAACACCGAGAGTTGGCCCTCTTATACGAATGATTCTTCAAGAGAATGGTGGAATCATTAATAATACTATCCTTTTTTTATTTGCTATAAAAAATTGTAATTTTAACAACTCAAACTGAGTTTACTTTGCAGTATGTGACGAGTTCGGAGAACGATTTTCTTTTGTATTTTATAACGTTCAAAAAATCACATTTTGTAAATACGAAATAAGAATGGTTTTTTATGTAAAGTTTATCCCACGCAATCATGGTAAATTTCTTTCAAACTGTAGATAATGGTATTTTTCCTTTTAAAAATGTTGATGAAAATCCTAATGACTTTTTAGATAGTCTTATACATTGAATTTAGTTTGATGCGAAATCGTTTCAATGTCGAATAATAAAATATTCCCATTCGGTAGCTAATCGCTTTAAATCGTTTACATTGTGTTAAATGATGCGTTAATATGAATGATTACTTTTGCTCTTCACATGACAAGGACAGAAGTAGCTGGATGATATATTGCCGCTTAGTTACATAATTTAAAGGGAAAAATTAATTAATTTAGAATGTCACGTGTCATCGTTAATGGATGTGACGATGATATATTAATATTCATTGGGATTCGTCTATTTTTTCAATGATTGAACATCAATCTTCTTAGTAATCGTTACGAACAATAAAGTGTAATTGGCTCAAATAGATAAATTTTGTAAATATATATATGCGAAAAATTGAGTTTTGAGTTAAAAAAAATAATAAATCATTATATATTATTAAAATTAACGTTATAGTGATACTACCAAAAATTGTACGTCAAAATTGTTACTATACATATATTAAATTCTCATGTCCTTAAATTCGACGAATCGGTAATATATATGTATATACATATATTCAATGGATTCAATGTAACTTGTTCAAACTCTTCAAAATTTACATAGCAGCATCGTCGACTCCATTTTATATCATCAAAGTTTTTGCTGAACATCGTGAAAATTTCCAATACATTATAACGAATAATGGTTGCGCATTTTGCTACTATAAACATATTCTCGAATTATAAATATGCAGTAACTTTCATGAGTTTTTCATAACATTCAGTTGAAGGCAGGTGATATGCAAAGTAATAAGCATACATAAATGCATAGGTAATATCACGTAAAAGAAAATGTATTATAAGATAATAGTGACACTCACACATAAACGTATAAATAAAACACAAAATAAAACAGTTTCAAGTAAAAGTTAAGCAGTGTAATTTGTAATATACGGCTAGATATAATAATAGCGCAGATATAAATAAATGATTACAAATAAACGTCAAGTAATTACGGTCGCCTCTTATAAGAAACAAAAATTTTGTGATATATATATAAAGTAATATCTATTCTATGTTCTAATGTATTTGACTTGTAAACGACTCGTGTGTAAAAACTGTAGCGTTTTTACGGAAAAAAAAAGAAAAAAATCAAGAACATGGTCTCTAAATTTCTAGAGAAAGATATTACAGTTATAATTATAGAAAGCGAAAGTTCTGAAAAAAATGTGTGTCCATAAGTTTATGGCGGCTTTCCCGCTAAATGTTATTTTCAGTTGTATGAAAAAAATAAAAAAAAATGATAGATAGACCCGATAAAAAAGATGTTTGTGAGAGAATGCATGTTCTTTCCTTAGTTATGCTGAAATAATCGTTTGATGGCATTATCGTTTCAGCCAATTCTAAGACAAAGCGTGTACTACTATGATTTTGCAATAACTTGACACACTGCGTAGAAAGCTGCATGCTGCCGATTCTTACAGGACTTTTAAGTTTTGAAGTGAATGTTGTACATATATTATTACGGCATTATACGATCGAATTTCGAACAATATAGGTTTGATTGATTACGTGTTACGAGTTTAATACGCAAAGATTTACGTTCTACAGATTGGAACACGTATAATTTTATATTTCTTCCTTTGTTCAAATTAGCTATGTAGCTTTTAATTATTGTGCCTGGTTTTTACTGTAGTGTTAACTGGTAGGAAAATATTGTTACTATTCGAAAAACATTACGACGTAGTTTATTTTTTTAACTTTTAAGAACTTTTTTTTTAGTTTCTTACTTCTTGATCTCTCTATACATAATTTTGTAAATGTTTCAACAACCAATCTCACAACTTTTAATTTCTCAATAAATCAGTTATGAAAAGAATTAGGTTATTATTTCAATTTTTGTTCATTGTAACTACGCAATTTTTACATTCTACTAAATAAAGCTATTCACGAATTGTAGTTTGCCCACAGTGGATATAAACAATATACAAATGTCGTTTTTTACTATGAATAATTTATTTTGAACCTTCAATGTCCTAAATGAACTTTACGAATAGCACGTTTAATATTGCATTGGTCAATCTCACGAAAAGAAATGTTTTACACAATATTCGCTTCAAAACTAATGTACGACGTCTTGAAAACTTATCATTTTCCTGGAATCCATGAAAGCACCATAGTTAAATTATTGTTTATTTATCAACGTGCAATTCCAATGTAACCAATCTGTTTTATCAAAATTAATCGACCTGCAAGTAGGCAAATGAAACAGTCGATTACGGCAAAACTTGCTCACTGCCATTATAATTGATGAATCAATGTCTGAGAGTAGTGATACAATTTGCGACAGTCGAATTTAAAGTCAGTGATCATTTTTTAGGGTGAGCTTGTTGCTGCAAGGGCCGTATAATTGCCCAGTGTAATTATATCGGTTTCAAAATGCAATTATCCTGTATTGTGTATATAGACATTTCTGCCAATTGAACTGCAGCCACTTTATTCATTTGAACGGTGACAACCGCAAATTCTGTATAACGTATAAAATCTCAAATGTTACATTTCAATTAGATAATAGAACATCGACGCTCGATTTGGGTAATAGACATTTTTTTAGCATCAATAACTTTTTAACTTTGTTAGATTCTCTTTTTTTTTATCGCTATTATGCAGTAAACGTACCTAAAAGTAGCGTGCAATCGTAAAAGGACATGCACTTCTGCACTGCGTGTACATACGAGTGTGATCGAATGAATTATTTTTTCAGTTTTTGTAAATCCTTTTTTTTATTTCATAAGTAACAAACATAGGCGTGTACATTTTTTTAATTCGTGACGTTAAAACTATTTTAGGCGTTTGCAGAAAAACATGTTTTAACTTTGGATTTCGTTTCCATGTGCATATTAATTCTTTATTATTACGTCGTATGATAAATGATGATTGTATTTAATCCATAGTAACTTGCTAAAAAACCTGTTATAACTTTTATTTTTTATGAGTTATTACAATATTGATAATGAATAAATGAATTCAGTATAAAAAAATATAACTCTTGCCTCTTTTTTGAACGCTCATTAATTACTTTTACCATTCAATATCGGACAATTACCATCTTGGGTGTTTTTAAAACGTACTGCTCTGGATTTTCTTAGTTGATTGAAATCGACTAAAAAACCAACGGATCGGCAAATATTGAATTTTCCCGCTGACTTATTGGCGCGGCAGTCGACTTTGCGATCGCAAATCCACGCCGAATAGACCCTAACCTTTTTTAAAAGAAAACAACACGTGGATCATGTGTCAAATAACTGCGAAAAAATAAAAATATAATTGTGTTTTATTAATTTTACTTAAATATGTCTACCTTCGCGGATTTAAGTCTTAATTCGTGGATCGTCAATCAATTAAAAGTCGTCGGTAAGTTAAACTTATGTTTTGATTTGTTTAACATTTAGTAATCGGGGGTATTTATAAATATGTCTGTTGATGCTATTTCTTTTCTCGTTACAAATATTGAGAGGCTTAACTTGTTAACGATAAAATATTACATAAATTTTAAATATTTAGGTTTGAAGAATCCAAAACCAATTCAGCAAAACTGCATTCCAGCAATTTTGGAAGGCAAAGATGTCATTGGATGCGCAAAGACTGGTAGCGGTAAAACACTAGCGTTTGCTCTGCCAATTTTACAAAAACTATCGGAAGATCCATATGGAATATTTGCTCTTGTATTAACACCAACTAGGGAGCTTGCTTTCCAGGTAATGAAAACACAAGACAAAGAAACGAAAAGAAAACTCTTTGAAGTATCGATGATTACCTGTTATTTATTATATTTATTTGAATAGGTTTTAATAAACAAAATTATTTTTGCTGTTAGATATCCGATCAGTTTGCTATAATTGGCAAAGCTATTAATTTGAGAAAATGTACAGTTGTTGGTGGTATGGATATGGTAGTACAGGGACAGGAACTTGCGAAACGTCCTCATGTTGTTGTTGCAACTCCTGGAAGATTAGTCGATCATTTAGAAAGTTGCAATACATTTTCATTGCAAAGGGTCAGATTTCTTGTTATTGACGAAGCAGACAGATTATTGGGAGGAAGTTTTGATGCTCAACTCAGTGTTATATTTAAAGCTTTACCAAAAGAAAGACAATCCCTACTTTTTAGTGCTACAATTACAGATGCATTGGAAAGGGTAAAACAAGTGTCAAGCAGAGAATTTTTTATATGGCAATGTGATGATGATACTGGAATTGCAACTGTTAAAGAGCTTGACCAAAGATATCTTCTTTGTCCCAAAGATGTTCGTGATGCTTATTTAGTTGAAGTTATCAGAACATTCAGGGCTGATAATGATGATGGATTAATAATGGTTTTTACTGATACATGCAAGTAAGTCAAATTTTTTATTGTATTTTGAATTAATCTTTTTTTTTTATTCAAAACCTTATCGTCGATCATCTTCTTTGCAGACATTGCCAATTATTGTCTATGACATTGAATGAAGTAGGCTTTAGTAATGTAGCTCTGCATGCGATGATAAAACAAAAGGAGCGCTTAGCAGCTCTAACAAAGTTCAAGTCAAGTCAAACAAAAATTTTGATTGCAACAGATGTGGCTGCGAGAGGTTTAGATATTCCTAAAATTGCACTTGTGATTAATCACAATATTCCCAATGTACCTAAAGAATATATTCATAGAGTAGGTAGAACGGCTCGAGCGGGAAGAGGTGGTATGTCAGTTAGTTTAGTAACCCCGCATGATATCAAATTGTTACATGCCATTGAAGAGCAGATTGGTACAAAATTGAAAGAGTACAACGTTAACGGTATGTAATTCGAAAACCATTTGATTATTAAACATTGTCACTATCATTATCATTATAATACGTTATTACGATTTATAGATCAACAAATCGTTACGATTTTTACACAAATATCAGTAACAAAACGAGAGGCAGAAATCAGATTAGACGAAACTGATTTTTATGAGAAGAAAATGATAAACAAAAGGAAAAAATTAATTTTGGAAGGAATGGATCCTGACGAAGTAGACGAATTTCTGAGTGCAAAAAAGAAACACAAAAGGCCGAAAAAGAAAAAGAAAACTGAGCAAAAAACAGAAGCTGAAACTACGGTTAATGAAACTGCTGATTCAGATTAAATATTTTTCCATAATTGAAAACATGCAACAAAGATTGTATTACGTACATTACGTAATTGTAAATATGTATATTTTAAAAATATCACGACTACGTTTGTAATTAATGTTTCTTAACATTCTATCAATGTAAAACTTTATGAACTTTGATTTCATAAAGTTTCTTTACTAAACTACCATTGCTAAAATAACTTGATTGTTTGTACCATTTTGACTCAACGTGTGGGTTTTTCTATATTATTAATTTTCTACACAACTAGAAAAATTATGCATTTTTACGATTTAATTTAATTTTCATATAGTATGTTATGAAAAGAGGTGTAATGAATAAATAAGAACGAGTAAATGATTCATCAATTTTACTTTGTTTTATTATTTGATTATCGAAGTACAAAAGATAATTCTCAATATTTGTATATATTCTATTAACACAGACACTTACATAAAAAATTTGTAAAGTTTTAATACACAATATAGAAAAAATACTTTTTTCATAAACTAAATCATCGCTAATTTTTATCCACGTTAATGCTTGTTTGTAAAATTGTTCTTTAAGATTTCTCGTAATGTTACAAAAAGAAAAGCACACGATTCCAAACCAACAAGAAAGCTCTTAAATTTCATCTTAAAATACTAATGGGAGCATCGCAATATCGAAAGCTTTTTGTGATTAATGCTTTGTTGATACACGTAAGTGAGATTATAAGAGTAAACGTAACAGTAGGGAATAAAAAAAATAAGTATCACTACTTAACAAGAAAGTAAATATAAATAATTCGTTTAGCTGTATCGCTCCCCTGTAAATTCTCGAATTGGTAAAACAAACATTGCTTATATGGCAATAGGTTTGATTATTTTCATCAATATCCATTAGAGTCGAGCTCGAATCTTTTCCTGATTTTGTATGAGTTGTAGTCGATCCAAAAAAGTATAAAGCTCAGTTATATATTCCTTGGGATAAACTCTAAAGTGACCCACATGAGGAGTATCCTCAAATACCTTCGTATACGTCTGGAAGAAAAAACAATTTTAACGAGCATGAAAATCGAAATTTTTTGCCAATATAAGGTACAAACCTTTGTTCCCAAAGATTCCCAAGAATCTCGAACTCGCATATTGCTCGCTAATGAGCCAACAGGATCAGCTTTACTGACTAAAAAGAGCGCAGGTGAGCGGACCAGGTTCAAGTGGAACAATTGACTCGACCGAACCCAGTATTGAGTTGCTTGCTTGTCGAAAGCTTTCATGTGGTACCTATCAAAACAATAAATATTTTTTGTTATTTTCTCCGTGAAAGTACGTACATAAAATCTATTGTAACGATCGTTCAAGAATCTGCGGCAAAACACGATATTAATTGCATAGATAAAATGAAACTTGAAACTGAAATATCACCAAAAATGTTCTAAAAATTAAAACACTCGATACTCACTCAAGATACGTTCTCATGGCATTTTGAAGCACCTCGTTATTGGGAAAAATAGCTTTCGGAGTTCCGATGGTCAACTCGCTAATGTCAGCTGCACTGTCCCAAATGTGGCCAACGACTCGATCGACTACGTCGTCGTACTTCTTACGATCCTGATGTACAAAGTCTAAGACCTCACCCCACATGTAACCACCAACTGAGAAACCATGCAGAAGCACTCGCTTGTATTGTTTGTTCTTATCTAAAAATTCCAGTAGGTCTGAGGCAATAATCTGAAAAGAACATTCGTACTATGAACGTAATTGTAATAATTGATGTGCGTTACTCTTATCTACTCGGTAATTACTCAGAAGTGAACAGTTTGAAAAATATTTAAGTGATACTATAATGTCAGCGATATTACGTTTCTATGACTCGTTTACGCGAATCGATAAGAATAACAATTATTGGCCGAAGAATGAAACTTACTCGAAAATGTAGAGCGAATAAAACATCGATATATGTCATTTATTAGATAATAACAACATTAAAGGAGCGTTTTACGTCCAACTATTTTGTCGTACGAGATATTATTTTTACAACGATTACTCAAACATGTTTTGTTTTAATTCGTGAAAATACTAACTCTCGATCCATTGACAGGCCACATAAGTTGCCAAGGAGTGATGGACACAGTGACAACGTCGAAGCCTTGTTCCATGTAAAAGTTGACAAACTTCATGATGTGCTTACGTTTCGATTGCAACCAGCAAAGGAGCACAAGCAAAGGTCGTTCATCGCTGTTCGGATTGACGATGACTTTCTTATTATCGGGATGGGCGATGATCGGTACGTTGTCCTCTGCGAGTAACTCGATATTTTTTGTCATTCGATGCGTGTTAAGGAAATTGCAGGCTACGAAGCCGAACACCTACAATCGTAGTAGTAATTAGTACAATAACATTTCCCAATCGGCATATCTACTTTGACAGCTTGTGGAAGGCAACAAAGACTCACCATGTTATCCCTTGGCCTAGGCTTGCCACTAGGTGAGAACCTTGGGAAAGCTTGAGCGCTAAACCTGGACCTGGCCAGGGCGGACAATGTCATCCTCATAAGAGCCATGATCATTCACTCTGAAAAATCGAAAGGAAATAAAGTCTTATAAGATGGCGTAGGAAAAACCGGTTCTTCTGTTTTTTTGTCCTCTTTCTCGCCCAAAGGAGACGTTCTAAGACAATTGAAATGAAATATTTTTTAGCTTAATCAATATATATATATATACATATATATATATGTATATAACGAGTTATCAGACTTATCACGACATATCGTGGACAGACGATAAATTTATCTATTTATAAAAAGCTCGCGTGTGTACTGGTTCAAAGTGCAGAACACGCACGAGACCGTTTTACGTAAGCGTTCGACGACTAACTGTCAACATGCGATCCAAAAGCCGGATACATACGGTGCCTGGTGAGAGTTTTTTTTCCGTCTTATATTCGTATTTAACGTTATATAATATCGATACTTGGGAATGAATTTTCATTTAAAGCGTTTAGTGTATTAATCAAGTATTTTTGAATAATTAATTCGATAGCCGTAGACATAAAAAAGCCCTTGTCATCTCGGAAGAGTTGAGCGTAAGACGACGATGATGGCGTGATAAATAATCAATATTTATGATTGTTGTTTACAAGCATAATGTTTGCACGGCAAAAAATTGCTCTCATTTTAAAGAATCGTATAAGGTAAACAATTTTTCATTGGTATTCATTTATTGATTCTCAAAACAAGAAACATTCGGTTGATATTTAATGACATTATCGTCACTTTTTTGGTTATAATTGCACAATAGAGGAACTTCAAGTCGTAAACGAGTCTTGAATTGCCAATTCAACGCGTTAATTAATCAACATTTTACGTCCTTTAATAGGGGATGTCAGTAATAAATTCGAATAATAGGCCATGGAACGTAGAGTTGCTTGCCTGATTTAATGTGTAATTTGACGAAAAAATGGCCCGTAAATTAAGCATGTATAGATGAGTGATTTTATAAAAGACCGTGCTGGTATATAACAATCCACAGACATACATTAACTTTCAAACCGATCGACTGATCGAATCTGAATCGTTTAAAACGTTCCACTCCGATTGATTAAAGTCAAATCAACGCATAGCAACGATAACGAATAATCGAAAATGATAACTGCAAAATTATAACGCGACCATTGTTCATTTAATTAACAAACAAAAAATTCAACTAGAATAGTTTGGATTTTCCAAGCACATGCATGAAAAAATATTTGAATACATCATATGATTGATTTAAAAGGTTTGATTAATAGAATTCGTATAAAGAATCGATTTTCGATGTATCTGATTTTATCTATGAAAGTAGCACACATTCTTCTGGAGATAATACGAAAAATTTAGCTGTAACATAATTGATCATAAATACATTGCTGTTTGCTCAGCATCTTCTAAAACGAACGCTTTAAAAAAAGAAAATCCGAGAACACAAGGATATTACGACGTAGAAAGATATGTAAACACTATATGGCGTAGTAATCAGGCTATAGTTGACCCTGCAATTTGGAGCATCGTATGCCACATCGTTGTTACGCTAAATATGTACGTATATATGCACATACATACATACAACATACATACATACGGATGTATATGTGCGTACATGTATAATTCATATATGTATGTATGTATGATGTATGTATGATGTATGTATGTGTGTGTATATATATAAGAGAAAGAGATTGAGAAAAAAACGAGCGTACGTGTGTATGTATTGTATGAATTGTAGAAGGCAGCAGCGGGAAGCAACTCGTTATCGGCTCGATATCTCTATGTGCCTTCCCTCTGACTTTCTTTTATTTTTTTTTATTTATTAATTATACTTTCATAGCCGACTTCCTTCCTTGCACGTCAACGATTCTTCTTGATCGTGTCGCAGTTGAAAGGGCAACCACGTCGATCGAATATCTTATAAGGCACCACGTAAGAGGCTCACAGCTGATCACTCGGCCCCTGCACTGTGCACAGACTACTGCACTGCTACTAGCGCGCTGGCAACATAGAGCCGCAAATGCAAATAATTACGGAAACTAGAAGTGCTTTGCCATCGAGGTGGCGCTGAAGAATGAAAAAATACATAAAAGTTAGGTTAGGATTGCTGCTGATACTATATGTGCGCTCTCTAGACTGCTCAGCTACTTTGCATGACGTAGAACAAGTGCGTTTGTGATATGCGACTACGACGAGGGCACCAGAGCTGACTAGAGATGAACTGCAATGGAGGGCTATCCGCGAGCTTCGATAACAACCTCGGCTCCATGGATTGTACGCCCCTCGTCACCTGTGAGTATAGAACTTTTCAAAATCACCCATTTTAAACCATGAAAGGGGCAATCGTTGGAATTTCATCCTGTTTGCAGAGCTTCATGCCCACTATAATTTGCTAGTTCTGAATTTTATGTTTTTGTTATTATTCAAACGCCCACAGAGCTTTTCGGTTTGGTGTTCTTTGTTTAGAAAAAATGTCGAGTATTTTTTTCATGGTTTCCTTTTTTTTATTGCTGAATCTTTGAATCTTTGATAAATTGTTTGGCTTTGATTTATTTTATTAGGGTGCTTTCTGTATTAAAATACCTTTCAAATTTGTTTTGGTATTTTTAATTAGATTTAACTGCTGAATCCCAACATATTTTTATTAAATTGTCAATTATATACCAATTGGTTGCTTCTTGATAGCCATTTAAAACAGCTTTCACATTGATTTATGGGATGTAACAGTACTTGATTTATAATTATAGTGTATTCTTAACTATTGTAATATAATGCAGGAACAATAGTTTTCTTTTAAAATTGAGTCATAGTTACATGGTAAACATCTGTATTTAAAATATTTAATAATTTTTTAATTTGAGCTTCTTTTATTTTTTATTTTTTATCATTGAGAGAATAATACATTTAAAATAATTAAATAAAAGTTGAAAATGTATCGAAAATGCGAAAATTATAGTATTAATTGATATATTTATTTGTCAGACTTTTATTTTTTGCAATTCATATTACCATTATTTTCTTTAAGATATTTTATTTCTCTTTATAAATTTTGCAAAATTGATAAACGTAAATGTTACATAACAAATAAATGATTCTATTTTCAGATGCAGGAGATGAAGAACTGTTCAATACCTTGGCAAATAACTTAGTTAAGTCAATATCTACAGATTCAGCCGAATGGAGAAGGTCATATGACAGACCGATTAAACAAGTCAAACTTAATGCAAGGTTTATTCCATTCTCGCAAGAGGTTTTACCAAAGGAGAAAGATTGCCAACTTGTTAAGAAACCCATCTTTCATACATACTGGAGTGAATGTTCAGTAAGTATTAATATTGACATTCAAGAAAACATTACAATAATGTGATTTTTGTATTTCAACTATATATTTACTTATTTATAGGATGTTGATGTATACAAGACGTTTCTTAGAGACGACATAGACTCATGGCTAAAGACATCAGCCAAAGCTGGTATACAAGACTGGATGATAGTTTTGGTGGAAACCTATGATATTAAGAAAAGTAATAAATTATTACCAAGAACAACTGTTTTAGACAAAATACGTAGTGATTTTGCCTCAAAACATGGAGACAGGTAAGATAAAGGCATTTTGTAACGTGAAATATTCTTCAGTGCCATATTCAAATTATTATACTCAATTATCTTCTCAATAGGTGTCTGTCTATTATCAATCCAATAAAATCCGAATCACGTTCAGCTGAGTCATGGAGGGGTTTAATAACTCGCATAAGGCACTTGATGCTTACAGCTTATGATCGTACACTTTTAAAATTTGAAGAAACAATAAGAGAGCATAGGGAAAAAAGAAACCATACTGGCTGGAATTTTTGCCATTATTTTTTACTTCAGGTATTAACGTATTTTAACAAAAAAATCGTAAACAATAATGACTTAAGCCTTTACTTACTGTAATATTCTATCTTAGGAGGAGCTAGCGTTCGTTTTAGAAATGCTAGGTTTATACGACGAAGCATTAGTACAATATGATGAGTTAGATGCTCTTTTTACACAATTTGTCATAAACTCAAACGTTGGAGGTAAGTTTTATAGTTGATGTAAATAGACCGGTACTCATAATGTACTAACATTGCAATGATTTCTAGATACTCCCGTGTGGCTAAGTTCATTTCAGAGTTCTTTGAACAAATGGTCAGGCGTGAACCTTAACAATAGCTTAGATTATCATACCAGAATTTTAATAGCCGAATGCAAAGCGTCGTTATTAGATCTTAGAAGTTACTTGTTTGGTAGACAATGTGCTATGTTACTACTATTGAAAAAACCATGGGAGGTCAGTGTCCCCTATTCACATCGTTAATTTTCCCTAACGGAATACGTTTTCAATGAGATATATATTTTAGATGGCACAACGTTGTCTAACTTTCGTGCACGACACGATGAACGAATTGCGAATACTGGAGGTACAACGACCCGAAGGCTCGGTCGAGTGCTGGGCATTTTTATGTGCTTTGGAAGTCTTGCACGCGTGCCAATCGTCAACGTCGAGTATTGACAACAGTCAGTTAGACATGTGTTCTTCGTACACTGCAAGTTTATGGGCATTAGCCAGAGACAAGGTGTGTCACTCGTAAAACTTGATTGTTTTGACGTTAATTTAATCAGCTGCGAGTCACGTTCTATCTGTAGTGACTCACCGTCGGTTAATTTGTTGACGTCAAGTTTTTGCGACTTACCGATATCTATTATTTTGTCAAACTTACTGGCTGTTTGAGGAGTTCATATTACGTAAAGTATTATTCATATTAGTATTTTGGTCTACTATTTTGTCCAGATAAAAGTTCATTGACATGAATCAATTTGTTTACTCTTGACGTGGAAGCTGTTTGTCGATTAATACAATCGTTCTCTTATCAATGGTATAATTTTCAAACAAAGTAGTTTTTAAATAAAATTCAATTCAACAACTTGTATTTATTGTTTTTCGCGTAAAACTTTCTATAAATGGTTCGACAGGAATTAATGACATTGAGTTTTTATTTAAAAATGCAAGAATAAGTCGTGTCGGTTACGAAAATATGCGCGTTATCGACATTTAACAAATGCCAATACTCTCGCATCGCAAAAATCAAAAGTAAACAATTTACCTTAAATAGCTGGAAAGCTTAGGAAAGTTGTGCGGTTTGATGCCTGGCAATGAGCCAACGAGCGAACAGCTTCACACGGTGGTATACCTAATTGCGGGCATGGGAGATTCGGAACCGGCAACCAATGAACCCGACAAACTTACACCCACCGACAAGTTAAAGGAAGCACTCTCCTCGAAAGAAGCTTTCAAGAAACAATATCTCTATCACGCTGAACTTGGTAAGTATTTTGTTCTATTCTCCAGGCGTTTGCTTGGTTGAAAACGGAAAATTACGAGGCGGAAATGTATTTATTATCGGTAAACTACTATTCGAATACATGGCTGTTGCTTATCATTATTTACTTGCAAAACCAATAACAAACGTTTTAGATGCAATTGTTTTGGTACGCGCGTAAACTTTAGTGTAAACCGCGGCACGAACAGCTTAGCTAAGTTATTGAAACAGCTTTTGTGTTGTATTATTTTTTGATGAATTACTTAGTTAAAAAGTTTTAATTTATTTGCCGCTATAACAGCAATAACGTACGATCAAATAACGTATTTTGTCATTTTCTTCAAGCGCAACTAAAAATATCCATATTAATGAAAATGTAAAAATAACAAACGCGAAACAATACATCTTTTTTTCATTTACAGCAATGGGAACGTTCAAACATGTGAACAGAATACGATCAGCACGAATGATTGGCAAAGAATTAGCACGTTTCTACAGCGACATGAATGAGAATCAAAAAGCCGTAGTTTTTCTTTTGGACGCTTTACAAACCTACAGTTCCGAAGGTTGGACTCACTTGGCAGCGCAGACCCAACACGAGCTGGCCCAATGTTACAAGAAGATGGACGACGTCGAACGTTACACCAAAGTCTGTGCGGCAATCGCTGCCTCTGAAATCCTGCACATGACCATTCGTAATTCTTATCTCGATGAAATGCTTGCCTATTCGAAAATGATTAATAGTCCACAGCCATTATTGACGGAATTGTCAAGTAGCTTTGCCGTGCAGGACATGGAAGTGAACGTCACCGATAAAGTTATTCAGGATTGCGAAGTCAGAGTCGAGATCGTATTGCTTAGTCGATTGCCTAGGCCTGTCACGTGTAGAAGGGCAGAGTTGTCGGTAGAAGAAGTACCAAAACCGAACGTTAAAAAAAAAGGCGCAAAAACATTGGAGTCGACCGTAGAACTGTGAGTTTCTTTCCCAATGAAAGATCTTTAACATTCTAAAGAACTGCGCGAAAAATCGAATGTACTTTCAATTTCAGGCTGCTAAAGTGTAAAATAGACGATATGAAACCACGTGATCCGTGCCTCCAAAAGTTGCCTGCAACGAGAAGCTTGATTTACAAGGAGGACAAAAGTATTGGTTCGGCTGGTGTGGACATTAGAAAGAGCACGAAAACTCCAGTCAAGCGTTCGGATAGCGTGAAACATCGCAAGCCCTCGATGAACGTCAAGGGTGATTTTGCAGGAGCTTTAAGTACTTCGGAAGAGTTTCTTCTTCAACCAGGGATCAATAAGTTTGTATTGACAAAACGGGTGGATCAACCGGGTATTTATAGAGTCGGTCAACTGTCATTGGTTGTTGAAAATAATATTGAGTTCTTGTCGTCGGTGCTGGAGCCTCGATTGTGTTACTCGGTAAATATCAATTGAATATACGTTTATCGGGTTTTCAAAACACGTATATTAGATTCAATAATTTCTTCAAAATCGTTTCTTGTAGGTGGCTAAGACACAACCCACAATCACGTTAAATTGCTCAAGGGATTTACTTGCCGGCTTGGCTCAGAGTGTGGAACTGGTGATATCGAGCGGCAGTGTAAAAATAAGCGAAGGCTCGTCGTTAAAACTGAGGGCGTCGAGGGGAATGACGGTCTCCAAAGCTGAAGAGATCAAGGATGGTCGGACAGTGGCTGCGACGAGAGAGATTGAAGTTACCATTCCATCTTGCGAGCCTTTTGAAACCTCAAGATTGAAACTTATAATGTTCGCAGAACTGCCGCCCAAAAAGGACTCGTCTTCGATAGAGCATAAGGTAGTCAATAGTTCTTATGATAGCGATAAGATTTGAAATTGCTGTTATCCCAAAATATTATAAACATTAGTTATCTCGTTGCAATCAGTTAAAATAAAGACATTTTCTCAACTAACGAGGGACCGTTTGTACAATTACATTTTCATATTTACAGTTGAACTTCCAATGTTCATGGAACGCGGAAGAAAGCATAACACTACACTTTGGCACGCCCCTTATGTCGACAATGAAACTTCACACAGCTAAAAGGCGCAAATTCATTCAGATTGTCGTGACAGGATTGTCCAGTCAATTGCTACAACTCACCGAACCCCAATTAACCAGTGGTACATCAGTCGATGTGCATTTTAAGAGTTTGAATCCTACTGCTGGACAAAAGCTCGTAATTGGTAATGGTATGTTTGTGTCATTTATGTGGGAAGTCGAGATTGGCCATGATGAAGAGCGGTCGACGATACCCATCAAAACTGATTTCAAAGTAAAGTATATTGCGATTGAGAATCTCGAGGATTTGGATGAAATTGACGGCGATAAGGTACGTACAATGAAGAACAATTCACTTAGTAACGTTAATGGTGAACTGAAATGTTATTTAAGTTTTATTTGCTCGGTTTTAGAGTAATGCAGAGGTTGTTGATGATCCACTTCACATTCGCGATTTAGAAAAAGTCGAGAAGGAGAGCAACGTATACTGGTGCAATTTCGACGTAATCGATTACTCGGTAATGTAATTTCTAACATCGTTCCACTGTCGTGTTCTTTTCGTGCGTTTAACATTAACGCTAAACATTAGTAGCGTCAGTTCTCACGTCACACCAAATTATCAAAACTAATAACTAACGACACATTGAGCATGCAACAACAAAATGTAATAATGAAGCCCCCTAGAAACTCTCATCTAAAACAGAGTGTTGTGTTGCACAATTAAATTACAGACGCTGTTCACGGTGTCGTCGCGGGTTGATCCGATAAGTGGCGGTGGCGAGTTCTGTCGAGCAGGTAGCATGTGCCACCTGTGTCTCACAGTTACTCGTATGCAACCAATCTCTTCATCGGCCAATCATCATCATCATCATCATCATCATCATCAACATCACCATCCACCACAATTAATGTACGAGGTACTCGCCGATCAAACTATGTGGGCTGTTTGCGGACGCACTGCTGGCATCGTCTCTCTTGAGGTCTTAGAAAAGCAGAGTGTCACTTTGGATGTCATGCCACTGACGAGTGGTTATCTGCCACTGCCTGTTGTCCGATTGTCGCGGTATATTCCCGCGACTGTTGAACTTAAGAATGGTAATTTGTCACCAAAATGCTTTTCTAGTCATTGGTGTCCTAATTAACATAGTGCTTTTTTCCATCATCTACGACAGCAGTTAAGAGCTAGTCGAATACTAAAATTTATCCGTTTTTATGTAATTATTCAATTTTCGCAAACTTCATCAAAGCTCTTGTTGTGAAACTAAAAGTGTTCTATTTATTGTTTCAATCAAAGTATTAACAGTCATCTCAAATTGTAATTCGAGTCTTTTATGATAATTCGAAGAATAGGCACTAAGGAAATAGACAGTATTTCATTCTAAATGATATTTTTTAGATACTGCAAGAAAGAATGACATAGGCACGGGTGCAGGACCAAGACTCGAGCCATTTAGTCCCGGTCAAGTATACAACGCAAGTAAAGCCCAACAAGTTCACGTGTTACCGGCAGCGCCATTGACCAACGAAATCAACTGAGACGTATGAATACTTGCGGCGTATTAATTTCGTGTTCAATCGTCTAAAATAAATCGCAATTGCATGGTGACGACAATACTAGGTATAGGGTTATACTTAAAAGGGTTTACTTTTCTTAATATAATACCTATGTTTTTTTTTGAAAGTTTGAATGAGATTTCAATAAAACCTGTTGAGGTTTAAATATTTGCTGTTTCTCGAGAAGACTTCTTTTTTTTGTTTGTTTTATTACTCGCATCACTTTTTCATCAAATGTTGGAAGCTTGAAAAGTAATGACTGAGTATTAAATTGAAAAGATTGGTATATTTTGGTATTGACATTTTTTTTATAGAAAAGTTATTTTATATACTTGTAAATTTTGATGTGTACTGCGATTGATTATGGTTCAGCATAAGAAAACTGCTCATGACAAGTTAAGTTTGTGCAAGATTCAGACAAATTGTCTTTTTCTTTTGTTTTTTTTACTATGTTCTAGAAATTAAGCATTCTTTTGATTTATAGTTTTACATTTTAGTATTTATTAAAGTTAGTTAATCTACTGAGTTTGAGTGAAACAAGTTGACCGTTTAAGAGTACTCTTGGGACTTTCCATTATTTATTAAAGAACGATGTAATAAGAATCGCGTTGCCATGCTGTAATTTAAAATTTTTCATGGTTTTTCACATTTTTTTACAGATACACTTAGAACACTCGAGACCTTGTGTGGTATATACACAATGCAAATAATACTCAATTTTATTATTGTTACAGAATTGAAAATATTTCAAATAGTTCTAGCATTTTTCAATACTTTTTATTTATTTGAAAATGTACCATTAAAGACCAATTAGCTTATTACAAAAACTTATTCAAGTTCATTCAGTTTCAAGTTCTTTTCTAATTTTTCCATATTATATAACAACACAATGAGCAAATTTGTAAATACGTAAAAGTACAAACATTGTAAATATGCAGATGGGCTTACATATTATTTATATAATTAATCTGAAGTTCTGTTGGAAAGAACTGCATAACATATCTTGTCTAGTACATTTATATTGTATATCATGTTCAAATAAACGAATAGTAAGGCAGTGATAGTGGTTTTTAAAAAAATACTGGAATATGTACTGTACCAGTTATAGGTGTAAATAAACGTATGAATTGTTATTAAATTTCATTGTAGATATATATATATATATTACTGCCTCTGTATCCTATTTCATCACAAAATATTAAATTTGTATTAAAGTTAATATTTTTGAAGAGCTTAAAAGTTATTTATTCTTTACAAAATCACATTCTTACGGCTAGTGATATAAAAATGTAGCTGTTAAATTATTATCTAATGCTTTTAGTCCATAATAACTTAAAAATTATTTAATTCCCATTTTAATACGAGGGCAAAGGTTGCTGTGTAAGGAGCAGACCAAATCTGCGTTTTAACGTGATGCGTTCTCTGGAGTACTTGTCTTCGGGTGAAAATCGAGCTAAAAATAAAAATTTTGAATTAATCATCAGAGACATAAATACTGCAAATTTGATAATCACTTTTTGATCTAATATAATACCTGGATGAGCAGACATAGTTGGCTTTCCATAAGGATCAATTTTCTAGGAAGAAGAAGTCAATTGATTAATTTATATATGGATATGTAATTTATTAAACTTGCAATAACTTTTTAATTTGTCAATTTTGAGAAAATGAAAATACGTATATACAGCTACAGTTATATTATAATCTTTTACCTCAGATTTGTATTTTCAGTTTTTGAGAATATATATTATTTATATCAATGCACAAATCAATTAGAAATTGAACTTCCAATATATACTTATGTATGAATGAGAAGATATCTTGAAATTCATGTCATGTGTTTAACCTAACCAAATGTCTAATGATGACGAAAGGTGCATTAAAAAATAATTTATAGAATAATTCTTCAACGAATGTAATTAATCAAGTGAAAATCTTATACAAGCCTCTGTACACATAAAATTTCAATCATTTTTAACGAACGATATTTTAAATAAATAACAACAGTTTTTTTAATGATGAATGATCACATATTAAACTATTAACATTAATTAACAAAAGAAATTACCTTGAGTGTGTAAATGCGGTTGCCCTCGTCATCCAAGTAATACATGAGATACATGATTATTTAGTGTGTATTCCGCAAAAATATAAACAAAAATAACGTGCGGCTCTTGTCTGTAGGCTACTTATAAATGGTGCACGCCACCAAAATCTAACGCCACGTGCAAGTAAAATTCATCCATAAAATCAATTCTCAAGTACGCATGCGCAACGCGCGTGTTCTAATTCATAAATGTTACGTTGCAATTTCTCGTTGATATATTTAAAGGCTTTAGATGTGTAAATATTCACTTTACCATCAGTACTGTAGTAATACAATATTTTATATATCTTTTGTTATATGTGTGGGATATGAATGATTTACAATGATTTATAACCTGAGTGAAAGTAAGATCCCAAGAAAATAAAAAATATTTTTTAAATGTTTGCGTTTTGTCAATCACGTGTCGACAAATGTCAAGGGGTTAATTGCCAGAATGCTATAACAAAAAATAAGAGAAAGCGTGAGAGCCAAGCAGGATTGCAGCCAAAGGACTAGGTCCAAGGAAAGAAGATTCAGTATGAAGAAGACTCTACTGCTCTACTGCGAGCAGGCAGCTTGACTTGCTCTAACGCAAGCCAAGACTGGAATCGAATTGTCGTTACCCTCAATAATCCTTGTTTTTGGTTAATACCGTCTACCTCTTTCCCCATACCCCACATATGTTCAATTTTAACGTAGCTATGTTTTCATACACTATCAAAACTGTTCTCAAATCGTGTCCAACGAGTTTTCAAGGAAAGCTCACAAATAACGTTAAATACGAACACATATACGCGTAAAATATACGTTTTAAGGATCCAAATTAACGCTTCGTTGCAGTCGTTTAATTATTTTGATTGGATATTTTCATTTTTAATCAATATTTAATTTCTGAAAAAATTATTGCTTATTTCTATAATAATTTTTCATCTTTATACAAGAATCGATCGATCAAATAATAAAAGTTTCCATGAAAATATCAAACAAAGCGTTCGTTAAAGTCTCTTCACCTCGCCCACAAAAATAAACTATAGCATGCATCGTGCTACGTGCTATTGGTATCCACGGTGTACATACTATACCTATATCAGAAATACGTATGTATGTATTCATATCAATGAAACACACATACGGGTTACGTTATATGGGTGGAGGGGTGGGGATTAGGTTAGAAACGAATCACTGGCATAAGATACGTATTATAGTCGCGTTATGACGTGAAGGGAGACGCCACTTTTCAAACAAAATCATCTCATGAAATATTATAATATAAATATATTAAAGGTAAATATTTCATTTGTATTTTAATTGACTTCTAGAGTTATTATATGTTATAGTGAAGTAGTTTGTTTCATATTGCACAAGGATTTAAGCACGCGAACGTATTATAACGTAATATTCACGGTTGCCACTCCCTGATGTCCCCTCTTATTGTAACTGTTGAGTCCAGGCACTGTACACATTCTTCGTATGAGTAGTACGTTAACTTCGTTTTCTTTCCGTGAATTAGTGTAAAAAATCTTGAGTGATATTCAAAATTGTCATTGAAACTATTCATATGGTATAAGACAAAGCATTGATAAAGTATACATTGCAGTATGTGCTCCATGTGTACCTAATGAAACTGTTATGAAAGTAGATCATGATTGAATTGTTATTTTAATTATTATTTTATTTTTTAAAATGCGTATAGTAATTTACGTCAAGAACTATTTCAAACGATGACATTAATCTGGTTTAAAGCCATAAAAAATAGTTGTTAGTGCAAGGATCAAAATAATGCTTGTAGACAGATACTGCTTTATACTGCTTGATTCATTCTGAAGATCACTATACTTAATCGTTAAAATGTGATTCCCATGAAAAAATAACATGTTACTTCATTGAAAAAATTATTATGAAACTATGTTTAATAACATTTAAATTATTGATTGGTTTTCTACATTGCAGGCAGTAGAATGTCTTTAAAAATATATTTAATATTTACCATTGCTACAATAAATGCAGTGGCATCTCAGACACTATATTATAACGAGATAGAGCGCAGATGTCCCAAACCATGGGTAATGTTTCAAGACTATTGCTATCGATTCATCAAAAGCTACAGACCAAGAGAAGATGCTAGGAGAAACTGCTTAGCGTACCAAAGTGATCTGTTGTCCATTAACTCTCTAGAAGAGCATGGTGCTATTCTCCGCGAACTGTTGCAACAAGATCCTCAGCACAGAAAATGGTATACAGGAGTGAGAATGCAAGGTGGTTATTGGGCTAACGAGGATGGAACGCAGATTATTAATATGGAGAATGCCTTTTTGCCGGAGAGGTTTGATAATGTCTTTGGTAAAGATTATCTGGTATACGGTTACAGCGAAGGGCTAAAGAGATGGGGGTTGGAAAAGGTTAAAGGTGACGAAGTTCACTACTACATTTGCGAAGCTCCAGTTGCTAATTTAGATTACTTGCTGAATGACGATCGTACCTATCAGTATGGCCTTGAAATAACCGATCCCTTGAGGATACCCAGAGGACCTTATTTTATAAAACAACCAGAAAATAAAGTATTTGACGTTAGTAAAAGGGTAATGAACAATGATGTCTTTCTGAGTTGCCTTGCTGGTGGATATCCAGCACCCACTTATGAGTGGTTTAAGGAAGATTTTCAAAACGACAGATTGGTAGCTAAGAAGATTGATCCATTAGCCAGTGACAGGTACACTGTTAGCGGTGGAACTCTCATAATATTCGCTCCAAATCAGGTACTTATCAAACGGTCTATAGTACTATGTATTTTCAGATAGTAAAATGCTTGTCCTATAAATTGAATTACAGACTGAAGATCGCGGCACGTACCATTGTAAAGCCACAAATCAGTTTGGTACAATTCGCTCGGAGAGCGTCGAGCTTTCCTTCGGATACATCCTCGAGTTCAATCTAAAACGTCCGGAAGAACGTGGCGATGAACATTGGGGAAAAGCCGTGTATTGCGATCCTCCTCAACATTTTCCTGGTGTAAAGTACTACTGGGCAAGAGAAGCTTTCCCTTACTTTGTGGACGACGATAACGAGAGACTATTTGTCTCGAACGACGGTGCCTTATACTTTTCTGCTCTCGAAAAACTTGACCAGGCTAATTACTCGTGTAACGTGCAGAGTACGGCTTCAGACACTGGACGTAACGGGCCGTTTTTCCCGCTCTACATTATGCCACACTGTAAGCTACGAGTTTGAATCATAGCCTGTTTCGTTAACACTTGATAAATTGAAAGTTTGAGTGAAATGTTGTTTTTGTGTTTTTAGTAACGCCGCAAAACTTGAAGTTTCCTAATAACTTCCCCAAGATTTTTCCCGAAGCTCCCATTGCCGGAGATGAAGTTAGAATGGAATGTATAGCTTTCGGATTGTGAGTTGTTTTGCTTTTGTTACTCGATAACTTGATTGTTGTCGTAATTACTAATAATATTTCGTATGCATTCGCAGCCCTGTACCGTCGTACAACTGGACTCGTATTGGAGGCGAATTACCTCGAGGCGCCAAGTTGATGAATCACAATCGAGTTTTGATGATTCCACGAGTACGCATCGAGGACCAAGGCGAGTACGTGTGCCGTGCACGTAACGAAAAGATTTCCATCACCAACTCGGTTTACCTTTCGATCCAAGCCGCTCCTAATTTTACCGTTCCGTTGACCGACAAACACATGGATAATCACGGTGAACTTACATGGATTTGCGAAGCCTTCGGTATTCCCGACGTTACATACAATTGGCTGCGAAATGGAGAATTTATCGACATGTATAATTTACCGCCGGAGGACAAGGATAGGTATCTAATTCAAGACAACGTACTGAGAATTCAAGCATTGGATCCTGAAAAAGACGAAGCGATGTACCAGTGTGAGGCCAGGAATCAGTTGAAAACGAAATACTCGTCGGCTCAACTTCGGGTGTTATGTGAGTAAAATTAAAAATAAGCAATCTTTCTTTTCATGGACATTGTCAATGCCGGTGATGTTGAAACTGACAACAATCGCCATGTTTATAGCTCTGAAACCGTCGTTTAAAAAGCGACCATTAGAACCAGAGACTTATGCCGGCGAAGGCGGGAACGTCACTTTGATTTGCAACCCCGAAGCAGCTCCAAGGCCTACGTTCGTTTGGAAAAAGGATGGTAACGTACTGGGTACTGGTGGTAGACGCCGTATCCTGGATACTGGCAATTTGATTATTAGTCCGGTATCGAGGGACGACGAAGGTACCTACGTTTGCCAAGCGTCCAACCAGTACGGAAACGATGAATCGTATGGTCGACTGATTGTTTTGAGTGGGTAAATTTTAGATATGCGAATATACGGATAACAACGAAGCTTCGATCGTTATAATTAACGAAATCAATGTCATCTTCAGATGGACCGATATTAATTGAATCCTTACCACCGCGCATCATCACACAGGTTAATCAGAATCAAACGCTTCGCTGTATTGCACAAACGGACGAAATGTTGGATGTAGCTTATATCTGGATGCACAACGACATGCGCATTCGCGACAAAGACCTCAAGGCGAATCCACATATCGTCATTGACGGTGGAACTCTCGATATCGTCAATGCAACATTCGCCGAAGCTGGTGATTACGAGTGTATTGTAAAAAGTGCCGTCGGTAGAATTACTTCCAGAACATCCATCACCGTTGAGGGACCACCCGGACCACCTGGTGGTGTGCAAGTGGTTAGTGTTGCCAAGACTTCGGTAACTCTCGCGTGGACCGACGGAGCATTCAATGGTAGATCGATATCAAAATATGCCATTGGAGCTAGGGCGTCTTACAATCAAACTTGGTTCAATTTGACTGAAGGTAAATTTTAGAGTTGTAAACATTTACGTTAAATTATGTCCAACGAGACTATCGAATGCATTCGTTGTTTTTCAGATTACACTGCATTTCGAGAAATCGATAGATACAATGGCCGCAAACAAATATCGTTGGAAAATGTATTGCGTCCATACTCGACTTATGAATTCCGAGTACAAGCTGGAAACGAACTTGGTTATGGGCCACCGTCAATGCCATCGCCGCAGTACAGCACGCCGTCCGATCGACCGGAAAAGGCACCCTTAAATATCAGAGGAGGTGGCGGTACGTTTACGTTTAATAACAACACCATTCAAATAGTACTAACTGGTCAAAGCATCGTTAATTTCTGACTTAAGTGTACTGAAAGTTGATTTCGTAGTTTTTATTAAATATTAACGCATTGATGTTCTCTGGCTACAGGCAAGATCGGCGAATTGACGATAAAATGGGATCCCCTGAAACGAGAGAATCATTACGGACCAGGAATCTATTACACAGTTTACTGGCGCAACAAGAAGGAAGAGAGAGAATTCCAATCACTAGCTTTAAAAGATCACGGAAACGTTGGTATGGCTGTCGTTCCAATCCAGTCGAAATACTTTTACACCGAGTACGATGTCATTGTGCAAGCGGTTAACGATATTGGATCTGGACCAAAATCTGAGATCGTCACGATTTACAGTGCCGAGGATATGCCACAGGTATAACGTTCACTGAATTTTAAAATATTTATTTATAATTGCTTGCATAATTCGTTCTTACAAACTGATGACCATTTTTGTTTATTTACAGGCTGCGCCTCAACAAGTGAGCGCACTGTCGTACAATAGTACTGCTCTTAACGTGTCGTGGCATGCAATTAATCAATCTCGAGAGTTCGTGCGTGGCAAACTGATAGGTCATCGTATCAAGTATTGGATGGAAGACGGCCGCGAAGAAGATGCTGTTTATTATTTATCACGTACAACTCGCCCATGGTCTCTTGTCGTTGGTTTGCAGCCAAATACCTACTATTATGTCAAGGTAAAATTGGACGGATCGATGAATCAACAACGAGTTGTAACCTGACGTCGTAATTAAAAACAAAACATTGTTGCTTTCAGGTGATGGCGTACAATTCCGCTGGAGAAGGTCCTGAAAGTGAGCGTTTCCTAGAGCGAACCTATCGTAAGGCACCGCAAAATCCACCCTCATCCGTGCACGTGTTCGGTCGGAATCCCACGTCTGTCCGCGTGACTTGGCGCTACGTGCAAAACACGAAGGACGAGGAACCTGTAATTGGATTCAAGATCCGCGTCTGGGAGACCGATCAGGATATGAGCACGGCCATCGATACTCTCGTGCCAGTGGGTTCGATCGAGGCGGTTATAAATAACTTGGGTGTGGGCAAAGAGTATTATCTCCGTGTTTTGGCCTACAGTAACGGAGGTGATGGCAGAATGTCCAGCCCCGCACACAGGTTCCGTATGGGAGATGCCTCGGATTATGGGAACGCTGCAAATAATAAGATGCTCAACACCAGCTTAATTATTGTCATGCTGGTATTTACTAAATTAATTTTCTACGAGTAAACCATTTTTTAATTAATTTGATTACGATACATTTACCGAGAATCGTTATAACGTTAGAATACTACGCAATATTTTTAGAAGACCAAAAATTCGAAATTACGAGCTTACTATAGATCTTTGAACAAATTTTATACAATGCTTTATCTACTAGACAATTTTTTACGATTTTAAAACGATATATATTAGGTTTATAGAGAATGTATTGTATTAATACAGAAAAGCGAACGTTTTCAAGTACGTAATGTAAGTTATGTAACGGCTTCTTACAAACGCTCTTTTAGATAAGTTTTCGAACTAGAAGTGCACGATCTCTAATTTTAAATAACGACTATCACAATAGAGCCTTAAAAGAAATGAATCTCCGAACAATGTTAAACGTCATTGGATAAGTATGTAACTAAAAATTACTATAATGCTACAGTTCTGAAATTAAATCCAACCTTTATAACGTATATCGTGTAAAATATTTGTTCAACAACGACGAGAAAATGTCTTTCCGAGAGAGACGAATAAGTTTAAACTGTTGCAATAGTAGCGAATTGGGCAGCACTGTGCATTATAGTAAGCATTAGGTATAAATCACGTAAGTGAAACACTCGTTTCAGAATTGTTGATATTGAGCTGTTTTTTTTCTAAAATCAGAACGTTTCGTACAACCATACGCACACATAGACATTCGTACGCACAAATACGATTGTATCGACCATACATATCAGAGGAGAATTTTCAGCAAACTTCTAATAAATAAATTCCGCTCACTAATGCCAACAGCAAGACGCGAAAATCTTGAACGGATACCGCCAATAACATTGACACTTGGTGATGACACGGCAAAGTTTTCGCTTCACAATTGCCTGTCAAAAGAACGAAGAAGCTTGATTTTGCACGACTAACCAAGCAGCCTCAATTTTAACGATGATTAACGTATTACTCCATCGATGACACGCAGTTATCGTTGAAATTAATTAAGAATCTCAGAGTTTCCGTCCAAAAGGATTCATATATATATATATATTTTTAAGATTTTTAGAACAAGTGAACAAATCGTATAGTGTATTTAATTATAAAATACATAGTCAGTGATAGAGCGTTGGATTGACGAACAGGAGGGTAGGTGGAGAGTAGTGGCCAGAAAGTGAAAACAATCGAACAATTGTATTTACAATATAAGCTGAATCTCGAATTTTCCTTTTTTTCACACGGCGTGCGGAAAGTATTTATTATACCATATACAATAGACGCTATTTTTACTTTCCGCACTGGCTACGAAAAGTACTCGTTTATACATTGTACACGATGCCACAACACCAACGTTGTTCCGTACTTTTACATTGTTAAAATATATCTGTAAATCAAACAAACAAATAAAGATTTTTTACATTTGAAAGTATCGTTGCAAGGTTTTTTCCTTAATTATGCTCGTTTTGTTGAGTTTCAGAATTTTCACTACGACAATCGGATCTTTCTTCGTCAACGCTCCCCTTTCTTGCGTCCGACGATGGTCGACAAAAAGTACACCGTTTAAACACGTGGAAAAAAGAAAGGTTTTAAACTCAAATTTAACGACCGTTTTTTAGGTGAAGCTGTTGTACGACAATTGAGGGTAACTTTGCGAGCGAGCGGCTCCCCTGTTCGGAGGGCCTTGTCTCTCGAGACGGACGATGGCTCGAGAGTAAGTCTTGGATCTAATTATATTATATCGTACATTTCAAGGGTGGGTATCACAATTAACCTTCATCTTCGAATATTGTCGGAAATGCATTTTAATCAACAAATAGAACGATCGCTTGAAACCCACGGTAACGATTATCCATGTGTTAATTACAAAGGTAGGCTTGACGGTTGAACCGCATATGCTATCTAACGAAAGAACAATGATTAGCCGCCATGATACCGATCCAAGGTTTGTACGTACCAATTGATCGTTGATTGGTTGGTGGCTGTATTTTCAACGGCGATAAGTTATGGCTTGTTGAATCTCGCGTATAATTCTCCCGAGAAGAAATTTCGTTATAACGCCTACATAGAGCGCTGTTATATCGTAACGATAACTGTACAGACAGCTTCATTGGTCAATGCATCGTTTACGTCAATGTTGGTTGTGACGATGTAATAATCGCACGCTGCGCTCAACGAAACAACGTACCACGACTAATTTAGTAATTTACCAAAATAATATTCCTAACGCGCGAAGGTAACGTCGCGAAACATTACGGAATATGGTTTCGGTTCAAGTTCGTTCGGTGACCTATGGTTTGGCCGATTCTCTATGGGCGACAGAGAAGAAACAATTGTAGTGGTTGTTTGTACACGAAACCATTGTTATATTTTTATCGAAAAAGTTATACTAAGGTATTTGGCGACAATTAATATCAATCGCCATTAACCTTAAACGGGGATTTCGAGGTCAGCTTATCATCGGACGAGTCGTTAGATTGAATACACTTTCTAGAAAAAGAATTCGAATCGATAACTCGAAACCATTTGTTTCGTACTTAATTTTATCACACGGCAATTGTTAGTTTTACGGATACTCACAATCGAGCTACTCTCGATAATAAGGAAGTGCCAAACGCTACCATTACGGAATTACCCAATGACCAAATAGTGCAAATAGCCGATTATGTAGAAATTAAAAAAATGTATATCGAGGAAGAGCGTGATCCTGCGAACGAGTTATCGGATGGACGTAAAGTATGCAAAAACTCGTATAACGTACGTTATACATAGCGATTCGTGTAAAATATCGCTCTAAATGTAAATTTACGAATAAACGATTTATAAAAAGAAAATGAATGACGTTTCCTAATAAATGTATCGTTGATATATTAATATTTTACGTTTCCCATCTGCTACACGTTCCCCGACGGGTAATTCTTTTTTCATTGAACAAGATAAGAAGCAATGCTAATTGAGCTTTTGATTCGTCACAGTATCGTCACGGCTACCAATGTGTGCGTACATTTATCGCTGGAGACGATTAATGCGTGTTTTAGTTTTTCTTTTATAATATTTGACTGGATGGAATGTGACTTATTGAGATGAGTGGATGGGGAGTAACGAGTGTTGAATCGATGTCGAACTGTTAAAGATCGAATAACACTGACGCGAATATTCGCGAAAGCCAAAAGATTCCATGTTATTCATTCAAATGTGTCATGAAGGTGACACTTGTACACTGCTCTGTTGATCAATATTCGCGATTTTACGCGATTTTACGCGATTTTACGCGATTTTACACGATAATTCGAAATGATAGTCGCTCGTTTATCGATGGAACAGCATCTATCCTAACGAATGGATTCCAGCCAATTACTGAATCAGCAATTTTATAAAATTAATAACGTGCTCAATAGGCACCACGCGAAACCCGTGATAGCACAATCTAACACTGTACGTACGAGCGAATCTCCGGAGTAAACGACAGCAGGAATTCTCGATAAATCCCACTCGTATCACCCACTTGTGAATAAAAAAAAGTCAATAACTAAGATTGCACCATTTTCGCGGACAATATTTTCCCACTCGGAGGCTGCGGCTTTACAAAGCTTATCGTATAGTCGCGTAGGTGATGGCACATAACGTACGCGACTAGTAGCACTCATTATCGGACGAAAGCGCGCCGTCGTCGTTCGCCGGTTTTAGTGTAGTCGCGAGCGACGTGTCGCGCGCATTGTGAAACGGCGAGGTTTGCGGTCATTTCTCGCGCGACCATCGTTCGACTTTTCCTTGTTTTTTTATTATCGTAGTTGACCAACAAAGTGAAACTTTAAAAAGAATTTCTGATTGTGCTCGGAGTATCGTGAGATAAGAAAAAGTAGGTTACAGTTTTGCGACGTTGTAGGGAACGTCGAGGTACTTGTCTTTATGTTGTTCCTCTCTCTGTCTCTTCTGTTTGTTCACGTTATATCGAGAAGAAATTAATTAAACAGCCGAGAGTTGCGCGTGTGTCAAAGAATAAATAAAGCGCTATACTCGAGATTGGAATTCGCTCGAGATTGTTTAACACGTATGATTTTCGAAATGAAGAGAGTAATACTCGTGCGCTTTAAAAGAATTTACTTCCTGCTTATTAAGCATAATAGTTCTATTCTGACGTCATATCGTATTAATACGAATTAACATTATGTCTTCGTGTGCAAGTGTTTCGATCGTATTTTCCAATCGTTACAATATTCAATAGCCTGACGATTGATTTTTTTAGTTGGACAATTAGACTTAGTGATTGTGTCGTGCGTGTGCGCGTGGGCAGAAAAGCTAAATCTACGACGCTAATGAAGATGTTTGATATTTGTCGTGCGAATAACTGAAATACACAGTGACAGAAAATGGAGCAGCTCAAGGGTTGCAAAAAACGGGAACAAGGCCCTGAGGTAAAACGCGCTCGTTACATAAGGATTAATCCGTAATTGTAAAAGTCGTGGTCGAATGCGATAGTGCTATTCAACGCGGTTTGTTATTGAATATTTTAATTTGACAAGGAAAAATTGTGACATCGTTTTGTAAACGATTTGATCAAACTCGGGCTCGTACAATTACATACGATCAAACGGAATTGTGGCTAAGTAACATAAACGCATACGCTGTATACGTGACATTTCAGCGTTTAAAATTCCTAAACACGCATATAATCCTCAGTCAATAAAAGATTAGAATTTCAAAAAAAAACCTCGTGCCAACTCGTTTTAAAATATTTTGAAGGAAATCGACCATTTGAGTATCCAAACGCGGAAAAAAATGCAAACAAAGTCGAAAGTTCAACGACCTTCTGTCTTTGCTAATCGTAGCGACGCTTTTTTTCCTTTAATTTTTGCTCTTTCTCTACACAGATGAAAAAGACTATCAAATGGGTCGTGCATGTACCAGCGGAAGATCCGGACCTCGAACGGATGCCGCTTGAGCACCAAGTCGCTCATGTCAAGTGTGAGTTGCATTCTTCTTTTTTTCAGTCTTTTTTTATTTTTTTCCCAATTGCCACGCATTGTCCCCTCTCCAATTTTATTTCGAGCATTTCATACGCCTAATCGAGAGATTTATTTTCGTTTGATATTTATAGAAACTAATACCGTTTAAGGCTATTTATGAATTATGCAAACTAGACAAATATCGAATAAAATTTGTAATGCTATTACGCTAATTACAGCGTCTATAATTCATTCCCCTGCAACTTTAATTATTATGAAATCGTACAACAAGAGGCGAGGAATGTTGTTACGCAATTTTATTGTATTAAGATAAGAATACTTAGTCAGGTAATATCGCAACTCGATAACGAAAAGTCAATTGCTTACAATTGATCGAATTTTCATTCTGCCTCTATTTCGTACAGATGCGATAAGTGTAACGTTTCAACGCGGTGAAAACGTCGCCGAGCACGATAAATTGTTGTCTGTTTGTCGTGAAAAATGTCAAATTTGTTGTTTTTTGTTTTGATTCCGAATGACTTCCCGTTTCAATGTGTACCATTTCCTTCGCAATAAAATTGATAAGTCGAATAAAAGTGTTATTAGATAAATGAGTTGTGAATCACTTTGCAGATTGAAGTTCTCTCTCTCTCTCCCTCTCTCTCTCCCTCTCTCTCTTTCTCTTTATATCAGTGCTTGAACTGAATCGGAATTGTACATCCGTAATTACAGTCGGAGTATACCAAATGTTACCACAGAATAACGACTAAAGGAAAGCGTAATACAAAATTAAAAAAATAATTTGATTGCCACTACTTGTAAAGTACGCTACATATTTTCGAAATTAGCCCGAGTCGTTGGTAAAGAAAAATTGCACGTTCAACCGTCAGCAGTATCAACATCTTTCCCGTATGATTACACTGAACGATCCCCCATTCAACGCGGTAAACATCATCCGCTTCCCCATTCTCAGAGATACGTGAAAAAACCATACGATCGAACCCGCATAAGCCAACACACGTCGTTTTTCTATAGCTCCCGGCACTGTACAAACGTACGCACATATACACACCTGCGCGGTTAGCCGTAGAAGCAGAAGAGAAAGTAAAATCGTAAAGCTTCCCTCCCCTCCCTTCGTTGGCAAAATGGGGGGCCTTACATTTATATGGGGCCATAGCAGAGAATAGCTCTTTGCGACTGCTGCTCGCCTGTTTCGCTGTTCCTACCTGGGACTTATGTGGTCCTTCGCTTCTCTCTCGCTCGCTCACCTGAGCTCGGACGTATTTGCCTTATATCATTTAGCTGCGCGCGCGCGCGTCCGTCCCTTTCTCCGTGTGTCGAACGTTAACGCGCGAATGTCTCCATTGACGCGAGCCACGTGTACGTCGTTGTTATTTTATTCGTCTCTTTCTTTCGGCATACGTTTAACCGCGGAGAACAAATAGCGCGGGAGGATCGATTTGTACAAGTTGTTTGGGTGTCACGAGTGAGCGACGACCACAACCGAATAACGTTAATAATCGTTATTATTCGTACGTACTAATTGCACTTTCGGGCTTGGTACGCGTGGAATATACGACATGACTTTATTTGTTTTGGTAAGCTTAAGAAAAGATAAAGCGATATTGATCTCTTGTAGAAAAGCGCCGAGGATCAATGCACCTACTCATGCGGACGAAAACACGTGCGCGCATATACGTGTTCGTACGCATAAATTAGACGGTTATACGCGTAACTGTTTGAACGATTGTTGTAATTTAAACGCTTAGTTTCGAACAAAACGAAAGTTCTGCTAACCCCGCGCGATAAATCATCGTTGTGTATAGCAATTGCAAATCTTATCAACTGGGACGTTCAATGAAACTTGATTAAGCCACGCTATACAGTGGAACGGTTATCCATTAAATTATCTTTTGGAACGGGCTCGACCAACGTTGCCCTTCTCGAAAGAATCCTCTTTGGTAAACAGTCTCGGTTATGTATAGCTCTAGCAGCCGATGCACTCGACCAACACGCGTACCCGTACACAAGGGAACCAAACGTGATGATGTTTGCTCTTTGGCGAAATACTCCTCGAGAGAAGGGGAGAGAGAGAGTACTTACCGAGGGTTATGCCTGTGCAACCCGAAATATTGCAGTCGTACTTGTGACTCCGTTTCGTCTATATACCTAGACAATGGCTCTATTGCAATTGTTTTGAGATATCGGAGGTTGATAATTGTTCAGACGCTAATCTTTCATCGGTGGCATCCAAATAATTCGCGAAAACTGTTGAACGCACGATTTAGAGAAATGCAAAAAACATTGTCTCGAGATAAGTTAAACAATACAAATAATAGTTAATCCGTTGAATGCATCCAAGTATTTCCTGCAGACTCTTAAATCACATTTTAATTAGTACAAATCTATTGACTTCTATGACCTCAGCAATTAATTCTCAAGTGGACTACGCGCTACTTTCACTTTCTTTTAAGGAATCATCGTTAATCGTGATTCCATCGTTCATCCTTTACGATTTCAATTTTTTTTCCTTCTAATTACCCAATGTTTAAAGTTGATGTTCAATCGTTATACACATCGATCGTAATGCTTTTTTCGACAATTTAATTTATTTTTTAACGCGATATGCGCATCAGTTTGATTACTCAAGTTATAGATCGCAAATGGTAATCTATATTCTTGATTCATTGTAGTCGTACGAGACAAACGCCAATGACAACTAAAAATGTTTAAACAACGCCGATTTCCTTCCGATTTATGTAAATGCTCGATCTCTCGTACAAATTGCATTTCCCACGCAAACGAAGATCCATGACCGGCGATTTTCAATCTCCCCCACCCTTTGGAAGTGAGTCGTCCAGGCGCAGAGCGCTAACCCGTTCGTAGCGTAACGACTTCCCCGAAGGCTGGCAGGCCCACAATGATAATCCTGCCATATAGCTCTCTCTCTCTCTCTCTCTCAGAGTCAGTCGACTTGACAGTGCCGTTGTTGCCACATCGCGCTCTTTGCAGCGTATACGCTCCAAAAAGTCCGGCTCTATATAAGCACAGTGACTACTTTTGCCACGGCCTGCATGCGCGCTTTATTTACTTAAAGGGAGTACAATTTATTTTCGGATCGGAAATTAAGGCGTCGACAATTCTCAAACGTTCCTCTCGCTGCTAGGAGAAAGAGAGAGAGAGAAAGCGAAAGAAGTATAGACTGCGTATATGTGTGTGTATATATATATATATATATATATATATATATATATGTGTGTGTGTGTGTGTGTATATATTATAGCAGGGTATATACCGCGCGTGAGACAGAGTGAGAGAGAAAGAGCGGTAAAAGTGGAGAGGGAAACTCAACAACCAGATTTCATCGTCAGTCAGTCGGCGTAGTTCGTACGAAGCCGATCTAAGTCTTCAATTATATATAAACGTGGGTGTATAGCAGTATATGTGTTGTGGTTCGCGTGTGATGCGATGCCGCATAGAGGCCGAATCAACAAGTGTCGTCGTCGCCGTTGTGCCAACCTAACCTCAACCTTTATATAGCCTTCTAAGAAGAAGAGAGAAAGAGAGAGAGAGCGAGAGAGAGCGAGAGAGAGTCATGCTGTGAAAGTGATTTTTACAAAGTGTGGTGTTTGCACATGTATATGTGTACATGTATACGCGTGTGTGAGAAAAATTAAGCGATTTACGTCTCTACTTTGCCTTCACCTCCAAGATGGAAGTCGTCTACATAGGTGTGTACATGCATCTCTTTCCTCGATAATATAAAGAGTGTGTGGTTTTATTCAACTTGTATATGTATGTACTCACACCCACGTAGAAACCGCGCGCGACACTTTCGATGCGTGGGTGTTGTTACTAGTACGAGTAGAGGGCTTTTTATGTATATATGTATGTTGCAGGTACGGAGAACGCGATATCGGTTGCGATTTTATTGCTGGAAGGGAACAGTTGCAAACGCAATATGAACTTTCGAGAAATCTTTTGATTTACGCGGATGATAAGAGGACAACGCGAAATAGAAGTTTGCACAATGTGTAATTCGATTATCCCTATATTATTGGGTATTTTGGTTAGAACTTTCTCACTGAATCGTATAAATGATTTCCCGGCTTTTTGTCGCGTACGATTTATTCCGTGTGCATCGTCTTATCATTTGAAATACCAATGTATGATTAGATATTTTCACTAAGCGAAAAAAAAACTAAAATTAACAAATGCTTTTTTTTAATTATTCGAAAACTCGGATTATGCAAAACATACCGCGCTCTCTCTTATTCAAAATAGGTAAATTAAAGAACTCTTTAAATTTGACGAGAGGTCTCCCATACAGTGTCTTTAGAATTTTTCCGACGCGTTGGCTATACGAATGATCATTTAATTAAGGAGTACGTAAGCGTCGTTGAATTTGCATATCGACGCGCGCGCTTAGACGGAGTTCTTGCCGGTCGCGGTACGAAAAAAAAAAAGCCGACTATATAGGTATGAGATGAACTTCTTTTTATAGATACTCGTTTTTGTATATATCCAGCGCAACTGTGGGTATTGTTAAAAAAAAACGTGGAAAATTTTGTATTACCGTTGGTTTAATTTTCTTGCGCGCAAAGTATGCAAAATATATATCAGTTTTATAGCACGATCAATCGTCAGCGATCTAACAATAGGACTCCGTACAATACATCGGTGAATTGATCCATTGATGTCAGCTCGTAAATATAAGCTGATCGTTTGCAATCGAAGGAAATCGATATAATCGATATATTTGATGTATACGCGTGCTCGTGGCGTATTTATTCATTCGACTGTTCTTTTCTTTTTTTTTTAATTTCTTTTGCATAAAATATGCACATCACCAAAAATATCTTACGACGCGTGTTTCTCAAGCACGAGGAAGTCTATATTCGCGTATATATTCGGAAGATTCACAGTTACGTATGTATGTGTATGTACGTGTGTGTGTGTAGCCGGACAATATTCGCCGAAGTGATTTTAAAACGGCGAGGCTCTTAAATCATTTAGCGCCCGACAAGAGATATGAAAACATTTTAAAGCGCTAAATAAATTTGCGAGCGAAAGCCTTTTCTCTCGTCTTTTTGCATACTACGCGATATTTTTCATCGACTGATTACCCTATATTCTTCTTTCCTTCGTATATTTCAATACGGTAGAGCTTGCGAATACCTTCTTTTCAATCCACGAAAATAACGTTGTATTACGCGTGAATATTTGAGATCCATTAGCTATGCACTTCAAAAACGCTACACGTTATTGCAAACGTTCGATAGTAATACTCGTAGGTATTTTGTGAAAAAAATTTTTTTTATCGATAATTCCAAGAAAACAAGAATCCGAGTTATTTGTAAACATTTGTCAATCAGCTATAACTGACAAGAGTCGTTGAGGTTTTCTTCGACTTTACTAGCCGAAAAAAAAATCGACGCGTAATAAATCAATTCTCGTAAGGTAAAATAGCAACAGTGTTCCAACCACTTAAATTTGTTTGTCAACATCGCTAACGTGCAGTTATTAAGACGATGTACACGCACTACCTGAAACATACCTTGTTCTTAGCTCGAATTGAAATGCATATAACTCGCGTGCATGTACTGCCTTATCTACGACAACAACGTCGTACTTATATATATGTATTTGACTTTGGCAAATCTCGCGTGCGCTCGTGTGTGTAATGCAGCAACGCGTGGAATTCACACGTGCAAACGCGGTAAACTGCAAACACGTAATACTATATCCCTTTCGTGGTGCTCGTGTCTCGCTACTACTACTGCTGCTACTTCTACGTCGTCTTCTTCGTTTTGCGTGTAATGTTATATATCCGATACGTAGTGGTGGGATACGGGTGAAAAAATTGTGACTGCTCTATTTGGATAAGATGGATTGTTCGATGTATTGTGCGGATTACCATTGATTTTTTTTACGAAAAATGTCAACTACAATTTATGGAAAAACCAAGTGATTCGCATACAATATGTTTTTTTCGTAAATTTATCTTTATCGTTGAATGCATACCGAATCGACAGCTACATTGTTTGAAATTTGTAGGTATTATTTTAATGGTAACTTTCTTGCTTTGCTTATCAATGCCATTGTTTAGATCGTTTAAAGTCCCTGTTATGTCAAGCGTACCTATTGCCAAATGAAACGTCAACGTACGCGTTATTAGTCGCTCAAAAATGAGAAAAACGAAATAAACTGTCGTTATTAAACGTATAAACGAAACTCGTTTGCGATGTCTCTAAAAATCAAAAGCAATAAATTCATCCAAACAAATAACCTGTCTCGTGAAAAAAAAATAGAAACGTTTTTGCTGACGTATACAATAAACCTCTAGCAAGATTTACGTAGAAAAAAGACAAATTTTAACGATGAAACATTTTTGCCTCCGCGCGTATGTTATTTACAGTAACAATTCATTCAATCAACGAAAACGATTGTTCCAAGTAGTAACGCCTCGTTCATCAAGCCAATATATATACATGCAAACGCATAAAAATTCCTTTCTCTCTCTCTCTCTCTTTCTCTTTCTTTCATCTGGATCTATATATCGTTTTGCGCCAATTGAGCGAGTAATAGAATGTGTTTTTGTGCGCTGTGCAAAAATGGACATTGACGAATCTCGGTCATAGAACGATTAAGAGACTACCTTATAATGAGTTCCGACAAGCATACGCGCATAATAAGTTAATGTAGACGGCTATTGTTTGTTTGGACGAGAGACGAAAACCAATCCCTTTTATTGGCGCTACTACGCGTTAGTTATTTTTTATCTTTTCAATGATTTGTGGGGTTATTCGAAAAAAATCTCTATATTAGTTGATTTTTTATATTTTATAAATGTTGCGATAGAATTTAATACAAGTGCAATCCACAAAACATTTACAACTCGAAATAATTTTTTAAACAAAATAACAATTGAAGCGCTGGGTTTCTTCATAGTCGTAAATTAATAGAGCACAATTGGCAAAGTTCGTTCACATGTCCCATAGAAACAGTCGAACAATATTGTGGATTTAAAGTGACAAAGTTACGCCCCGCACTTAGAAAGATTCTTACAAAGTATTTTTAAAGTACGCGTATATTATTATATAGCTCGCTATGAATCTTTCGATAAACACTCGATACATACGGAAGAACAACCTACAGTACGATTTGTTTTGACGGTGGAAAACACATTGCTCTTTTGGTATACAAACAACTTTTTCTTTTTTTCTTCATCGCGTCAGTGTTGTTCTATATTCGACCGTTGGAATCGATTTTATATAAAACTTTATTTTCAACCATCTCGACAATCCAAATAATCAACCTTGTGAAATACCGCAAAATTTATCGAAAATTCGGTGTATCAATTCATCCCGCGACAAGCCATACAAAAGCTTTTGACGAAATTCCACGTAAATTGCGATTTGCGAGTTCGTAATATCTGGCACAGCGGCAATTAAATGTCGCACAGCTGTATACGTAGCCGTATATTTTCATTAAGATGAGGAAAATAACAAAAAAAAACCACAGTATCCGAAAGACACAGAGGCCAATGACACGGAAAGTTGGCTTTTGTTGAGCAGAGAATAGATGCAATGATGGGTTCGTCGTTGCTCGATGGATTTTTGTTTCCGACGCTCTTTTAGACACGAGAGAGTTTCACTGTGTGCTCTTTTTGCGTGTGTACATATATATGTCGAGAAATTTGCGTTCTTTTTTTTTTATTTTACGAAAAAGATATCGATGGGTTTGTTTGTTTTTCTTCTTTCGTAAGTAATGTGGGTCAATGCTGAGCGATGCAAACGTCGGTATATAATTGTTAGAGTAATACACTTACAATGTATATGATTTGTTATAAACAAGTTTTACAAGTATTTATTTTAGTGTCGTCTTAGTGAACTCGAAATAGAAAGATTCGATAAACAATGTTGTGCATTGAAAATTTCTTTTGCTACGCTCGGTATTCAAATATTTTTACTTCGTGAATATTCCAATATTTGCGAAAGTTATGTTTGTGAATTTAGGTTGAGAAACAATTAATAATAGAGCTTATTACGTAGCGGGATATTCATTGAAACCCGTTGGGATTTGACGTTTTACTATGAACTTTAATTCCCGATGTTCGAGGTTTAATTATAAATCTTTAAAATACTGCAATTTCGCGTTGGATGTTTCCATTTTATTGTCAATCCCAATACTCATATTTGAATTGAGATTCGTCATCATTCTCCCACTTTTCATACACATTTCTCAATGTAAAACTCGTATCAGTCTTCACATTCGAAAAATCTCGACCCAAAGACTTGTCATTGAAAAAAGTAAATGTACATTCACTTCCACTGCTTAGATGTGTCGGTTTCTCTCGTAGTTTCGCACCCTTCGTAAAGAAAGTCGTAAGCACGCGGTTATTTTGGTGTCCTTTTCTCGAAAGAACTTAATAGCGTCGATATGTCAAGAGAAAGAAAGAGAGAGAGAGAGAATGTGTTTTTTAGTCTCGTAGGGGAAGAAAGTTGCACGTGCTATGACAGAAACAGGAATCCAAAAATAACCTATCACATTCAACAACACACTCACTCCGTCTTTCTTCCCTGTACCGGTGTTTACTCGTATTTACTCTCGCGTGTTCTAACTGTTGTGTGTGTATATGTGTATAGGCTTAGTGAAGCCACGGCTTTTAAGATATGCGTTTTTCTTGACGCCGTGATCCGCTTGTCCGTTGCTTCTCTCCAGACACGCCTGTCGTTGAATGTTTTGTTGCTTTTTATTTTTCATTTCTTTGGCAACGTCCGAAACTTTTTTTCAACAATTTTTTAAAACGAAGATAGACAAGACTAATAAATTACTTCGACTGACGTTTACATGATGTACATTATCGCTACGACATATTTCTCTTTTTTTTTTCACGATACATTAAATAGGTTGAAGATTGTTCAAACGGTAGCACTAAGCAATATAAATATACACGAATAGAAGTAACGTAATTTGAAAAAAAAGACACAAATAAAGCTAAAAGAATCGTTATACAAGAATTACAATTATAATATTTCAAAATAAATGGATAATTATTTTAGACGCTTCAAACTTTTTAAAATTTTTATATTACAACTTATAATCACATTTAAACCCAAGCACAAAATGAAAAAAAAATCTATTCGACATGTTTCAAATATTTTATCCAGTTGGAAAAAAGAAGCATCCCGAATGTAGAGTATATATACGCAAACTAGAGTTGGCATGAAATCGAACGGAAGCTACTAAGCGAGCGAACGAGAGAGAGAGAGAGAGAGAGAATGTATAACCCCGCAGCGCAAAAAGGACGAGCGTTGCATTTGCAGCCTGTCAGTTCCCTCACTCGAAAGAGAGAGAAAGAGAGAGAGAGAGAGAGAGAGAGGGAATGCAGCCACCACCGTCGCCGTCGTCGTTCCGGCTGTCATGGCCTGTGGCGTGTATATCTCATAATACCTACGTGGTCGCCATTTCAAATGTTTTACGTGCTATACTAGGGACAAGGGACTTTAATTGTTTGACAGTATATCGTTAATTTTCCGTCATGTTTAAAAGAGTTTTATAGGGATAGAGAGTGAAAGAGAAAGAGAGAGAGAGAGAGAGAAAGAAAGAGAGAGAGAGAGAGAGAGAGAGAGAGAAAGAAAGAGAGAGAGAGAGAGAGAGAGAGAGAGAGAGAGAGAGAGAGAGAGAGAGAGAGAGAGAGAGAGAGAGAGAGAGAGAGAAAGAAAGAGAGAGAGAGAGAGAGAGAGAGAGAGAGAGAGGGAGAGAGAGATGATGGTTGCGACAGAACGCGCGAGAAGACGATATAATGCGAAAGGTAGTTTGAGTTTACGTAAAAGTTTGATGGTCTTTTGTATATTTTACTTTGATAACGTATACATTTTTTAATTTGCTATTCCTGCTTCGAAAAACTATGGCAAAAGTTAAATTTTTATTTGAAAAAATCTCCATTTCAATAAAATAAATATCCAGTGAAAATATCCCTACAATCACAATTTCGAAAAACAAAAGGAAAAGGAATGATTAATTGCTCGATAAATGTAAACTATTCGAATATCCAGTATATGCACTACCATTAAACCTGCCAAATATGGCTCTCTTAATTTCCTTTTGCCTCTCCTCTTTCGTTCATTCATTCGCATCGTCGAACGACGACTTACACCTACCTCGTACGCGCGCTTGCATTGTTGATAAACACACGATACTCCCTGCAAGAATTTAAAGGGGCGCTTGACGATTATTTTTACGGCGCGTAGAGTTGTTGTGCTGCGTTCGTTGACCTTTCTTAGTTTTATTTTGTCACGAATGACGTTTTCTTGTTTTTTTTTTTGGTGGGACAGATTATGGAGGTATTTTTGAAGTATTTTCAAGTGTGAAAAAATGATTTTTCTTTTTTATTTGGTTTACCTACACATATCGTTTCACGTGTCATTTTAATACGAAAATATCTCAGACGTTATATTTTTAAGTCTAATGTACGCTAATTCGTATTTTATTTGATTTATTTTCTAGACGAACGAGAGGACGTCCAGAAAAAAACTTTTTCAAAATGGATCAATTCGCAGTTACTTAAAGTAAGTCCAATTTTTCAATGATGTAGTAATACCATAATTTCGATCGTGTCATTGACATTTAATTTGTTTCAGATATAATAACAATAAGAATAATATTTTATCTAATTGAAATCTCAATGTTTCAGAATCAATACGATCCGGTCACAGATTTATTTTTGGACCTCCGAGACGGGAATAGATTATTATCGTTGCTCGAAGTCTTAACATCTAAATCATACGTATGTTTTTAAAAAGTTTTTAAATTTAAGACATCGTCGACGTATCGTTCTTAATCTATGATTTTTTTAGAAACGTGAACGTGGTCGCATGAGAGTTCATCACCTCAACAATGTAAATAAAGCTCTGCAAATTTTAGAGCAAAACGCCGTAAGTAATTGCACTCACTTCGTCAAAAGAACATTCTACAATCGATTAATTGTATGAATTGCTATCGCACCAGGTGAAGCTCGTAAACATCAGCAGCAACGACATAGTCGATGGCAATCCTAAACTAACTCTCGGCCTCGTTTGGAGTATAATCCTACATTGGCAAGTGCATTACCACCTGAAAGATTTAATGAACGAGTTGCAACAAACCAACTTAGAAAAGACATTACTCGCTTGGTGTCGGCAAAATGTTCAAAACTACGAGGGTGTTGATATCAAGAATTTTACAACATCCTGGTCTGATGGTTTGGCTTTCAATGCTTTACTGCACAGGTGGAGGCCTAATTTGTTCGACTTCAATTCTATCGCTAGGAAGCATCCCAATGCGAGACTCGATCATGCCTTTCGCGTGGCTCAGGAACATCTTGGCATCGAGAGACTACTTGACCCTGAAGGCGAGTTTGACTTTTTTATTTCTTTTTCGAAATGGTACGACTGAACTTTGTAATGTACGTACTCACGCGTGTTGATTTTACGTAATAAAGTAACAGGTGTTTGTTACGGTGTACAAAGAATAAGTTTGCTCGACTATGAAAGAAATGGCGTTACGTGATTTTTTTACGTAATTTAATTGTACGCGGCTACGCTCTTCCATTTTTGTTAATTGAATATTGTTTCGCAATATTTGATAATTTTTGCTTGTTACTAAATTTAATCTTCAAGGTATCGCTGAAAACTGTATGTGTTAAATAAACGTGCATTTATTCATTTCGTAGATGTTAATACGTCTGTACCCGATAAGAAGTCCATACTAATGTACGTGACTTGCTTATTCCAATCGTTACCGCACTCTGGTCAAGACATCGAAGGAATCGATATTTCGGCAGCGAGTGATTCAGGGTCTGCTGCCACTACACCAGGATTTGAGGTAAAAACAACTATACAAGTGTCGATTGCCAGTGTTTTAAATTTATGTTGTTTGTATCGGGACGGAAAGAAATAATCGCGGGTTATTGCGTCGACAAAAATTAAACAAAATAACAACATCAACTGAAAGCGTAAAAACCGAAAATTTTCACACAAACACTAGCTCACTCGTCAATTCTCACCTTGCAGCAAGCGACTGTTTCGTTCCCGCAATTCCCACTCTACGAACCAACGAGTTCTCGACCAGTATCCTTAGCAACTAACGTGTCAGTCGAGCTAGGAGGCTATCAGATGGCTCTCGAAGAAGTGTTAACTTGGCTGCTGGAAGCCGAAGACATACTGAATCACGCTCCCGAGCCAGGTCCCAGCTTGGAGCAACTCAAACGACAATTTCACGAACATAGTGGTTTCGTCAGTGAACTCTCGGGTCACCAAGATGGCGTAAGGACAGTTCTGGAAGAAGGGGAGAGGTTGATTAACGACGGAGGGTTGCAGAAGGACGAAGAACGCGAAGTACGCGAACAGATGCGGCTGCTCAACTCGAGGTGGGAGGGACTCAAGAAGAGAGCCCTTGAGAGGGAAACTACGATCCAACAGGTGAGAATTAAGCATTGCCGACTGTAATTGTGCTAACATAATTGGACGCGATGAAACGGTCCTTATTCGGTGACGACGCGTGATTTATTCGCACGGATGATGATAGATTGATTGTTAGCCAAAGTGACATGGACTGTGAATTACGAAAGAGTAAATTTAACAAACTGTTATTTTTTTCTTTATTACATGAGAGAATATCGTATATTTTTAACGTGATAATTGTACGTGTGAATGGTCCATTGATCGGTTAACTAAATGATACGCGCTGGAATTGATTGAAAATCGCAAGGAAAGCTAAAATTGATCTTCGAATATTACAAAACTGATAAAAAAAACGTGTGCAGGCCTTAATGGAAACTCAACAAACCCAGTTAGATTCCCTTCGCCAGTGGTTGACTAAAACCGAAGACCGAATATCGCACATGGCGGGTCATGAAAATAAGTTACCACTCGAGGAGCAATTAAAACAACTTAAGGAATTAGAAGACGACATAAAAGTGCAACAAGCAGTTGTCGACGGATTAAACAAAATGGTCGTAGTGGTAGACGAGGAGAACTCCGAGACGATCTACGCGCAGATGCAAGATCAATTGTCTGCTCTCGGTGAACGTTGGGCACACATTTGCCAGTGGCAGCAAAAACGACAGCAGAATTTACAAGCATTGTCATCGTTTTGGTCCGAGTTGACGGAAACCTACAAAAAGCTTGTGTCGTGGCTCAATCAGACGGAAATAACGCTCAAACAAATGGAGGCCTTACCAGCGTCCGAGATTGGCCAGGTTCTTGAGAGAATAAAAAAATTGCAATTGCTAAAATTGGAAATGGGTTTGGTTCAAAAGAAGCTTAGCGAATTGCAAAAGTCAATTCAAGATTTTGAAGGTCATGGATCTAGCTCAGAGTGCGTTAATATGCTGGAAAAATTTGAGAATCTTGGAGACCGTTGCGATGCTGTTGATGCGATTATGGAAGTTCAAAGTCAAAGAGTGAGTACTAGTTTTTTCATTCCAAGAGTATTCCGAACAAATAATTTGATTGCGTGCTATTGAAGATATTTATAAGTTAGACAATTTTTCTGACAAAATATAGAATATAAAATAAAAAATTACTTGACTTATTTTTTACTAATAAAAATTGTTATTACTAACTTTTAAAAATAATTTGCAGATATCGAATTCTGGATTTGAGGTAGATTTATCAGACCCTCAAGTCACTATATCATCAAGCGACTGGAATGATTCGATAATTGCGAACGCTCGAAAAGATGAGATTTCAATAATGTCTCCGGCGCACAGTGATTCGAAAAAACGTCGAATAGACACTGCAACGAGGCAAGATTTCGAAAGTGCCTTATTGAACCTTTACAAGTGGCTGGACTACGTCGATCTGGAAATAAGCGGCTCAGAGGGCGCATTCGATCTGTTGACCGTCGATGAGAAAAAGATTGTCTACGAGAAACAAATGGAAGATATGGATTCTCATAAAGCTGAATATGAGAACGTTATCAAACTTGGCAAGCGTCTCGTTGAGGAATTACAACATGTTAATGAAAATATCGAAGATGAAGAAGCAAAAATCAAGAATATTGAAACATGTTGGTCGACAACGAATTCTAGACTCGGAGAGATTAAGGGTATCGTCGATGTGTTGTTGAAAGTAAAAGAGTGTAGGGCGGAAATGACGAGCTTGAAGTTGATGTTAGAGGGACATTTAAAGTGGTTTGATTCTAACCAAAGGAGTACTCAAATTGAATTATTTAGGGTAAATATAGATTTTCTCAAACCAACAATCAAAACGAATGCGTACTTCTATCCACTTATGTTTTGTATTTATTCCTTTAGGTTAAAGTTAAATCAATGAAGTCTTATGAAGATCGCGTTGAAAAATTAGAGAAGACTGTACGCGAATTGATTGAAATCGAAAGTAAAGGTCGCGCTGAAATCAATTCTTTGAAAAATGACGCTGACCTATTCGCTAGAGATTGGGCAAGCTTATTGACAAAGTAAGTCTAATGGTTATATTAAATAGTAAGGTGTTCGTGTTATTTTCAGAATATATTTGTATTTTCATGTATTGTAGGTTGTCTGGTAGATTAAACGAGTTAAGCAATGCAGCTGACAGAGCACCACCTAAAAAATACATCGAAACGATGGCAACGTTAACAACTTTTATCAATAATATCGATAGCATTCTTCTATCTGAACCCGCTGTTGTGTCCGATGAGAAAACAATGCAAGATCGAGTAAAACGTTTCCAAGATTTGCAAAATAATCTGAAGTCTTATCAGATGAATTTCGCCTACGTTAACAAGGTTGGCCAAGACTTAATATCAAAAATAGACAACGACGAGGAAAGTCAAAAAATCAAAGAGAAGCTCCAAGATCTCAATACAAAGTGGAGCGATGTTCCTATTATCCTTGAAGAAAGATTACAGAAACTTTCAAAAGGTACATTTTTTAAACAGAAAACAACTTAAAATTGTAATAGGTTTGTCTTTAAACACACGTTTGGTTTTAGATATCGAATCGCTAAAGGTCTTTACCCAGGATCTCAGTAGTTTAGAAGACTGGCTGGACCGATCGACAGCACATCTCAAAGAGATCGCCGAGGATTCCGCAATCAAAGACGTAGAAACCACAGAGTATAAACTTCAGCAAGTTCGCGAGCTTGCCGAAGAGATTAGCAAGACAAAACCAAGAATTGAAAATTTACAGACTGCCACTAATACTATGCTCGAGAATTCCGAGCCCAACTTCGCCACTGTGTTAAACGGCAAACTCGAGGCGGTTTCTCACAAGTGGAATTCTATTGTCGATGGTGCTAAAATGCAGGGTGATAAGTACGAAAATGCTCTTAGAAAAAATGACGAAGTAAGTTGAATTTTCTATAGATATAAGAAATACGTTCGTTTATGATGTATTTTAATCATTCATTTTAGATTATAACTGGAATTGAAGATTTTACAAATTGGTTATCCAATCTCGAAAGCGAAATTCCTGTTGAAGGTAAAATCACCTCTTCAGTCGAGTTATTCCAAGCTCGTGGTCGTTACCAAGCACTCAAAGACAAAGTTGATCGACGAGTCGAAGAGTTCCGCAATTTGAACGAGCTCGGCAGCGACAAGCTTCTTAGCTCTGAAGGTTCATCGGTTCACGAGTTGGGTCGAAGGTTTACTTTCTTAAATGCTAGATGGACTGACGTTACCGATCGTATCTACGAGAGGTACAAACATTTCCAGAATGCAAGTCATGAGTACGGTGAGTTTAGGGCACTCGTAGCTCAGGAAAGTGACTGGCTGGATAAGCTTGAGAAAAGACTGAAAAAGTCAACCAAGAATGCTGCTGACGCAGAGGATATTTCTGAAGAACTTGACGTAAGTTTGCACGTAGTTATAAATTTGCCCAACGTTTTAATAAGGAAATTGTGCGTAATGTCATTTAGGATTTGGAGAATTACATCAGAAATCATCCGGACAATCGCTTTGAAAAACTGCAAGAAATCGGCAAGCAACTCATCGACAATGACATCATGACTCAATCGATTCATTCAGATGTAGAAGCTCTCATTAGTCGATGGGAAAGTTTGCACAAGCAGGTAACATTGTTGGCATTTTAGTTCGTCCTTTACTAACGAAAAAATAGCTATGTGATCATTGAGAACTATTTTGTAACTAATTATTCGATATTGTTTCGTTTGAGCTTTGGGTAACTGCATGCTCGGCTATAAGAAAAATCATTTCATTGACCAATAAAAATTATAATAAAATAAAAAAACATTTTGTGAATAATGAAACTGAATGAGAGAATGGGTTGAATCGAGTTTAGGCAGGTGAGCGAACGAAACTACTGGAAGGATCAGTGAGACAAGCTGAGCAGTCCGAGGGCCGGATTCTTGACCTTCATCATTCGCTTACGCAAATTGATTCGGTACTAACAGCACGACTTGACTGTGATCTCACTGCCGATGATTTGCCTCATGACTATCAGGTCTGTCTCCCATCATATTCTAACGTCTTTGTTTTGTTGTTTATAGGACAATTTTTGACGAATGCCTGTGAGTTTGTTTTCAATAATATGTGTGTTTTTTAATGGAATTAATCAATATTCAATTGGATCCTTCCAATGTGTGACTCGTGATTAAAGCTAATTTGGATATTGTGTGAATCGACAAGTCACAGTTACGCGATTTTATCTTTAATTTTTATGTTGATAACTCGATGGAAACGCGAATTGGAAGGATTGATACTCTCATGGTTTAATACTTCATTCGAATAATAATTCATCAGTATTGGTATTAACATAAACGTGTGCGCGAAACTATTAATAACAAGGCAGTTTGCTTATTCGTCGTATGTTGTATGAAAATATCACAAGTCTAAACTGTAACAAAGGCGTCAAGTATCTTTCCACAAATGTAATTCCCAACAAAATTAACACCCACACTCAAGCAGAAACTGGTAGATGAGATGGATAGCCATCAAACAACACTGGACGACATGTCAGCTCAAGTGGAAGCATACAAAGCTGCAGGTAAACTTGAGGCAGCGCAGCGTCTACAAGAGCAAACCCGTTTGATCCGTCAAAAGTTCGCCGAGGTGCAGAACAAGTTTCAACGTTTCCGTAGCCCTACAAGCATCGAGCCAAGACTATCCCGAGCTTTACGCGAGCTCAGGGGTATTGAAGAGGCTACGTGTTTACTTGAACTTGCTACCGAGGACCCTGATGCTATCGAGCGTCAGCTCAAGCACTGTTTGGTTAGTGGAAAACGTTAGGTGTTAGAGTGGTTCGTTTAAGTATGGCATTGTTGGACTTGACTTATTCTTTTCTGATTGCAGAGATTTTATCAAACGTTGAGTGAAATTAAGAGCGAAATTGAAAGCATCATTGTTGCCGGACGGAAACTTGTCGAAGAGAGTAGTATTCCAGAGCCGGACAAATTTTCAAAACGTATCGACACTCTTAAGGAGTTGTACAATAAGGTACTTGAATTTTTCAAACTGTTAGAATAGTTATTCTTTGAGTATTCGTTCTATAGCGACAGTTATACCAATCGAAGCGATCGACTTTTACGTTGACGCAAATATTTCAAATAAAGCGCTTTTAACCAATTCATGATTGCTTTCGACTTTTTATTATAGTTGGGCATGCAAATATCTGAGTCAAAGGCAATACTGGAGTCTGCTTTAGAATTGTCACGTGATATGTATGATCAAATGTCTTACATAAATATGTCTATCGAAAATATCAACAAGGAGTTGGATACCCAAAGGCATAAACCTGATTTACCAGTGAATGCAATTTACGTTACGGTAGGTTCTCTAACAAATCTCTGTATCTGTCATTTTCGAGAAAAAAATGTAATGAAAGAATATGCATCAGTCGAATCAATTGTATATCTGTTTCTTATGCAGGAGACGCTCACAGAAGTAATCCCACGATTAAATGCCGTGAAAGATAAGCTTTGCAGAACTCAGAATGAGTTTTCGAAACTTTGCGACCCAACTTACCTCGAGCAGCTTAAGGAAAAGCTTTGCGATATCATCGATAGACTTGCTAATACTGAAAGACGATTACGACAGTGCAATGGATCTGAGGTATGTTAAAATGATGTGCAGTAGCTCGAACAGCTGAATTTTTTCAATTTCATTTTTATTTAATTCATTAATCTCTTCGTGTTTCAGATGGAACCAAATGTAGATGAAATTAACGCGTGGCTTTCGCAAATGGAAGAAAAATTAAGTAAATTGAATAGGATACCAGCCGACCAATTTAACGAAGAACAATTCGAGCAGTGTCAAGTAAAATTTTTTAGGCGTTTGATAAGAGTAACTAAAGCTAATGAAAACATACGTTAATTGAAAAACTGTTTTTAGGCTATTCAAATTGAAATATTGGAGACCAAACCAAAAATTCAGCAATTGCAGCATTATGCGTATCATCCTAAAGTTGCCGAGGTTTGTAGACGATGGGAAGCAATTTCCAGTAGAATTCAGGTAAGTTTTATCGGTAATTTTTCAATTTCCAGTTACACAACTTATGAAACACTAAGAAATAACAATTTTGTCATACTGACTGCACGCTTACTAAATAACAATGCATACGTTGTGTTGTTTGTGTTTGCTTCTTGTTCTCATGCTTTTGCTTTATAACATTTACCACCAATCGCCTATCATGACGGTACATATTTACAATACCACTTGCAAGCCACACCAATCATCGAGTTTTTGAAAGAAAACGACTTTTTCTCCATGTGAATATTTTGAAAATTGGATAAGTCACAAGACACACAATGTACAAAATTTATTTTAGCTTTAGTAATGTACAATGTAAAATCATGTCTTAACGTACTTTGTGTAAATAAATTTTTTTACTATCGGTGTCACTAATAAATGATTAACCAACTTAAAAAACTTGATACTGTATTTATGGACAAAAATCATGATGTTATTATCGTTTACGTATATGTATAGAATATATGTTAATGATAGTTTAAAATTAGATTCTGCTAGTCGTAATATACATCTGTAATTATATTTATGTAGTAGATTTTATTTATGCTACGCATAATTGTTACATCAATTATAAAGCGAATGTGGTAACATTATAAAATAGATGTACCTAGATTTATGTGTAATAGAGAAGCTTTCAAAATATTCACCTGTCGATCTGAACCAACGAGGTAATGGGACCAAACGTTGGCCGAAAGCGATAACCCTTGCATAAAATATATGTGAAAGTATTTTGTCAATAAAAAATGCATAAATGTCAGTTATAACATTCTGTAGCTGTAAACGTGGAAAAGCACTTATCCCGGAAATACTTTTTGTCAGCTTCAATTTTGTTTGTATACCTACTGCTACGGACATTTACAATTCCGACTGTTATTGTACAACGTGATGAAAACAAAACTTGTCTCCATGACGTGAAATGTATAGTATGGACAGATATGGTTATGTAATATTGTCTCTCCCCCATCGGTGTTGTAATGGACATACCTACCTTTGAAACAAGGGGGTAACACTTGTAAAGCGGAAACAGCAAAATGCTCGGTGAATGCATTGGTGATGGATACATAGTCGTGAAAGTGCCGGCGGTGTTTCACGCCAGAAAATGCTTGCGGATTGTATTTTTCTTCTCTGCGAACAAAAAAAAAAGTTTTAAAATGCGTTTTTGTACCTTTCCGCCTCTTGTACTCCTGTTTTATGGCTTTTCACTTAGTTTTAAACGTCTGCCGTTGAATATCTTTTTGAGTATAATATTAACTGAGCATGCTTTGTGAAAAACTAAAATTCAAATTTTATTTTTTCTATTGACGTTAATGATTTCACTGATGATACATTTTCAATTTTGTAATCATAGTTATAATATTTACCAGAGAAAACTAAAAATTACTCAACGTAACGATAAAATATGAGATTAAAAACATATTTTAGTCGTAGAAAGACGCGTAGAAACTTTAATTTCAAATATTATTTTACAATTTAAGACTTGATCAAATATGTCATTGGAACGAAATTTATCCTACCGAATGTCTCACTATTTTCCTCTATCGCACGCTGATTTTCGCCCTTGTGCCATAAAACGCTGCTTGTCACCTGTTGTAATTTTCCAAGTTATAAAAAGAAAAACACCATTTTTTACGAATGCGTGCGTGTACAGTGCGATCGCCAAAAAAAAAGACAATGTCGTAGTGTGTATCGTATTTTCGCAGGAATGGATCCACAAGATCACAGATAATTTGTTAATTAGCTCTAAGGAAAAAGATAATCGCAATACAACAACGCCATCAGCAGCCAATGTATCACCTCTCGTCGACGACGTCCACGACATGTATGGCATAGGATATCTCAATCCAGCTTTCGTCGAGAACAACGCTCGAGGCATCGCTACCAATACTGGTTAGCTAAATAAACATGAAACATTTAGTGCTAGATCAATTTTATTGACATTGCGCATTAGTATTCGTTACGTTAGTTATTTTCTCGTACGTTTGTTCCAAAGATTTAACAATAGTGTTTTTTTTCAATTATATAAATGTACATGCCTGATACGTTATTTTATTCGAATCTAATTATTTCGAGTTTATTTTGAAAATCGTAATTGATGACAATCGCTTGATATGAAATATAGCGTAACTATCAGATTAGAAAGTCATTGGAGTTTGCCCTTATAGTTATCATATGTACGTTGACAAATACTTATCTGGCTGTAAAACTACCGTCAAGTTGCCAAAATTTATAAAATTGAATCAATCCGAAGCAACGAAACGTTCGCCGATACACGACGATGAAAAGTGTACTCAGCTGATGTACACATGTATATATAGGCACATCGATCATCACACCGGAATCGTCGCCCATAGAAGTAGCGATGCGAAGCCACAAGTCCTCGTCGAAACCCGAGCGGACACGGATCATCGACGTGAGTCGTACAGTTCGTCGTCGACTTAATATGAGCTCGTCAATTCCCGACGTCGTGCAGACCTCAGAGCAGCATCAGCAGCAGCAGCAAAATGACCAAGACCAACAGCAACCAGTAGAGCAAGACGAGGACGAGTTCTTCCTGTCGAAGAACAGCAAACTCTTCTTTCAAGTCGAGTCTAATTCGTTGCAACAAAGCGACGAGTCGCAACAGCAACAGCAACACCAACACCAACAACAGCGACCGGCTAACTGTCAAGTTGTCGAAGTGAAGGCTATGGAAATTATCAAGGCTGTTGCGGCAAGTCCTACCGAGGATAGGGTTGTTTTGCCGATGGCCAATATTGGTGTGCAGCAGGTGCCGCAGGTACGCATACGCTCAGTCATTGCGTGTACGCGCGGCTATTAATTATAGTAATCAAGCAATTGTAAATTTTTGTTTCTGTTGAATATCGAAATCGAGATTAGAGCTACTTGAATATAGTAACATTTAGTTATTAACTATCATACGTAAAAATGTACGGATGCGAATGAAATAAGGCGAACGACTGCGATAGTTGTAAATGTAAGTACTTGCGCGTAGGTGGTGGAGCGAGTCGAGATTGTGGAAGATACAGAAACCGAAGCCGAATCCGTGGATACTGACACGGACGATCGCGACAGCGCGAAACAAGTAAGAGCGCCAACGCCACCAAAAAAGGAACTCGTGTCTATTCTCAAACGTAACAATTCGTCCGAGACAAACCAAAAGGAACTTTCCAATCTACTCGACGTTGCACTCGAAGGTTCGCCAACGTGTTACTTACAAAAAGCTAAGCTACCTCTCGTTGCGTCGACACCATTAGTTACCAAAACTCGTATCGATACCGAAAGTGTAGCTGAGTATCTGATACTCGATGACGGCGAAACGAAAAATCAAGCCTCATTTCCACGTTTCGAGGAGTCGACGAACGACCAAGGGAATGGTGGTGTTCGTAAGAAGATGCCAAATGTCAAGGAAGTGACTTTCGCTGGGAACGAGGATAAAGGATCACCGATTGCGAAAAGGACTAAAGTCCAGAGATTCACGTCAAGGGGTGAAGTCAGAGAGGATTGTGACAGTTTCTACGGCAGCGATAAGGAGACCGACGATGCGCTGATTTTCTCCGATGATACCGAGATCGATGTGGGCAGCTCGAGTTCCGAGGAGGAAGATGTCAAGCAGAATGATGTACTGGTTAAGGTAGACTTTCGAAGGTTGAGCTGTGGCTTGTCGAGTGGTATTTCTCTTGATAATGTCGACGTATCCTACACTTTAAATTTAGTGCCAAACTTTTGACAGTTATTGTTAAATATTAATTAATTATTTACCTACTTACTTTTCATAATCGTGACAGTTATTAAGATTTTGAAAAGAAGAACGATAGAACAAATTCCGTAAATGTTAAATTGTCTGGAATTTCTCGGGACCCAGTTGCACGTAGACGCGAAGCAAGTCTCGAGAAAATAATTAATTGAAAGGGTTCGTCGTTAAGGTTTATCTTGTGAAAAAGAGTGATTACATAACGAAGCACTCAATCTCAAATGAAAAAGCAGAAATCTCTGGTCGAGTAGTCTGACAAGTCTGAGAGAGAGAGAGAGAGAGAGAGAGAGGAGAATGCGACAATCGACGAAAGTAAATTTGATTAAAAGCTCTCGCGGGACTTAACATTCACTGGGTGCACGGCCGAGTTGGCACTGAATGTTTATTGCCAGTAAAGTTATCCGATTGTCGCTCTCGGGGAAACGAGTTGAGAGAGGCGCGCCAAACGTGCTTCGCGCTCTCTCTCTCTCTCTCTCTCTCTATCTCCCTCTCGCTCGAGCGGTAGTCGATTGTTACGTTGGCTTCTCGAGCTTTTCCACGAATTTAGCCCAAACTCGATTGGGAGTTAACTATCTTTTAGGTATTTCCGAGGCTTATTTTAAATTAAAGGTGGTTTTGATTAAATTTTCTGGTTTATTTTCTATTTTTATCATTTGTTTGAATGAATTCATTGTCAAATGACCAATATTAAACGTGTCGATTTCAATTTGTAAGCTCGCATTACAGTTGAAGCTGTAGGATTATCGTTGACTACAAACAATCAGTAAAACATATAATATTTAATAATCATCAATGCGTACTAATCTTACTTTACCCGCTTCAAACAACCTAAAAAAAAGTAATCGTATTCAATCGATTCAATTGTCGATTTACAACAGACCGAAATAGAAAAGGCTCACCAGCGCGTATCGAGTGGCATTCAAGAGAGAAGCGTGCCGACCGAGAAAAAATTGCCCTCAACAACTGGCCGAGTATCAAGGGCAGCCCTGGGAAAGGAAATAATCGAATTCGAAGACTTGGCTCAGCAGATGCTCAAACGGATGGATATCATGCTCATGACCGTCGGTGGGGTCAACAATGAAAAAGATCCTAGCAGAAGACTCGAGGTACACTTGTTTTTTTTTTAAATATGCTCGATGGCTTTTTTTATTTTGACAATTGTCGTTGCTGATTTTTTTAAAGAAAATCCTCTGCTAAATATAAGCTTTTTAGCTATCTTATATTTTTCGCGGCTTTGTTTTTAACGAATTATCACAACACAATCGTTGTTATATTTCAATGTGTAGATCCTCAAAGGCGAAATCAGCTGCTTAGCCCCAGACGCAGCGACATTAATTAGCCGCGGGGACGGCTTAGTGATGACAGTGCACGCAAGTGATCCAGGTCGGGCTGAAAAAATTAAACACGAGCATCAGGATAAGCTTCGTGGTAAATGGCATCAAGTAATGCAAGAGTGCGAGACAAAACGAACACAAGCACTTAAAGCCGAAGATGCGTTGAGAGTTTACAACCAACTGATCAACGAATTGGAGGATTGGTTCATTACTGCACAACAGAAATTGGAACAGGCGAATAATTACGAAGGACAGTTGGAAGCATTTACAATTGAATTCGATACCAGGCAAGAGCAGATCAAGAGACTTACTCAATGCGAGCAAGAATTGAAAAAACTCAATGTTAGCCACAATGAGAATGCGTTTTATAGCATTAACAGTAGGTGGCAGGAAATAAGTTCGCAATTCAAAAGATTCAGCGGCAGCAAGGACAAAGATAAGCAGCACTCTGATAAAAAAGTTGAATTAGTAAGTTATTTGTTTATTCAAATTTTTCGCTGAAATTGTTAAACATTTGAATAAGAATTTTATTTCGCGTATGTATTACTCCGTTGTCCCTTGTTTAATAATCAGAATGATTGATTTACAGCCTGTTGGCGGCATAACCGTGCAAGACTTCATGACTCGTGCCAACAAACTTCGCGAAGCCGTGGCCACGCTTTCCAAATCTTTAAACTCGGTACCCTTAAAGGGCAAAGACTTCGAGCGGTTCACCGATCAAGACGACTGTCTGAAAAAGATTAGCAGCGCGTTGAACATGATGAAACCAAGTGTAGAAGAAATGAGCTATTTGTGGGAAAACATCACTGACAACGAGGTAGCTCGTCACCACAATGATAGCCTCAAGAAAGAGTGGACGATCGTTAATCAGTGTTACATCGAACGTTACAATCGATGGGCCAAGTGTAACGAAAAGCTCAACGAGTTGAGAAACGCTTGCTGGAATTTCGACGATCAGCTGCTGAAAATGGAAGCAATAATGAAGGATGTCGCTGCCAATCCACATATGAAAGTTAACAAAGCAAAAATGCTCGAACTCGATCACGAGATGCCCAAGATACTAAGGATGATGGACAATATGAGTGCGATCATGTCCGATATAACTTATAGATCTTCGCCGGCAGATGTTAAGGAATGGCAGAAGGTTATTGATGACTTGAAGGCTCGTTGGCAGAGATTCGTTAACGATTGGAACATTCAAAAGAACAGGTTTGTTTTTAACTTGATTGATTTGATGACTTATTTCAATGAAATCGCGCTACATACGATGTAAACTTTTAATCAACACATTCAAACACCGATTTGATTTCAATCTGAATTATTACTTGCTGATGCAAAAATTGCAATAATCTCACGTTACTTCTTTGCCACTGAATTCGTAAATTCTATGGTACATATGAAGCGCAAAAAAGAAAACAAGGGATTCCGTGAAACTTATACTCAAAGCACGCATGCCATCGCTTGCATATTTATGATTCGCGCAAGCGGGGCGTTTTGGGTGTGGAGGGCAGGGAAAATAACACGACTTCCTCGTTGGAGTGCTGCTGTTGGATGGCTATTTCAGTTCAGCAGACTGGCTTCTCGCGAGACGACGCGGTCGTCGATGTCTTGACCCTTTCACTCAACGTTTATCCATGTTGACCCGTGTTAAGAGAAATCTATGCTCTCGCTTTGCCAGGTCGGCGGCTATGGGCAAGCATCGTACACCCAAGCAGATACTCGACGGAGCTAACAACCTTGTATCTCAAGTCAACTCGTTACTTGTGTCTACTGCTAATCCATCCGATGATACGTCGTTGTCCATCAGGCATTCCATGGTTAAGGTGAGTGTTGTTATGGAATAATTTTCATACGCGTCAAAAAATTTGAACAAATTTTAATTTAGAAATTGGACTCGTGCGTAAATAATGTTTGTCCCCGAATGCTTTGCTTATAATTAACGTTAATAATTCCAATTTACATAACGAATGCTTTAGGAATATCCGACAACAGTCAGACTGAGCAATAGTTAAATAGTGCTTCTAAACATCATCAGCTAATCGTATTGTTTCGAATATTGCTAGCTGAATTATTTATATCAATATTCAATGCTTCAATGTCAATATAATTGATGATTGCAATATTCGAAAATTCCACAAAGTAAATTAATAAAAAATGTACGTTAAATGTCGTCGACGATAAAATACAACGAGTATTTGGATAAATGTACGATGCACGGAAATGACGAGTTAGCATCAGGCGAAATCCGTTAGCACGTAAACGATTACGCGAAGTCTCACGTGCACAGTGTAGCTCGTTTTCGGAGAGAATTTTCGCGCTGAACCGAGTGCGAGGCAAACACCGAAATAGAAGTTATCTCTTACAGTGGTGCATAAGTTCTCTTGCGTACGCGTTTGATGTGATAGTACAGAGCGCCTGCGTTACGGACTAATTTTGGATTTGGCAACGTAAATAGACGGCCTAATGGACAACCCTTGTAATCCGTTCGATCGATGAACTCTTGCTCTTGATTCGAGAGAGAGAGAGAGAGAGAGAGAGAGAGAGAGAGAGAGAGAGAAAGAAAGAGAGATATAAACAAGATGACATTCGCCGGTTACCGATTGAAAATTACCGTTATATCGTAACGCTTGTTGTTCCAAGAAGACCGTGTCCGTGTAGATTCGCATTTTTATTGTTTCTTTACAATCTCGTGTGAATCTTGAATAGTCGAATGAGAGTATCTATTTGACCGACAGGCACGAGAAAAGGAACTTGCTGATCAGATAAAAGAAATTCAAACGTTGAAGAGCCAACATAATGCAAACGTCAGTGATGAGGAGTGCAATAAAATTATCACTAGTTTGGAAAAGGTGCGTATAAACAATATCGTTCGCAATATTTAAGAATTAATTAGAAAGTTGACGTCGAAATGTTCAATAAGACAAGCACGTTTTAACGAGATGAACTCACGAACTTTTCGACCGTAGTTACGTTAAACAAATATCATCAAAACTTGTCATCCGCATTCACGTCAATTTCCTGCGCGAGATTCGTCAGACTAATCTGATTCTGTTGCAGGCTCACGCGGGTATCTCGGCCCACAAGGAGTACGTGGAAAGTAAATTGACTTCGCTCAAGAAGTACGTGCAAAGTTTGGACGCGGTTATGGCCTGGGTGATGGAGACCCGGGAGAGGCTCAACGTTGCTCGTGATACTGCTCAACAAGATCGCGTTAAAGCCATCGACGCTATCATGGTGAAGCTCGCCTCTTTGACCCACACATTTATGTTGCTTATTGTTCAGATATTCTATACTGCTTTGAGAGGGCAGTCGTTCTAACAAGAATTAAAATAAAATTCGAAATATTACCATTTGAACGAGCAATTTTCTTGTGATTGCAGGCCAGCGTCGAGGACCGCCAAATGGAAGTGAAAGACGTATTGGAGAATTATACGAACCTGGAAAAGGAATGTGAGTCTGCGAAGCAAACTGTCTCCATTGAACTTCAAGTGAGTTTTCCCAACTGATTTTACGTCACTCTTTATCTTGAATATACCATTGTTTGATTATTACGAATCACAATTACTGTTTCATATTACACTCGTTTTATTTTCAATCGTGCGTAAATTGCATTTTAATAAAAATGTACTTATTATTGTTTACAGGAAAAATTGAGGAAACTAAGAGACGACTGGAATCTATTGAAAAATCGCACTGATTTCGAAGTAGAAGCTGTGACACCATCTACGCCAGTCCAATATAGAGGTAAGTACTTTTTGAACGCAAGCCATTGTTGACATTTCATGCGGCAAACATTTAAAACGAACATACAAATTTACGATAAGGGCTAAGCCCCCTCGTTTCTCCTCTGAAGATTTTACGTCTCTCCCCAAAAAAATCGTAGATTAAGACTACAAAATACAACACTGCATAGACCAGGTAAATCCACGCGACACAGTTTAAATGCTCGTTAAAATTACCATCAAGCTCTTCCATGTTTAATCTTCTATCAAATCTGAAAGTCTATAAAATATGTATTTATTCGTTACTTTAATATTCGTTATACAACAAACGGTTGATGAAAAATTGCTTACCTCTAAAAATAGGTTAAGTTTTTGATGTGATATGACGGTCACGTGTTTACTTTTAGTTTCAAAAAGAAAACAAATATAGTCGAGTCGTCCAATTGACCGTTATGATGTTCAATGAGTTCAAAGAGAACAAAAAATTGTCTTCAAAGTTTGACATTGGTTTTCCAAGTTGAGATCCTCGTAGTCGGGTTGTTAGATCGAAAAATCCGATTGCCGAGGAAGGTATATATGAAGGAGGGGTGAACACGCGCGGCTAATCGAACGAGGTTTCGTTCTCCTCGGTACGGCAGGCAACGTGCGCGCGGCTGCGAAAGGGTGGCTCTGGCAGGTTGCAGCCACTTTCCGAATTTATCGCCGTCCCGCCCATTAAACTCGGCGCTCAGTCGCTCTCGCTTTTTGCCTTGCCTTCCTACTTCGTGACGGGCATTGTGCGAACTTCTTCCGTGTGTTAGAGATATATATATACACACACATCTATTTCTCTTTTTCGTTCTGTTTTATTGTTTATTTTGCTACGCGACCCCGTCGTCTTTTGCCTCGATTTGTCCGGGTACCGTCAATCTTTAGTTTTCTTTTAATTTTTCGACAAGCTTTACCTTTCTTTTCCCTACAGCTCTTGTTTATTCTTTCACTGTGCATCATTGTTTGAACTCCGTTTACTTTTATTTCGTGGATTTACGTAAAGTGATATGTTTTTTTTCCGACGTTATAAATATATCATTTCAAAATTATTACATAAGACATATCAGCACCAAAAACAACAAATTATCATTTTCTATTCTCTTCGCTAGAATATTCACCGCTTCGACTATTATTCATATCATAAATATATGAAAATAATCGGCTTTAGTTCTTTTTCTTTACTGTCTTTTCCCTTTTGTTTTTACACTGGCGTACTTAGCACTTTAAATGCTATCTTTCCACTTTCTCGTTGTTCGCGCAGATTAGCTTCGTCCACTTGTCGATTCTTTTTTTCTTTTCTTCGATCCAAGCGTGGATGGAAAATCTAAGAGTGGCGCGCGCGCGCACTGCTGATCGATATAGCTCATCTCTGCCGCTAGCAAGAAATTTCTGATTTTTTCCTTTTCTTCCTCTTACCCTCGTGCGCTATCGCTTTATCTTTATTATGTCGAAAAAATAAGTATTCTCGAGGGTTATACTCGTGTTATTGACTCGCCAAATCAGATAATAGTTTAATTATTTCTCAAGTGAGCGTGGAAAGTGTGTATTGTAGTTCGATTTGAACGAAGATGATTTCAGGCGTGTTTTCTCAATTTCAATTGAACGTTTAATTATAAACGCTGTTGTTTGGTTACTTGTGCGAGAACAAACGTAAATGGTAGTATTGTTTGGGTCTATTAGATGTAGTTTACGAACTAAACGGTATTTAACCAATACATATACATAGTCGCCCAATGGAAAAACCTTCAGATTCTCATTGAATATCTTCTAAAAACGAATATTCCATGAACGAGCCGTATCAACTCGAATCAACAGTAAGAGTGAGAAAGAGAGAGAGAGAGAGAGAAAAAGAATGCCGTCATTTCGTCCTCGCTCACTAGCATTTGCACGTCCCCTCATTATTTCAAGCTATCTTGACTTTCGAAAAGAAAAGAAAAAAAAAAGAAGAAGAGGAGGCTTCCGCTTGGCGAAGGCAGAGAGTAAAGCCTTCATAGGGCTGTGCGCGAGCGCGTGCATCTTCCCTTATCTACGCCACGCACGGCACTTTTACCCCACGCCAAAAGCGAGTGGCTTAGTTTCACGGGCGGCTCGCTTAAAATAAGGACTCGAGGGTGTGCAAACATGATTGAAGCTCTTTTTTTCTCTCTTGTTTTTTTTGTGTTCTTGTTATTTTTGTTGAGAGGGAAGTGTTTTTTTTCCGTGCATTATGCACGATATTTCTGGGGCGTTGGTTTAAATTTGTAATGATTCAATGAACATTTCATCGAGTTTGAAAGCTTTTCCTTGTTAATCACTTCTCGTTTGTTGTAATTAAACAATTTCCTTTTTGGTCATACGCGGTTAATTCTGTCGTTTAGGCAACATGAATTGAACTTGACGGGACGAAGCTTTACATCGTATGTCAGACAATAATGCTATTAAGTAGTGATATATTCAAAAAGTTTGTCGAGGGGCTAAAAAATCGATACGAAAGTCTTGCAATAAAAGTCATTCGATATATTTGCGAGAAACATAGCAAGAACAAAATATTACTTCGTAATAGTAATCAATTTTAGCAGCTTCGTCTACGGGCGTCTTGGTCAACGAAAAGGTTTGTTTATTATCCTCGATATTATCACGAGGAATTAGTTTTGTCGATCAAATCCACGAAACTAATACGCGAAAAAATTATTTTTAGTTAACCCCAGCGATAGGAAAAAAAACCACAATCCAAAATCATCCACCGCGTACCACGCAAAAAGAACCAAGTGAAAGCCTTCAACACGACTATAAATCAGGCTACCCAATTTATACAGCTTCACCTCTTTGAGAAAAATAAAGCAAAAAAAATCAAAAACCCGATGTAAGACGTCGCCAAAGTATATAAGAGAGGAGGGGCGCGGTCGAGTGTGTACACATGATGAGAAGAAGAAGAAGGGGGCAGGAGGTTATAGTCCTCGAGTAGCAACTGGTGCTGGCGTCGCGCGGTCTGCAATCCAACGGGGAGGCTCACCCCGCGGAGAGCATATAGTGACATTGACCGCCGGTGTTGGTGGTGGTGGCGCGCGATAGAGGGGTTTTCAACCTCGACGCCTGCGCGAGGATATTTCACTCAACCCCCTCTCTCGCTAGACCCTCTTTCTCCACTATGCGAATACAAGCCAGGATACTTGTTTTCTCGAGGGACGACCGACGACCGAACGATGAGAGTAAGAGTACTCGGAGGATTACGTATCCGCGATTGGTTTTTTTCTTTTTTTTTGGCGTGTAATTATGAATTATGTTTTTTCATTCTTTCTTCTTTTTGAGTTTGTTGATAACGATCATTATAGTGTACGAAGAGACAAGAAAAACGATTGCTTTTGATATTGTAAGATAAATCTGCTTGAAGATAACTTCAGTTTGAAAGTATAACTCAAGATCAGTACCGAAACCTTTAGAAGTTAAAGTTTGTTTAAAAGATTACGGAATCGTTTGAACTATAATAATAATTTTTAGAGAAGAAAAGTGCAAATTTTTAATAGAACGACGATTGTTTATTTATGAACATTGATATAGTTTATTTGAAATAATTCATCATCAATACATAAACTTTTCGTTTGCTAAATATCTCGATCACGATTAATCTTAATAAGCGTTCCAAATGAAACTTTAGTCCCCCAAATAATGTACATCGGAATTAATACCGAGCTTACGTATACGTATATATCAAGACTAAAGAGCCAATTTTCGCGTATACATTTGTCAGTCGTATACTCAAATTTTTGCTATAGAAAGAGCGTGAGACAGAGAGAGAGAGAGAGAGAGAGAGAGAGGACGCCAGGCAATTCGCAACGATTCTCGATCATCTCCCGCGCGTAGACGCTCAAATTGAGGCGATATTTCTCGCTTGTCGCTTATCTCCCTTAAACTTCTCTTTCTCTCTTTCGTTTACATTTTGCAGGTTCACATTCATTCTCCTTTATACCGTCCTCTCTTCTTGTGTAAACTTTCGCGACTTTTTCTGTTTTTTTTTGTCTCAGCTGTGTAGCAACCACGGAAAAAGTTTCGTTTCTGCTTAACCGTATTGTCGAAAGTTGAGATTTCGTATGAAAAAATACATGAAAGATTAAAAAAAATTAAACACACCTCCACGATCCAATTCGACAGGCTATGTGACTACTTATAAGAACAATTGTAGCTCTTTAATGAAAACAATCAATCGAGTACATCGAAAAACAAACACACGCGTACATATTTTATGTGAGAATAATGTTGTAATAACTGCAATACTTACACATACGCACACACGAGCACACATTCACGCACGCGCTTTCGTCTTTGTTTCGAGTTATATTCTCCACCCGCTTTTCCATTCCAAGCGTTGTACTCGTCGTCGTTCCCCTTCTCCTATCGCCGTGAGAGAGAAACACAACCACCCCTCATCTATCTTTCTCTCTCTCTCTCTCTCTCTCTCTCTCTACTGCTGCTGCTGCTACTGCTGCTGCTACTGCTACTACTGCCGCTGCTGCTACTGCTGCTGCTGCTACTACTACTGCTGCTACTGAGCGAGGGGTTGAGCACGCCAGTACAGCCCTGGACGCGGGCGCACAAGCACTACCTTTAAATATTGCAGTCTCTTTTTCTCTTTGTATGTTCATACTTGCAAAAGTGTCTATTCGGTTTAGTGCATATGTACATATGGTTCGTTTTTTTTTTGGTGCGTGTGTTTTTTCTGTTTTGTGCGAGTTACATGTGCTACAGTTGTTGCTGTTGCACGTGCGTGCAATACTGTAGCGGAGCAGCAGCTGAATTATGAACGGCATCACGTGAGTTCAATGCGGGCATGCATTATTATTATTGTATATACCTTTGTGTATACTTTGTGTGCCGGCCGGTGTGAAGACTTGAAACGTGTACGTCTTACGAGGAATTTCGTCGGTGCATTGTGTACTTTCTTTTGATCAAACTTTTTTCTCCCGCCACCGAGGAGAGTTAAAATTGTCGTGGATTGATGAACGCGATTTGGAATCGATGCTATAGAACGTACTTCAGAGATATAAAATAACGGACGTTGAGACACTTGCGGATTACATTGAAGACCGTTGTGATTGATGCATCTTCAATGAGTTTTCAAGTTCATATTATACGTATGGAGACTGCGTGATATATCAGAAAAATGTCGCTACTCCATCTTTTCGAAGCGTATTTGAAGATATAGATTAGTAAAGCGAGGTCTCAAAATAAATCCGTCGATTAGAACTTTACCTCGTATTCTATAAAAGCCACCCGCAACGGTGTGCGACAAACAATTCGATAGAAGCCTAATAGCAAAACTGTCAAAGCTTCAAAAGGATATTATTGATAAAAATTAATTGGATGCAATTCGGACATTATTACTCGAACGACGAATAAGAAAAGTGGTTGTACCTTGAGATCATTGCGAGGCAAATCGAGCTTTAAGCTTTTATTAGGCCTTGGACTTTTAATCCCGAGACGATTAACGACCGACTTGCAGAAGACAGAAAGAAGAAAAAAAGATCAAATTATTCTCGAGGGGTCTCTTTCTCTTCAAACCCACCTTTAACGTGCATTCGCACGTTAAGGAGTGATTAATTGCACTGGTGTGGGCGCAATGTTACGAAGAGATCGTCTATAAATATATAACACGAAAAACAAGCTTTGCTGTTTGTTGTTACTTCCGTTATCCACGCGATTGGTTCTCGTTGGAAAATATATTCCTGCCATGTGTGCAATTGGGCAAGTGCGTTTATTAATAACCTATTGGCGATCATTAACGTTCTTTGTTGAACAAATGTGGGAAGTGAGTAAAAGAGAAACGCGCACGTTCGTTTTCACATTTCTATATGGGTCAGTTGGCACGATCTTGACAGAAATAGAACTGCTGCGCGCTATAGTTTACGGTGAAGGGATACGAACATTTTACGTGATGTAATAATCGATATTTCAACTTCATTGTTACAGGCGTGCACTGATTGTGCGCCAATGTCTCGAGTGGAAAATTTGTCGGTTAAGCGATTGCTGGGGAAAATATTAAAAAATGTATTATTTGCTAAATATGTATTTTCCCGTGGAACTTTCATTTCCATCCGGATGTGTAAACTTTGAATATCGGGAAACGAAACTGCAAATAAGACGTTTAGTTTCAACTAAACCGTACAAATATCACAGCAATATACTATGTTTAAAAATACATATATTTCTGTGTAATTCACACGAAAACGTACGTTTCGCCTAAAGGTCATAAAAAAAGGGCATTTCGTGATCCTCGAGCAATTTTCATCGAGGAAAAAGCCCATACGCGGCGCGCCAAAACTTCGCTCACATATAGAGTATCGGGTATTTGGAATCCTTTTGAACAAAAAATCCTATCGAGCAACTCTTTACCAAACATACGCGCACGCACGTACAAAAGAATACAAATAGACCTTTCCTCTCGTTGTACGTGTGCGCGGAAACGCGTCAATCAATTAATTGACAGCGCACATCTGCTAATTTGCAAGCAAGCTTATTTTCTTTCTCTCGCTTCGTATTTTGGAGGGCTTTATCTCGCATGCCTCTCTCTCCCTCTTCGTCTTGATACTATTACGATAATTAATAGCCGACTTCTACGAGTCTGTGACGAAGGTACGCGTGTGTGTATATATGTTTAGCTGTAGGTAATTTGACAAATTTGACGCACGTTTGATAGATTTCTCGCATTATATTGTTTAAATTATCGAGGTGAGTGGCAATATTGAATGTGCAGAGCGATATCGTAATTCACAAATGGATCGTTAAAATTTAACGACTGCCCCTTTCCGTAAGCGAGGTAGTTGGGCTTTTATTAAACTTGCCTAGGTTATAATAAATTTTTTTTTAATCAATAACGAGCGCGTGACACGAAAATTTACAACGATGATAATTCAATCACTGACGGATATACGTACATCAATTTTACATCTAATAATGCTTGCGAAAGTATAGAGATTATTCTTGTTGTGCATTTAATATAACAAGATTAACAAAATCATAGTATCCTTTCAGGGAATTCAATTATTCGAGATTCGCGTAATACGAACGTACGAATGAAATGCCCATCACAGAGAAACAAAGAAGAACGAAAAATGGAAAAAGTAACATATGTCCAGTTCAATTTACTTTTTTTCTCTCGCTCTCGTTTTCTCTCTCTTTCTCATTGGTTAACGCCTTTTTGTCATTCAATGCTTGTCGATTTCTCGTGGAACATTTGCCGGATTGATTGGTCAAATGAGAAGGGAACGGTGTTTCACCAAGGAGCAGATGAAAAATAAAAGGATAAGTTGATCGTACATAGAAATAGAGAGGGTGACAAAGTGAATTAGAGGGACGTTCTCTTTCGCTCTTTCCTCGCGTATGCGTGAAAAGAAGAGAGAGAGAGAGAGAGAGAGAGAGAGAGAGAGAAAAAAACGAGATGGTTAATGGAGAAAGATGAAAAGGGACGAGAAGATTGGAAAAAAAGAACCATGTTACGTGTATGTGTGTGATGAAAGTGTCACACTTTTTCATCCTTTTTTATTTAGAAATTGAAGGGGAGGTACTTTGCAAATTATGTCCGTGCTTATAGTTTCAAAAAAGCGTGGAAATGGATTTCTCGTTTAACCAGCTCTAAAAAATGTCAATTTCATTTCGCAAACGTCGCCGAAACAATTTTCCATGTGGTAAACTCAAACGCTCGTGACTCCAGTATTCTCGCGGACGAAAAATTCTTTCAACTGACGAAAAGAGAGAATGAGAACGGGCTTAACACCTTTACAAAAGATATATTACTCGCAAACGGTCGTGTTATACTCCCACTGGGTGCTTTTCTCTTGGTTTCTCGCTGGTATGTACACACACGCACACGCACACATCGAGGCTTTAGCACTATTTAAATGTACTTGCGCGAAGCTTCACATGCTTATGCGTAGAAGAAAAAAAACACTTTTTTTGCTCCTTCATAAGCGGAAAAATTACGAGTGGTATTAAAGTTTCAGGCCGAGATTACTCTTTTAGTTCGAAACACTTTTTTCGAACTCGTACTTTATCCTTTTTTCTACTAAAAATTGAACTACGAAAAATTGAATAAAGAGAATGTTTGTTTAAGCTGTAAACGTTTTTACTTCATAACGTCGTTTAGTCACTTAATTATTTAAAACGATAACAACAAATAAAGAGCCTTTTTTCCTGTATACTACATTAGGAGAAAAGTAACAGTCACCATGCCATTTATTACGCTCAAACTTGCCGTAAATAAAATAAGGGCGAAACGATCACAATCCCAGTGAGCAATAAATAAAACGCTCGCGTAGCTCAAACCTCAGCCATTACTCTAGCAGTCCAAAGGTGTACATATATATAAGAAAGGAAGAAGAAAATGGGTCGAGGCGTTTCGAAAAGAAAGATAGAGACGCACGCGCCTGGACTCTCCCTTTTGTATATATGACGTATATCGATTTGGTTGTTCCGTTTTTTCTGTTTCTCTCGTCTCACAGGTCACTGATCGAGGTTAACGTACTCGTGATGATCAATGATTAATGGATTACAGGTGATTTCGGCTAGCAGCAATAGTATATAGCTTCTCAATTAATTGATTTTGTATTGCCAAAGTGGATTAAATCGGACGACGCAATTTTGTTTGTTTGCTGTACCTCCTACGTAATTTGTACACAAACATTGAATTATTTGACGGGTGTGATTGTTTTTCACTTTGTAATGCATATCTCCAACGTGGATTTTGGACGTTTTCAAAGGTTGGGAATATTCAGATTCTCGTTGGGCTTCCATTTATAATTATGGATAATATTCAGGAATATCATTATAATCAGACGTTAACATTCATGGATGTATATATTTGTCTTTTTTTTCAATGGTCACGCGTGTTGTGCAAGTGACAAAAAAACAACAAAAATTCAATCCAAAAATCAAGCTGAAAGTAATAGTTCCATTAGCAATGGAAGATCCTCGAGCGTCTTAAAAGCAATGGAAAATCCGCGTCTGCCAAGCGCAATAACTTCCTCTTCTCTCGTGTAATTTCTTTCGCCTCGAAGCTATTGGTTTCATGCGGTTCATTCCCATTGTGAATCCAATTTCTCTCGTCTCGTTAAAGATTATCGGTCTAAAAAATAAATATGTATAGGTATACTTGTTTCGGTATTTATTTATGGCTGTTGATGACATTAGTTTGGTGTGTTAATTAAGAGCCGATGAGAGTTACTCGGTATTCTATTTTCTTGTCAGGCAAGCAGGCGCGCGCGGTAGTTGTTATTGTGAGAAGCAAGCCAAGCGGAAAATCAAAGCACACGTGCTGGTCGAAAGGAAGCTGAGATGGTAAGGGAGAGAGAATCCGAGTGGTTTTTATGCTTACGACGCTGTACCGGGACGTGTGTTTGTGAACTTTTGCAATAGCTTATTTTCTCTTTTTTTTCGGGAATAAGGTGGTTCTGTGTTTTTTGTACGCGTGTACGCGAAGGTTATCGGCGAGGGGGGAGGGATTGTGATTATAGTACGAAATACTTTCTTAGAGTACGTAATTCCTAGTAGTATTGTGTGGATGCATTGTTCGTATAACAATAGCAATACTTTTTACGTATACCCATGCTACCAGTATTCAATTATTCACGCCAGAGAAACCCTATGCTACATAATGTATTGCAATATATATAGCACATGAAATGTAGTAATAAAAACATTAATTCTGTGAATTCTATTCAAATATACGGTCCATAAATCGACAAAAGCAACATTGAATGCGCCCAGATGAAAAGGACCAAAAAACATGAAATTAACAATTTCCGAAAAGGCGTGGTAGCATCCCCGAAGTAGTAACAGAAAGCAAGATTAACCAGCTCACCGAATAAATGCCCCCGGCGTAGCGGAGCAAGCTGACGCTGAGCTTTCAACTCTCTCTGTCTCTCGATTTTGCGTCATTTCGCTGGCTGCTTTAATCACGGATATTACCCAGTTTATCGAGTTACGCGTGTCGCGCGAGTCCTGTTTTCTCATAATTTGCGTATTCTTCTCCGTTGACTCTCATTCTCTATTTCTCACGTTTGTCGAATTAACTCGCTGGAATAGTGTACGAATACGTTTTATTTTCTTTTGTCGCGCGTCTTGGAGATAATATTCGTAAACGATTTTGTCAAACAAATGCATTGTTGTTGGCAGGTTGAAGGGAATAATTGCTTTTCCAATTTATTTCGTTTTCAATACATCAAACGTGACATTTATTTTTTTGCAAAGCTAGTTTACTTAAAAAAAATCTCTGCGTTCGCTCAACTTTGTTTGTCCAACTCTGAATGAGATTTTAATGGAATAAAATAACGTTGCATTCGGAAAAGCTTTACGAAATTGTACGTAAATTGTATCGTTTGGTAAAATTGCTTTTCGCGCAGCTGAAAAGAAGGAAATTAAAATTAAAAAATCCGACAATATTATGGCCAATTAATCATCGTGTTTGTCTTGGATGTTAAAGGTCAATATTATATCTTTATTATCGGGACGAAGTAAAGAGTGGGCAAAAGAGAACGAGAGAGTTTGAAACGTAATAGCTCCTACAGTTTGTCGGGAGTTTATAACCCGACCCTGTTATATTGATGAGTTTTCCAACTATTCTAACTGCCTTCGGTCAAACAATTCGCTAGTTACTTATATACCTATACGAGTTACGTCGAACGATGAAGAATGCGTTGCTCTTTCGAATGCACGAATCAATGGACTTTCCTCCAGTACTTTTTCTTTTCTCGTTTTTTTCACGCTCAATTGAACGATCGCACATAAAAGACTTCAATCATTGGTGTTTGTGGGCAGAGCGATAAACTAAGATTTTATTTTCGTCGAGACTCGACCACGTAGTGGGAAAAGGAAACGTCGCAATTTACTACCTTTGGCACCGTGCGATGCATCCGATGTTCCCCGGAATCGATTAAGTCAAACATATAACATGTATATCTAGATACACATGCTCACTGAGACACGTCGTGGTTTGACGTCTCTGCTTATCTTACATTTACCGGACCTACATTTCCTTTGATGGATATTAGATTGTCCAGGCTATTCTCGCAGCATCTACTTCTGCCATAGCTACGTGGATTTGATTGATACATCGAACAGGAGTGACTTTCTACCTTCTTTTTACATTTTTTTTACAAATAATTGCAAATAACCGTTACTTGGTCAACTTTAATAATTACATATCTATATTGTTATGACTTTTTAATTGTTCATTTGTCAATGGCATCAATTTCTCAAAATATAGATTATTGCCACATCCTTTCCCATATATCACGCATACATTCGCTTCATATATACACCAAAACATTCGCGAGGGCATTATTAATGGCTCAATAGTAAACACATTACGATATGATAAATTGAATTCCAATAGTTCATCGAAAGTCCACATTCATGTGTGTGTGTGTGTGTGTGTGTGTGTGTGTGTGTGTAACGAGGCTAACCGAAAAAAAAGAAAACTTCAAAGCGTCCAGACTGCTTGATAATTAAATTGGCCCTTAATTAGCACGAAGACAAACTTGAGCTTTCCGCGAAATGACAGAGCTTAAGAGGTGAGAGCTTTCACGGAGGAAGAAAATCCTCTTTATTTCGTGATCGTATAATTTGAACTCTGTGCTATAATAAATATTAATGCTTAAGATATTTGAATTTAGACCGACGAATTTTCTTTGTATAAGAATTGGATATGATTTGTGGAGATGAGTAAATCTGGTCTATTCCATAAGCTGCTGTGTACAGATAGTAGGTAGGCTGTATATACCAACTAAAACCCTAGTGCAGTGAGCTGCTTAGTCGATATATGTATAAATCGAGCACGCAACGATATGCACGTCTCATAAATGAAAAAAAAAGAAAAAGAAACGATCGATGGATCAGTTACACACTAACAGACAGACTCGCCTACTTTACTGTGTGTTGACACCTACACACACACACACACACACACACACACACATATATATTCTTTGAAAGCTTTCGAGTCGTTCACCTCTCTCTCTCTCTCTCTCTCTCATCAGCTAAGAGTGTCACATATATAGACAACCGAGTATAATTTCTAATTAAGGGTGCTTTCTGTCGAGTTTTTTTTTTGGAACAAGCGAATTTTTTTTCTTCTGTGTTGTTACTCCTGCTGCTGCAAGCGTCTATTGTATGAGTGGAAAAACAGCCGAGCTCTGGCTGGCCTATTTTCTCTCTCTCTCTCGGCGCTTTGTTGAGTTTTACAGTCAAAGTGAGCGACTCAAAGGCGAAAAAAGACGCTTTTTTGTGTTTGTTTGAGCGGCTTGCTTTAAATGTGTGGGTGAAATTTCGTGATTTTTAAGAAGCACGAGGTTAAGAATGAATATTTAGGGAGTAGCATAGTTTTTGTATAAACTGAAAATTATATACATGTACATGTGCTGGAATACACATATACTGTAACGATTTTCCAAAAGAAAACAACTATTTTCTCACGAGATCTCCGAGAGTAATATATGCGAGTGTAAGTTACAATTTTAACGATAGGTGTAACAGAAATCCTCACATACACGTTACTTTAGACTATAAAAAAGCTTTCCAAAAAAATATCTCTATTAAAATAATTGTAAAAAAACTATTACCCTCGTATATTTGGTTAACCAATAATCCAGCGATCTCACCGCTCGAATCCCCCTTCCTTCTGGGTAGAAAAAAAAACAATCTCCGATATCGACTGATTTGGTCGTGCGATAGGCAAATTAGTACCGTGACTTTGTAGACAATAGGGGAGAGAAAGAGTAAAAGTGAGCTAGTTCATAATTGATCGAGCGCGTGAGTACACGAGGGCCGAACTTAGTTACACTTTCGTTGATTTTTCGTTGCCGCAAGTGGCTTGTTTATTTAAACCTTTTGTGCGAGAGCGCAATCTCGAATGTTTTTTTAGCTTTTTTTGGCACGATTGGATTGACTGATGGGTGGATATACGTTAACGGCTGCTGCGATTGATACAGTTTTATTTTGCAATTTTATTCCGCATGAGTGCCGGCTACCTTGTTAAAGAAATTATTGACTTTGACTTTTTTCCCATTGAGCATTGTGCATTTTATGTCAAATCAATTTTCCACTCGAATAAAGTTAATTTCCACGCGTATCAGTTAATTTACAAATTCTACCAAGCTCGAAATAATCTTAGCGAAACAGATCAATTAGCATTCAGTCATAATTGATCAACACTTCTGGATGTGCGTGTGCGCGCAAGGAGTATACGTAATAATCACAAGCCTGAGAGATAATCAAGGGATATTAAGCTCGGTCATGTATTGGTTGATAAGCCCAGCGGGATACGTTCTATATACACGGCCGCATTTGATTGATTACGCACGCGCAACAGATACACACAAATATATATTTCAGCAACGAGCTCGTCCATCGGTCAACGTTCGATTTCTTGGGAAGCTTCAATAAATATAACGAGTCGTTGATGATAATGGTTTCTGGGTTATTGTTTCGTTAAATTTTCAATCGCAAATCATCCATCGTAATCCGTATCGTTGTGTTTAAGAATGTGTACGATATACGTGAACGCTTACTCTCTGATGACGAACGTCGCTGCGAAAATGAGGTCGAACAAAATCGCGCGCCCATGTATTACGCGAAGATGAAACTTTCGGGAAGGTTTCAAATTGTGCGAGTGTGTTTCTCCTAAGTTGTCTTACCTCTTTTCAATGTCTCCATCGCGTACGGGCTTGTTTTTTGTTCTCGCGCGATTGCGATGTATCTTTTAATTGAAAACGCGAGAGCGGAAAGCTTGGGATTTGCTGTACAAGTACGGTTGTACGGCATCTCGAATCGAAGGTTCCTCATTGAAGCGCGGAAGCTTTGCCAAGATTCGACTTGTAATATACCGGTGATTTTCCGTGTGGAGTTTCTCGTGAGATATGGACTTGCGAAGCTCTACTAATGACAAGTTACTAGTACAAAAGTAGCCGATGATCATTTTGCTTTATTACATTCACTTCAATAGTGAACGTTGCAAGTGAAATCGTAGGGGAGACCGTGTAATTTATTGTCAATAGCTTTAAAACGATCGTAAACTACATCGCTATATAGCTATTATAGCGATATATAGTTATAGTATAGTCGATTTTCTCACCTTAATAGTATAGTTATTACAGTAAATGTGTACATCGACAGACCAATTAAATGCAATTAAACTTAAACCGACCTAAATTCGAGGTTCTCGAAAAAACCGCTTGAAATCGTCACATTTATCTACGAGCGTAACGATGACGAAGAGCGCACACACATTGGAAAAGGGAGTAAACGTCGAGCTGACGGCTCGATTAGCTGGGATTCGCAGGCGTTGAAAAATACAGTCTATAGCCCGGTGTATGTAATGAGATTTTAATGGCTTCGGCAATGGTGTTCCGTAAATGGAGTTAATGTGGTGCTGCCTGGAGATTGGCAAAAAGCATCGGTTCGTGTGACGATTAACCGATGATACGTTTGCTTTATCTTTGATGTCTGTTTTGTAACATTTGCAAGTAATCGATTAAAATCATGTTAGAAATCAATATAAAAAATCAAAATATACTCCATCTCGTGTTATTATTCGAAAATAATACATAATTAACGACGAGTAAAGCAGGATTAATTCGTTCGTTTTTAAAGTTCATTGGATTATGGTCCAATTCAGTTTAATAGCTGATTCGAGCTCGAGTTTCGTGCGCAACACTCATAAAACATATAATTGGCATCAGATTTGTAGATCTGTGTTTTGCATAATCACAACGACGGTGCACGCACGAAATGCCGCGAGAATAGCGGTCTTAACGATTTTTTCTTTTGTACTATTTGCAAGAATGGGCGATAAAAAGAACTTTGATCCAAAACCTTAGTTTTTTTATGGTATAAGTGCTGATGTAACGACCGGTCATTAACCCAATCTACAAGTCCCAATATATATTGGTCGTAAGTGTAATACTCGCTCTCGACGTGTTGTTCGTTGATTCGGAAAGTTGGCAAACTATAGGGAATCGGATTAAAGCATTTCTTGGAGTAAAAGCCAGTTTATATTTCGATATGACACAATCGAAATTCATATTTTTCACGATCATCAATGACCGTATTATTTATACTTTTTGATAGCTTTTGAACGCGACACGCGATTTCAGCATAAAGCATTTCATTGTTTGTCATTGTACTCGAAGCGAGGTTATCGTGTTAGTTTAGTAATTTAGATCGTCGCTGAACGAGAAACGTGATATGCAAATTTTCCAAGTTGACGAACGTTTTGAGCGATCCTAATAGCACTGTCACAAGAACGAGAATCGTATACTTATTTTTTGTTGTTTTATCTTGAATTTTATTCTAAACGCGTACATCACGTGCAAAATGTAAATGAGCAATATCTGAGATGTATTCAATACTAACATTCAACGAAAGCGAAAAAAAACGTCTACATCTAATACGCGCGAGAGCATGGGATTCGTCAAAAGACATATCTCACCCTGGGTGTTATCGAAAAAATTCTCTGACTACGAAAGTCACGTGTGCCATTCATCGAGTCTTGTACTCACGAGGGGCTTGGATGAGGAGAGCTTTTGCAAAGCTTTCGAGAGGGGTTCGCACCCTTCGGCTGATGGGAGCAGCAGCTGCTGCTGCTGTTGCTGCTTTGGAATTTTCAACATCTGCACGCTTTGCTCGCGTTAATACATTTGCTGCTGCAGTTTTTTTATTCTGTGTATATGGTGTTTGCTCGTTGTTGTGGGTTAGGATTATAGCGTGCGGTTCATTGTTTGTTGAGCTTTTTCCTACACATATTTGCTTAACTTGATGATCACTTTTTAAGAAGTTCACTTTGAGTTTGATGACGCTTTGTTTTTCGAGACTGAAATTAATCAGTGTCGCCTATTTTTGTATCGACGTTGTGTTATTTAGTTGTCGTTGAGTGGATTCTTTACTAGTTATATCGGTTTGATTCATTGGCTTGCATCACAGTTCTGAATATTTCCAGTAGCCTACATTCTCTGAGTTCTCTCATTAAAAGCACCAACAAAACGAAACTTTCATATTTAACATTTGAAACAGCTTCGTTGATCACGAAAAAATTCCGCCAAAATAAAACCACGTTTCCATGCAGTATTCTCGGCTCTTTCCCATACTGTTTCTCCGAAAAAAAAGAGAGTGAAACTCTCTCCCCGCAAGAGTTGCGGTTTTAATTACACGCAAAGCGTGAAGCTTCTCGAACCAACCCCTTCTGAAAAATCAACACCACCACGCGACTTGAAAAACTTGGTTTCTCTTTTCTCTTCTTGTTTTTTTATCGTCCTCTTATGGAGTAAGGGAAGAGTGCTTCACCATACCTGTCGACGACACTGGTGGTAGCGTATCGAGCAAATATTGATTTGAAAGGAAGGAGGTAGAGACAGACGTACCTGTGCGTTTGTTTGCTGGCCAAGCGTTCTCTCTTTTCATCCTCGCCGTGGTTTTCGGTTTCGATTTCAGACGTATTTACAGATGTGCGGTCGCATCGTCTATGCCTCGAATTTCGCTTGACTTGTTTTTTTTAACACGCGTGAACCCATCCAATGGATGTATGTGACCGCGATGCATTCTCTCTCTCTCTCTTCCTATATATACGTATATAGGTAAGCCGACTGAAAAATTTAAAGCTTAGCTTTTGGGGCCTCTAGCTTTTACGATCGATTCGCATTTTCATGCTTGCGAAAAGCGTTACGGCATCCGGTTTTTGTCCTTTTGTCGGAGTTTGACTGGTTGCCAGTAAGAAAATGAATTAAGCGCCAAACGAATGTCTCGGACGTGTTTTTGTAAAATCGTTGATTGTAGTATAAAATTTAGACTAATTTTCTTTTTAATTTGCCTAAAATGGACGAATATTTGATAAAAGAACGCGTAATAATACTCATAAACAGAATGAAACGTTCAAACAATAGTAGTAGTCCAATTCATTAGGGTTTTTATAACCGTGATAAAAGAACGAATGTCGTTTCGATCTATGCACAATAACACATAAAATATCGCAGACGATATACTGCATCTCGTAAGTACACAATTTCTCATAACCTGGTGGACACACGGGAAAAAAGAGGAAGAAGAATACGACATTCTGATCATAACTCGAATGGATCGTACAGACCACTGGTGAGTAGTAAATACAATCCTCTGGAAACTTGATGCTTATTTTCTCTTGATCTAGCGTCGAGGAGAGCACTTTCTATTCTTTGTCCTTTTCTCTCGAGCAGTTGCACATTGCATTACGCTCGTAAATCGTCAATAAATCTACCGTTTATTCAAACCTCCTTCATCCGTGAAAGACGCTTGTGACGTTTAATCCTCCTTTCAACAGGGGAAAGTAGGGAGGTACGACGACAATAGTTAAGGAATGCGGACCGTCGTTGTCGTTGCAAATTTCTTCACCTCCCATTCTCTCTCTCTCTCTCTCTCTCGTATATAACGGAGTTTCCTCGAGGGTGAAAGGTACAATTGCAAAAGGTGTATTGTCAACCGGAAAGCCCCATAACGCCCCATCCCTCCCTCTGTCCCCAACCCCATGATAATTAGTATTAAGCCCTCTAGGTTGTACGTTGAGGCCTTGAAATTGAGGCTCGATCGTGCGTTCAATTCTCGTTTCTACGAGTATATATGATTTGATTTTGAGATGCTTGTACGCGTGCGTTGAATATTGTGTACAGCAATTTTCTAGGGCTTTGTTGTCAGCCGGGTGAGGAGGGTGGAGGGCAACAAGCAGATCTATAGTTTTGTTGAATGAATTATTGGGAATTCTATTGTTACGAGCATAATTGAATTTAATAGCGTAGATATCGTGAGCTTTGATTAAACGCTCGATCATTGAAGGGTGTAATTCAATAATTACACTTTTACTTGGCATACTTATTGATGGTATGGTCGAATAATGAAATACCAGTAATTTTATCGGAATACGCTAAATTTTGTACACGTTATAGTTATAGGAAAAACCGTTAATACGTAAACTTAATTAGTCATTTATACGATAATTTGTTGCAAACAATTAGATCAAAAATGCACGCGTCGAGCAAACCAAGCGTGATTTAGGATTTGATGATGTTTTTAATAGTGAAAAATTAATTAAATTGAACCGTGAGACCAAACAAGCGTGGCAAAAGGCTAAACTAAACGCTAAACGCTACTCTATCTGTTCGTATACATAGATATGTACACTGGTACGTACGGAAGCCAGACGTGGAAATTCAAGCTCGAGTCTTGATTACAAAACATTGTGTTGCGGTTGTCTAATCCGAGTTCTATTCATTATCCCCCTTTTAGAGCAGCTCTCAATCTCGAACACACTCGTCTCATGCCCGAATGGTGTTTAATGCTATCGATTCCGTATACATACACGATTATCCCTTGGATTCCGTAGTTCATTCGAGCTTTTGTTTAACTTGATTTGTCCTTTTTCCCCTCCTTTTTATACCGCCGATATATTTACCCCGATATATTATTTATATGTAATTTTTAACGATAACAAGTTGGCCACATTTTCTATGTATAACGTTGTAAATAATTTATAGAAAGATACGGCATCGTTGATTACTCACAAAACAATATATTTTAACAAAATCATCTTTATTATCTTTTTGATCAAAGCAAACCACGAAGCAGTGTCGGTATACGTATATAATCGCGAAAATCGCCAGCAGCAAATAAAAGTGCTCATTAAACCCAGCGTGAAAGTCCTCCATCCGCAACGTACGCGCTCATCTCTACATAACGACGTTAGCGCCGTTGCATTGTCTCTCTCACTCGCGCGCGCTCTCTCTCTCTCTCTCGCTGGGGCGTCCATTATCGCGCAAAACCGACGTAACGTGCACACATACGTACACATCGTAAGAGGAGGGGGGTAACTCTATCCTATCTCCACTCCCCTCCCATTTCCGGCTTTGCGTGCCTGTGGCGCTTTTTCGGTTATTGGATATTTGCGAGCTATCGTTCGCTCTCCCATATCTTTGTTAGAGTTTGTTTTTTTCAATGAAAAAAGAGTAAAAAAGTTTCCTTCTTTTGTTTTGATTGTTGCATGGGATTACTTTACAGTTTTCGCCTGGTGATTTCCGTGTTTCGTGTTAACTTCGAGAGAATGAGGCGATGAACATTGCTGTTTCAAGTGGGTACGAGATTGGTTCACTTTTGAGTGGAATGGTTTTAGGTAAAGTTTGGAAATTAATCTATTACCGATTGGAAAAAACAAAGGTATTTTATTTGAAAACGATTCATTGACTTACGACTCGTTTGCGAATCGACCGTTTGATTTTCATATTACTAATGATGCGCTGCAAATGACGGATAAAAATTTACTACAACTAAAAAATTGTGTAAACTGAACGAAAGATTTTGATGGATAACTCCAGTGCATGTAGTGTAGGGAAATATACCGAAATATGTACCAACAGTAGAATCAACTTTTGCACGTAGATATAGTTTTTCAATGGTCGCTCAAACAATGAAATTCGGGGGAAAAAAGAAATCAGTTCCACTCTATAGCTTTTGTAACAAAGGTTTGGTAAAACTAGGAATAACAAACATCGACATTTTCCCGCACATACACATTACTCGTTTTTTCTTATGCAGAAGTCAAAGAATTTTTCAATTTCGAAAAAATACGAAGCATTCCACGACATGCATAATTCACAAAACAAGAGAAAAAACGAACCAAATTCTCGCAGCTATCTCTCCGGGAAGAAAATGTCAAAATGAAAAGCGAGGCCGAGAGAGGCAAGCGTTTTAAAAATCACGGAGCTTGGAATATTTTAATCTCGAGCCAATAAAATAATTCGTGAAAAAGAAAAAAAAGGACATGAAAATTCAGATCATACTTTTTAATATTCCGTCGCTCTTATGATTTCGTATGCGCATATTTCTCCTACGTTATAGTGCGGTAGATTATACGTCATGGGCGATTCATCGTTTGTTGCTCGGCTCGTTCGACCTGTCAATTATCAAGAGAACCTAAATCCATAATGAGTTTGGTTATAGTTTTCCCTCTCTCTCTCTTTCTTTCTTTAACGATGGGAATGCAGCGTGGCATTCGAGTAATAATTCAAAGGAGAAAAAAGGTGCAAATCTCTCGGAATTTATGCTTTTTACGTGACGCTGCGTGCGCGCGCGCAACTCGATATTTTATTGGCACGAGATTGAAAATCAGTGAGACTGCTGCACATTTTTATGAACAGCTGTCTGAATAAGTGAGTTTTTCGATGGTTTGCTGCTCGCTTCTTCTATTCACTATTGGTATTTCAATATTTTTCTGGCGAATGCCAACGTCCATTCTCCGAAATGGCATATGTTTTTTTCTCCATCGCTTCAAATATAGTTTTATGACTTGACAGAATTCTCTTTGTCGTATGAGCTACTTGAATATTCCAGCCGTATAGTAAGTCCATTGAAAAAGTCATAGTCAATTGTTGATGCTGATATTAAATGATTGAATGTCCAGAGCTAGTAAACGTTTTAACAGTCGTCAAATCTATCAAAAAACTTGACCGCCACGTTCTAATTCAAAGAAAAATAAAAACACGCTAACCCCCATAAAAAAATCAATATTCCATAGAGCCAAGTTTGATCACACATCATTCACAGGCTCGTTCATTTTTCACTGGCACTTCCGCAAGTAACTACGCCAGAGGAAATATTCCTTACAGAGTCCATATGGCATTCAGCGATTTGGCGTTCGCCCAAGAAATCATTATATAGGCAGAGGGCCACTTCTAACTGTCTGTATGTATATGTGAGTATGTGTGGGTATACGTACACAAAGCTTAATCTCGCGAAAGGTGTGCGCTATGACCATTCGTCATTCTTGATTTTCTCGTAACGACGCCCGCGATCGCATGTGGAATTTCAATTACACACTATTGATGGAAGATGCCTGCGAGGGTGCAGCTGATATGTTCGATTTTTGATGGAATGTCTTTGTACTTGCGTTTGCGATGTACGACATTGATTTTTAATTACTGTTCAATTCTATCGTCTCAATGTTCAACTTCCCATCAAATCTTCCCAGAAAAAACAAGATTTTCAATGTACTCCGCCAATCCAGATTTTCCTTTTCTTTTCTAGTCGTGTAATGAACTATATGAAATCCAAACGATAAAAGAAATTTTACCCACGTGGATTCGACCTCGAAAGTCAACGCAATAAAAATAAAGAAAAGTCACCGGTTTTTTTTTCACAACTTTATATCCGTGAATGGTAAAGAAAAAAAAAAGAAAAACTCTTTTTCTTCTCTCCATCTACGACCATAAGATCCGAGGAAAAAAAGAAGAGTGGTAGAACGTATCGGAAAGTAGAGGGGTTTTTTCTCTCGCACGTCGCCGGAGTAAAGATACATTTTTACGTTCGACTTGAATTTCATGGATAGCCATGGTGGCATTCGCCTCACGTACATTACACAGAGCGAGAGAGAGAGAGAGAGAGGGAGGGAGAGGGAGGGAGAGACGGAGAGTTCCGGCAAAAGTAATTTTTTCTCGTCTCGCGCCTAAGGTCTTTTGTACTCACGCGGGTCCTAAGTAAATGCAAAGATGCAAGTATCCGAGAAAGTACAATATTGATTCTGACAGTGAGGATGGAGGGTGAGAAAAATGAACAAATATATAGGTTATTTATCGTCCGAGTGCTGGGAAGTGGATGTAGCCTTTGATCTTTGTTACGCTAAATTTTGCTTCCTTTTCCTCTTTTTTCCTTTTGAAGAAGGAGCTGTTGAATAATTATGAGTTTAGCTGATTTGTTCCCAGCTAAATTGACTTTTTTCGCATTTTGATTGACTACGCGTTCGATTTAATCATGGAAGGAGCGTGAGAAGGTGAGCAAGGGGGGAGAGGAGGCAGAGTATCAGAACGTAATTCGCTATTCTCTCTTGCATGCTAATTGGTGTGACTCGTAAACTGAGATAGGGGACCAGCGACATCGATTTTCGACTGCTTTATGTTTTATTTTCGATGGAATATCAACGAAGCAGGGATGGTAAACAAACATGATAAAGCAGAATGTTTAATAATTTCAAGTTGATCATAGTTTGCAACATTTTTAAATATTATCTTGCGTGATAAATTCATGGCTTGGATAAAAACTCTTCATACTTCAGTATTGGCTCAAATAGTGTGCAAGAATCGAAACAATAAAAGTATTTTTCTACATAAAAAATGATCAAATAACTTTCTTTACAAAATTTAAAAATTGCAAGTGTAACGTAGTTTTAGTTTGTTTTTCAAATATATACTGACACCTTGTTGGTGACACGTGAGTTAGACTGAAATTATATGTGCAATACAATAATGGAGAAAGTGAGAGAGAGAGAGAGAGAGAGAGAGAGAGAGAGAGAGAGAGAGAGCTTGGCGGTGGCATCTTCAATTAGACGGAGCAACTCGTGTAATTTTGGAAACCTCGAGTTCAATTTACAAGGCTTGCTCGTTCCTTCTCGTTCGTATATATAGGGAATTATTAAACGTCGCGATCGCAGAAACCGCAAAGTGCCGCCTGGTTAATTACGAGACGTGCGCAGGAAATAATTCGCGTCTACTGCTGCTTCTGCTGTACTATCCTAGACACTTGTTTGCCCTTAGCATGGTAACGATTTTCGACTTTGTATCACAGTTTACAAAAGCGAAATTTCGTTATTTGATTTTTTAAGGAATTTTCGATTTAACTGTATATTATTAATCTTTATTTTTTTGGTTATTGCAAGCGGGATTTTTGTATGTTTCTAAACCCAAGTCCCACTCTTAGGGGACGCAAAAAAACTTTGCACTCGCTAACGAAGCGAGTTTAGCGAGCTTCAGACGGGCTATTGAGAGACGCGCGCGTACAAAAAAATAGAGAAAAGAAAGAAAAAGAAAAGAGTTACAACAGTCCGTCGGGGATAAACCAAAGTACACACAAAAGCAACATCAACCTGAGAAACTCGCAAGTTTCCACTTCTCTAGCTAACTTCGGGGCTGAAGGGAGAGTTAGAGAGGTACGAGCGTGAGCTCTTATTAAAAGCTTCCTTTCGAGTAAGAGAGAATGAGAGAGAGAGAGAGGGACCGTAAATTTTCCAAATTGCTATCTTTCGACGCGCGTGCATAACTGCACGTGTATACTTCAGTGTTGTATGACTTGAATACGCATTTTTCACGTAGTTCTACGAGTTTTCGAAAACACGCTGCTGATATTTTGAGAATTCGGAGCCTTAAGATATGCTGTATCTGTAATTTAAAATTTCATAGTGTTTGAAAAACAAAAGGAAAAACAAAATTCTGTTAAATAAAATTATCAATATCTGGAAGTAATTCATCAAAGGTACGTTAACAAGATATTTTTTGCGTACTCAAGCAACAATAATTTATCAAAGAAGAAAACTTCTAATAAATTTCCTTATAAGTGTATTTTTCTAAAAAAACATCTTTATCGTGGTACATGAATCTTATTTTGATTCAACAACTTGAAAAGAAAAAAACGTTTTCATTCTTAAATCAATGTATCACTCTCTCCCTCTCTCTCTTTCTCTTCCAATATAGATTTGTCAATTGAATTTCGGCCGACTGATCATAAATGGTTAGGAAAAACAAAGTCGTGTGGTATGAAATTCGATCTTGTAGAAGAGGACAAGTTGCATATTGAATAAATTTGAATGAAAAGAGCAAAAAGAATCATATTGATTTCGAGCTAGGCTGACGTGAAGGAAAGTCGGCTTCCCATCCTCTCATCTCCTCACCATGTAGAATTCCATTATAAACTTCTCTTCGCCAAGTTAAATAAGCGAAGTTATAGTAAGGGTAGAGAAAGAAAGCAAAAACTGATATGGAATCATTGGATTGTATATACGTGCGAATGTCACATGCGTGTATACAAGTCGATGTTGTTTTGGCGGATGGGGGGGGGGGAGGAAAGGGGACGTTCATCCATAGGAAATATAACAGCTGTTGCGCTGACAAAAAGAATAAAAAGATGGATAGAGTAATGTGATTTCATGGAACGTAAACAGATTTTCTTTCCATCGATGCGTTACACGTATTGAATCAAGATATGACTTTTCCAACATATGAATTTTGTTCGAATGATACACTCATCAAATAACGAGATATTTCAAAAGTATCCAATTTTTTTTTTAATTCTATCTCTCTCAATCTATAGGGAAATAATCACGTTATACTCTTTCGGTAAAAAGGAACGTTATAATCCCTTTGAATTTCCAAAGCGTAATGTCGTAGTGCGAAACATCTCGGTTTAATCAAGACTGATTTATTTTTTCCTTACTACGTAATTATATAATTTTAAATTGAATCCAAACAAAATACATACAAAGACCGCACCTCAATTTCTGGTTAAAGAAGCACACGGAAGTTCATCACATTACAGAAGCCTTTTCCTCTACAAGACTAAATGCTAACAGACTGTATGTTTGACTTGTTGCAGAGCGCGAGAGGAACTTAGGCACGGCACCGGCCGGCACGCCTACACCACCGAGCAGCAGCAGCAGCCCCAATAGCGCTCCACTGTCTGCTTCGACGCCTAATCAGCCCGACGGACAGCTACTTCAGGTAAATCGGACTATCTGTACATATTCTTTTTCGGTATTATTTTTGAAGAGTTTTGAATGTGTTTACTTTCTTATTTTGCCTGACCAAACGCGAATGTTACCACTTGATTTCTTATATTTTTTTTTTACTTTTTCTGAACATGAATAAATTTTATTAACAAAATATATCAAACAAAAAAAACCTTTTGAATCACTGATTAAAAGAAAAATGATAACGTAATAAATTCAGCGTACCGAAATCACGTTGGGTCAACACACCGAACTAAACGTACATGCTATTATTGAGGCACGTTAGTTCGATATCACGCGACCCTGCGATTGAATCACACGTCAATTAGCCGTTCGTAAAGGTATCTTTAATAACGAATGCTTTCAGATACGTGACTGGCTCACGGCTAAAGAAGACATGATACGCCAACAGGTTGTCATCGTCGGCGATGTCGACAATATACTACAGCTCATCGATAAACAAAAGGTTCGTTGCTGTAGCACTTCTTTTGTTCTAAATTTTTGAATGCTTGATTTTTTTGTAATTTATTTATACTCGATCGCAAAACAATCGCAAGTAACGTTTCGCTGAGATCAAACGCCCATTGGTACCGGATAAGAAAGAAAAACAAACAGCAACTAAGCTTTATCTAAAGCAAACTTTTGCAAACTGTGCAAAAGCTCTCTTAATTTTCAATCTCTCCCGTTAGTTTTAATTAAAATCTTCAACTCTTCTCCCACAATAAAAAAAAGAAGGCGAAAATTTTCTCCGCGAGTATCCGATAACGCGGTTACCTACAGTCGACTACTCTCTCCCTTCTTCTTTCTCCCTCGATAACAGCGCAACTCCCTCGAGAGAGGGTAAATATACCGACCGGCGTTGCGAGTAGATTTGGTCTTTGTCCACTGGCGATGAACGTAGGTCATTGCCCCTGGGTTTCATTGACCCCAAGTATTTACGTATGTAAATATTTACAATATATAAACAAAGACATTTGAAAAAAACATAAATGTGTTTGTTTTTTTATTATCGTTGTTCTCGAGCTATTTGCAAGTCAAGGAAAGAGAGAGATGCATTCGTTAGAAATTCAAATTTGACGAAGTGATTTACAAACGCGCCGAAATTAAAATGCAGCAAGTTGCACGGATGGTATAAATAACTGTGGTATTATAAGCGAGATGAAATTGATGTACGGCGTGTCTTGCGAAACAAAAGATTGATTGGGAAAAAAGAACAAAGTTATTATCACGAAAATCAACTTGTCAATCAGAGCGCGAGCGCGCTTGCACGTGGCTATACGAAAGTTATATACGGCTGTCGTGTATATGTTTCTCACAAGCGCCCTCCCGCCTCACCCCCAGAATTGTTTGGCGTTGCAACTAGACGTACGTCATATCAACGTGTGCAATATTTCGACGCTTTAATACTACAGCTGCTTGTACCACTAATCACTTGAAATTGCTACGAAATCGCTATTGGACTAATAACTTATCTATTTCACTTGTTTATACGATTACGTGACGATTTAGCTCTGCGTGTATGAACTTATGCAGATTACCTACTTCTTCTTTTTTTATTTGAATGAAAGTGCGGTATTGTGTAGTTTGGATACGCTATCAAAAGTCATATAAACAAGGCAACGTTTGTTTTTATTTTGCTCAAATAAAATATTTGAAAAGAGAAGGTGTCTTTAAAAAGCTTGGCTCATCTTGAAATTAAGCTAAAGTTATCAGTTTTTCAAATCACGAACGATTGAAGATATCAAACTCGGTAGCTGCAATTATCGTGAATTCGAACAAATAATAGCAAAAATAAATTTGGTAGTATCTGGTAGTATCTGGTAGTATCTGGTAGTATCTGGTAAAATAGTAATTCATCTTTGCATTCAATGTCCGTTCTTCTCGTAAAATATACGCAACAGTTCACATCGACTATTTAAAAAAAATGCGAATATTGCAAATATGCAAAAAATGCCTCCATTAGTGCGTACTATTTTTAATTTCGAAATGGCCAACAAAAAATTCTGCGGCACCATTAAAAAACAATTCGTAAAAAATATTTTTTTTAAACTTCAAATTGAGATGTAACAAAGAGAAACAAAGTATAGAGAATAATCAGAAATTGATGGTGGACGAGATATATAGACGGAAAGCTATAATAACGGAGTGAAAGTGTATGCGTGGAGAAGAGGGTGGTAGTAGCACAGCGGCACAACACAGGAAGTAAAAGCGAATATGCGTGGAACGCGGAACGAGACCAGGACACGCGACTGCCGTATACGTTGAGCGTGAGAATTGAACGTACGTACTACCTACATTAATTACTCCCAAAGTTTAATGTCGCACCAAAAACTTCTGACGTATGTAGTAGCTATCTTATTGTTCAACTAACAATTTTACGCTCATCCTGACAGATTTAACGTTCTCTGCTGAGTTTCATTTCTTCCTTATTATTTTCTACGTTTTCGTTGACGACGAATGTATATTTCCATTGCAATATTTTCCCTTCAAGTCATCGGAAAAGTTACGTGCCGAAGTTTTCGTTCCACGGATGTTATACAATCGAGCGTCGAAAATTAGCTGGCACTCGTTGCAATTAACACTTTGAACTAGTGGAATTTCCAGTAACTTATGTGCATAGAGAAAGAGGGAGAGTAAAACAACGCATCGAGGGTAGGATGGTTCTATATATACATCATACTTTCGAGGTATGGGCAAAGTTGTTTGTCAAGTGAGTTGAGTAATCATCGGTGGCGAGATGAATAATTAGGTGCTCTCCTCGTACGGTTGTGCTGTTTCAGCTTAGTTTGCACGTGTGGATTCTCGATTGAAACTGTTGTTTCTTGCGTGTATCAAGTATGAAAAGCACAAAAGTGTGATCTCGCGTATAGCCATAAATCTCAAAGCACTGATCCCGATCTTCTTAGCTCGTAAAAAATTCAATTCCGTCGATTCTTATCACTCGCTTTCTCTCTCTCTCTCTCTCTCTCTCTCTCTTTCTCCCTCGCGTCATGAACAGTTCTACTCCATAATGTCAATTGGCCTGGCGTATCTCCAGAGCTGCTTTTTTTCGTCTCCAACTTCTCTGTAGCTATATTATTATTCCTCGATATATACTCGAGAGTAACTCACTGTTCGTGACCAATCAGCCGGAAATTCAATCTGCAAGAATAATGTGATTTTTATTTTTATTTTTTTTCTAGCGCGGCACGGCTATACCTTCAATTATATTGATTATCCGATGCAAATCGTGTGTCTGTTGGAATTAACTTGTTAATTCGCGTTTCAATACGCGGAGATCCGAATTGTACAAGTGTTATACGTGAAAATTAGCGATAATTATCGTTTCGGACAGCTGTAAAGAAAATTCTATTTTATAAAAAGACAAATGTATATAGTTCGTATTGTGCATTTGATATAGTCAAATATCTGATATTTAACGGCTACCTTATTGTATATCACACACGAAGAGTGCCGTTACAACAGCACTTTCAACTTTGCCCGTAAAAGACAAAATAAAATGTTTGCCTCTATTTCGCGTGTCCATTTGTCGTGTGTACGGCCTCAAAAGAAAGAAAAAGAATAAAGCATCAAAGACTCGAAGAAAAAGAGAAAGAGAGTGAAAGAGAGAGCAATTCGTCTGCGAATGCCGCAATCGATATTTGTGCTCGTCCCGCTGCTGCTGCTGCTACTACTACTCACATACACGAGAATCTTAAAGGCTTTAAGCGGCGCGCGCCTGGCTATCGATCCACTCTCGCTCGTTGCCGCCGTGTGAGAGAGTGTCTACACCTGTGTGTAATCGACCAATGTGTGAATGTGTAGAACGATTCTTGCATTTTTTTTACGAGCAGCAACACTTTATCACTTCCGATGAATGCATAGGGATGTATATATGGACGCTTCTCTGATTTAGGGATTACCATGCGAGAATATTGCACGTTTTTGATTTATTGACTGTGAACGATGGGGGGTTATTACAAGCTTTTTCCCAAAAGGGATACAATTATGAATTTGAGAGAGTGAGGTTTAGAAAGTTTACTGGTTGGCGATGTAATTGGCTTTTTTTTTCGAGATTCCAATAATTCGCAAAAAATTATTAAAATTGATGGAAATATTGCGTGTGGCGTGAAAATACCGATAGCATATTACAGCCGTATAATTGAATTACGCTTGATAAAATATGTATCAATAGTAATAACCATTCTATATCGATGAATTTGATTACGCAGCCTCGAAATTTTGACGAATGTCCACACGCGTACAATATTTATTTAACGACGCTTTGAACAAGGAAAGTATCTAACGCTCATATGGATTATTTTAGTAGAAGTTATATATTCTATAGTGCACTTTGTGTCTTTTTCTTCAAAGTGTCTGGACTAGCCTGCAGTATAATAGGGATAAATTGCAGCTAGGCGGTACACTGTAATTTGTTCCAGAAAAATGCCTACAGCTAGCGAATTTTTTTTTCCTTTCGCGCACACCCCTTGTCGTGAAAAGTGGCAAACGAGATTTATTTCTGCGTTGCATGTGTTTTTCTTTCGCTTTCAACGACGATATATGTATTTCTCAAAATAAAACAACAACAATAACAATAGTCAAACATACGCACACGTGTCGAAGGAAACTATGCGAATATGAGCTCGTCGTAGAACTCGACAATTCAATTTTAATCAAAGTTAACTCTTCACTCATGAGAGAATATATATATGTATGTATATGTATAGATTTAACGACCCTCTCGGTCGCGCAGAAATAACGTGGAACTTTATCAAGGTTCGCTGCGGGTAATTGAAACGTCGAGTAAACAAGAAGCTTGCTTCAGCGAAAAAAATGTTCCTTGTTACAGACGGTCCTGCGGGAACTGGAGCAGAAGAAACCGCAGCTGGACGAGTTGGTCCATACGGCAGAGAACCTGCGAGCCGATACTAACCGGCAGCAACTACATGGCAAAGGTGAGCATACTTGTAGTAGTAGATACTTGTTTTAGTCAGACATGCCTTAGTTTACTTAGCTCGAGGATGTTGACTTTTGGTTATTCAAACTTGACGTTGTTGTTACTCCACTGATTTAGTTTCATAAAGATGCATAATGCCTATTTTCCTAGACATAATTATTCCAATTCAAAATGTGCACCTCTTCGATTTACACAGAAAAAATACAAAACTACACGAAAAAATGACGGATTCAATCAAAATAAACTAGATGAAAAACTCATTTGTTATTTTCAAAAGTAGTTCGAAATTCAAAGGTAGCAAGCCAACCCCTCACATCCAATTATGTCTGCTGGTCAGTCTCATTTTGCGGTTACGCGTGTATGTCCTGTTGTTTGGGGAAAGGACTCCATCGCAGTTGTCCAATTCAGAGCGTCGTAACGCATATAACACTGACATTTTCGTTTCGCAACATTAGTTTGCCTCGTTCATTCTCGTGGTTTGGCGCACGTCGTACAGTGGATTTGAATAACTCCCAAAACGTTTCCGAGTTACTTATTACACGTGCAATGAGATTCCTCCCTTTTCTCCTTCTTTTTCGCCGTAAATTTGTGATAAATGGAGTTTCACTATAGTATGCCATTTATTAAAGCGGCGACTATGGATATTACGTCCGAATTTGAAATTACCGCAACAACTTTAATGTACTATGAAAATGGGGAACATTTAAGGAAATAGAAAACAAAGAAAAATAAATCGACAAGAATAGAAAACTATCTCACAGGCTGATCCGTAGTATCTCCGGTGCAAGCGTGTGGGCCGTTTGCAAACTTCTCGAAAAGCCAGTGACGGCAACGCGAGAGTTGGCCCTTTGTGCGGCGCTGATTCGGTTTCCGAGCGGCCATTAGTTAACGCGCGGTCATCAGCCACGAGCGGCCGCTTGATTGTCCGCCTCTTCGTTCAATCTCGTGGGTGGATTGTTTTTTTAGTGTGGGGAAGGGGAGAGTCGTTATCTCGAGTGCTCGATTAGGTATTTATAAATTTACAAATGGTTTAAGTCTACGGATTGGCACGTACTTACGGAAATAACACGTTAATAATCCTTTTATAATGACACACGTATACGGATTTCATCTCGAATTTCAACGCGAACAAGTAAAAGAAAAACTCATTTATACATTTCAAGCTTAAAAATATCATTTTTCCTCCTTTATCAGATGTCAGTTTGAAAAGCTAGAGAGGAAAAATACTAGTTATACTCGAAAAATAGAGATTTTTACGAAAGAGAAACCAAAGCATTGACTTGGAGCGAAGGTGGAACGTCGATTGTACGTTTAGTCCCTGCTTATTTTTAGTTTCTCGGTAAATATTCGTATTGTTGCGTGTGTTGGTCTCTCTTTATTTCCACTCGTATATGAAAATAAACTCGCATGCAGTACAATTTTCGTTTTTTTTTTTTCGAGAGGTCATTAACTTTGCTACTCTTTATTTCTTTTTCACTGTGAGCATAATTGCAACGACATATAAATAAAAAAGCGTCTGTTAAGAGCGCACAACTTTGCCGCGTGGGAAAGATACCATCCTAATTTTCCGCGGCGTAGCTACTATAGTTCTTGTTAAGGGTCGGGAGAGAGTCTAACTTTAGTGAGTCGTATGTTAATTAGACATGCTAATTGCCCGTAATACCAAAAAGGGAAAGAGAGAGAGAGAGGGTGCAAGAGCCAAGATATGAAACTTATTGTCGCTGTCGTGATCCAAAAGTTATTATTTTTTTCCTTCTTCATCTTCTTCTCCTGTTTGCCTTTAATTAGCCAAGCATCCTGCAGAAATACATGCTTGGGGAATAAACATTCGTTAAGACGAACCGAGAGAGAAAGAGAGAACGTCAAGTTGGCTAAATTCGCGCTCGAGTTCCTACCGAGTGAACATTGTGCAGTCGAGCCAATGTTTTCCTCTCTCCTTCTCTCTTTGGTTATTAAAACTAAAAGTTTCACCGAATGAAAAATATCCTTCCTCTCTCTCTCTCTCTCTCTCTCTCTCTCTCTCTCTCTCTCTCTCTCTCTCTCTCTCTCTCTCCCTCTCTCTCTCAGCCTAGGCTATGTTTGCCCGTGCCATATTTCCTCCCGGCAATTACGAACACGATAATTAGGTCTCGGAACGACTGAATTTAGCCAATTGTGCGAACTACATATTGATACTGTCTGGTGTTTTATAGTTTTGCACGTAGTGCATTAGAATGATCCACGGCAATTCGTTTATTAAAAGTAGCTTAACTCTTTGTGACAATGAGGATAATTAGTCAAAGTTTGACCGTACATATCAGAGCGTTTACGTTTGAAGAATATCCGCTACAAATAATAATCTTTATTTGAACTAGTTAAAACGATTAATAGTAAATAGTTTATTTAGGTAATAATCAGCTTAATGTCGTTAGGTTCTATCAGAAAACTTAACTTACAACCGTTCCCGTAACTGTCATTGTGAGAAAAACTGATAGAGTAAAAAAGAACGATAGGGACGGACAAAAGCAGGCAGGAAAAAAAATATTACTTTCCCGAAGTTGGCATTAAAGTTTTCTCAGGCGTACGGGCGATTTTTCACCTCGGCCATCGAAACTTTGTTCTGCGGCTGATACGACTTCTCTTTTTCTCCTTTTTTGTGTGTTTCTCTGTTTTTTTTTTGCTTTGAAATATTCAAAGTCTAATAAATGAGAAAGGCTGCTTAAACGCGTACGAATATTAGTTGCTTTATGGTAATAATCCCTTGGGGCATCCTATTAGCACGGAAACGAAGTTTGTCGATTACGAAAATGAAGATTACTACGTTTACAGCAGTGTGTCCGGAAAACACAAAATTAGATTTTATAACTAAAAATCAGTTTAGTATAATGGTCTAATATTGTAGTAACTGTTTGTCTCTATTTCGCGTAAAAAATATTGACAAAATTTTTTTTTAATTTACCGATGACTACATTTGCAATGGAGCCGCAGAACATCGTTCGATTCTATTGGGTTTGTACGAAATCGAGTTTGAGCAATTGCATTTCAATCCATTACTCGTACCACTTGTGTCTTCGTCACTATTTTATAAACTACATTTTCCATCTGAAATAAAAAAAATAAAATAAAGAGATCATTGAAAATGCCCAAGACATGTACAAAATGTTGAAAGGGCCGTAATTAAGAGTGTAAGAGTATTAGGTATTCTCAAGGAAAAGCCAAACCTGGTCAGTATTCTCGAACGATAGGTGATACAGAAAGACGAAGTCGGAGCGAAAAAGAAGAAAAGATAAGAACTTTTCTCCCCCAAAAACCTTCACTTTTTTTTCTTTATCGGACCGCGCATTTATTTGAACGTGGACCGCCTCTCAATGGTGGCTATCTTTCTCTCGTACCCACGCCCCATCCAACCGATTGCAATGTCAAAGTAGCTGCACTCTGGAGGCAGAATCTCTCTTTCTCATTGTCTCGCTTCGTGGGATACTTTGTCCTGCCTTCATTGAATGCATTGACTTTCAATTGTTCCTTCTTTTTTTCATTTCCTCTTTCAGATGTGTTACGTGGATTTCTTTCGCGTGTACAATCTATTTCAACGAGTTACCGTACACTTTAAGTAGCATTAGTTTGAAGACCTTTTTTTTCGCTTCTTCACAAGTTCGTTAATTTTTCATCATCAATTAACTGGCATGTAATGTAATGGACTTTTTTTTCTCGTTCGAACATGACACTTGATATCGATCAAATTTCCAGACGACTATTAAAAGTATCAGATCCTTTTCACGAATAATCTTTAATAGAGCAGTCATGAACTATTCTCTCGTATTAGCATCTCAGAATAATATTCAAAGTTATTCAACATTACGAGAGCAACGTCAAAATAGACATTGTGAAACCTATTCTATTACCAACAAGCTCTCGGTATAACATTGATATAATCGTCAACGTTTTTGACGCAAACTAAACTTCTCCTCTCGACGACAACGTTATTCAAATCTTAACCATTACAAAACTACAAAAAAGCAAGAAAAAGAAAAGGCCACACAAGGAAAGCAAAACTCCTTGTCGTATAATATAAAAATATACAAAAGAGGAAAAGCCGTCACGTTTCTGGGACGCCATCTTTGCAGTTCCCTTTGGCCGTGACTACAAGCAGCCTTTTCTCAGTTACTCTAGCTCTACGACACCAAAAGAAAAGTTGTTGGTATATATATATACACACGAATAATGCAACTCTCTCTCTCTTTGTTCATGTATGTTTGTGTCTTGCGCGTGAGCATTAGATGAGGGGATAAGGCTTTCTCTCTCTCTCTCTCTCTCTCTAGAGTGCAGTTTCTTTCTGAAGCTAGTATTAAGCGCTTTGTTTAGTTTTCGCCCTGGCTTTCACGGAGATTTTACTCCTCAAAAGTGCAACGGCGCCTCATTCCCTCTCTCTCACTCTCTCACTCTTTCTCTCTTTCTCTCTTTCTCATTCTGTTCCTTTCTCTCTGCTAATTCACCAGATTTTCAACGTTGTTGGGATTCGTATCAAAATAAACGAATGGTCTGTGCGGTGCTTTTGTAAACGGTTTTGGGAACTATATTGGCATTGTTTGATTAGTAATATCAAAATATTTTTTAACACTATCCAACGACAAATGGCATCGTCTGCTATATTTATGTCTTTGATATTACGGAAAACGACGTTGTTTACCCACATCAAAATATTTTCACAAAGTTTGTCTTATCTATAAGATGGATAAGCGAATGTTAATCAGACAAGTAAGAAACTTCGTTAATAGCTCTCGAGTTATATCGCACGTACTTTTATTAAAGTCAAGTATTGTTCTTCGTTATTATAATTAAAAAATAAGTTCGTAGAGAGGAAGTTGGGTGCACATTTCTAATCCCTCGTCACTTTGAATGAATGTCGGATCGAAAAGAGGCCAATTAATTATTTTTACTCTTCTACTCCCTTCCTTTTTGGGTCCCCTTGTGAAATTAATTTCAAGACGATATAAAGTTTACTTCGCTCGGCAAACGCTGCATCCGATCATCTTAAGTGTTTAGCTTTTGTCAAGTTTGATGTAATATTAATTAAAGATCCTTTAATAAATGATACGACGACGCGTACTTGACTAGACTGTGTAATTAGGACGATGTAAGATCTTGGTATTATCTTGCGATGGGTTGAATTCAAAAAGATAGAAAAAAGTTCGGTAAAAATATGCGAAAAAATTGAGGAAAAAGAAAGAAGCGTCGATTGGAAATATCGAGGATTTATAAGCTCTCGTTATATTTTTCGTGGTAACGGCTAGTTTTTGAAGCTTTTGTACATAGATTTTTCACTGGAATTTTCAGCGAATCGATTGAGCTCTTTTGTAACTGTGTGTAGCAATAAAACAGACTTGCTCGGTAATATTACTCTTTACTCTCAGCTAACATTTAATTCTACTTGGCTTAGAAAATGGCAATTTTACAGACTGAAATATTGCAATTTTTTCAAAGGATTGCTCTTTATTATTTATCTACCCAAAAGTTACAATTACCGCAGGATAAGATCATATTTGTATCGTGAGTTTAATTAAGTGCACGATTAAATTTATGATTTAAGCATAATTAGGTGGAAAGACTTACTTTCGTGTCTATCCCATCTGAAAAAGTGATATAGTTTTTTCCAAGCTTTAATCATGAAAAACATTCATCTCTCATGTTTCAACGAGTTTGATTTAATCGCGAGTACGCTTCAGAGATGAAAATCATGTACTTTTAAAATCTTTTTAACCTGCATTTCAAGCAACAAAAGAAACAAATAAAAGCAGCAAGTTTCGTAGTAGCACAAGCTCATCCAAATTAAATAACCGAAGGTAGTTGATCCGATTAGCCTTTTCCCGTCAACCATGGGACAAAACAAAATCGCCAGCAATCTGAAGGGTCACCGCAATGATCGCTTAGCCAGAGTTGCCTATATATAGTCACGGGAAACAAATCTTTAAAGCCGCAACTATTCTTCTTCTCCTCTGTTGGCATAGCACCTTTGCTTGGGTTCTCTACAGCCGATCGATCTTTGTGGCAGAGAAAGAGAGAGAGAGAGAAAGGAGCACATTCAAAGTGGCGCCTAATTGGCACGAGTGTTTCATTAAAAGTTTGCTACGAGTTTTCACCTCCCCCCTTCTATAAATAAAGTAATTCCTTTGGCATTTCATATCTCTAAGGCGACGATTAATCGTCCGGAGAGATATCATTGCACGCTTAAATTGAAAACAAAGGAGAGATTTGTTATCTGCTTTTCTCTTCAGTGATCAACGATTTTTTTTTAATTGCGACTTTGTGAATTTTTATTGACGATGAAACACCGAGAAAGGAAAAGAGAAAGAGAGGTACGATCTTTTTACGTAGAGTTAAGTCGACTGGAAGAGATCGAGTGGTTCGATTACTTTGGAATTATTGAGCGTTTTGTCGAGTAGTCAAGAGAAATAAGGATCGAGGGAGTCTAATTAAAATTGAAAATGGAAAAAATAGATTCTTTCCTTTATTTTTCGTATAATCGAATTTGAAAACTCCATTGACATAAAGAAGATATAATATAAATAGCAACGATAAAGCATAGAAATAAAATAAGCACCTTAAAGATATTTATAAAAACGCGCGGAGGTTCTTCACTAGGCAACCTCATTCGGTATTCAATGTAACTAATTTTCGTAATTCAGTCGTATAGCCTATTACTCCTTCTCTACCGTGCTCGAACGCTAGTGTTAATCGCATTTCCATCTTACGAATGCAAATATTCTCATTTTCGGAAACACTAAATTGCTTTACCGCTGCTGGTGTTACTTTTGCTCCAACAATTTTGCCGCTACGAAAATGCTTCTTTTTTAGTTGGCGTTTAGTTTGCTCCTACTAGTTGTCGGTTTGACGATCAGAGACTGAAAAGCTTATTCTCTAAAAACATCAATAAATCCATGAATTATTTTGTACGATAAGGAAAACAAACATTCTCATAAACGACTGTATTCGTGTATAAATCTATATTCATCAAATATATATGACCTTAAGATAAGAATTTTCGCTGCTCGTATAAAAATGCAACCGCCGCGACTCGCCACCGACTGTCTGTTCATTACTTGGCCTCGACGTCGCACGTCGTCTATGCACAAAACGACATGTCTGTGTGTACGTATATAGCTGCACATAGCGCATGTGTAATTACGCGGTGCGGTCGTCGAGCTCTACACCATAACGACGCTATCTCTCTGTCTCGTAGCTTTGCGACGTATATATCGACAACCAGAGACAACGTGTTTTCTTCTCGTGTGATAATGAAGCTCCCGTTATGAAACAAACATGCGCGAAAGATTCAATTCACGTATGTTTCGAACAGAATTAAAATCGAGTAAATTACTCGAATTTACGCGAAGAAAAAAGTATTTCATTCGTTAGTTTCAACGTTTTCGTAGTCTTTTTAAAGAGAGGCAGTCGTTGGGTTCTCTGTCTTTCTCGGGATATAACAGTGGTGAAAAGAGCGAAATCGCAGCTGTTTGCGATTATGTCTTATATTCGACGATATTTACTATGGCAACAACTGCTTCTTGTACAGTTCATAGAGAACGTGATTTTTGTTAAAAACGCTGATTTCTCTTCTACGAGAACCATTGTGTTACAGATATGATCCTGGTAATAGCCATTGTTTTTGTTCGCTTTTACGAAACACCGTGTATTCTGTATGTTTATGATTAACGATAACAATTTTCGTTTTCCTTTTTAATAAATAACCACGTCGATTCGTTATCAAATCGTTTCTATAAAATGTACGTTAATTTTCGCGGTGGAACAATCCATGTATTGAATAAAAAGTATAACGATATATCGAATCCCAAATCATTGACAGAACGATGGGATAACATATACGTATTTAAGTCAAACATCGTGTAACGCACGTTGAATCGAGTCTAATTCTGTCACAAGTCTCGAAATCAAAATCCAAGCCTTATACGCGTGAGTTGATTTCCAAACGCAATCGTAAATATATACATTGTTATTCGAAATTCGTTGAGCATTTATAACCTTTTGGACCATCATAAATATATGAAATAGTACTAGGCGTTTAAGACATTTGACATAGAAACGATGAATGTCGATGTATTACGAATTAACCTTGCAAATTTTTTAACTTTTATCACACTTTTCTCACTTTAGTAGTCACATTGTTGACGTGCTGAATTAACAATAACGATCAATAGAATTAATTTTCAACAACTATTGACATTTATAAAATATAACGATTGTATACGAATCTGCGAAAAGCGCTACGAGCTCTCACGCATACTCATCAACTCTTGAAAACGGTGCATCTCTTCGTTTAAAATGAAATTCCAGAAGAATTGTCTTCTCGCGACGGGAAATAATATTTACGATCCCCCTTTTCTTCTCTTTTGCACTGACCCATATATTCATAGTATAGAGAAATGCCAGCCTCGAAACGTTGTATTGTTCCCACGAAAACACGAAAATAATAAAATAGAAAGAAAGAAACAAAAAAAAGGTATATAATCAAATCATTCGAAATAAAAAAAAATAAAAAACTGACATTTAAAATTCATTGGTAAAAAGTCGCATCTATGTACAAACAAAAACAACAACAACAACAACAACAACCAAAATAATAATAAAAAAGAAAGAAAAAAATCCGTGAAGTTGCTTACTGCGAGAGAGAGAGAGAAAGAAAGAGAGATAGAGAGTCTGTCCGACCGGCGTCCGGGTAAGGGGGTGGTAGAGTATACGATGTATATAGCAGTGGGGAGGAGGAAGAGGAGAAGGAGAGAGGGTGTTGGAGAGGCGCCGGCGCCGCCGACTGGTTTTGTGTAGAGGGGTAAGGTGTGTATAGGATAGGTAGTCGCCCGGCAGTGTACGCGCGGCCGCTCCCCCTGCTGCACCTGCGTATCGAGCGGCCGCTGTCCTCTTTCAACCCTCATCTTTACTACTGCTGCTGTTGATGTTGTTGCTGTTACCTTTTTTATTTTCTTTATGCGCAACCAAAATTTAACAAAAGTCTGATTAGTCGATAAGTCATTGTCTTGGTGCGTAAGTGTGTCTTATGTGTGCGTGTGTGTGTGTGTGGGTGCGTGTATTTGTGTCTGAAAATGCAAGAAATCGATAACAAGCCGGCATCGAAAGAAACGTAGAGACCCACGCACAGACAAAACACACGAGTAGCGAAGGAGAAAGAGAGAGACAGAGAGAGAGAGAGAGAGAGAGAGAGAGAATAGAAAACAATTGGATCGATCGATTTGTTGTGTATATTGTGTATAAAACGAGGAATCAACAGGCAATGTCACGACGAGGTTCGATGCAACACTTAGACAACGGTGGTCACGAATCACCAGAACGACAAGCGTCGTTTATGCGACCAAATTTGCCGGATCAAAATCGTGGTATACCATTGCCAGGCATGGTGCCAAGATCGTTACACGCTAGTCCCATGCATATTGGTGGAATGCATGGATTTGTTAATCCATTGGGTCCAAGTGTTCTCATGGGATCGTCATCGCCACTTATGCAACAGAGGGATGTCGCTTCGGTTGGCGTTATGGCTGGTATGCCAATGCCATCCTCATCGCCACACTCGCCTAGGCAGCAAGGTAGATATATTTTTCACGGAAACCATTGTAGTTTTTCGAATGAGGCTTTGGAAAAAAAGGTGTTTTGATAAGTGAAGGACTAGTGAACTTTTTTTTTATTATATTTTGGAGATATAACGTTAGTGACATTGAAAAGGGTAAAGAGTCTCCATGGGAAAGGCTGTGTAATTGGAATTTATGAAAATTACTCGAGTCCCTTGGTTTTCCAACACTTTGTGAAAAAGGAAGAAAATATTACGTTAACAACTTTGATGAGATCTTGTGATGGAAAATTTTCTGTCGCACGTTGCTGTAAAAACTGTCTTCGTTAAAAATATCTGACAAATTGTTTTTGGCGCAATGGTTATGTAAATATTTTGTAATAACATTCATTGACAGAAATGTCACATACTATAGACGTTAATTAACACGGTCGTGATTGATCAACAAAACAAAAAGAAGAAATTCAATTTGACGCTCGAGTGAACAAACAAGGGTCTCAGATGTGATATTCATGGTGCGTCGCTTTACGATGCACTAAAGGGCATTACTTTAGAGTCTAATCGAAATTGCTGATGCGATAGCTTTGGCATTTCTGTCTGTCTGTCTCTCTCTCTCTTTCTTGTTATTTGAATGGGTTTTCATGTATAAGGCCACTGGACCGTTTGAAACTTTAAACGATCGGAAGCGTTTAGGAACCGACCTTTCACCTTGTTATATTAATCACGTGACTTTTGTTGCTCTTTACAAATTCCCATCGCTACGAGTTGGCTCTGTTTTTTTATTCCTTGCGGATGAAGAAAAGAGGAGAGTTTTCTCAATCTTCTTTCGAGAATATTGCGAAAGAATACTCGTCGACACCTGCAAATACAAATGTAAAGGATAAAGAAACGTCGACTTTTGATTTAACTTTTTTCTTTTCTTTTTTGCTGTGTTTTATTTGGAATCTTGATTCAATGAGAATTTCTTTTCACTGGAAATACGGTTTGTACGTATTTTTTCAACGATCAAATATTGATTATCGATGTTTATTTATAAAATACGTATTAGTCAGTCGAATCTGCACGTATCACCGACTAAAAAACAGTTCCACGTACAGATATTGTCATACACTTTTTTCTTTATAAAATAAAAGAAATACAAAGCTTCGAGGGCTTGAGACAATATATCGATCTTTCCATCTTTTCCCTTATCGAATATTTATATTCCGAAGCTCGTTTACGTTGTGTTATCGTGATGTCTTTTCAAACAAAAATGAATAATGGCTCTTTGGAACTATTTTTCAAAATATATGGAATTCTAATGATGAAGTAAATTTACATTCAAGGACTCATATCACTAGAGCGGAAAACTTTTCATATAAACTCGTGGAATGTACATTAAAAGTTACAAAAATATATGTTTCTCTATTTTACATCTAATAAGTGCAATCTGAAGGGGCGAATGGGGAAATGAAAACCCCAAAGGAGAGAATCAAGATGGCAAGAGGCTGGAAAACGAGACCATAAAACGAGTTCAGAAGAGAGAGAGAGAGAGAGAGAGAGAGATACAGACAGTGGAGGTAAATAATAAGAGCTCGAGTTGAAGAGAGAGGAAGGGAGGGAGAGAGAGGAGGAAATTGTCCGAGAGGCACCGCGTGCCGGCCTTATTAAAGCTCGGTTGGTCGTCATATTAAGCTACCGTTATATTCCTCCGTCCCCTGGTAACGAGGTACACAGACACACACACATACACACGTACACAGATATACACATACGGACTTACATACGCGAGAATTTGAGGTTGGATTTCATCGACAGACTGTAGAGTTAATTGCGAGCTCTGACTTTGAACCGTGCGATTGATTCTGAGTTGTTTCTCGTATAGAGATCTAATCGATGGCAAGGAAAAGGGGGGAGAGAGAGAGAGGTGGAGAAGATTAGTTATTCATGCTTTTCAAGTCCAACGAGATGAGCTTTTGGTATTGATCGTATCTGGTTTTCCATATTTCAAACTCGTCTAGCTTTGGAAATCTCAACACTAATTGAAGAGAATTAAAGATCTATTTTGATATTGACCATTCCATTTAGGTAATTTTTTTTGCTGGATATTGTGACATCATTTATTATGTGCTACATTCCAAAAAGACTTTATATTTCATTTGATAAAGATATTCAAGAATTCCCACGATACAAAAATTTTCGACGTCTCGTTAAAAAACAATCTCTTAAATTGATTATAGGTTAACAGCGACACTCGAATATCTATCGCCCTCAAAATCTCTACACTCCGACTTATCTTGGAGGCATCTCCCACCCCGTTAAAGCATCACTAAATTAACTATATACTTCTTCGATCGAGTACTCCTAATGATCGATTAGGAAAAAGCGTTGTCGCAGCCGATAAAGATTGGCGTGTGGGTGTAATGAGGTTATCCACTCTTGGCCGAGCTTGCGAGACTCAATTTCCGGGACAATGGATCGCGACAGCGGTAGCGCAAGTTTGTAAAGTCGAGAGGAAACGAAGGGACACGCTAAAGCTCGAGGCTTTTAATGCGATTAGAATGCAGTGTGCATTCGAAAGCTTACATCACCTTACAGGGGTCAAGTACACATATATATATATATATATTTGTGTACACATACATGTATATATAGACAATGCTTTTATTATAATACGTGTTTGAGAGTTTTTTTACTTCTACACGTTTCTATTTTATCGATAGAAACCTTTGAGGATTCTTGGGGAATTTTGTAGTTTTTTAACGGGTGCCTGACTGAACTTGATCTTTTCTACTGATAGACAAGTGCATGTTGTAAAGAGGAATAATTGCAGATTTTGTTTGTTTGTTGGCACGGCGAATATGTTGCGCGATATTCAACGTATTATTCCAACCGTAAAAAAATTGATGAGATGATTTCTGCTAAAAGTAAATGTTACATAAAACGCACATTTCGACAATATTTGCCCTTGGCGACGGTTTGAATAATAAAACAAATTAGTTCCAACTTCTTTACTACCGTATAAAAAATACTTAAAGTAGAGTCCTTTAACTAAAGGTAAATGTTGAATTCAGCTAATGCGAGTGTCGAGCTGCAAACATTTTTGGAATTCTAACGGGAAAAACGCGAACGTTTAAATTTTTTTTTACGATTCAGCTGCATTTTAACGATCTCAATTTGGATAAAAGGGGTCGCTCAATGCTATTGTTTTTCTATGGGAAATGAAACCAGGATTGTTTTTCAATTTCAATCTTTTGAATTAATTTTCTCCAACAAATAATGCAAAAAACAACAAAATCAAAACATTTGGAAAAATGACCATCCATCAAATGGTCCTTGTACAAACTTATCAAGTCGTGTAAAATGCAGTCTCACGTAGCATGTTAGAGAGAGAGAGAGGAATAAACTGCCCATGAATATTCCATGGCTTCATTTTACCCGATAAAAAAAACGCGAACGAAGAAGAGAGATTTCCTTCACTCGATTGTCCGCGTAATAGCTGAAAAACAGACCATTTTAGCTTTTAGCCATTTGCTCGTAAGTGTCTCGTGTTTTGCTTGCTTAGAGAAGCTTGATTGTTCTTGACTAATAATAATTGCATTTTCTATTTCCTTAAATTACTACTTATTTAGAGGTCGTTGACATTTTTTAACAAAGTTTGTTTTTCTATTGAAAGAGTGCTCTTTATTTTCGAGAATACTTCACGTTTTACTTCGTAATTTTTATTTTGTCTAGAGTGAACTTTTACTTTGCGCGAGATGCATTAAAAGTGAAAACACACAAGTTCTAAGTAGACATTACGAACTATTATTTACTTAATTATACGAGTTAAAATCTGCTTGTGTAACGTTTATACGAGTCTCTTATCAAAATACTTTAATTATACATAAGTAAAAGGGATACAATTATCAACACATATCGGCGTGAGACGTACTCTCAATCACTTGTGTGATGTACAATGTTAGCGTATCAATTATTGTGTCGATTTCGTTTACTTAATAAAGTATCGTTGAAAAAATACGTACTCTCTATTCGTTAAAAACTATTTGGTTGTCTCGTGGGGTTGATGTATACGTCACCGGGAATGCCCGATGAAAAACATAAAAAATCCATGATATTCAAGAAAAACATACCAAAAACGGCAAATTCTTTCAATTTATAATTACATCCCGAAGAAAATACCAAATTTCTTTACAATGTCCACCTGTACTCGTTTACACAACAAGTACTTGCTATACTCTGCAAAAAAAAAGCTTAATCTTTTTCTCAGTCACACTAGCGAAAGAATCGATCCCGATAAATATTCATGAATCGTTTCTCTTTTTTTTTTCGTTCCGTGGTCGCGGAGTGTCTAGTGATCTCACCATCGTCCCTCGAACGAACGAAAATGCAACTGCTCGATTTCCGATAGAGCGTGAATACGTGTGCGTACGTGTACACGTACGCTTTGCACACTTAAGCGTCGCTTCGAAATCCATCTATTTCCCATGTGTCGTGCATTCGCGTGATTAATGACCCTATACATTAACGTTACACGCAAATTTCACGGGTTTTCGCCCTTTTCTACCGTCTTCGTTTGTTCTTTTTTCTTTTCTCGATATTTCTCGGCTTCTTTTTACCCCGTTTGTCGAGCTTGTTATTCATTGATTATTGAAGTTTAGCCGATATCGCGTGTGTCGCAGGACAAGGATGATTATCGTTCGGCGATGGCTGACTGGATTTGTTTATTTCTACTTCAAAGGTTCGGTAGCGGAGTTACGTGTTTGACGTGTTTTAAAGAGCCAAATATTTTACGGATAAAAGTACATCGCACGTCTTATTGTCGCACTATCGGAGAGACCGTGAGCATTGGAAGGTGTATTATTTCCCTTGCTAATAATGTATTGTTTTGCGAATCAACTAAAATAACCGTCTAAAATAACCGTCAATGTTGAATAATTAACAAATAAGAATTATGTGTGTATTTTTGTTCACCCTGCGACTGGATTATATGATTTATTGAGTAGTATGCCATACAATATTCGTGAAATGGATAATATTTAGATATTGCCACATCGATTGATGAATTGTCACCTTTGAGCGAGCGATGTATACTTTGTTATCCGTTTATAAATAAATCTGTGCAATCCGACTGAAACAGCATTGTCTGTACTGTCGGACAAATGCATTAATTTGATATATTAACGCATGTAAAGTCAATAATCACAGGTTATAATAAATCTCTGACAAATCCGATGTGATCGGTTTCAGTGACAAAACTACGCGAGCACTGGCAAGAGACAAACTCGAAGGTGATGCAACGTAAAGCCGAGCTGGATGCGATGCTTGGCGATAGTCAACGTTTCGAAGGGAAACGTAGCGAAGTGGAGGTTTGGGTGTCACGAATGGAGACACGACTCGAGCGAATGCGCGCCGTCGGACACACCGCCGACGTGCTTGAAGCTCAACTGCGCGAGCAAAAGGTAAAGGTATTGCATGTATATACGTCTATGTACGAGATGCGCGATCGACGCGCGCTTTTGCGTCCCCATTGTACCATCTCTTTATTGGAATACCGGATAGTTTACGTCCTCAATGTAACTTTCTCTATAAGATTGTTTTACTTTTTAGGGCTTATCGTCCTTCCTATATATAAGATTGAGCGGACCTTATGGGTTTACATTGTGTGTGACGAGATTTTTTTACATCGTTTTTAACATTTTAGAACGTGTACTTTCCATCGTCTTGTACTGTTGCGTCGTAAATTTCAATAGTTGCTCGTTTGCTGCGAAATTGAAACACGTTATCATCTCGGTAGAGGGATAATTAACATCACATTGACGTTCCTCTGCGAGTAATAGTATCCTCCTACGTTCGGGCAAACGGTATTGCGCGTCAAGTAATAGCTAGTTTACGTTGAAAGAAGCGGCTCTTTAATTTCATAGTGATCGATGGTAATAAATTTTATCTAACTAAGAGTATCGCCAATTTTAAATAACCTACGCAGGTTAACAATTGTCCTTGTCGTAACAACAACTTCTTCGTCTCGATACGATTCTAATTCGAAAAACCATTTGTACGTGAAATTAACGAATGAATTTGTTCGAAAATTTTAAGTGCATATTTAAAACTCATGCAGTAAGATCCAAATAAAATTTCACGAAAAAATGTTCTTTTTGAAAAACTTTGATAAAGTTGAACGGCGATCAAGTGTATTGAAAATTTGTAGTTTTTCAAAAACCAATTCGATCGATCGTCGGTGCATTATAGCTCGGTAAACGACAATCTAATTAGATATTCAATAGCAGAATATCGCACGCATACTTGTACTTCAATACGATGCGTAAATTCGAAAAAGCTTTCAAGCTGTTTTCCAACGAAGTATTAGCCCTTCTGACTTCATCAACTTTCGGAACCGGACTAGTATTCGCGTAGTATAGTTTCCGTATCTACACGATTCAGCCCTTTTACATGAACTTTCCAAAAGTACTGGGTGAAACTACCCCAAAGTACAAATTCAACCTGAACAACTCGGCAGATGTACGGTGTATATACGATTCACAAAAAGTTTTACACTATCGGGTAAGTGAGAGAGTGAGATTCAAGGTGAAGTAATTTTCGCTTTTCTTTTTTGGCCATTTTCATCTTTTGGATAACGCTTTCGTCTGGAAAAGGATTTTTGTTTTTCGTTTTCTCTTTTATTGACTCTGTTCTTCCAATGGAAATTCGTATTTATTTGAGTCTCTTTCGATTCTACGCGCTTGCTCAAATATACGTAACGTCAAATCGAATTTCGTATTGCTCTGCGAAATACCCTTTCATACGAACATGTAAACTTTCATCGATTGACTGTTGCGTTAGCAGTGCTATTCCCGAACAAACCTTTAAAAATAGTTTCACCTTGTTTGTGCTTTAAGCAACAGTCTATTTGCACTTTGGCAAGACTGTAACAACCACGAAACGCTAAAAAAAAAATTAACGCTACATATGTATGTATATTTATGCTCCGAGCTTATATCTTCAACGCGTTTATAGAATAAATTTATATTTTGGTAAGGTGAACTCTGTACGTATTATCTAATTGGAAAGTGAATTGTTATCGATCCATAACTGGCTAATGGTAGTGCGTTTCATAATCTTCTCGGTATCTCGTGTATATATTTTTGTTACCGATACGCAGATTGACAAACGTTATAACGCAAAATGTTTTTTGCGACATTGAAACCAGAAATTGATTAATTTTAGAAACATCGATAATCCTCGCAGCACATATGTGTATTTCAGTCGAAAATTCAAATTACGAGAGGTAAATTTGAGAAAGTAACTATAAATTCGCGCACGCAACAAGCTCACGTTTCCTCGCACCCATGCCCGCGAAGCGCAAAAGCTTGTTCTACCACGAAACATAAGCCTCGAATCTATTTAATAACCTATCGAAATTGAAGCTGTAATGATGCTGATCACACGTTGATAATAATCGATATTCTTTTTATTTTTAGTCATTCCATGCGGAACTTCACCAATACAAACATCAAATCGAGCTATTCAATTCGCTTACTCAAAAGCTCATTGCCGTTTATCAGCAGGACGATACGACTAGAGTTAAGAAACTCACCGAGACCATTAATCAGCGATATAACAATCTTAATACAAGGTGAGTGACTTTCGAGGACGATGAACTTGAACGATAATATTTAGAGATGATAATAGAATTAATAACTCAAAGCACGATCTTACTTATATTGTTTCGATATCAGCGCAGTTCCTTGACGTATTGCCATTTTCAGATTTTAGTTAGGGGTTTTCAAATTAGATTAAACTCTCTTTAATAATTGACTAGTCATCGAATATTGAACCGGAGAGTTATTTTAGAGACGTTTGTCTGCGACAACGATCGATTTTGTTTTTATCATCTTGCTGTAACTGAATTAGGCTCGTTGATACGTCTAATTCTTTGTAAACTCATTTATTCATACTACGCCAGTAGAAAGATGGTTAACGCTGATGTAACGTGTTTGGTTTCAGTATCATCAACCGTGGTAAACTGCTGCATTCAGCGATGAACTCGCTACACAACTTTGACCGTTCGCTGGACAAGTTCCTGGCATGGCTGAGCGAAGCAGAGTCAGCCACGGAATCACTTGAGACCGAAGCTGATCGACAGGTTGGCAGACGCGACCAGACCGCCCTTGCACGATCACAACTTCAACTTAAGGTTAGTCTTTTTTCTTAATTTTTCCTTTTATTAATGTAATTCCTTGGAAATTATACTTATTTCGAGGATCAGAATAATACTAATATGATGGTATGATAGAATTAATACAACGAATTATCGATTATATATCACTTGACGAGTTCGTCATCCGGTGGAGTAATCGATAATGCTATATTTAATAACGAAATTAAACTTCAACGTGATATTACTACTGGACATACATCCAGAGTCCAGTTTCCATTACAGTCCGATAATAGATATCTCAATCGCATTATACTTGCTTGAAGAACAACGAAGAAAATCTTTTTTATCGTTAAATACCGTAACTCATTCGCACTGACAGAATTTTAATCAAATTTGAATCATTCCTAGGGTTATTAAATTCTTTAACTAAACTCGATATGAGAAAATATCTTTCACGCAAACCTGTACTTTACTTCGAATAGAACTGCGAATAAAACTTCAATTATAGTTGGCTGAAAACAAAATAAAAGATAGCATTATTCCCACCAGTCCGCGGATAAAAAAAACCTATCGCGCGAGCACTTACCAGAAACAATCTCGTGCGCGTCCGATAGCCCAATGAGAGAGAGAGAGAGGGGGGTGGGGGGTGGAGGGGTATAAAAATCACCGAGCTATAACGGGACAACAAGGTAAAAAAAGTATATAAGAGACGACAATTGAAGCGGTTTTCATATGCGTTTCTCTTTCTTTCTTTTGATTTTTTAATGTATCGATTCCGCAGGGGAAATTCGCGCTTATGCTTATTACGCTTTTTTTTTTTGAAGCGTGAAACACGACGATTTATCAGATTAAAGAACATTTTAATAGACCGTGCAACTGTTTGCAATTGCAACGGGGCTAATCGATTTGATTGATTTACGTCTATAAAAGTTTGTCTCTTTTTTTGTTTTGTTTTATTTTACATTTTTGTAATAAAAAGTAATCCAGTTCATATTCCGTGTATACTTTTGTACAAATGGATTAGTTAACTAAGAGTTTTGATTATTTGTAGTGCAGTAATTTTAAAAGCTCCATCACGAGTCTCGCGAGAATTAATGTGAGAAGTTGGAGTTCATCTAGAAACATGGAGTAAAAGTTGGTCTTTAGTCATAATAAATGTATCGCTTTAGTCTCCTGGGACCGTTTTTAATTACATTCCTCTAGCAACGACAGATAATAAAAAAAAAAGAAAATTTCATCTTAATTAACTTTTGAGGAATTTTCACTTAGAAAAAAAGCTATGGGACTTGCAGAAAATTTAATTTTCTGCTCAACGAGCCCAAACTCTTTATTAATTAAAGTCCCCGTGGCAGAGCTTATCTAATGTTCAGATAATCACTTTCTCGATCGGAAAATAGGCCAACGTTAATTCAATAATTCCAGTACTAATTTTTTCCTCAATGTAAACTTGCCATCAGCTTGTTTTTCGTTTTATTTATCATCTCTCGCGATGTCACTGTCGTTTCTTTTTACGGAGGATCCTAATGAAAATGAGTTTTTATTTTAATTACAAGGTCAATACGGCTCTGTTTACGAACAAGTTCATTTATTTTTTGTTTGAATGTTTGATCGTAATTAAACGCGAATATGTAAATTAAAACAAAATTCGCACGTTTCAGCTAGAAAGAACGAACAATTTAAACGCTCAATTTTTTCGTTAAATCTCACATTCTGTCCTACGTATCCCAGATAGAAAAAAAGCCAAAGCATCCTACTGGGAATCAAAGAATTCCCAACTCGTATTCGTTCTTGAATTCCGCTCTCGTGCAATTACCACCATCATCCTCGGAAGAACGTTCTCATATAAATTGGCTATACCCGTGTAGTCGATAATACACGTAGCGGATGAAATTTCATTAAGATTATTCACGACAGCACCATGAAATTCAGATTAGCTTGGGGTGGAAATAGGAACGGAGGGAAGGGGTTGGTAAAGGATCCTTTTTTGCGCCACCAAGTTATGTCGACGTTCGAAGAAAAACGCGATAATCGACGGCTTGGACGTGCGCGGACAATTCCATGAGCTTACTTGTTTTTTTGTAGTCTTGTGCGAGAGTTTGGTTCACTGGAAATAATGGAGCTTTGTGAATCACTGCCTTGATATCTATTCAATAGACAGCTTATGTTTTTTTTCGATTTTTTATTCGATAGTCACGAAATCAATTACAAATACTCGTACATCTATGTTAAGGTATGTTGCTGACGCGTTTCGATCAGCGAAATTTTACTTTTAACGTCAGCGAAAATATTCGTCTGGGTTCACAAAAATAAGCATGTTGTTCGCGATAAGCGAGTAAATGAAGCGTCATCAAAGTATTAGCACCGGGAGAATATCGATGAGATGTTAATATACAGATTTACGTTCGAAGCTTTGCCAAAGTATTAGCAGTTTATTATAAATTAATTGAAAAATTATTTCCAAGTGACAATGATGCGTGGTTAAGTAACGCGTACCGATATCCTCTTGCGAATGACAAAAAAAAGTAAAGCTTCTTAAGTAGAAAGAACAACAACATTATGTACTGTATACTCTCTTACCGAGGGTAAGTACAAAATAGTCTCGATGTTTTTTTTTCGTTCGAAAAGCAATCCCACAGGATTTAGCCAAATCGTAAGACCGAAACCACTCGTAAAATATCTTGCAAACCAAACAGAAAATTTCACTGAACAAGAGATGAAAATCTTGTGCGTGTGTCTTTACACATATATACATACACACGTGCGTAAACATACGATCTTCTCCCCGAGCGCGTTTCTCAATTTCCGCTTTCTCTCTCGAGCAAGCCACAATGTGCACGCGTTTCACGCGAGGAGAGAGAGAGAGAGAGAGGCGATCGATCGCTTTACTGTGCGGTGACGACGGTGGCAGCAGTTGAAGTAACGAAGTCGGCAGTTGTGTTTCTTGCAGGCACAGTGATGGACCAATGGGACTTTGCACTTTCTTTTTTAATTGTTCAATGAGAGTTGAACGTTTCTCTTAATGGGTTAGAGAAAACTTGTAATCGTTAGATATTGAACGTAGAATATTCTTGGTAGCTTTTCCACGAGTTCTTCAACGAGATATTTTTATTCCGATTTCATTATCGTATAATTATTGGATTTTAGAATATTACTGTACGATTCAAGGTAACACACTTTCCTAGAAGCTGTTAATAATAGAGATTTCGTGGAAAGTTAATAAACTCGGCTAATCTTATTAATTCAAGAAATGATAAACGCTGATTTGGAATTCAACATCTACGCAATTTCTAACGAAGATGGGCTATTGTACGATTTTAAATTCTTTTCAGAACGTTATTGCATTCAAGAATAGACAAATTAATTGTAATTTTAAACGTTACGACAAGTGTATAAATGTCTAAAGTCTATGCAAAGACTTGTAAGAATCATTGAATATGTATCAGTATATATTTCCTTGAAATTTCCGGGTTTCGATTCGGTAAAGTGTCGTGACTCCATGCTTAAAAGAGTAGCAATTTGAATACATTTCCTTAGTTCGACAAGAGTGTCTTCTGTTGTAGAACAAGAATAATTTTTCCTCGCAAAAAATCTCTGCGAAAATAAACAAAGAGTTATATAATTCCAATCGTTATCTTTTGGAGCAAACTGAGCTGTAGTCACGAACAAAAGAGCACGCAAGATCTCGTGGTAGTCGCATCCCAACAAGTAAAAAAAAAACAATCAGCTATTAAAAGACCACTCATAGCCCCCTCCCTATCTTGCAGTTGGTTGAAAGAAAGTACATCGGTGTGACGTCGTGCATCCTCGCTGAAGACGAACAAAAAAAATCTCGTGTACAAGTGTCAGTGCCGACTATAGAGGTGAAGTGGGGAAAGCGTCAACCCTAAGATTTTCCTCTCCTTTTCATGCCGGTGGTCCTGTCGCGATCGAAACGCGACGCGCATGCGCACTAATGCTCATACAGGTGGCACTAGTTGTCGGAAAGGGTTGCGCGGCTCTGTTTTATCAACGGGGGATGTAAATAGATAAAGGGTTGGCAGCTGGCGATAAGGGTAAATGTCGATAGGGTAGATAGTCGAGAGTGGAGATCAATTTGACGATAGGTGGGTAAAGTAAGTAGTGCAGAGAGCTTTTTGATGCGTGGCAAGTAGTGTAGAGTTTTGTTTTATGGATCGTAGAGCATGGCTACTTCTCTAGATGAAACTCCATTGATACAGAGATACTTAACATACGGAAATGTGATTTATTCATGTGATTGCGAAGCTACATTTTTTTGCACTTTTAGCGCTGTTATGTCTGAAAAAATCTACGATGCCTCGAAAACTCCACTCAGAAAGGATAGACTGTAAAAACACTCGGAATTTTTGAAATTTGAAAAATTCTCGAAGAGAAAGTCGTAACGCATATTGAAATCTGGAAAACAAAACTTTTCGTTCTCTTTAGAATTCTCAATGTGCGCAAATATGTCACAACTCACTTGCATCCATCAAAACTCTGCTGTACGCGCTCTAGCGCAACACAGCTAACTTTTTTTTCCAGTTTAAAGAAAAAGAAAACATAAAATAACGCGTGGCATAAGTCAAAACCCCTGAAAAGTTGTCGCGTAATATCAAAGACGAGGGAAATTGAAAAGTGGGGAGAGGGCGCGCGAAAGTATCGTATAGCGGTAAGGAAATAACGTTGCGCCTCATAAATATTTATTGCGCGTGGTGCCGAGGCGCCGCGGTAAATCCAATAGTTTTTGAGGTCGCCGATTGACGAGAAAAAGATGTCGACGTGTGTGTGTGTGTGTATACATATGGTAAAAGGTTTTTGCCGCTGTATGTATAATCGTATATACACGCTCGTCAAAATTTTACGTCGCGTGAAAAAATGTCAGACGACTGATATAATCTAACTATTAACGTCGAGCTGTGATTTTCTTCAACGAGTGGTGTGAACTTTACGAAGAAATTGCATTTTAGATAGTGGCTTATACGTTTAACTATAGTAGTAAAGTAGCTTCCTATACACTTGCGACTAAGTTGACATTTATATGAAAGTTTTGCGCGAGTACGTGTTATATCGTGATTGTGATTTAAAGTACCGTTAAATTGTCGAGAATTCACGTCGTTCGAAACAATTTCAACTCTCACGTCAGCTAACATCTGCAACAGATTAAAAATTGCTCGATTTACTCGCGTGTAATTATTTTTGTTGTATCATAGCCATAACTTTGTGAAATCGTCGATAAATAAAAGAACGACAAAACAAAAAATGGTCATGCGTGCGCGCGCGTCTATGTCACGCAATAGCAGATTGACACGGGGATAAAAAAAATCAGTCGCGCATTTTCTGACATCGACAAAGAAAGACTGACAGGCAGACAGACAGATGCACTTAGATGCGCGCGCGCGCGCGCGCGTGGCTGGCAAAAGATAACGTTAAGAACAGATGTCGCGCTTGGGCGCTGCTGACGGCAACTTTACAATACATATCCACGAGCTTACCTTGCTTTCTTGGCGAGGATCCAGACACCCGAGCGCGCGCCCGTTTACTCAGCTTTTTTCGACTTAAAACCTAAAGTTTTCGCGGGATAGATTGGGCCTTTCTTTATCTCTCTCTCTCTCTCTCTCTCTTTGTTTCTGTAAAATGTAAATTAAATTCCTCGTGAAATGTAAATTATCGCTGGTAAATTCGAGTTTTATACATTTTTGTTTGTCGACTAAAACATGTGTGTGTGTCTTTTATAATGCTTCTAAAAGTACTTTACGACAACTAGACTATATAATCTGCAAAGCATTCGTTTCTCATCCTATATGTAATGTCCAGTATCCGTCGGCAAGCCGACGAACTTTCGCGTACTAGACTATATAACTATATTATAGTATAAAGCTACCAGCAGCTTCGCAAGCTCGATGGCCAACTAAAAATGTTTTCGTCAAAGCTACCGTCGTCGTCCCTCCCCTCTACGCGACTGTCGTTCTCAGGCACAAGAGGACCTCCCTTTGTAATCTACTATAAAAGCTTCATATAGTTGAAGCATATAATTCGTAAGATATAAAGTAGCCGAACGTGCTATACTCTATAATCGATCATTTCACTATGTGATTTGGGATTGAAGATGGTATATTTACTTGAGATAGAAAAAAAGAAAGATAACGCATCGATTTATAGCCTCTCGTAAATCAGTATCGGCTGATAACGTTTTTTTTGTTTTTTTTTTTCGTATATTTTTTTTCTTTTAAGCACGCGTATGAGAATCAACATAAACGTAAATGAATTTCTAGATTGGATTCCCGGGTAGAATTCATTGAATTATGTAGTAAAAGCGTGGTTTGATAGAATATGACGTATATGTCGTCGAAAGTTTGGTTGGGGAACACTTAATAATGCACGATGCACATACACACACACGCACACACGCACACACGCACACACGCACACATGTACTATGGTAGAGTGAACGTCGTTGGAGCTATGCAAACAATTTGCGTGCATCATATGCATGTTACATACACCCTCGTGCACAGCCACACACCGAAACACGTCGACAGGAAACATCTTGATGGAAGTTTGCATGAATTTCCTCTCGGTAAAAGATGTTTATTATGTATTAGCTTGCATTGTAACAGTGGTTTACGCGATGCTAATGAAAATACTTGCACGTAGTACATCACGGTTCCGAGTTCAATTGATCGTTAAACTTTTTTTAAAATATAATCAAATTATCGATCAAACAAATGTTTCGAAGCCACTGTCTGTTTACTTTTTTAATCGCAAATCACAAAGATAGTCAGCATTTACATCGATGATAAATTCTCCCCTTGGCTATATATATATATCTTGTAGGCATTTGCAAACTATATTCGCACTGCCAAAGTCGCTCTGTGAATTAATATGCAAATACCCATCTCAATTTCGAGAGTGAGAAACTGGACGTGCATGCACTATTATCCTCTACGTATATATAGTCGCTGTATTTACCGTTGGTATTGGGTAATGACTTTTCGAGCGTACATTAGTTGACGTTATCTTTAGGACTATGCGAGATCTTTTTTCACGGGAGCAATATTATTTTTAACTAGTGGCTTGTTTTCTTCTTTCGTGATTTGTTCCAAGCAATACAAACTTGTTGCATAAAGAGCTAAAAATTTGCTACTCGAAAACTGATTTCCGCAATATGAATTTGTCTTTAAACGTATATACCAATTCTAGAGGAATGAATACAACAACCTACCGTTATCTTTCTCTCTCTGTCTCAAAGTTTGCATACAACAAACCAATTCACTTATGCATGAGAAGGAATCTCGGAAATCCAATTTTTCCCTTCCCTATACCGAAAACCTCATTCCGTTAACGGAGCACACAACACGCGTTGAACTTTCTACTAAAAACCAGGCTATATCAATCTATTTATCTCTATTCCTGGTATTCGTGTATATCCCGAGCTTTTTCTCTACCCCCCCCCCCTCTCTCTCTCTCTCTCGATCTCTCAATCCCGAGCGCCACTTTATTCAAATTTCTCTGTGGAATTTTCGTATTACGGCTGAAATGGAGATGTTGTCTAACGAATTGGACGTTCCTCGTTATGCGCGTCCGTTTGGATCGAGTATGTGTGTCTTGCCTCTTCTGCTCTTTTTCTCTATTTTTTGCCCGTCCTCGCCTACGGCACTTCTCCATATTCTACGTTCTTGGCTTTCAAGTTTACCGAATGGTTGAACTTTTTCTTTTTATTTTTATTCTTTTTTCCTTGGTGTGGCGAGTGATCGACCTACATGACATAATTGGGAATTTGAAGGGTATATAACGTGACAAGAATCGTTTAAGTAGTAATACTCGTATGTAGTGAGACGCGATGGCAAATATTCTCTGTTAGTGTGATAAAACATGAGATGATTAATAAGACACATCGATTTCAATTAGTTAAATATGTACTTATAATTAAGAGAATGCATACATTATGGAAACAGTGGTTTTTCAATTATTATAAAAACCAAGCTCTCGAGTCAAGCTGCAGTTACTTTTAATTCGTCAAAAACCATTTGAATAAAATGTTGCATTCGATTATAGCTGAAAAACAATTATTTAGCAATTGAAAAAACTCGACGTTGATATTCATTCATCAAACTATCGATATCGTTCAGCGTGTTACATTTGATGTATATACCTGGGCGTTCGATCAATCAAAATTTACTCATTTTTCCAGCTCGCTAGCTATTTTCTCGATACTCGCTTGTTCCGTCTCTCTCGGTCTCTAGCTTTTACTGAAAAAAGACATCTCGTGCATCGTAATCGAGCGCGAGTTAAGCACACGATATTTTATCGAAAGCCCACGTGAAAACACGTAAAACACGGTCTCTAACTTGGCGCGACCTACACGGAGTACAAGCGTGAGTTAAACATGGATAATATATATGTATATACGTGTATATATATGGGTCCGTTGGAAGCCAGTGCCAAGTGCAGGCGAACGGCCTGCCATGTTCAGCTACTAGAGAATAAGGAGCTGCTGGCGATGCGCATCGTTCTATTTTGTTGTTTCTTTCAAAAAGAAACTGTGTTTGCTGCTCTCTTTGATATAATCGCGTGTTTTGACGTTGAATGTAAGAAATCGAATTCGCGAGATATTTGTCGAAGAAAGCAACAAAATAGAAAAGCAATAAACGAAATTACTTGGAAAAAAAATAATCATCTTAAATTGCATGGAACTAATGAAGTTCGACTAATGCCAGCTCGCAAGTAGTAGTAGCATCAGCAGAAGAAAGTACAACAATTTCCAAACTTTTATCAGGCAATTTCACGGGAAATACTCCTTACGCCGCGAGTCACTTTTCTTCCTTCTCCATTGTTTCTACCTGTTCATTTGTCTTTGTCTACGCTCTTCTTGCGAGCGCGCGCACGTTGTGCAACAATCTCCGAGAGCCATTACCGATATTCTCTCGGTGCAACTGGCAAGCAAATTAGCCTCAGTTGGTTGCTAGTCCCTAATTAGTCGCCTCGTTTCGTCGCAAACTTTTTTCCTTTTTTGTTTTTTCTTCCATGAAATTTTGTCGATGTATACAAATTGTTGGCACTCAAATCATGAACAACAAGTAAGCAATATCGATAAACTTATCGGTATTATATACGCACGAACTGAGACGTATAATTTTTTGGAAACAACGAGATGATGGTATCCGATAACCGTCGATTGGTCTTTTCGAAGCTCCCGTCGACAGTGACGCATCGTTTGGTGAAATCGAGCCACTGTTTTCTCTCCTTCTACAACTTCTCGATCCGTTCTCGCCCAACCAAGCAGATCCTCGAGAGTTTTTTCTCTAATGACTGTTTTTTTCCTAATCCATTGCTCCAATTCGCTCTGATTGAATAGCATATAATAAAGCACGTATATAGGTAAAAGGACTCGAATCTAATGTCCTAGTTGAAGCAGTCTCTTATGAAATATTTCTCCTTTTCCTTGCTCTATCATTAAAATCTTTAATACTCTTAATTATCATTAGGAGGACCTCTCCTGCGTCAAAAGACATTATAATCATTTCTTGAGACTGCTGAATGAAATTTAATGTCGCTTTAAATTAATGAATCTATTCCCTCGGGCGAGTCTCTATGACTACGACGGACAAAGTGGTATCGGGTTGATAGTACAAAAGGTGAAAAAAAAGAAGGGCCGCGCCGATAAAAGGAGAAAAGGTAAATAAGCACGAGTGAGCGAGATAGCGCTGTACATCTTTCGTCTTGGTCAGCTGAGATTGCAAGAGAGAGAAAATGGATAGCGGAAGAGCTGCACGATGGACATGACGACGATGTAGATGGATGAGAAAACACTATACCGATGTACGCAATGTATGGCTTTCAAAATATGACTGGTCGTCGTACAACGGAAGTGTCTGGAAAACATTGATTAATCGAACGAAATTTTCTTGGTTCCTCTTCTTATTTTGTAAATGACCTGGTTGAGAAATCGATGTTACGATATTCCAATCATTATAGGTACCTTTCTACGTTTTTGTTTTGCTCGAAGTGGGTCGACAAGTTCTGATTTCTACGCGAAGATATGACTTTTACCTCGCACCTCGTTGCAATTAGTCTCTCCAATAACGAGGCGTGCGCGACGCTGGTAACAGGCGGTCGACACTGAGACAATGGTAGTCGAGTTGTCAGAGAAAGCTCTTGTACATCCATCCTCGTTTCAGCTTTGCAGAACTACGCGCGGAAATTCATAATTTCCGACAATGACACTACGGCGACGGAGACTTGAAAAATTTACCGATATCGAGGTAAAAAAAGTAACAATGACAAGCTACTCTCATTGCCTATCTTTCTTCGTTCCTATACACTAATCAACATTCAATAGTTCAACAAAGCAAGTCCTTTACGAGGCTACGAAAGGGAAAAGGAGGGCGAATTCATTTTTTTCAAGTAATTAAACTGCAATTAGCGTGAGAATTGAATGAAGTTTGCCACGAGTAATAAAGCTACTTTGCAAGAAAAAAAATGGAAGAAAAGGCTTCGTGGATACTACTGCTGTTGCTGCTGCATCGACGCGCAAAAATGAAAAAGCGTGTGCGTTAAGCAAGCCTCTCTAATTCCGAGTGGTAGAGGAGGAAGGAAAAAAAGTAGGCCGCTGCAGCCAATTTATCTCCCTCACTCTCTCGCTCTCTCTCCCTCGAGCGTAAGCTTTTGCATGTGCGCACGCTCAAGAGAAAATCTTCCGTTTGTCTTGCAACGAGAGAAAGAAAGCGTATGGACGTTTCTTTTTGTTTTGATGGGAACGTTTTTTTATATTTGAAGACTAAAGCAAGACTGATTGTCCCCGAAGCTTATACTTTTTTGTTCAAAATTTGACGTGACGGAATTATCCTTTGCTAATGGTTTTGCGGATAAAAGGAATTTTCATGTAAATTCGCCTATTCCATTGGATATCTAGTTTTCCTAAGTGTGAATTACGTTGAGTGTATACGTTAGTTTAAAATTATTTCAGGTTATGGAATATATATGTTTCGTTTTAAAACGAAGTTTTGCTTTTGGACTTTTCCCGAGTAAACCACAGGTTGAAATATTGGTTAGTATTACCACACGCCACTAACGGGAAAATATTTCAAAAAGTTATTTGGTCGATGAAAATCCATACGAGCAAAACTTTTGTTTCAATCGTGCGATATTGGGTTATTCAACGCTTGCACAACTTGAGAAGTAATAGAAAATTGGACTTCTCAATTTCCCAACCGTAGTAAGCCAATCTACCACTGTCCGACGAAACAACAACGACATTCGGTAGCTATTGTTGGTAATCAAGTAAAATGTCAAATTCACGTGAATAATTTATGCAGCCAGGGTAAAGAGTGATGGTGATGTATTAGCTCGAGTATCGTTTATCTTAATGGATTATATATCATCGGTATGATGTGACTTTTGTCACAAAAACGGTCGACTCCTGTTGCATGCCACGCGTTCACGGCCAATTTATGTGGATGAAAGTTTATCTAGTAAGCGGGTGTAGCCACTCGCACATACATACACGCACGCGCGCATACACCTACCGCAAATGCGTGAACCAACTGACCACTCGGATTGCTTACACTTCGGTCTGCGGTGATTGGATTGGCTAGCTACATCCTGCGGGAGATCGCTGATACTATAACTACTACTAATTTATTTAAGAGAGTGATTATTGTAAAAATTGCGCATGGATTATATCTAGATTTCAACTTCCAAAATTAATCTTGCGGTCAAGCATAATCTTGACAATAACTTTGTGGATATAAGGTTGATAGTTGTGCATGCAAAAATAGTGTTTTTCTCATAAATCAATACGTCTACTTCTGCTATCTTATCAAACTCACAATAGAGTTGGAATCTCGGTCCGCGCAAAGAAAGTCGAAACCGCGAGAGTTCTGCTCGTAAGTCATATCCACCCAACATGTTCATTATACGTATACTGGACAAAATATTCGCAGTAACAACTGCACGAAAATAGGACAATTGCCACACGACCTCATATCGCAAACGCAAAACGAGCTGTAACTCAAATCGACGTCTTCGACTGGTTACATATATACATATATACATTATACGTACTCGTTTACGTATAGCATGCTGGAGGAAATTGAGAAAATCCTTCAAACGACTTATCATTGGCACGTGCATTCCATCGACATCGCTGTGATTTACACGATCGAAGATTTTCGATAGTTTTTCAATATTATATTTTGATTATCTTTGGTTGGAAGAAAGAGACGAAATAGAAACGTACAATGGGACTTGAAATAAATGGACTTTGAACAGGTCGAGAGTCTATATTCTCGGTGGTTCGGGTCTCGTTGAAAAGTTTTTAAGCTAAGTGCTTCTGTTTAATAGCTATATATTCGAGCGACGACGACTTTAAGAACCACTTTTCCGAGTGTTAACAATAAATCCGAATGACTCTACGTATTTACTTATATACTTGTTAACTTTAGATTTTAATATTTTGCATCACTTTTTTGCAGATTGAACTTGGCGAATTTTATAAAAAAAAATAATTTTATCGCTGTTGAAATGAATTGAGACGACACTTGTAATTCTACGATTGAGTATTTCGATTTATCGACAATAACATACGAGACAATCGCAAGTAATTGAAAGACGCGTTATCACGTCTTGCACAGGCAGAGGTGTGGCTCGATTGTACGCTAATCTAAACAAGGCTATTTGTACTTAGTAACTTTGTCTTACTTCTGTTTTGTTTCTTGTTTAATTTTATTGGCTTGACTGTTGATATTGCCGCAAATATCCAAACTTGCACGAACCCAATCGATAATCTACGAAAGCGTTCCGCTAATTCGGTTTATTCCCCGCGTGCTTTAGCACGATGAATTTGTGTGTGTGTATATATATATATATATATATATATAAATGGATTCATCTTTTGTTACTCGTCGACAATTCCTTCCGACAGTTTTCAATAATAAAACACGGAAAGGAAACGAAAAAGTGAGAGGGAAAAACGTGTGCTCGTTAGCGATATGAAGCCACTGCGCACGCACGAAATTTTCTTTTTTATCGCGAGTCTATACATATACATATGCACGCTCACGTCCCGATGCACCAGGTTATGGACTTTTTTTTTGCTCTCTCGTCGAGTGTGTACTTTTTTTTGCAAGCTCGAAATTTCATATGATGCCTGCGAGCGATCTTTTTTTAAGGGCACTCGGGTACTCGTCTTTGCTCTTTAATGCGTTTGTTTTTGAGCTACGATATATCGTCCCTTGGAAAATGTTTTAATATATCGTCATAAAAAATGTCGAAATAGCGTACGGAAGTTTTTACGAACATTTAGTCGTATACCAAATTTTTGTGGGTCTTCTTTTTTGTTGTTTTTTAATTCATCGACACTTAATGGTGTTATATTTGTTTATTATAGCAATTTATACTATCGAGCACCGAACGCCTACCATATCGATTTGATAAACTTTGCTTCTTTTCATTTTTCACGTGGCATTTGGAAATTCCTTACGAATGCAGTCATCATCGCGTGTCTCGATCATGTGCGCGTATACATTTTAAACTTCGTGAATTTCAATTTGTAACCTTTTAATTCGATGCTAAACGTCGTATTGTTTAGCCGATGAAAAGTTTTAACGCATTCCAAACACAACAACGAAAAACCACCTGTCCCACGCATTTATCCTGTCAACTCATGAAGGGTGTGATGCTATACACCGGGTGAACGCGAGAACCGAGCATATATAGCGCGCGTTCGTGCACATAGATGCCGAGCGTCGTTAACTTTTACGAGGGCACATAAATTTTAATTGATTTCAGGTTAATTGAATAGAGAGAGAAAGACAGAAAGAGAGCGAGAGGGAGGAGGAGATAGAGAAGGGAAGGTTGCCAACGCTCGGTGGCTGATAATTGAATTCGCGCTATGGGAGGGCGTCAAGCGCGCATTGTAATCGCGCTCCAAACGACCATATGACCTGCGATGTCGATCGCTGAAATATACCTATGTTGGTGTATTTAAAATAGCCCTTTAAGATTCGTTATTAAAGGAAGGAAGATTCGTTGTGTGTCAAGATTCAAGTGCGAACAGGTGCGCTTGCATGCCGGATGCAAATGAAACGATATAGGTTTTACGTTTGTATCTATGTTGACATCGACGCTTTACCTTCTTTTGCATTCAAGCGTAATGTAATGGAAAAATGTATATATACTTTTGTGAATTATATCAAGATATTTCAGAGATTTTAATTTCGAAAATTTTAAGCCATTCCCATTTATTGATGAATTTAATCAATTAAATTCAAAATTTTGCTACGCAAAGTATCTACTAAATATCCATTATTTTTTGTCTGTTACAGGTAAGTTTTGCAAAAAGTACTCGATGCTACCGACAAATTATTCGCTGTGCGGTGAGTAAAAACAACAATACATCGAGTACTATGTCAGTTTCGCAAGTAACCGTGTCTAAAGTAAAAGAAAAAGGAATAGCTTGATGGTGGAAAAGTAGATCTGCCAACGAGCCTAACAACAATCCAACCACAAAGGCTGAAAACACAGAGAAGCAGCCAGTAGCAGCAGCCTCTCGGTTAACGACCGGGCTCCCGCGCCCAAAACAAAAACTAGTTCAAAACAAAAAAAAATAATAATAAAAAAGAGAGATTCCCAGACGCTAGTTGGAGTGGCCGCGCGAGGCCCTTAACTCGCTAACCCACATTTCAGTAACCGAGTAGTGCTGCTGCTGCTGCTTGGCCATTCTTCCCTTTCTCACAAAGCCTTTGGCATCCCCCTTCCCTCCTATCTCACCCCCCCCCCCCCTCTCTTCTAGTGTGTGCGTACGTAGCCTTGCCTGAGGCCGCATGTCCGGTATCTTTTTTTTTTCGGATGTTGCATTCGCTGGGGAAGTACCTTGAGGTCCTTTATTGCCAGTTATTAAAGTTTGCTACATTCCTCTATTTTTGTCGAGTAAAGTAGTTATGGTAATTTAGAAAAGTTTCGTTAGAACGAGCGTTTCTTTTCTTCAATTTTGAATCTTTTATAAAAAAAAAACAGTTTCGGTTGTAAGGTCATAATATACTAATGTCAATTGTTTGCATGCTTAAAAATGTGCTAACTACTCTAAGCTGAACAACGTGTTTGTGTGTTTTTTAAATCTTTTTTTTAAGAATTATTACAGATCCACGTGAATAAGGAAAAGGGAAATGTAACGTTAATGTTTGTCAAAGAAATTTGAAAACATCTACAACAGAATGTAAAAACCACTCTATTTTTCTATCGTTACATTGTGTACATTATTCATGCGGATTACAAAACTTAGATGACTTTGAAAACTTACTATCTCAAAATCGTTAAAAAAATGCATTTCTTCCAATTTCCATTTAAATTTGTTTCTTTTACTAAAAATACAAATGAACATTTCCCCATAAATCGAAACAATAACGAGATTTTTCGTTAAAAAAATTAATTTTAGTAACGAGATATAAGTCAACAAGTTTTACGATCTCGCGGAAAAACAATATCCTTGACTTGTCTGTCGTATTCTATACGTCTATCCCTTTGTCTTGTCTTTGAGTTTTTTTTCATGTTCCCTTTCACGTGCAATGGAATTTGTATAGTTTGTTAGTAAGATGGATCTCATTAAGTACGCTAAAGTCGAATCTCGTTAGGTCGTTCGCCAAGTGCTTTGTGATATTTTCTTAGTGCCCTTCTTCCTCTTTTTCGTTTTTTTACCCCCTTGCGACGACGACCTCCTTTGTAATTACTGCATCTGCGTCTGTATATGTGTATGTGTGTCGAGAAGTTAAATAACGTTGAAATTAAAAAAGTTTATCTTTCTCGCTCTTTCCTACGCTGGCTATACTTTTGAGTAAATAATGGAAACGATATGAACACATCCTGGTGGATACAAGTTGCTCTTGGCAAAGAGCTTTCAATCGAGAACAGTTTCATTTGTCCGGCTGTTCAAGTTGTTACAGAAAAACGTTTATTCTCCTTTTTTATTCAACTTAACACACTATGTTCAGCAGAGAAATCAATTTATCGAGCTTTTAAAAAGCAATTTTCGTATCATTTTTTTGCCTCACGCTCGTATAAATTTAACAAAATCCAAATCCACGGGTAGCACCCGTGGTATTCAATATAACGTATTTTGCATTGATTTACGTGAAATACAAAAGGGGGAATATTTACATCAATTCTATAGTTCGGCTCAAGAAGCGCGTTATCTATACTTTCAAACTCATCAAATTTTTATGCACTGTGATTCTCGAGGGAAAAAAGCGAAAATTTTTAAAAGCTTTTCTATTTTACCGTTATCTGTATTAGATTAATAGACAATAAAAAGAGAGGGAGGAAAAAGAATATGTTTTCCATCAAGTTGAACGTTACACTTTTAAAGCACTCGATTCAATCGCGTGTCGTAAACAATCGTTCAATTCGAATTACCAATGAATATACAAGTAAGCGAATTCTAATCTAACATCTCAAAGTACGTGAAATTCCACGCCGCCTCAATATCAAGCAATCACACAACTACTACCTCTCAAATCGTAAAATTAGCTTAACACAAGCATCTCTCTCTCTCTCTCTCTCTCTCTCTCTCTCTCTCTTTACCCGATTTAATCTCCCCCTCTTTCTCTCTCTCTCTACCAGTCCCTTGGCAAACTTTGCTTCTGTCTTGCTCTCTGTCTCCTTGAGCGAATTAGGTGGGAATTCGAGTGGACCGTTGGTGGTGATGGTACGACCGCAGCGTACCAAGTTGTACGTCGCGCAACCTTGCCGACTATACAAGAGAAACCCTTTGGCTGGACGTGACAAGGCTTGTATATGTATATGTGTACATTGTGTCACAGGCAGACAGACAGACATATTGACAGAGATGCAAGCGTTAAGAAACTTTGTTTCTTTGTTGATTGTTTTGAAAAACATTATTTATATTCGATATAACCGAAATGATTTCTATACCAAAGCTGAATAACACAAGGACGTTGTCTATCAAATATTCCTATAACTGGCATGAATTTACACAAAGATCGTAGCACGAAATACGTTTTCGAAGTGTTGCCGTCGAGTCAATTTGTAGACCCTAAAACGACGCATTTCACATTCTCAAAATACATTACGTTTTTCGGGTGTACCTTTGGTAACAACAACAAAAGTCGTACAATTCAACGGTAATGTCATCGTCATTTATTTATATTTTTTATCAGGAAAATCCAGTACGTCAACGATTATTTTTTCATAAACCTACCGACGAAAATTGCAATATTTTTTGCAAAATACCAAACTGTATAACTGTCTTTATAAGAAGTCGTAATCCGTAGCATATTGATCGAATGGAAGTTTATTAAAACTCGTTTAACGGCGCTTCTCGCTTATATATTCCACGTCGTTTAAACTTGACGCAAAGTTGCATAATACTTCATTAGCTCCTAATTGTCCGAGAGATGCGCACCATTTTTTTCTGCATCAATACTTAGCGACTCTCGCTAAGATATAATAACGAATCATCAAACGCAACATACTCTGGAATTGGAATTAGATATGGTAAGATGGTGTCCTCAGCTTGAACGTATACGACGACTAATCCTCGTAAAGCCTTGCGTGAGCCCTTAGAAGCTTATAGGGATCATAGGTCATTAGTGAAGTGCAAGCTTTAACCAACGTCTATACATATGGTTGATCTATACGTTATCATACGATGAGTATTCAACTGAAAATCTAGCAAATTTAAAGAAAGGCGAGAGAGTAACGTTTGTTTCGTCTCATTTTGTCAATCCCACGATAACGTACATCTCTTTGAGTACGAAGAAACACCGCCTGAGAAGGAGGATTCCTTGTACGTCAAATATTAATCACTTTCGACTCACTGCGCGTATATATATATAGCTCGCACGACTACAGTGTCTTACAAAAGCTCGTACAATAGGTGCGTCGCACCTCTCTTAGCAATGGTTAGCCTGTGTCCGCTAACGAGGGCATTGTGGCCGTGACCACCTGTGCGTCGTCCTCGTCGTCGTCGACGTCGTTGTAGCTAAGAAGCGCAAAGCAAACCTTCTCGCTAGACGATGACTCGTTGGTACGCGTTAATTAAAGTGTATTACATAGTCGCACGTAAGTACATTGAGAAATCGTTGGAGAATTAGAAGATTAATTCTCGCACAATTATATCGGAGCCAAAGTTCGTAGTAAACTTTATTGCAAAGAAAAACTTTGAGATTTTTTGTTGTTGCTTGTTGTTTCATTTGTTGCGACAATATCAGCTTGGAGCGGCCAAACGGCAATTCCGCGATAAGACGTTTCGCTGTGTAATACTACGGACGCAAAAACAAAGACACATAGTCAGCAAGAGAGAAAGAGAGAGAAAATAGTTCGATGCAACGCTCGAGCTACAAATAATTCATCCCAACAACTCCCTCGAAACACGGTAATCTCGTTTGACAGTTAGGAGAGCGTTCGAGTATATACCATTTATATCCCCTTAAGACTTTACTCGAAAACTCGGACTTTGAATCAGCTCCACCCCTTCTCCTACCATTATCAGTCGAGCTAATTGTCTTTGGGATAAATATATATATATTTACAAGTAAACGACCTGATCTTGTTTCGATTGTTTTCTTCCTTTTTCTTTGTTACCATTTATCGGCAAATATTAAAGTTGCGTGCTACTGATTTCACATTCATGGAAAAATTGTACGTGCGAGATAAAGAGGGGGAGAGAGAGAGAGAGAGAGAGAGAGAGAGAATTGGTAATAAGAATGTGCGTGCTTCAAGCTGAAAAGTGGATTTATGGGAAGCGACAAACTCGACAAGCTTTGTTTCTCAAGTTTTACCCACTTTACCGATGATGACTAGAACAATGGGTTTTTGCTGCTTTTATTTCCATTTGCGCACGCGGTTATAGGCGTGCCAATTCCTAATGATTATGCTAAAATGTCAATGAAAGTTCTCGGGACGAGTTTTCAAGCAAATATTTGCTTTATTTTTCACTTCGTGTCGATAAACACTGAATGTCATAGTCCGCACAAAGATATTTTTCATTCGATTATACGTGATTACTAAAGTGTTGAAAAATAAACAAAAATATTTAACTGTTCAGACGTTATGTTTGGCAAGTTATTCAAACGTTTGGTGCGCGTCGTCGACAAATATACATGGAATGGAAATCGATTTATCACAGGATTTGTAACGCGATCTATACCTTAAAATGTGCAATAAACAGAGAAACAAATACATTTGAATAATAAAGCCAGAAAGAATAAAAATATAAATTTAACTTTACAAATATCTGCCTAGGTCGTACAATACAAATATGTTAAACTGTCGAGAGTATATACAGTTAGAAACATGAATTCATCGTCGCAGAGTTGAATATCATTCCGTGCACTACGCGTTGAGCGCGCAAATGTATTCCGATTTAATACCGTAGCCCGTTTTAAACAAACGTTTTTTTACCGTCAAACATCATTAAGCGTGGCTTTTCGGTATATGCAACTTGGAGATTTCTTTTTTTTTTCGAAAAAAAAAAACGACGTGATTCCGTTGAAAATCTCGTAAGAGTAAAAGCTGCTTGCTTCGCTCTCTTTCCCGAATCAGCTTGCGAACGTTTCAAAGGGAAACTCCGAAAAAGGTGCTTCCTTGATACTGGATTTTTTCGCGATGTGCTATATAATACGCAAGTGAAGACTTTTGGAAGTAGAGATATAATTTTAGACGAAAACATCTTCAAAAGAAACTGTTAGATTTTCAAAAATTACAATCTGCTGCAAGCTCAAAAAAGAAAAAAAATGTTCTTATTTCGCAATAAAAAATAAAAAAAACATCGACCTTGGGATCTTTTTCGTTTGAATGAGTTAAACAGTCACTGCAACAGGATCGCCCACGCAGGCGCGCTAAACATCAAAGCCAAAAGTGTAAGATCTCCTTGAGTCCCAAAAACTGAACATAAAGAAGCATGAAAGATTTGATATGAGAGAGCAAGCTTTAAAGAAGCAAGAAAATATCTGTATAGACTAATGGCATCTGGTACATCTTTCAAGAGAGTTTGCGCGCACAGAGACGCGCGTTAATGACGAGTTGTGTACTAGGGGCGTCTTGTGTGTCAGAAAGATTTCGCGATAGAATGTCGGCAACTTTTTTTTTCTCTCTTTTGAGAGATGCCACGATTAGCCTTCGCGCTGACTTACTCTCTTACGGATTTGCTTACAAAGACCTTGCCCCTCGTGGGCATTTTTTTGCTTTATTCTTGCGCCGAGACGATGTTGAATATTATGAATTTAAACTTTTTCAATTAAGATTAGATGATAATGTAACGTTGTCAGAGAAACTTAACGAAACGTTTCAATTGTACAAACGCAAAACAAGTTGCAAACTGTACCACTTGCAAAGCTCATCGAATAAACAAAATGAAAGAACGATTCCACTAATAGAATCTCATTACGTACGGCAAAAGCCACACAAGCGTAGCAAGAGTCGATAGTCAAAAATTCAAAGCGATAAATCCACGCGCATAGAGAACAAACGATGGGCCTGGTATAATTCATCGCTTGTCCTCCCTTTTTTTCCAGTGCGTGAGAATAAATTTGAGTAGAGGGGAATGGAAATGGGAAGGGGGGAGTCAGAGAGTAAAAGCCGAAAATGCAGAGGTGAAAGCGCGCAACAATGTGGCTAGAGCGACTATCGGCAATCGATGAAACATCGTTGGCCTCTGCGAATTCCAACGTTGCATTGGCTATATTCTTAATTAAAAAATTGTTATCCAGCTGCCATAGAATATTTATTCCATCGAAAGAAACAAAAAAAATTGCATTACATGCGTCTACATGTATGTATGCTAGTATAGTTATAAAGATAACAATTGAAAAGACGAGGCATGATACAGACGAATAATATTTGGCAAGAGAAAGAGAGAGAGAGAAAGAGAGAGAAAGAGTTACGATAAGCACGTCGAAAATAAACGCGAACGCCGCCTACTCGAAGCTTCAAGTTTCGCACTTGAGTCTTTCGGGAATCGCCTCTTATCGCGCTACTGGTTTTTCTTTTTTTTTATTTTCTTTTTTATTTTTGACTTCGAGTGGCCTGCAACTCAGGCTGTTATTGCTCTTCCTCTTTCACTTCCTCTTCCTACAATTATTGCTCAGCGGTACTGAACGCCGTTTGAAATGTATTGTTTTTGCGTAGGTACTTTTTCCTCTTTCATGTTAATCAAATAAACTTTTGTATCTCTATAATGCAAGACAAATAATTAAAATTCGTTTTTTGACTGAATTAAAATATTTGTACAACTTGACGCAACGAACGCAAAACGACAAACGAACGTTCAAGCCGCTCTAAAAGATTAATTAAGAAGCCAGTAATTGGCATAAAAGTAGCAATTTAAAAGGACGATGATTAATATTACGTTCGCCGAGATCCTTGCAAGTTATAGTGCTTTTGCCACAGCGCCCTATGAGCATGCGATGAGTAAACGGCTGGTGGTGGGGGGAGGGGGCAGAAAATGATGGAATCTATAAGGAGAGAGTGCGGAAGCTTTATAGTCTATGCGCTATATGTGCTTCTAGGCGTAATCACGACGCTACCCCCTTTGCCTCATCTTAATAGATAATAAAATAAGAGATGATTTACCGTTACTCAGAATTTACGTTTATATGTAGGTTACCAAAGCGCATGAGCTCGTGTCAAGTAGTATTAGCTCTTTACGAGATCGTCTTAAAAAAACGAAATTATAAATGAATTTTTCATAATCAAAAGTTGAACTGAAGCTGTTGTATATATATGCGTAAGATGGATGGCAAATATGATATCTTACATGCGATGCAAATTCAATAAGCTCACTCGAACTTTGCCCGAGTTTTATCAAAGCTTAAAAGCGTGGAGAAATTACGCGTTCTATTACAAAAATCCTCGTGTATATGTTTTTATGAGATTTCATTAAAGTGTCGATAACTCGTATCGTTTGGAAAACATTTTTTAATCCCCCGATAACGAGGACGACTACAATGAAACAAAAAAAAATCACAATTCTGAAAGAAAAAAAAGGTATCGCGACATAGTACACATGTTATGTATCTTCTTAAACGGAAAAAATCCTCATTACGTACGTGCATCTCGGTAGCCGTGCAAAATAGGAGCAGCAGACTGCGTATAGCATTACTTAGTGTGCATATACTCAAGAGAGAGAGAGAGAGAAAGAGTGAAAGAAAGGAGGCAAAGAGGAAAATGCAAGACGAAGGTAGGAGGGTGCTATATACGTGGTTGGGATGCACCTGCGCGTGCGTATATCGCCGTAGTCCCTCTCCTTCGTAGCGGCGCGCAGCCTCCGCCGGCAACAGCAGCAGCAGCGGCACGCGAGCAAGAGAGAGAAAGAGCAAGTCCGTGTGAGAGACCGACTAACCTCCAATCGGCGCGCCACCGCGGCCCGCTCACGACGTGCAGTCGGCGCGGCGATGGCGCGACTCGCCGCGACACGACACGCTCATTAATTATTATAATTCGTCATTGTCCTCGTCGTTTCACTACTTGTTATTGATAATATCGCTCCTTATTAATAATTATTATTATTACCAGGTGTTTTTTGGCAATCGTACAAGTATGAGCATGTCGATTAGTTTGTTCGTCGTAGACTGAGCTTTGCAAGCTCACATCAACGACTTATTGTACGACGAATTTTTGAGATACAAAAAAAAATTAAAGCCAAGCGCTGTTCTACTATCGACGAAAAGGTTGAGGATAGAGGAAAGACACAAATAACTAAAAGGTGCAGTACTAGAAAACGACTGTTAGTGAATGTGTATGTGTGTGGATATTCCTGGCTGGTAGTCACACGTGGGTCGCGCTTTTAGCCGGCCTTCTAGCAAATTGAACGAATTCCACGATTCGACGAGAGTAAGAGTGCCAGCAATTTATCCGTCGATTCCCCTCGCACGAGAAAATAAAAAAGAAAGGGACGATACAATGTCGAGTAATGCTTGGCGTAAATCAGCCAAGTTTCCGTAATCGCCGTCCTGTCTGACAATAATCGAGAAAGGGAGAGAAAAGCAAACAAACGTATTCGTTGTTGTTGTTGATGTTGTTCCTCGTAGTGTCTCCGAGTGAAAGTTCCTCTCGTGGATGAACGGAGAGAAGCGTTAAAGTCGCGTCGTCGTTCAAAAGCTTGTTGTTGTCTCGCAAGGAGTCGAAACTAATCGAGGTCGATTGTCGGGAATCGGGAAGTGTGTAAATCGCGTCTTGAACAAATGGGCGAGCCAAAACCCGAGGCGACGCCGCAGCCTAACGGCGGAGTCAAACAAAAGCCGACAACGTTGAATCTCGCCTCGGGTACCTCGTTTTATCGTCCAAGCAACAACAACGGCCTCGTTAATGGTCGTGCCAGTCTGAATGATCGTCATCTACAGCAACAACAACAACACCAACAACAACATCAACTTGCTGCCAACGGACGTTCAACAACAGCATCAATCAACTCAACCTCCGTACCCACCATCAGTATATCTCAGCTCAAATCCGTCATTGCCAGCAACTCTTCAGCAGCAGCATCGCAACCCAACAACGGACCCAATCACGCTCAGTTATCAGCATTGTCAGCAGTATTACCTGTACTGTCCGGATTACCACAAGCCAAATCCCTCGGGCTTGCCCATTGGGCCAACAACAGTGGAGTCGTTGAGCTCGGCGAAGATCAACGCGACTCACCACCACCGCCAACACCAGCATCGTCTCATCCACCCTCCAGTCGATCTGGGATTACAGGCCCAGATAGTCACAACGGATTCTCATTGTACACTCCACCTACCGCACCAATTCCACACTCAACGCCAAGTGGCAACTCTGGCAAAATCACCAACACTCCACGCAACACGGTTATACCCAACGGTGGACTCCCACAGCCAGCACCACGACGTCCACACAGCATTGCTGCCCCGCCCTACCACCTCGCAGCATTGCAGACCATCACCGCGGCCTTCGCCGGACGTAGCATATCATCCGGTATCAATGGCAGCGTCAACTCCGACGGATCCAAGACAAACCCCACGTCCATTGCGTCTTCTTACTCCTGGTCAGCAGGAATCTCCAATGGTCTTGCGGATGCAGATTCCGCAGTTGCAGTCAACGATGTTCCAGAGCCAGCACCACCAGGTCCTGGGATCATTGGTACGAACCCCCGGCGTGCTACCATCGACTCCGGGAACGGCATTAATGTCAAGGTCAATTCAACATCAGCAGCAGCAGCATCAATTGAGTCAACTGTGGCAGCTCCAGCAGTGCCAACTCGAAGCGCAATACCACCTCAGTCGTTGTGGAACGGTCGGGAACCACCAGCAGCAATCAGTAGGAGACCACACAGTATCGCTACCGCACCAGTTGTTACAAATCCAGCAACAGCAACAACAGCACCACCACCTCCACCATCATCATTACCAGCATCAGCAGGAACAATTACGACATGTTCATCCTCATCATCACCTTCAACGTCATCGGTATCCTCAGCCGCGTCCAGTACTGCAGCCGCAAGCGCAGCAGCAGCAACAGCAGCTCGCACCCCAGGCGAACCAATACAATGGGGTGCCTCCAACATGGTGTTACATCAACCCGTGGCTCGTCGGCCCTACGCCGCCACGACCCTTCCTCATTCACCAACGCCCACGAGCAAAGGGCCCGCATTAAGCAGTAATAGTAGCCTCGCTAATCCAGGCAATTCCAATACTTGGACACCCGGTGCCGCCGCTTTTCGTACAAGACCACATAGTATAGCTACTACAACTCCACCACAGGTTACTCCACCTCAGGCAGTTGCAATTTCGGCATCACCCTCGGATTCGGGCTATCGATCTTTACCCTCGGCTCACAGTGACTATCAGTTGATGTCGAAATCGCCGTCGCTTCAAACGACAACGCCATTGTCGCAGAATCAAAGTGGCTGCGCGTCATCACGACGATTATCCTTGCCGTCGGCACAAACTTTATTGAGAAACAAAGGACCCCGTCCTAGTCCGACATTTCACGGATTACCCTTCAAACCATTTACGTGTGGTCTGTCACCAAATGGAAATCCAATTTTCCTTGGTTGTACTCATCTGCACGGGAGCTCCACTGGCAATACCAACAGTACGTCCAGTAGTACCGCTAGTCTACGGACTTCTTCTTCGACTCCTGTAAGTCCAGCTAGTATATTCAATACATCCCAAGCTATTCAACAATTGTTGGCTCAGCAGGCGAAGAATGGATTTAAGAACATCGACGATAAACTTACCCTTTTCATCGATATACTCGATACGCAGGAACGATTTGCTAAGGTTCGTGTTTTCATGAGTAATAACAATAGTCTTAATAAGTATGCTGAAAGATGTGCGAAACGATGCGATACCAAAAAAGAAATAAAAAACAAAGTAAGATGTCCACGGAAAAAGGAACGTCGATAACGCGTCAACCGAAATAACGAGGCTTGGAACGAGAGAGTATCCGGTCCATCTTGTCTTTTTCTCTGTGACTCTAGGTGTCGGGCGCCTGCCGCTTGCTTTATCGAGTTTCAACCCAGGACGAAAGTAATTTTCCAGCGTGAAAACGAGCCTCGTCAATGTCGTGCTTCGTTGCTTCAACGATGAACTCGACGCAAAAGTAAATATGCGCGCGAGCAGCCGATAAATAATCCAAGCCAAAATTGTTGTGGGAACCTCAATCCCTCACCCCTTCTACCTTCATAGTGTATCGATCCTGAATTATTAGCGCGGTGATTTTACAGCTAAACCGGATATACCCCTGTCGCGAATATTGGATTCCGGTAAGCTTTTTTCTTTTCTTTTTTTTTTTTTTTTTTTGACGTGTGCGCAACCCTGTGGCAGAGGCGTTCGCGGATTTTTATTCGGTGGCGATTGTTCGTTTTATCTATTGGGTGGGTTTTTTTTCGCAGGGATGGATTCAATTGAATTAGCCTTAGCGGCTGCTTTTTAGCGTTTAAACTGTCTTTTTTTTAACATTTGGAGATTTTTAATTACCCATCAAATGTGTTTTATATTCGCGAAGTATTGCCAATTTGAGAAAACAACGTGCGATTGACGGACATAGATTGGAAATCAATTTTCTCTCAATATGAATAGCGTAACAACTCTCTTATCGACACACAATATGATTTATGAGTATCGGCAACGTATCCCTTAATGGAAAATAAAAAGAGAAGGAGAAGCTTGTTAACTCTAAGCAAAGTAAATGGAATCTGTGCAAGCTCATTGGGTGTTATACGAAGCTACTTGGAAAAGTTGCTAGCGTCATGCAAAGAATCCATAGCACATTAAAAGTCCATCTAGTCACCCACGAAAGCAATTCTTCATTCGCGGGACAGTTTTCACATCGATCTGATGGGCTTGACGTCTCCATTTGGCGTAGCCAATTCGCCTGAGCAAATCGAAATCAATCGACTCGAGAACGCTGCCGTCTGTTTGCTCTCTCTTTCTCTCGCGCGCGCGCTTACTCGTGATAACTCGAGATTCCAGACTTCGCTTGCTAAGAGAGAGAGAGAGAGAGAGAGAGAGAGAGAGAGAGATGCAACGATGGATGAGATGCCTTGTGTTGAGAGGATGCGTACTTGGTGTTGGTGTTTTCGTGCTACTGCTACTTTTAGTTTTAAAGAATTGGCTCGAGAGTATTCAGCCCTCGTTCGGTTTCAGATTTAAAACTATCCACTTGATTTTTTGTTTACACGTTGGTTTGTTATAGTTCTTTCGTGAACTCTCTGCGCTAATTTGTATCGAATGAAGAAAAGAAAGGAGACGATTACTTGTGTAATATTTAAACGTCAGAAGCTTTGCAAGACAATCTCAAATGTCTGCTGATTAATTGTGGAATAAATAAGTAGTCTTTACAATTTTAGGAGGGCGCATAGGGAGTAAGTAACACCAAGGCTAAATTTTGTCGGAGCTAGAGCGCCTATTCCGTTATTCACTGAGAGAAAAATCAAATATTGAAGGCGCAATTTCCCTTATCTTGAGGATCGCTTGACAGAACTTCTTCATACCCTTAAAAAGTGTTTAATAATTTAATGTTGTACCCTCATCTCCCACCTCTCCCTCCAACTCCCAAAAAGCTGGAATTACAATTTAAAATTCCAAGTTTCTCGCACTTCTCTCGCTCTTTTTTCTCTCTTTCTGTTGCTCTCTGTAACTCATTGACTATGAAGATATACTTTGTGAAAACGTCACGCGAGCATATGCTACACGTTGTTCTGTTTGTTCGACGCGTCATTATTTGAAAGCTCGTTAAAATCGTGTGTACGCAAAAACGAACGAGATCAAAATATTACCATCGCTACGCCAAAAAAATTCATACGCGCTTTTTTTTATGTATATATATATATATATATATATAAGATACGTTCTCGTAAAACGCTGGAATTTTTCTCGAGAGAACAATCCTTGGACCTCACGTAGCCAATTCTGGTCTTTTAAAGCCATCTCATTTTTTCTTTTTGCTCTTATCTCAACGACAAACACATATACAACGACATACACACGCACACATGTGGAAGAGAGAGAAAGAGAGGGAGAGTTCAGAGAAGATTTCGCTCTCGTGCAAACAATTATTTGGCATTCTTTCGTCTCAAAGGAGCTTGCTCACAAAGAATGCTTACACGCCTGGTATAAAAAAAGAGAGAACAGTGAGTAAGGGTGGTCAATAGGAAATTCCGTATCGACTCGGGTATGTCGATGGTTATGGGCTATCCATAACGCTCGGGGGATTGTGCTTTGATAGAGGAGGCAAAAATACAGAGAAAGAGAGAGAGAGAGAGAGAGAGAGAGAGAGAGAGAAGCAGTGGCCAATTATCTGCGTTTTTTATTTGATACATTCGGATTTAAGTTACTTATTTTATGGCCACAGGATTGAGTTTGAATTTTCTTTCATATATTATTTTTCGGTTTTAGAATGTATACGGGTATTGATAACGAAAACACGTACGTAAAGATAGTACGAATTTTTCACTGGAAGCAAGAAATAAAAAATTAGCTGCTAGCAAATATAATCTTTGATGAGATTCCGATAATTTATTCAATAAAATTGTATTTTTAAAGTATTGACTAACTGTCAAATATATCGAGGCACTTGTCGAATTATAGATACTTCGTTATCAGATCACTCGCACATAGACATTCAATTTACCCGTATGCGCTAATCGAATTGGCACATCTGCGATAACTTTGCTAATTAATGCTTTTTTCTCTGTCTGTTACAGGTGAGTTTCAATAACCTCAACAATAGATTATATACGTCTACTTGTCACACTTGAATAATATCGGTGAGTACAAAACATTTTACCGAAGTGAAATGTTCATTAACAAACGAATAGGAAAAAAATAACACGAGATAAAAGTGAGTGGAAAAGAGCAAAAAGCAAAAAAAAAACAATCCTTTTGTTTCACCCTAAGCGAGGTAGGAAGTAGCTAAGAGATTTCTCGCGACACAATGAGAGGGACTCTCTGACTCTCGCGCTTGTTGATAATAATTTCCGGGGCACACAATGGGGACCAGCCTCGCACGCTAGCCGGATAAGCTTTTAATTTTTGGTCGTGCACAATTGTGAAAGCATGTCACTGTTGCACATTATTCATTTATCTTTGTTTAAGAAGAGATAAAAAAATAAAAACAACAACAAAAAGCAAGCAGAAACCCTTTCAAAATAAAGTTTTCATACAAAAACTGTAATAGTTACATTGCAAAAGTTACGCGGTATCTCCACAAGAACGCCCACAAATCTAAAGCATCGCATGTTTCGAATGATCGGCCAAGTTTGTCTGTTATACATATAGAGACGAACACAAAAAAAAAACAGAAAAAAAGAAGGAAATAAAAAAATATTTTCACGAACCCCCGAGGCTGCTTGAGGGAAGTTTGTCTGCTGACTTTGTCGTTCTCGTATACTCCTTTTCAAGAGTTTGCCAGTAGCACACGTATATTGACTTCCTAGTTGTTGTGTCGTTCGGAAGTCACGATGTACACGATGTTTGGCGGTTTCCAATAATTGATAAGCCCAAAGTATTTTTTGTTGTTGAGTTTTAGCTATATATATGCGATTGTGTCGTTGGAAGCTTTGTATATCCGATTTCCTTTTCCGTGTTATTGATAAACGATTCGATCGAAGAAAACTATATGCTTTTTTCTACAAATCGTTTTTATAACGAATTCCGAAGATTATGTAGAGGTCGTTTTAAATAAATTCAAATTTGAAGTTAACAAATCGCGGATAAAATTATTTTGATCGTTTTTCGTAAATTGTATATAAAATGCTCATTCGTTTGACTTTGGAGCGTTTCAAATTATCTCGTTAAACCCCTCGCTTCACCACCTCCCTTAACAGGGTTAATAACACGGAGTATCAACAGTGGTGGTAATTGAAATTAGGCGTGAAACCGCATTAATCCAATAAAAAGCTTTTGCGCTTGGTTGGTCGATTTGGTTGGGTTTCTAACCTCAAAATTTCATCGTGCGCACACTCGTCTGTAAACTTTCCAGCTCGACGAACGATTTTACTTCAGTTGGTCGATTCTACACCTCGCGCGTGAATCGTGTCAATTACTGGGAATGAAAAATATACATACATACGTATATATACATGTGTGTGTATCTGTATGTTATCATGGAAAAAAGAAGGAAACTAACTAATTTTCAACGTACCGCGCCGGTTTTAATATGAATTGTATATTAATGACGAACTAACTAGCTTTAGGCCGTGGATGCTTGCAGTTATTATTATTTATTGAGGTGATTAATTCCAGCCGCTGTTGCGGCCAGCCGCGCACCTGTGCCAAACTTCTCTCTCTCTCTCTCTCTTCCTCCCTCTCTTTCGTTAACGTTTGTCTCGCTTGCCTCCCCTCAACCCCTTTCACTGCTCTTTTGCTCTGTGGCGTTAATTTGGCACGTTTTTTTTGCCACAGGATTGCTGCGTTTTTTCTGATGTTTTGTTTTTCGAATAAATTTGCAATTTTTTTCAATGCTTCTAGTCTCCACATGGAACGTATGAATTTTGAATGACATATGCTGGCGCGAGAGTGAAGTTTTTGTTAAATGTAATTTTGAAAACGAAATGGGAGCGAGTACCAGTTTTCTGTTTTTTTTTGCCCGATGTTTTTGTTTGCTTTTCATTTATATTCGCAGTTCCTTTTCGCGATCTTCTCTACTTTAGTGCATGATATTCACTTTTTTTCGATAAAACCCCTGTGTTTTGATCAAAAATATCAATTTTTCTATTAATAAAAAGAAAGTACTTCATTGGATGTTCAAACATTTGGTTTATTTATCACGAATGCACGCATATGCGGGTTTTCCTGTGCTAACTGCGCTTGTTTGTCGTCATAACGCAAGCGTCAACACATCGTTATAAATAATGTAGTATGCACTATGAGCATGAAAGGAAGTATTTGACCAGGTCTGTTTATTGATATATAGTCGACGAGAAAAAGTATATTACTCAACGGATATAAATCTGCTAATGTAATGAGTAATCATTTCCGAAAAATGCCCAACTTTAACAGTATTTAAGTTGTTATTTATTGGCCCGATCATAAATATCATTACAAATTCATAAGAGATAATTCAACTGCTATAAAATCATTTGTTCAATGTAATCGATACCCTGATGCACTCGTGCACAGATCGTTTTTACACACCATTAACAAAATTATTTTGTCCACTGCAACGGTCATGCATCCTGTGATTTTTAATACCTTTATCGTGTTTTCATTAAATGCAATTGAAAAAATAAGGCAAATTAATTATTGTACAACAGAAATTACTTTGGAGAGCATTAATAGCATTGTGTAAATTTCAATTTCGTACAACAGGCATCAAACACTAAAAGTTTTAATGCCCGTCATAATACTACGATAAATACGTGAGTGAGCATCGGGACAGGCGGCATGAGTTATAACGCGGATTTCCCATGAGTGTCGTATTAGTTCAGCATGAATGAGAAACAATGTTGGCACGATATCACGGAAAAATATATCAGCGTTATAATTAAATTTTATCGCATCACTTCGAACTTGTTTTACGACACCTTGACTTGTTTCTCATATATAAATAAATCAATTGCAAATACGAGTAAATGCCAATGTTGGTATGTAGGCTGCGTAAAAACACGATATTTTAATCTACATTTTGTTTAAAACTATACATCAGTTAACAATTGTAATAAAAACAAAAAGTTGTAGCGATTATTGTAAAGCAAGCAATGGTTGTCAAGCGAGTGAGTGAGAAAGAGAGAGAGAGAGAGAGAGAGAGAGAGCGAAAGAGAGGGAGTGAGAGGGAGATAGTATCATAAACGTACCGCAAGCCCGTTATTAACGCATAGCTCGTTCGTTTCTCAACCGCGTGCTCGCTTGGCCTAATGAAATTATTTGTTATATGCGTCGAAGATATATATTATACGCTTTGTACGAGAGAATTTAGCCTCTGGCGTATGCCCAAAGACCTATTGATGTGAAAAAAAACCTTGAGGATTGTGCCGAAATTAAAGACCACTCGACGGTTTTTCCTCCTCTTTGAAGCCTCTCTCTCTCTCTCTCGCGCGCGCGCGCACACACACAGTTCTTTGGTACTCTTCCTCCTCGATTCTTTTTCGCGTTTGCTCGCTCACCTGGTACATTTGATTAAGCTCGAGTCTTTTTAGTCTCGTTTCATTTCTTCTTTTTTTCTTTTTTTTTTTTAAGGGGAACGAAACTTTGTCATTGCTTGACGTATAGGGGTATGAAAATCGGAACAAAGAAAAAAGAAGGGAATGGCAAATTTTAGTGTATTTATTTTAAGAGAAAGGGACGTCTGGAATAAACTCGTGGATATTCATTTGACGCACACAAAAAAAAACGTTATTCAAACGATATTCAACGTTATTCTTTACTATTCTAATCACAACATAGCGTTTACACAAACGGCGAATCCCCATCAGTGATATCGAGCACACTTACTCGCTCATGGATACGTAAAAGAACGATAATTAAGCTTCCAAGCATCAATATAACTATTTTCTACGCAATACTAATCCTGTACGTACATTTCGCAAAGTGAAATTGGCATATGCATAAGCAGTGCGAGTAGTAGTATGCGCTCGTGAGAGTGAGAGGAACCAAATGAATTTTCCCCGGGTAATATGTTACTTTGTAAAGTTCAATCAACTGATTAAAAGCGTCGAACGCACGATGAACTTCTCTCCGACCTAATAAGCTCTTTGATGTGGCTGAAAGTAGGACATTGATGACTCGATATATCGCTTTTGATTCTTTCCAATTCTAGACGAGTAAGCAATTAGCTATTGTCCCTGTAAGTATGTTTCGATCAGTAGTATATGTAATGTTTGAAAAAATAGTTAATAACAATCAGTACTTACTGAGAGAGAAAAAATACGTTATTTTCCCTTGAACTAATCATTCCTTTCTAGTCGCAACTCCTCGATGAAATTACTTCATGCCCAGACATATTCAATTACGTTTTCCACCCAGTCTGTCCGATATACATATACTCTACGATTTTATCATCTTTAAAAGACCCGGTATTTTCCAGGCATTTCTCCATCGAGCTTTTCGATTAAACGGTAAAAGGAAAGAATATATCTTGACCAGCCGACGAGCACTCGTGGACAATAATGTAGAGGGAAAAAAACATCGCGTTGAAAGTAGAGAAATACATAGAAGCGATAACTTGTTAAAAAAAATCCAGCGATTTCACATAAATAACTGTGCGCTAATGAGGAAAAAACGAAAAAAAAATCAGGCGCTTCTAGCAAAGAAGAGAGCGTCCTGATTTCGATAACGAATCGGTTTTCCAAGCTGCGCCTAATCCCTCTCTCGATAATCTTCGATCCGCAATTAAACGTGGAACGTTACTCACCTGAAATGAGAAGCTCAGGTGGCGGTAAAAAAAATTAAGCTTCTAATGGCGACGATTAAGACGTGTAAGGTAACAAAAGAAAAAAAACACAAAGCAACTCGTGTAAATGGTACACGCTATATACACTTTTCTTGAAGTACAGGTTGATACGTTGCGGAGCTTATGTTGGCTTTCCTCTCTTTTTTTTTCTTTTTCACGTTGTTGACCCGATCGCATCACTTTTGCTTTTTGCCTAATGCTCTGTCTAGACGACATGGCTTGACGCGTAATATACGTTTGCTAAGAGCTCTTGTGGGTTTTTGGTTGGGAAGGATGGGTGAGAAAGGGATTTTAAACGCGTATGCAACCAGTCGGTTCGTTTGAATTACGAATTTGCGGCTTCTTGAAAATTCGTTACTTTAAGCTTGACGTTTTTTAACGCACGAGTTTATATCGCCATACGAGAAAAGAGTATTTTTTTTCTTTTTTTTTCAAACACGTTTCGTTCGAATATTTTTCGCGTGCCTAGCACGCAGCCAGCGAAATCTCACTCTTCGTTTTCCTTCCACGCGTTAAAGTTTTAAATTATCTCAACAAAGCGTAAACCATTTGAAAAATTGTAAAACAAAGCATACTCGAATGATAAAAATATCCACTTCAATTTCCATAAAATCATCAAGATGCATAACCTTACGCGCATAATGGTAGAGCGAGAGAGAGAAGGAAAGAAAGAGAAAGAGCCGGTGAGATAGTGCAAGGATGAAAAGCAACGAGAGAGAATGAGAAGGGGAAGGGAAGCAAAAAAAAACAACTGGGCTTTTTCTCGAAGATGGGATAGGGTGGTGGCTCAAGTATACACGCTTTTAGCGTCGTATGGCCGACAATGAAACTACGTGGGCAGAGGAGAGTGAGAATGAGAGAGAAAGAGGGGGAGGAAGAGAGAGAGAGAGAGAGGACGCGGGACACTTTTGTCGATGCCTCGCGTTGTTTTGTGAAAACGCCAGGGTCTTCGTGACAATGAGCCTCCCGACACTCTGCTTCCTCCTTTCTCCTTTAGCATCGAGAACTCTTACACTATGGCGTCTGCGAGATATACGCGTTCTTACGCTGCTGCCGCTGTTTTCTTCTTTTTCTTCGAGAACAATTTTCTTTTTTTTATTCTTTTGATTTAATCGCTTTACTTAGAATTAATCTTCCCTTTATTAACGATTCATTTACTTGGAATTATTTTGCGAAACTGCAAAGCTGATCTTATAAATAAACGGACATTTAATCGTATTCGAATTATTGATCTTGTAACTCTCAACAAAATTAGAAGTGTGTACAGACAACACGTGATCTCACCTTGATCATAGCTTACGACAACAATATCTCGACACATTTCCTTTCCTACTCTGTCCCTCTTTTTAGATCGTTTTTATTTGGGGGAAAAGCTGCAAGCGGCTCGTATCACACGAGATTGCGGAAGACGTTTCTTACGCTCCCGTCTCCCTCTCTCCTTTCCTTTCTTTTAAAATATTGCGAATTTTTCTAAATCTCGCTTGACGACTACTAAATCACTAGGTTAATCTTTCAAGTTTATTCGTCAACTCTAGCAAAAAAATAAAAAAAAACAACGGAAGAAAGAAAATTAGACGAGGAAATACTATACGCTAATATTATCTTATTCCCTGTGCATGGCTATGCAATTCCCCAACGTACAAACGGTGTATGTGTGTGCACGCGAGAGCGCGCTTTCATTATGCGGCTTTACGCGCATTAGCAGGAGAAGGAAAGGGATCTTACGCGCGAGGCTTTGTCGGTGAACTAATTTTCCAATTGTTAAGTTTGTTGATTTTCTTGTGCACGGATTGTTCCATTTACATTATAGACATTTTTTTTTAGGAATTTATGACTTTTGCACAGGTAAATGTCTTTTAAACTTTCGCAAAGTCTCTCCCTTCCGTTTTTTTTGTTTCAATTCTCAAGCAGAGACTTAATCTGCAGTTTGGTTTCGAAAGTTCAGTGTCGCTTCCCCCTTCGTCGTCTTTAGAATCGCAAAGATTTCGAGAAACTAAATTGCGCCAGAATAAGGGAGAGAAAGTTACGATTGCGTGGAAAGTCACAGACGAATGAAGCGAGAACAAGAAGTTGTAGATAATCATTGGCGAGAAGATACCAATCCCCGATAACAAAAGACGGTTAATCCAAGCTTTCCGAACATCGTATAGTGTAATCCAATGACAATATTAACATCTTCCATGCTCGCAATAGTAATAATAATAATAAATTTGGTATATTATTTTTCCTTAATTTCTAAGCAGATTATTATCTGCTTATGTAGGTCTTATGTAGGTGATGATTGATTGGTAAGATTGTACCGATATCGATTCAATCGTTTTAAATGTATACCCGCTAATGGAATATCTCACAAATGTAATTAGGTCGCGTTTGTCACTGATCGCTATATATACAAGAGACAAGCTTGCACGTATTTATACGAGCTAAATATATATGTACATACAATTATATTCTTGGCTTGACAATCAATCGCATATCTATCTGGCAATGTTTGCTTCCTTGAATACAATCGAGTTTAATATACATCAAGGCAAAAGCAATAACCAACATACAACGAAGGTACTGACAAAGAGAGAGAGGGGCGGGGGTGTGAGAAAGAGAGTGGGGGTGGACTTTAGAACATCACGCGAGGAGGGAATTTCGATTACTGATTTACGATCTTACGAATTTGACAATCTCTCTAGCATTTCTAGGGAGAATTCTATCAGAAGTACTTAGAGTTTGCTCACTCTAACTCTCTTCCTCTTTGTCTCTTTCTCTCTTCCTACAGGTAAGTAATAGTTCCAAGTACGTATTTTATATAGTATTATAGTCGCTTGGTTTGCTTACCTTCGTTACGATAGTTTCACACTTTATAACGCTGTCGGATTTTCCAAGTTGGTAAAGAGAGAGAGAGAGAGAGAGAGAGAGAGAGAGAGAGAGAGAGAGAAAGAGCAAGTTTGACTAATTACTATCGTGCAAACCTGTGACATTTCTTACGTGAATCATTCTATTGTGCGCGCGAAAGCAGTGAATTATTTCAGTTTCTCTCTTTCGTGCGAGCGGCTTCTCTATTCACGTGTACGTGGATCTCGTATTTACATGTGCGCATTGTGTAACTTTTGGTAACAATGTTAGAACAGCTCTCTTTTTCCATTGTCATAGCTTCTTTTTTTTTATGTTAAATTATGAAGATAATTTAGACTTTTTTTGCTACTTTAACCAGAAATTAAAATTCGTACGTGAATATGAACGACCTTATCAGTTTCTTTTTTAACGAAAAAAGAATTTTTTGTTTTAAAGATAGAGAAGCTTTTCTCGTTGCAATTATATGAACAATAACAAGCTATATTATAATAATAACAGAGCTATATTTCATTTCAATTAAGACTACTCCTAAACTCTCAAAGTATACATTTCATGAATAATAACAAGCTTTCATATAATTACAACAAGAAAAAAAGAAACGAACGAAGGAAGAATCCTAATAGAGCAGCACAATTATAACGGACGTACTAAATCAAAAACTTTAATCGCAAGGTATTTGTAGGCGATAAAAAAAGTTTGTACATTTAATAGCCACGATAAAACAAGCCCATTGGCCGACGTACAATTTCTTTCTTTCTCTCTCTCTCTCTCTCTCTTTTATTCTTCTTCTCTTTGTATTTTCCTTATTTCCAGACAGAATTTGTCACCGAATTCTTTCAACCCTCTGTCTGTCTCTCTCTCTCTCTCTCTCTACCTCTTGTTGCTTTGGCACTGCTCCAGATTTGCCCGACGGCACGAAGGAAGGGCTTAGAAGGCTAATGTCACGCGCGGATTTGTATATATATATTGTTTTGTCTCTTGTACATACCTAGTAGTAACGGTAATTGGAAAGAGCTCACTCTAGGCAGCAATAATCAGCAATTTACAAATCGACAACAATGTCGTACTAAAGCATCTTAATACACAAAAGCTCTCCTAATACAAGCGTAGCTTCGAAGGACACGCGGATAATTCCGCGCGCGCGCGCGCGTGTGTGTGTGTGTATGTGTTAGAGAGCGAGGGAGAGAGAAAGGGAGACATACCCCCTAATTTACAGTAAATCAGTGCAAAAGCTCACCAAGCGAATTACGGATGAGAGAAATGCTCTTGGAGGCACGCGTCGGACGATATGTTGGTTATAAATGGCTTCATTTTGCCGCTTTTGACTTACGAAGCCGCGGCTGTCTCTCTCTCTCACTCTCTCTATTTCTCCATCCATTCGTTGACCTCGCTTGAGGTTTTTTGACTAACTTATTGTGACCGGAGGTTCGTCTATTTTCAAAATAATTAGACTGATGGTCTATTTTACTTTATTAAATAAATCCCAGATTATTCGTGTTGCTCGTACATAGAATATTCTCAACGACTCGCTTTAATATAACGTTTACTGTCTCATTTAGCGAATGCCAAATCAAACGACATATGGTTCTGGGCAAGTTATCTCGACGTATCTATCGTCGTGCTATTCATTCCAAAAGATTTGATTAAAACCGGACGTACACACGCAAACATGAACACATATGTTGTAGTTACCGAAACATTCCCTTTCTACCTGTGTCTCTGGGAACTCAGTCGTCTGAATAGACGTACCATTGCATATAGCCTAAACAGCATGTGATCAACTTCGTACTTTATGTACATCCGCAGCTCTAGCGGCTAATTAAGAGAAGATTAGTGTGTGCCCAGTTTCCAGGATTTAGATTCCCGAAGTTTCAACCGGGACACACGGGACATTGAAAGATAGATGTATATATAAAGAGAGAGAGAGAGAGAGAGAGAGAGAGAGAGGGAGAGACAATTTTGAAATGGTGATGACTTTTCATTGAATTACATTGATAAAAAAATCAATCCATTGTATCTATCAACTAAATTTAAACTATCTCATTGACGACATGTCATTAGGTCACTTTGATTATTTAACGAGAAGACCTCTTAAAGCTGTGCAAATATATAAATATATATACATACATATAAATGCGTGCGAGTCGCATCGTCGAAATTCCTTGGGGAAAGCGAGACGAGGAGAGAGTTGACGCGGCAGCCGTGTATACCGGCGAGACTTGCGAACTTCCACAGCGCTTGGCGTCGTCATTATGCATGTGTCCGTTTCTATTCTTGACTCATGTGCTCTCTCTCTCTCTCTCTCTGCGCTTTTAGTGAATACTGCAGTGATGTGCACTCCCGCTCTGTTTCTCTCTCTCTCTCTCTCTCTCTGGGTGTTTGGAAGCTGAGTGCAAATTGTTGTGATTTTATGTAGATGGTATGCACTTGATTACACCTTTGGTTTTATTGATGAAATTGACTGCACTCACATTGTTTTCATTTCTTGATTTTGAGTAATATATTGGTCAAATAAAGTCATTAAATACCGGTAAAGCTGCTGATATTTATAAATTTAAGTATAGCAACCTGATAAACTTTTACTCGCAAACTCTATCCGCATTGCCAACTTCAAATCCGTTGAAACTTTCGCAGACGAATAAAATAGAAAAAAAGGAAAAGAGATAAGATTCTTCAAGCTTGTATAATAATTCAGTTTTGTGTCCCCGTGCGCTCGCTCGTCGTGAATTTAGCATGCAGTGACATTATCACTCTCTCTCTCTCTCTCTCTCTCTCTCTCTGATGAATATGTAAATCCACTTATAAAAAAAGAACTTGAGGGGGTGGGGGATAAAGTTCTACATAGACTTATTTGTTAAACAGCGTCGAAAAAGACTCATATACGCGTGTTTTATAATGTCGAAAAAAGAAGAAATAAAAATGTGGCTCTTCTTGGATATCAAAATTAGTAGTCGAGTCGTTGGGATATCTCGCATTGCACAGGTTGAATACAGGTTGAATATGCATAGGGAATGCATACGAGTCAACGAGCTGATTATTTCATGGTTAATGACATTCGTTATCGGTCGTATACACACGAATTAAGGCAAACTACCCAGGGACATAGGGAGCGAGAGGAAGGAGGAAGGGATTGTTGAACATACATATGTAACACTCGCGACGTAGCGAAACCGTCTGCAAATAAACGCCTGCTGATGTTGCTGTGCTGACTGGCTATCCTGCGGCAAGTTTGATATATCAAAATCGATACGAGGAGAGAGAGAGAGAGAGAGAGAGCTTGCCTTCGATATCCAAATGTTATTGATATGGTTGTTTAAGTATACGCTTGTAATTGAGTTGTGGGAAAATGTTGAATGATTTGACGGTCGATGGATTTACTGTCTTGACATTGATTAAATTATTCAAAGTTGATTAATGGATAGAACACTATCTATAACACTATTAAATCAAATATTACTAAATAAAAAGTCGAATGATAGATTATTCAAGCGATTCCCCTAGTTAAACGACAAGTAAGAAGCGACTAAAGACATTTAATTTAATAACCGATAAACCGTTGGCGACCGAGCGACTAGAATGACAGATGAATTTGGCACTGGTTTCAACGGTTCTAAACCGCTACAAGGCTCGCGGTGTGGCCACGTGTTGAGTTTACGACTGATAGACGCCTTCTCTCTCCCTCTCTGTGTCTGTCTCTCTCTGGGCTTCGTTCCAATTGTAATGCATTGCCACCACCCGCGTATCACCCAAACCGCGCACACTTGTTTAACACCCAACCAGCAGTTTTTCTCTCGTTTTTTTATCAACTCTTTGTTAGATATACTATTTCCGGTTGGTTGTTGATATGGAAATCGAAATCTAATAATACGAATGAATTATCCAACGTGCATTAGCATGCTTCAACTCTGAAATGTAAATATCTCGAGGAAAACCAAACGTAACTCTCTTCGTTGTATTTCATTTTTTTTTATTTCGCCAGACTGGGTAGATTTTTTGTTTGTTCCATCTTTCTCGATCCCTCATCGTTACCACAATCAGATTTTATCCTCTTGTTTCAATACACCGCCGTATAAATACTATCGGCTTTCGGTTTTTTCCTCATCGTTCGCTCGTTCGTTCGTTACTTATTCAAATTTGATTTCTACACTGAAACCATCGCCTCCCCACGTTCACGTTAGTCTCATTGGCAATTCGCAGCACGTGATCTTTTTTTCCCTTCCGTATGTATCTGTACGCAACCGGAGAATTTTCGCGGTTGAAGCTAACAACTGACAGGTCTGGAAAGCGTAACTCGATTGATCGCGATTCATCGAAATAACGTCCAGTTCGCGACAATTTTATGTCTTCTCTGTTGTTGCAACGTCATCTATTTGCCGATTTGACGTTATTTTTTCTTTAGATGAAAGATTACGAAAAGATAAATGCTACGATTATTCGATTTAACAATTATACAAGTACAAAAGAAAGTAATACTTAAAAACTAAATAAAATTTGAGGTTTTTTCTTGCTCCTGTCCTTCTGGTTTCAAATTACACATTTAAGATATTTAATTGTATTCCCGGGCTTGGCAGCGTTGAAAGACATTAGACGCTTTGACGCGTCAACCGGAAAACTGACCTCTTGTCTCCTCGACACAAAAAAAGAAAACTGAACTATATATAAAAGTAGATTTAAAGTAGTACTCCCCAAGTGTAACAATAGCTTTACAACTTTGCTCTCAAGAATGAATTTCATTTGCAATTTTATTGCACTTCTCGTAAGAAATGATAACTGTTAAATTCCTTGACAACGATTCAAGTTTATGAATTTTGAGTGACACATTTAATTTTTATGAGATACAATAACCACGGCCTACGCAGCGTATCGAATATATTTCGATAAAAAAAATCGCAAAGGGGGTTTTCAGCGTGAAATCTCTTCATAGCCTCTCAGCCAGCGAGGGTAAGACGGGACTTAACCCCTACCGTGCGCTCATGACTTTCAAACGCGCTTGCTGACAAGAGTCGTAAATAAAAGATCCAAGCGAAAGGAGAGAGAGAGAGAGAGAGAGAGAGAGAGAGAGACAATAAAGGGTGCATCCTCATCAGCATGATACTTTACATGATCTTCCTACCCAGTAGCAAGCTTGCAGCAGCCTCTATTTTCAGTGTTGCCATCTCTCTCTCTCTTTCAAGCATCGATCGTCTTCTGAATTATTTCGAGTATACCCATATACACACCTTAGGCTACGTTCTCGGGAAAACTGACCTACATATTCCACCGACGACGACTACGACGCGTGTAATTTTTTCACCATACAACCAACTTACCAAGAGAGAGAGAGAGAGAGAGAGACGGAGTAAGTTTATCGATATATGTGAGTTGTTTTTTTCGCTCACGTGTAAGAGAAAAAGAGAGATATAGAGAGAGTTCTCGTTAACTACACTCCAGAGGATTTGATTTATTTCTAAACTGAGAGGTGTTTTTAGCTATTTGTCATTCAACGGCTACTATCGAAATAATCGGTATCGGTTTTTAATTGGAATACAGTGCAAACACTTTACGTGAGGGATATTTTAAATTAGATGGTTGTGTCTTGACGATAGGCCTATATGTTTATCGATTTTCTTATTTCGATGATCAGCTGTTTGATTTTAATAATTACCTAGAAACGTTAATATTCTTCAACTCAATTGCAAAAGTATAAAAAATGACACCTTTTTTACAAGTCTGCGAGCTACAAATAAATGCATTGCTTTACAAAAGAAATAATCAAAGTTTGCCGAGTTATTTTCATAATTTTGTAAAAATCTAAAGTTACGGATGTGACTATTTGCCGTTGTAAAAGTTTTTTAACCGTGCTTGTTAAAGTTCATTTTACTAGAATAAAAAAAAGGAAAATTCATCAAAAAATGTAAAACGTGAGAGACTTGTTTACCTTAGTCCACGAGCAATGTAATTATTCGAGATCTTACGCACGCGTAATATAATCTAAAATGAAACTAACCTTAAAGAATAAACGAACACTGGTAGAAAAGAAAGTGAGAAAGGAGTAATGAGGAAATTCCAAGTGTCAGTCCATAGGGAGAAAACTCAGAGCTTGAGAACATAAAAAAGAAAAAAAGCTCGTATGGAAGTGGCCCTTTTGTAACCTACATATTCGAATGAAGTACGCGTGAGGAAAAGTTATATTACTTATTTCGCTCACTCAAATAAAACGC